>CM076583.1:101911727-102511727 GCA_034641835.2 Pinus albicaulis
AGAAGCCTCTCCCCTATTGGGTATTTCTTGAGCTTCACGAAATGTATCAAAATCAAATAAGGGGTAGGCGGTGAATCTAGTTCCCTAAGGACGATTATGCACCTCCGATAAGTCGATTAATGTCGGGCATTTATTCACTTATAATTAATTATGTTATGGTATAGGGTATTTAATATATGTATATACTACAATTGAAGTGGCACTTGCCTTTACCAAGATTTTTTTTTTTTTTTAATCGTCATAAATACATTTTAAAGAATACAAAATTAGTTATTTTGTTTTATTTAATTAAAAAATTAGAATACATTTTTCAAAAATATATATATTTTTATAATTATCAAATCTTTGATTTAATATTTAAATATTTCAAAATTAATGTAAAATTATAAAAAAAATTACAAATTAATTAAAATTCAAACCTAGTTTAATACACTGATTGCAATATCTATAATAAAAAAATAGACGAATTGAGAATATATTTGTAATATATTTAATTACAAGATAACAAAATTCTTTGACCAAGAATAAGTTTTTGTGATCTACTTTAAGTATCTGAATTTGTAAAACTTAGGTGCAATGGGTTACTTCAATTTTTTTCAATTTCAGGAATTTGTTACATTGCTCATTTTTTAATCAAAGCATGATAGTTATAACAAATTGCATGCACTTTGAAAAAGAGTATATCTTTTCACTCTTTTTTTTTTTAATTATAAAAATCAACAATATTATATTAAAATATAACTAATTCTTTACATAGTTCTATAGGTCAATATGCCTCCAAGTATCAACCTATGTTATAAAGAGTAATTACATTCAAAACCTAAAAAAACCGACTTACATTAGGTAGAGAGAATCTCGAAACAGTATCTGAGATCCACATATTAGATATATTAAAATTCTATGAGGTGCAAAACCTAACATGAAACATGTACACATAAACCAAAAGAAATATATATCCATGAGAACTAGTGTTCCCAATGCATAAGATCAATCCAAGAAAAATCAACAACATTCCTATGTCAATGACCCATAAAGACAACCCTACCAAAAGTAAAGAAGTGCAAAAACATAGATCATAACCGTGATACAAAATGACCAACTCTTGAATGTGATCTGTTAGTGCCTGCCAGTTCTACCAGTCACCATGATCAAATATGCTCTTACAAGGTTTTTATTAGGGTCTTAGTCAAATTTTTATGGTTTCAGTAGGTCTTCAAATAAAAATTTGGTCACTGGATAGTGTGTCTAGGTGTGTTACTACTCCTTTCAGTCCATGTTTTGGTCTTGCCATCATCCATTATGATGAGTTACCACTGCAATGTCTCTATCACCATCTCAGTCACATCACCATGGTCATCATTCAACTCATTTCATGTAGTGTCACCATTAGGTCTTAGGGTCAAAAACATAAAATCAGTCATTTCACCATCAAATTCAGCGTTTAAGGAGTAGTAATATGCAAAATGCTCAATAAAGTTGTGTTTAAGTGTAATTTCATTTCAAATGGATGTAATATGTTTCACAAGTTTCCAAAGATGCAGTTTTCAAGTCAAAGAAGAAAAACACATGCTGGGGCCACCACATCACTATGAAGAGAATTTTATTTCCACAAGCTACAAAAGGCCATACAAGCATTTCTTTCACTCATTCAATTGGCATTGAAGCACTACTCACCAGCAAAGACCATTTTATCACAGCAAGCATCGAAGGACACTCTCAAAAGGTGATTGGCACCCTCTCCAGGAAGCCACGCTGCGTTTTCAGGAAACCATGCTGCGTTTTTGGCCCTGTTGAAATTATAAAAACAATATGTATTTCAATGGATTCAATCTGATCATGCAATGTACTAAAGCAAGATACTAAATCCTTGTACAATTAATTCTGCAGAAATTAAACACGATGCACAGTCACACGAAGTAAAAGAAATAAGCAAATCAATCCACAACACAGATTTTTTTCCTGGGGAGAGCTTGCTGCTCAAAACCCCTCTATCTATATTGTTTAATGAACCAAGGAATCATGAAACATTTACAATGCACTCTTCTCACAAGAGTCTCCCGTACTCTACTAATCGTCTCACACAGATTCAACAAAATCGAGCTAACACTTAGCCAATTCTCAGTATGTCTTCAGCCTTCCCTACTCACGCAATTCATGAGAAGTGCAATCTCTATTCCTTAGGAATTTCATCCTTTCTCAACTGTGCAAGTATCATGGGAAATCATGTGGTGTTTTAACTGCATCTGGGCAGTTTTCTAATAATACAATTGATAGTCAACTTCCCTTTAACCTTTGTCTCAACTGGGTCTCCACTGGAACTGACATGCATGCAGCTATTAATAGTAAATCATCAGTTGCATGACAGATCAATGCATGTGAATTAAACATGATTTAATTCACTTGACCTCTCACTAGTGAAAAAAACAATTACAACTAGATCAACTGACTTTAACTCACTTAATTGAGTTAATTGATTTCTCATGCATTAAACTAATGCACTAACTGCAACTTGAATTCGAAAACACATAGAATCACTCTACATGCCTCACCAACCACCCTGTAATATTCCAAAATTTCCATCAGATTATTGGAATATTAGAGTTCTTACTTTTCTTAATTAATTATGTAAATAAAAGGGTGGAGGGACCCATAAACCCCATAGATAAATAAAATCCACTTTTGGTGTGTGTATGTGGGTTAATTAGATAGTAGATCAACATTATGGAGTAGTGGATCAACTTATTAATGTAGGAAGAATGGAGATCATGCAACATTAATGAGGAATGTCATGGAGATAAAGTAATATCATAGAGCAATAATGATGAAGTGATGGAGGGAGTGGTGCATTAAATGCACACATGATGGAGGAGTGGAAAGTATAGGCAGAGATCATGGAGATCATGGAGAGAGAGTGCAATCTTCATGGAGACTAGTGGCCAGATGTGTAGCACAATTATGAGGTGGGCCAAGGCTAGGGAAGGCTTACAACCATACAACCATATAAGGAAGATGAGGGCAGCAAAGAAAATCCATCTAGAATTTGATATTGTATTGTCGTTTGACATTATTTGCACACTTCAGCTATTTAGCTAAGTCTGTTATGATGTTTAGACATAGGTGTTCTCGAGTGGGAATCCCACCCTTACACACGGGGGAATTTGAGTGCCTACTCTGGGAGGGTTTGTTTGAGTAGAAACTCATCATCCGGCATTGGTGCCACATCCAACCCCTCTCTATAGCACATTCAGCTTCAGGAATTACACATTCCTATCTTAGGGTTTGAGAGGAGGAGGTAGTTCTTAGCATTCCAAGTAAGGAAAAGGTGGAGGATAATCCCTTTCATCTTGTGCTTCATTTCAGTCTTCCGAGATAAACATTGCTACATTCGGCAGTAGGCCATCATTTCTACACCTCCATGTAGTAGTAGTTCCTTAAGGAATTACACAGTTTAGTTAGGCAAATCTAAGAGAGGAAGGAAGTTCCAAGTATTTCAGCTTGGGATCCTATGAGGGGTATTTCCCTCACATTGGAGAGATCATTTCCATCCGTTGTGAGCTATACTTCATCACCTAGTAGCAAGCTACAACTTCAACTCTCTTGACAGCGCAGTGCATTCCAGCAGTTGTGCAGTGCGCAGCTGCAACTTGAGCAGAGGAAGGAGGAGTTAGATCTCAAGCTTCTAGCTTAGAGATCAAGAGAAGGGACCAACCCTTCATGTATTAATTTGATTGGGTGTTTTTTTAGTTGATAGATCATTCTTTCAACCCCATATCAGCAGTTGTCTTCAGGGAGTGCGTAACTCATCCAGCAGGGGTGCAGCGTGCAACCCAAAAAGGGTCGAAAATCCAAAGTTAAAATTTGGCCAAACCATTTCTGGATTTTTCTGGGTTTTTTGAGTAGAATATGGGGTTAAAATCGCGGATCATTCTGGGCACTCCAATAGCCTCCCGCACATGGTTCTTCTTTCGAGTAGCAGTAGTTTCCAGTAGTAGCAACAGTAGCAGCACACATTTCCAGTGCTAGTTTCCTTTAGTGTATTTCAGCCATCTTGTGGCTTGAGTGCATTCCTTTTGGAGCACTGTGTACCTTACATTGTTGTTGATGCATAATGATATGGCTCAATTGTTTATACTCATAGATTATGATGCCTTAATGTAATTTCCAGTTGTAGCATATTTTTGGCATTTTCCAGATTTTAGTGCTATGTTCCTGTTTTGATTTATTTGGAATGCTACATATGTTCTATATTCCTGTATTTTCCATTTTGGAATATTACAGTGGTATCAGAGCATGATATTTTGCTCATATTGTGGGAATTTCATGACATCAGAAGAATAAGAAGAAGAAGCAGAAAAAGAAGAAGTCTACAATGGCGGAAGGATTGAGTTTTTCCACACTTCTCTTCAGATCTATGCAGGATCTCTCCACAGAGACTAAAGAAATGAGAAGGGGAAGGCAAAGAGAAACCTCAAGAGGTTTTAGAATGAGGAAGGTCCAAGCACTTCCTATCAACAACATAAACAACCAGCCATGCATAGAGCTCCACAACAATCTACTATGTCCACTTTCTTTGAAGAGGAAGGTGAATGGCATGGAGATGGAGGGAACTTAGAGTATGAGACACTAAGTAAATATTTGGCAGAGTAAAAATCATAGTCTAGAGCATTCAAGGAGAATCTAACTCTCCAAAAGTTTTTGCAACTCAAAGAGGAGAGGAGATCCCGCAGAAGCAATAGAAAAAAGAGGCATATATTCTTCTTGCTTACATTTGATGGATCTCCCACAAGCACATTGAGGGATTGGAGGGAAGATTTAGATACATTCTTTCAGCTATATTGTTGGCTTTAAGGGTCTTAACCTAGGTTCGGTTTTAAGGTTTGCCAACAAACCTCGATACTACTGGCCCTTTTGGCAATGGCCTGCTTACGCAGGTCAAGGTCTCACCCGAAGTAGTATGGGTGGGTGCTGGAACTAGGCTTTTGCACCCAGAGAGAGAGAAATTTTAATTAAAGGGGGTCCATCTAGATCAACAAATTTGTGCTGGAGAAGCCCTAACCCATAACCCTTAACAGTATATTAGCGAGTAGCCCAAGTCAAGCCCAGTAATCAGACATAATAACTCATTAATCTGATGTAACAAGACAAATCACAGCCAGATCTATGCATTCACTTCTTTTTATAACATCGCATACACGTGCACGTAAATAAACCATCAACAAGTAGATCTCATATAACTGGAAATCATGATACAAAATATTCAGATATCAAAACAGTCTTTCCATTCATTTGTACTCCAATTTAATTACAAACTCTATCTATAAGCCCGCGTACACAGCTAGCGGGGTCCACACACAGTAGGACTTAGGGTCTCTGCGTACACAGCCAGCAGGAGCCCTTACCCAAACAATTAAAAATAGATCACAAGTTCGTATTCTGCTTTCATTCTTCTCTACCTCCTTAGACTCGATTTATCTATCTATTTATAGCATGCTAGCCTACGCTATCCTATGGTTCGCAAACCGTGGTTTGCGGACCCTTGGTCTACCTTTTTACCCGTTACAATTCATTGGGGGTTTTGACCCACCCCAAACCCCATGCGCTAGACTAAATATTACAAAATATTACAAAACAGGACAACATTGCGGTTAGGGAACCCATTCCAACAGTCCCCCAACAAAATCTTGTGACTCATCCCGAGTCACAACGCCGGTGGGGTCTTCATCATTTCTTTGAGTTGTGCAATTGCATCGGTTAATAGGGGCAGAACATGAAGGATCTACATGGCGGCGATCTGCGCAATGTCTACCAGCTTCTGCGAAGTTGGACCTTCAGTTGCAACGATGAAACTGTCCAAGGTCTAGTTCAACTATTGTACAACCCCTTCTAACTCCTGCGACAACTTGAGAGCTTCATCAGCCTAGGGCGTCAAATGGTCACTGAATACCTGTTTCTTGTGCCAGAGCCCCACAATTTCACTACGAGGCGTGTGGCTGGTATGAAGACGGGCTAGTGGTTGGGCCGGAACAAGGGTGGTCATCATGGTTTCCATCTATTCATAATCTTGCTCCTTTTGCTGCAACTCTTGATCGATTTGATGGAGGAGAGAGTCATGCTATACCTGGGATTGTAATTCCATAGCAGTCTCAAACAGGGTGATGCCCTGACTGATCTACGTTGTAATAGTGTTTGTTTCTTCTGTAACTAGCACTGATCGTTGGGCGCGCACTTCTAGGGGGGTCTCAGGCTGTAGCTTGGCCTGCAATGATGTGATTTGAAGTTCAAAATCGGCCTTAACAACCTGTAACTCAGTCTGATATGCATTTAAGGCAGCGGCCAAGCCCTCAACCTTGGTCTATGGTGCAGCGGAGGTAGGAATTACTCCCGGCATGTCTTCACTGAGCCTGTTTATCATCTGCTCTAATGCAGCTTACTGCGCTATGGTGGCGACGTGCACCGCTTGGACCTGGGTGGCTTCAACAACTTGAGTCACAATAGTCTTCTCAGCCTCGATAAGGTGCTACTGCGCGCAGAGTTCTTAGTGCTGAAGTTCACCGGTGATGGAGGTAAATAACGTGTGCTGCTGCACAACCACCAAGCGACCAACATCAAGGGAAACTGAGGAGCAGGCCCGAAATTAGGTGCATAATTCTACAGGTTCCATTATAAAAGTAGCACCTGGGAGAGGGAAGATCCGGTTGTTCATGATGGTAGTTAGGGCTGTAACTGGGACCGACCGGCCCACGTGAGTCTGCCTCACTTAATCCACGCTCACTTGACTCTACCTCACTTGATCCACGCTCGTTTGAAGGGTGTCTACTTTGATCCAGAGAGCTTGTAGCTCAGATTTCAAGACTTCTACTATGGCCTTGTTTTGTTCTTCCCAAGTGGTCCAACGATCTGCAGACACAATGGTGATGGCGTCAAAAATCCGCTCAAGGTCATCCTCTGTCAAAGTAACCTCTGTGTTAGCGCCAGGCTTAATAGCCTTACTTTTCTTCCTAGACCCCTTAGGGGATTCGCAGGTATGCTTTAGACCATGTGGGAACGACGTGTTAAGTAGGTAAATACCCTCTGTGGACAGAGGCGATCCCTCTAGCCCTAGGGTGGGTCTAGAAACAAACAAACATGCTAAAGTGTCGATTCCTAATTATCGAATGAAAATTGGATACGGTAGATAACCTACCCGTAGTCCAACGCTGTTGAGTCGTAGCTGTAGTGGTGGTGGCCTCTCGCTCCTGTCTCGACAATTCACAATCCTCCTGCGGACACGCTCAGATACCTGCACAAGAAACAACAGACGAGCACAGCGTATGATAAAATAACATCATTCGTAATCACTAGTCAGTCAAAGAGGATCTACCAAATTGCATTACATAAAAACATAACACAAAATGGGAACCGAACAATAGTCACTTAATTGTATTCATTAGAAAGAAGAGATACAACCCAGGTTTTGACGTTGCAGTCTCCTCTAGTGGGGTTCAGCTAAAGCGCGTCTCAACTCGTCGGGGAATTTGGATGGGATGAAGGCATGGAATCAAAATATCTCAAGGGCGTTCCTTCTTGCTCTATCTGTCTAACAATTCAGCTATAGTATGTTCTCTCCATGTTTAGCTAGCTTATGTCAAGAGATATAACTTCTTTATATAGAGGAAAAGGAGGAAGTTTGGGATCCCTACAAAGGTGGAAGGGAGGCCTATCCTTTAGGAGGTTCCCATAAGAAGAGGAAACCACAAGCTTAAGGAGGGAATCTGTGGTTTATTTGTTCAACCACTCCTAATGACTCATCCACGAGGTTGTTGAAATGGAACCTACGCTTCTATATTTAAAAAACATTCCTAAAACAACTTGGTGCGGGTGAAAAAATAGGACAGAGCGCCATCTGGCGTGGGGCCCAGTGTTAGTCTTCCTGGTTGGCGCGAGGGCATAACTGACTACCCTCGCCAAGGAAAAAACATGTGTTTTTGAGTCTCTGCTCAGGAAATTGTCAATAGAAGGAATATTACTCTCATGTAAAGGGACTCAATGATGGTCTTTGCAAGGCATGACACTGCTTATTGATCACGGAAATGACCTTCCAATGGGCGAGATGGGGATTGCAGGGACAGTGACAAAATGTTGTGTAACAGATGCCCCCTATGAGGTCCGAGAGAGAGGGAGGGGCGAAATGATTTATGAGAATGTGTTCGAACCAAACAACGCTGTTGGAAACTTGCAAGTACAAATACAATTGAAATTTCTGATACATGAACATGTAGTATGGGCGCAACCATCCATAACAGAGTATATATATATATAATGAGATCTGAGGTATGGACACAGCCATCCAGCAGTGAGGATCAACAAATAGAATCAAGTATGGTCGCAGCCATCCAATCAAAAGAGTCATGTAACAAGTCATGATAATCCACCAAGATCCGCAACCTGGATTTCATCAGAAAAACCCAGGGTCTTGCGCTCCATCTCAAACTGAACAAGTACAAATTCAAGCATGCAAATATATGAGCCGAAGTCGAACATGCAAGAAAATCGTCTGATTACCAGCCAATGATGAAAGTTGTTAACAGATGCGAGAGAAACCACCAATAATGACAATGGCCCTTAAGGTACAACATGTACAATCTATGGAATGTGAACAATGAGCTGACGTCGAACACCCGCAGAATCACTCGATCGAAGGCTAATGATGTGAACCTTGCGTCGAATGCGAAGAACCTGCCATTAAGGCATGCGGGCTCCAAGGTACCAGAAGGGAGTCTCTAGATCAAATTCTTGGATAATGAGCTGAAGTCGACAAGAAGTGACCTGGTCGTAGGAGGGCCATAATGTTTCCCACATCATTGACACGAGATAGAGGAATATGATGATAGTGAATCAGGACCAACAGAAAAATCAGAGGGAGGTTGAAAACTATAGAGGCAAACTTCTCTTGAACATATTAGTGGCACGACTCCGACTTTGGCAGTATTTGACATCAAAGGATCTGAGGTCACTGTGACGTGGCTGTTAGTATGAATCTTCTATCGAAGTGTACGAAAAAATACCACTTTAGCTACGCATAACAAATAGCCCTAACATCAAATATGGATGAGAGGAAAACAAGAAAGGTGTTTCCAATTCTCCTCAATGGGATGGGTTCTTGAAAGTCCTCAGTGCTTCAGATCTAGCATTTCTCTCTCTTGTTGGTGTAGAAAACTCGGACAAACATAGAACTCAAAGGGAGCTCACAAAGCAAATAACGGAGAATGTGACAATGATAATGGCTCAAAGTCAGACTAAGAGTGTAGATCCAGAGTGATCTAATAGGCAACAAAAGGTGACAAATGAATGGGAAAACCCTTCTATTTATAACAAAATATTAGGGTAGTCTAGAACTTGGTGCATGAATAAAATATTATTAACCAAATTCTAGAACCACCTTTTACGAATATTTTATTATATTTGTTGGAGGGAAAAGGATTTTGACTTGGGTCAAATCCTTTATTTATAAATAATAAATAAATAAATGATTTATTTATTATTTTAAGGAAATGGTGGAAATATAATTAAATAAGTAATGATTTATTTAATTATTTATAAATGATTTAGTCAAATTTAACTAGGAATATTATTTAAATAAGGATTAAATAACTTATTCCTAGGAAATAATCAAATAAGTAAGGATTTATTTAATTGATTCCCTTGTTTTGGGTTAAATATGACGAGGAATAATAATTAAATTGATGTTTAACTAATTATTCCTTGAGGAAATATAAACAAGTATAGATTTGTTTATTATTTCCTTTTGGGGTTTCCTGTTTAGACCATAAACAACTTAATAAAGGTATTTTACTAAGTTATTTCAGATAGTGAAAGCAATTTTACTTAGGGTAAAATTGGTCTTACGTGGTGTACTTGGGTCCATCTAATGATAATAGGTTAGATGACCAAAAAATGGTGTAACAGATTGCCCCCCAGCGTGCGAGTGTTAGGAGCAAATCGTATGACCGAAGTACGTTGTAAGAACTCAATCACCAGACATCGAGAGGGAAGTCAGAGATAGAAATGTAAGGTAGTCTAAGGTGCTAAAGGACTAGACTCGGAGGAGACGAGACTTACAGGTGCAACAAGTCTCTTTTTGTGAGATGGTACCTGTGCTAAAGGCAGCGGGGGAGGCATACCTATGCCCACCGAGACAAAGTACACAAGAATAGTGTGTCCAGTAAACAAAGAACCGAACTGTAAAGTACATGCTGGCATAAACATGAGCCAGATAAAAGATAGAATGATGAATCCCACATACATGTGGTGCCTGGGATAACAGCTAGGACTTATACAATAATATTTGAGTACATGAGATACAAATACAACCCAAATTCTCCCATAAAAGGGGAAGGGCTCACAAAATCTGACTGATACATGCAAATCAAAGAGGCGCTGCAAGCGGCTAAGGTCTACATCATCAAATATATGGAGCTACATCAAAGGATGGAATGAAGAGGTCATCCGGGCATGTGGGGGCTACATGGAGGGCCACCCCCTCATCGCACACACACCCGGGAATCACCAATATCTGCTGCTGCAGCACTAGACCATCAAGTATATGGATCTCGATCATGCTGAAAGGAGCTGGAGCTGAGAAGCAATCAAGTCAAAGGGTAATGAGAAATCCCCTTTTGCCTGATCCGAGGCACCAAACAAGTGTGGAAGCTGGAACCAAGGTACACCACCCTCTAGACCTGTCTTCTGGAATGAATGAGCTGATGTCGATAGAAGGAGGTCTACCATAGGTGAGGCAATAAGGAATCCTAAACTAAGGCACGAGAGAAAATAGTAGAGCGATTGACAGACTGACAGTAATGATGATGATGGAGTGGGGGATACTGAGTAGCGAATGGATAACTTCCCTTGTTAGAGCATAAAGGGCATGGATGACTTGGCAGCGACTGATACGATATCATGAGGGATAGGGGACAGTGGGGCTGAAAGCCATAATGTGCGACATGAGAGAGGAACCAAGAAATGAAGGATGGAGGACTATGACGGGGTACAAAGGGACTTGGGATAGACTCCATGAATGTGTTGATAACTCAAATCGGATGCTCTAAACAAGGGCGACTCAATGGTGCTGCCACACAGTAAGGGTCCAAATGGGGGACCATAAAAACATGAGTACGAGGGGGTATCTCATGATGAAAATCGACACGAATAAGGACAAGTAAGGAGGCAAAGTGGTGCCCCAAGTACAAGTGTTGTAAGTGAGGAAATTCGATTTGGAGGAGAGGTGAATAGACCCTTCATGGAAAAAATGTGTCTTGGTGAAGTATCGAATCAGGAGAAACACACAGATGCTGGCTATCTTAAAGAAAATAAAACATGCATTTCATGAGGGAAATGCTAAGGGTAATATTTCTTAAGATAAAGTGCATTGCGAGGATTAGGAAGGGGGTGGACTTCAAAGTCCTCTAAGAGGTATGCCCCCTTACCTAGGTCCTTGCTGATGATGTAAGGCCTAGCCATAATGAGTCAAACTTCCCATGACCGAGGACATCATGGGCCTGGTCATATACTAGAACAAGATCACCTTCGTGAAAAGAACGAGGGTGGAATTTTCGGTCATACTGAGCTTTGGTGCGTTTCTTAGCCGCTTCAAGAGTTTGTAATGCAACACGATGGTCTTCAGAGGTGCGCTCAAGCATGATAAGTTTTTGTTCTAGAGGTTGGGTATCAGGGAGAGGTTCAACGGCCAGATGAAGGGAGGGGATTTCACATTCGATCGGTAAGACTGCCTCCTCTCCGAAAACGAGGTGGAAAGGAGTAAACTCAGTGGTGGTTTTAACAAAATTTCTATAGGCCCACAAGGCAGGGAAGAGCATGAGATGCCAGTTGGTCTTGTGCTTATTCACCGTCTTTTGAAGCATGGTTTTAAGGATTTTATTGACAGCTTCAACTTGGCCATTACCTTGGGGGTAATAGGAGGAGGAATATTGATGCTCAAAACCCAACAGTGAGGATAGCTCATGCCATATCTCATCTTCAAAATGTTGGACATGGTCAGAGACCAATTGTTTTGGAACCCCGAATCGAGTGATAACGTGGTTAAAGAAAAAGAGGGTTGCGGTAGCTGCTGTGTTGTTAAATGTGGGCATAGCCTCAGCCCATTTTGTGAAATAGTCAACTGCCACGATGATATACTTATGGTTACTAGCGGAGGGAGGTCGACACTCCATGAAGTCGATGGCCCATTTATAGAAGGGACCAACGGTGATGACAGGATGGAGGGGAGCTGGAGGAGCTCACGCCTTAGGGGCGAAATGTTGGCAATTAGAACAATGTTTGACTTCTTCAATGCAATCACTAAAGAGAGAAGGCCAGAAATACCCGCCGCGCATGATTTTATGGGCGGTAGCAAGATCGAAGAGGTGGCCACCACAAGCACCGCTATGACAGGCATTGACGACTTGCTCGGCTTCAGCGTGCGTGAGACAACGACGAAGGACAATATCTACACCGCGACGATAGAGGTCGTTGTCGATAAGAAGGTAGCGGGGGGCTTGGTGTTGGATACGTCGTCGAACATCACGGTCAAGATGAAGGGAAAACTTTTGGGTTCGCAAGTAAGTAAGGATATCACCGTACCAAGGGTCGTCTGTGGTAATGGTGAATAAGTGTTCATCGGGAAGAGCGTCATTAACCGTAGGATCCTACGTATCGGTAGGTAATTCAAAAATGAGTTCAGCGAGGGCTAAACCTTTCTTAATTTTTTGGTGTGACAAATTCGAGGTCGAATTATTGAAGGATAATGACCCAACGAGTGTACTTCCCACTGAGGATGCGGCGACTCAATAGGAAAGCCATGGGGTTGGAATTAGTCACAACCTTGGTGGAAAGCATGAGGATGTAATGACGCAATTTTTGGACTGAGAAAACGAAGACCAACGCTAATTTTTCTTCATGTGAGTAGGATATAGGGGGACCGACAAGGTTCTTACTGACATAATAGATTACATGTTCAATATCGTTATCATCTTCCTGGATAAGGACACCAGCGACCGAATAGGTGGAGGAGGAGATGTACAGGATGAAGTCTTGATCAAATTCAGGAGGACAGATCAAGGGGGCGGATGTGAGAGCGTGATTGAGGGCATCAAAATACTCATTAGCATAGGTATCCCAGACAAATGGGATGTTAGAGCGAAGAAGTCTACGGAACCCATGTACGGTGGTGGCATAGTCGGGAACGAACCGACAAAGAAAATTAGCTTTACCTTGGAGACTTTGTAGCTGGCGTAAGGTACGGGGAATGGGAAGTTCAAGAATGGCTTGAAATTTTAAAGGGTCAAGAGTTATACTGTCTTTAGACACGATGAAGCCGAGAAGACGGCCGATGGGAATGCAGAAGACACATTTCAACGGGTTAAGGCGGATATTATACTTGCGACATCGGAGGAAGATGGTACGCAGATCATGGAGGTGTTGCGCGTGATGTTTAGAATGCGCAGTAAGGTCGTCTAAATAGGCAAGGATAATCTGAGCTAAGTCATGGAAACAATAAAACATGGCCTGTTGAAAAGTGGCCCCGGCGTTTTTAAGGCTGAATGGCATGACCCGGTATGCAAAAGTTCCCCACGGACTAATGAATGCGGTTTTAAGTTGATCAGCACGCCGGATAACGATTTGGTTGTATCTAGAGAATCCATCCATAAAGGATAGAACCTCATGCCCCACACACTCATCAATGATTTGGTCAATAAATGGTGTGGGGAAGTTGTCTTTGGGACAAGCTTTGTTCAAGTCGCGAAAGTCAGTGCAGACACGGATGGTGCCTTGTTTTTTGAGGACAGGAACTGGGTTTGATACCCAAGTGGTGTATTCGATGGGATAAATGAAACCAGCTTGTTTGAGCTTATCGATTTCGGCTTTGATAGCTTCACGTCTGCAAGGATGAATGGGTCTCAACTTTTGACGGACTGGATTGGCATCAGGCCATGTGTCAATATGGTGTTCGACAATGGCTGGATTGAGTTCGGGCATTTCTGAGTAGGACCAGGAAAAAATATCACGGAATTCTTTGAATAGCTTGGTGTAAGCTTCAATTTCTTCCAGGGTGCATTGGGTGCCCAAGGTGATATGTTCTTCGATTCCTGGTTTGACAGAAATGTCAATTTTGATGGTAGGAGAGATATTGGCCATGTTTCCTTCTTCGAAAGCATCAGGTGCAGGGATGGGATTTTTAAACAATTCGACTTTATCGGGAATGAAGTCTTTAGATTCTACAGCATATTGGTCATGGGATTGCTGTGGAAGGAAGTACGCATGATGGTGCATATCATCCCACGGAAAATCTGGTTCGGTCATAGCTTCCATAATGTCTTCATCTGACTGGAATATGGGAAGAGTGGAAGGAAGAGGATCACCTGATGAGGTAGAAACATTAGACTCATGATTATGGGGAGAAAGGCTCAGACCAAGAGTGTAGATCCAGAGTGATCTAATAGGCAACAAAAGGTGACAAATGAATGGGAAAACCCTTCTATTTATAAAAAAATATTAGGGTAGTCTAGAACTTGGTGCATGAATAAAATATTATTAACCAAATTCTAGAACCACCTTTTAGGAATATTTTATTATATTTGTTGGGGGGGAAAGGATTTTTGACTTGGGTCAATTCTTTTATTTATAAATAATAAATAAATAAATGATTTATTTATTATTTTAAGGAAATGGTGGAAATATAATTAAATAAATAATGATTTATTTAATTATTTATAAATGATTTAGTCAAATTTACCTAGGAATATTATTTAAATAAGGATTAAATAACTTATTCCTAGGAGATAATCAAATAAATAAGGATTTATTTAATTGATTCCCTTGTTTTGGGTTAAATATGACGAGGAATAATAATTAAATTGATGTTTAACTAATTATTCCTTGAGGAAATATAAAAAAATATAGATTTGTTTATTATTTCCTTTTGGGGTTTCCTGTTTAGACCATAAACAACTTAATAAAGGTGTTTTACTAAGTTATTTCACATAGTGAAAGCAATTTTACTTAGGGTAAAATTGGTCTTACGTGGTGTACTTGGGTCCATCTAATGATAATAGGTTAGATGACCAAAAAATGGTGTAACAGTGGCAAAGAGTAGATGAGAGGTCAAAACAGATTACCCAAAACCCATGGAAGCAAAAGATGACGAAATGAGATGTCCCCAACCCGACACGAACGCAGATGAGTGCCATGTTCAAGAGCGACATACTGCCGACACAACTAGAATTCGGTTCAATTTTCCCCCACCTTTTCTGGTGAGTACCCCAATTATTTTTTGGAAACAAGATTGAAGGGGATAGCATATGCTTGTGCTGTAAGGTTTTCCTTCAGAAAAATCCAACCTAGTACATTTAACGAGCCCTAGGGAGGAGGAACTCGAGTAACGTCATAACGACGAAGTTCGATGTCATTAGAGTTTAACGAGTCTGACAAAGGGAGAACTAGACATCTTTTGATGTTTAAAGAGTTTGAAAAGAAGGCAGAAAATAAAACTCCAATAGGTCCCTTTTCATAGGTAGTCCCATAGATCCGAAAAGGTAGAAAAAAATATCTAAGAGAACCTCTTAGTCACGATAGGCTAAGGTATTCCTTTTTCGTAAATAATCTATCCCATCCCGAAAAAGGGGTACATGTATACTGGGTAGATGTCGTTTCGCGGCCATTTAGCGAGCTTAAAACGACAAGAATATCAGAAATATTTTCAATTTTAGAGAGTCAGAAAAGAGCTGAAAGATGACTCCACCTGGAGGAATGAGTGGTATTACGGGTAGCAACTAGTTCTGGTAATGGTGGAACTGCTCAAAACAAGTAAAGGTCAAGAGGTTGGCTAACAAAACCACTCATTGCAACGGTTCCTCAGGAATTGATAAAACAATCAAGTGAAGGCGTATGATTGGCTAAGCAGATAGTAATGATGGAATGAGAAAACCAAGGCTCATGTGGAAAAACAGGCTGATAAAATGGAAATCACTAGAGGTAAAATAAGAATGGTTTCATTTTTACACAAGCTTGAAATCAAGAAACTCTGCTTGAGGTTGGTTTCATTTTTACACAAGCTTGAAACAAAGATAAACTATGCTTGAAAAAATTGGCATGCCCCCAACATGGTGACTCAATTCAAGGTACATGCCCCCCAAGCTTTAGTCGATATGAAAGGCAGATGGAGTGAAGGTTCAAATTACGAGATCAAGAGAATGACTCGACTGGGATTTGACAAGGTTGTATCAAAGACTCGAATTGAACAGGAACATGTTTTATTGTTTTAACGAGGTTGACACATTAAAAGAACTATCCTCATGACCTAATTCATTTTTTAATGAGGTTGACATAGAAGACGAACCCTCCTCAGAAGAGCTTGTTTCATTTTTTAGGGAGCTTGACACAAGGAAACGAACTATGCTACGACCAACTTGTTTAATTTTTTAAGGAGCTTGACACAAGAAAATGAACTCTGCTCCAAAGACCTTTCATCATGATGAAAAAGAATTCATGGCTTCCAAGAGTTCTGCACCGGATGGGAGAAAAACATCTCAGAAATCAGGACCCAATGCCCCCAGCACACGATGCACAATGACATTATCACTGAATGAGGGCACGGGACAGGTAGCCACATAATTAACCTGTGGCGGGGAAGATGCAACTGGCGGATAAAGATCCGGAAGAGACAATGGTGGGCCAGCTGCCACATCAGGACCAAAGAATGAAAGTTGATCAATGGTCACGATCTGACCTTCATGCGGAAAGCAGATCACACGAAAGAGGGAAGAGAAAAGTGCACCCATGGCATAAGCATAGTCGCGCCCCAAGAGTAAATTGAAATCCAAGGGGCCTGGAATAACCATCATGTCTATATAGACGGTTTTCCCTCCCAAAGTAATAGGCCACTTCAGAAGGATCCCTAACGGTTGACTGGTTCCTCTGTTAAATGCCAACAGATTCTGGGTAATAGGCATAAGCGGTGGAGAACAAAAATCTTGCCAAGTAGTCGAAGACAGAACACTGACATACACTCCTTCATCTATAATTGTGCTAGGTATGGACACATCAAAGGTTTGTACCGTGATCTCAAAAGGCACATAAGAAGGAAGGCGATATCCCGAAAAATGGCTCCAATCGAAGGAAGCGACCAACCTACTTGGAGGGGGTACCATTGAACTGAGATGCTCATCCCTTGGTGTTACCAAAGTAAGAGGATCATCCTCCTGGACCATAGACATGGGATCAGGAAGATCAAATTCTTGAGTCGCAGGGACGGGAGGATCTTTCTCCAAGTCCGAGGAATCTGAAGAAACAAGAAGAACATGAGGGGTATGAGATCCACTCTCGACGGAAAAGACCTGATGAACCATGGGCAGGACCAGATCAACTGATTCCATGACCAATGGTTGGTCAAGAATGGATTCATGTATTTGAAATTCCAAGGGAATGGGATTGACCAAGGATGACTCTTGACCGGTCATTGAATCAACTAGCGAAGGATTCGAAGAAGGCTCCTGGTAACTAGCTGGAAGGCAGGGTGTAGAAACAGTAGGGTTGTCCAACGCTTTCTTGGCTTCATCCATGTATGGACAAAGGTGAATGGGATGATGCCCTTCACACAAATTACAGGGATTGGTGATCTGACCTTGTTTTTTATGAGTCTTATCATTGCTAGTTGAAGATGCGCCACCAATATGACTTCTAGAAGTCAAAGGTAACGGTGGACGACCATCAGACCATTCTTCAAGTACCTTGGGAATGCCAGGGCAGTCTCGAAGAAGATGGTCACCTTTGCACAACATGCAAGGGAATTTGAATTTTCATGGAAGGTTGGATTGTTTATCAAGGGAAGGTTTCTAAGGCGTAATATCTATAGAGTTAGCCTTGCGGCTTATCTGAATTCTTCTTCTTTGTTTTCTTCTTCTTATTCTTCTTCTTCTTAGCCACCTGGTTACTAGAATCAAAGCTTTCACAAAGTAAAGTAGAAGAGGAGGATGAAGAAACAGGCGAAGAAGTGGAGAGGTCCACCTTAGAATCAACATGATGTTGTTCAGGTGGAGGAGATGGTTGTACAGTGGGCGGAACACTTGAGACCACAGAGGTTGAGAATAACCAAATAGGCAACCTAACAGTTAACCTAGGAAGGGACAATGTTGCCATATAAGGAGCACCAACATTCCCAAAAGTAGGAAAAGGACCAGGATTCCCTTCAGAGGGGATTCCTTGGTTGGTAAACTTTGGAAATGTTGCCATTGGAAACAACTGTAAAAAAAAGCACTAAGGAAGATAACTTTAACCAGGAATATTTCGTGGGCAATTAATTTTTAAGACATTGAAACAAAACTCTGTTGTTTCATATTTTAAGAGTCGAGAAATGGGAAAAAGGTGACTCTATCGCTTTCAGGTTGAAACGAGTGTGAAAGGACAAGAGCTCGATGATTTTTTCTCTTTTAGAGAGTCATGAAAAGACCAAAATGACTACTCGGGTACTCTAAGCAAGAGGGTATACTAGGTTTCCGTGAACTGCCATATACACCTTGGTGATCAAATGAAAGAGAAATGACCAAGGACTTAACGTACGTGTAGGTAGTCTCCCCGAATGCTATGTCTGGTGTATCATAGTTACAAGGTTGCAGACTTGGCTTCCTATGGATAAAAGGATTTCAACCTAGAGGGGTCTCCCTTTATATACTCGATGGTACGGGGAGCACAAGTCCGTACTAGTGCTGTCTAAAGCTAAAAGGTGAATGATAGCTACTAGGTTTTAAGACGCCAGAACATGTCTCTAGCCTAGACCACTAAAATTTTACGTTAGGTTTCAATGCTTCCTTAGGTTAACTAAATAAATTTTAAAGTTGATCTTGGATTAAGTTTAAATTTCAAGGCCCTACCGTATTTGGATCTCAAATTCCTAAATGAAAACTATATGCAAATGAATACAATTTCCATTCAATGAATGATAGATACGAGAAGGATAGAGATCTTTCAAAACAATAGAAAACAATGACAATATGCGAAGAAATCCACTATTGCACCTAATGCAATCCAACGAAAATGAAAACTCTTTTCTAGATTATGCAATACTAGTTATGCAAAAGAGCTTTTCACTTTCGAATAAAAGGATGAATGCAATAAATTTTTTTGTATTTTCTATGAAAATAAGTACATGATGCACTAATGACATAAAAAAAAAAATAAACATAAGCTTGAGCATGCGAATTTGAGGAATGGATCTGAATGACTCAACCAACACAGACAATCACAAAACACCCAAATCAATGCCGCAATATTCCGAATCAAGAGAAGTTTTCCAAAATGATCTCAAAAAAGTAATGTAATCTATGCTTGGAGCAATAAGGTGAAGAATCAATCACAACGAAATGGATCTACAACTAAGGCAATCACTGAAAAGATCAAGAAAAGCAAGTGCAATCAATCCAAAAATGAGACTGACAACAATCAAACTGACTTGATTTCAAACAGAAGGCTCAGTGCACCAAGAGACCTAGAAACCCTGAGGCTTAAATTCACACTGATAAGGAGATGGACAAACGACTAGGAAAGGCAAGTCGTCGACAATCGAAAACAATACCAAAAGGTATAATTACGCATGAAAAACTACCCAGAAGTAAGCAAAAAGGACCAAAAGACTCATTAAGGAGGTCAAGCCAAATCCTACAGAGGTTGGCGTGACTGTAAGGATGTAATCCGCGCCTTACAAGGGTTGGCACAACTGCAAAAAGAGAAACCTGCGCCAATTGGTGCGAATGTTAAATGGAAAACCACGCCAAGCCAGTTAACTATGGGAAAAAGAGGAAAAACCAAAACCTAATGAGTAGAGGTCAAGCTTGACACTTTGGAGCTAAACAGGGAATGGAAAACAAGCAAGCAAACCAGAAAAAATAAACAAGCAAGCCAAACGACCGAAGTCGAACCAAACCAGCTGAAACAACAAACTCACACTGATCCCTAGCGGTGTCGCCAATTTTTTAAGTAGGTAAATCCCCTCTGCGGACAGAGGCGATCCCTTTAGCCCTAGGGTGGGTCTAGAAACAAACAAACATGCTAAAGTGTCAAAACCTAAATATCGAACGAAAATTGGATACGATAGATAACCTACTTGTAGTCCAATGCTGTTGAGTCATAGCTGTAGTGGTGGTGGCCTCTCGCTCTTGTCTCGGCAAGTCACAATCCTCCTGTGGACATGCTCAGATACCTGCACAAGAAACAACAGGCGAGCACAACATATGACAAAATAACATCATTCGCAATCACTAGTCAGTCAAAGAGGATCTAGCAAATTGCATTACATAAAAACATAACACAACACGGGAACAGAACAATAGTCACTTAATTGTATTCATTAGAAAAAAGAGATACAACCCAAGCTTTGACGTCACAGTCTCCTCTAATGGGGTTCAGCCAAAGCGCGTCTCAACTCGTCGGGGAATTCAGACGGGATGAAGGCATGGACTCAAAATCTCTCAAGGGCGTTCCTTCTTGCTCTATCTGTCTAACAATTCAGCTATAGTATGTTCTCTCCATGTTCAACTAGCTTATGCCAAGAGAGATAGCCTCTTTATATAGAGGAAAAGGAGGAAGTTTGGGATCCCTACAAAGGTGGAAGGGAGGCTTATCCTTTAGGAGGTTCCCATAAGAAGAGGAAACCACAAGCTAAAGGAGGGAATCCGTGGTTTATCTATTCAACCACTCCCAATGACTCATCCACGAGGTTGTTGAAATGGAACCTCTGCTTATATATTTAAAAAATATTCCTAAAATAGCTTGGCGTCGGTGACAAACTGGGACAGAGTGCCAGCTGGCGTTCTGTCCTAGTGTTAATCTTCCTGGTTGGCACGAGGGCATAACTGACTACATGCGCCAAGGAAAAAACAGGTATTTTTGAGTCTCTGCTCAGGAAATTGTCAACAAAAGGAATATTAATCTCATGTAAAGGGACTCAATGATGGTCTTTGCAAGGCATGACACTACTTATTGATCACAGAAATGACCCTCCAATGGGCGAGATGGGGATTGTAGGGATAATGAAAAAATGATGTGTAACACGATGTGTCTGCGCCATCAAGACCATTAAGGTTCTGATCTAGTGGGGATTTTGGCTATAGCTGCATGATAGTGATTTTGGGGGTGACCTGCTGTGTTGAGCCAGGAACTTCTGAATCCATCGTTGAGGCGAGTGGAGCTGTAGCTTTAGATGCTGCATTGTGGCTAGATGTGCCTGCTATGTCTGGGCTGGTCGGCTGGGCTACGATCTTCCACTCTGGTGGCCAAGTGGCAATTACCTATTCGATCTCGGCTTCAGTGGTCATATACGGAAGGTTATCCCAGGTGGGATATTTATGGGCCTAAATCTGCACATTATGCATGGTCACTTGGAAGGTTGCGATATGCTTATTTGTTATAGACCGTCGGGGACAAGCATGACAGGAATGAATGGCCACAGCTACGGCCCGATCATAGAGCACCCTAAAGGACTTATTCTCCTCAACCCGCTTGGGATCCTTTGAGTCCCATAAATTATAAAACCACACTCCTTCAGACATGCCGAGCTCGAGAGGGGGGAAGACCACTTCTTCAGGAGTCTCCCATGAAAATAAGACGATTAGCAGTATCAACCAAGAGTAGTAGAAAGCCTTTCCCTGATCCTGAGCCTCGCACACATTGCCAGTAAATGTGTCAACCAGGTGTTACGACCAATTAAAACAGACTCCCTTTTTGCATCTACCAGCAAGTTGAATTACATGGGCGGGGGAAGCCGTCACCTGGTATTTGTGCATCAATTTGCAGGAAAGAAGTAGGGTACCCATGCGCGTCCCTGGATCGCTGATTGTATCAATTTGAAAGCCCCGTTTGTTGCATGTGACATGGTACCTTTCTCGGACATTTTCATCAATCTAGTGCTCGAACTTCTTGCCAGTGCCTTCCTTAGGATCTGGCCCTTACATGGGAAGGCCGGTTATCTGGTGACTTAAAGCAACATCAATTGGTGTGCGGCCTTGGAGACATAAGCACCCACCATGAACGAGTGCCAGCAGCTGGTGAACAACCAAGCTGGTGATGTTGTAGTAGCCAAAGTGGGGGAGACACAACAGGTTTAAGATGGCTAATCCGGCTAATCCTTTAACCCATGGAATTGGCTCCAAATTTATTACATCGTCTTCGAGTACCCATTCCAGGTATAGCTCCGAGGCTAATGAAGGGAAGGCATCCAAGTTCCCCAGGTCATGGTCATCGAATTTTATATGGGGGAGGGTGTAGACCATTTCGCCTTGCTGGGGCACTTCTTCTAGGACCAGAGGCATCTGAAGGTAGGCGCGAATGACATCAACATTGGGGGTGTGTGTTGCTGTCCTGCGTGGCCTAACATAAGGTGGTAGCCACGTCAGTAGAGTTACCTACAGGCCTTCTACTGTGAGCGCCATTGGGCGCTTGGGTGCAGTAGGCCATCGTCCCTTAGATGCTTTCTAAGGGGAACACACAATCCGAGGATACGTATGAGGCTTCTCGCAAGCCCACTTTGCCTATTTTACCTTCTCTTTCCCCTTCCACTTTGCCGGGGTAGAGACGACCTCCTCTGTTTCAGGAGTTACCTCAAGGACCTCATCAGATCCTATTTCCTCGAAAAATGTGGCAGGCAGGGGCTCATTAGGGTTTTTAGCGGTCATTCTCGCTCAGAATATGAACTCAACATTGCTACTATTAGACAAAGTAGCTTGCTCAATCATGTAGATGGAAATTAGAGAGACGAGACAATATTTATCAAGGTGGACGAGGCGTGACAGCTTTGGACAACAATTCAATTCCTTGGGGCCAATCGTCTGCATATTATAGCCCATGAAGGTAAAAAATGGCCCGTTTAGCCTTAATTGCATTTCATCATTACGAGAATGGTAAAAAATATTCGTAAATTTCCACATTAATTTCCAATTACCTACTTCATTGAATGGTAAGCACCTTTTTCCATACTCATGCTTTGTTTCAATAGCTAGTTTTTTCCACTGCGCACAACACCTGTGCTTGTATCGCACCCACTCACACGTCTAGTCCTGCGCATTATCCTAGCACATCCATTGCTCCTGTCCTCATTTTTGTGGCCAGGCGCGCACAACATCCATTATACAGCTACTTTGGCCATATAGTCATTTGATCGGCACCGAGGAGTCCCTATAGGGTTTCAAACAACTCCCATTAACATATCCCAGTAGAGAATCGCCGCGCAATGTAGCCAATATCACTGCACTGCCATTGGTAATTTCCTTCACTACATACAGACCTAGCCAATGCTGAAAAAAATTCCCCGAGTGTCACGCAAAATGGCTATTGTAAAGTAGTACCAATTCATCCTCCATAAAGACCTTCTGCCGAGTATGTCAATCATGCCAAGATTTTTCTCGCACCTTCTGAACTTGCTGGTGGAATTGAGCAATGAACCAGTATTCTTCTAGGGCCACCAGCTGCGCCAAGCGTTCCTCCATGATGTCTGGATCCGCCGTATTTGTGAAAGACGAGGTGCGCAGGCTGGGAACGATGTATTCCATAGGCATGATGGCCTCCTTTCCATATACCATTATGAAGGGTGTTTTTCCCATGAGCTTCTTACATGTAGTCCTATAGGTCCAGAGTACAGAGGGGATGCACATGTCCTAGACACTCCGTTGCGCATTACAGACCTTGGTGAGCGTATGTTACAAAATTTTATTAATGGCTGCTACGGTCCCATTCACCTATGGATGATACGGGGTACTCTTTTCATGATGAATCTGGAACTCCTTAGCCAGAGCCTTAATAGTTTAATTAACAAAATGCGTACCCCTGTCACTCATCAGGATCTTTGGACACCCAAAATTGGTCAGAATATTTTCAAAAATGAAGTGCGCAGCAGTATCCGCAGTACAATCCTTGACAACTTTTTCTTCTGCCCACCTGGTAACATAATCCGTGGCAGTAATAATGTACCAAGCACTGGTCTTCTTTCCTGGGGGATTAGTGGGGCTGAAAAAATTGATGGCCCATTTTTCGAATGCTTGTAGGGCCATCTAGGGTTGTAGGGGTATCTCATCCTGTTGTGAGGGCTACTTGGTTCGTTGGCATGCGTTGCAGGCTCGAAAATATGCTTGAGCATTAGCGTGCAGTGTGGGCCACCATAGCCTGACCCTTAATACCTTCTGCACAGTAGCTTTACCCACATAATGTCCTACCACAATTCCTCCATGGGGTTAAGCTAAGATAGCCTGTCTCTCGTGTTCAAGTACATACCCAGTAGGGGAATTTTGAGGTCTAAAATGGGCCTCCTAAGGAAATTATAAAATAATAGTGGAAAAAATCAAATAAGATTTGATGACATCATCAAATTTTAGAGGGAAAAATGAAAAAACTACTTTTTCAACTCATATTTTCAACTTATCTCCCAAAGTTTTTACTCAAATTTCGAGCGGGAGTACTCATTGGATGCGAAATTTAATTCCTCATCCAAGGAGTACCCATGTTGCATACTTTCGATAGGTCCTACTACACGAAAAATGAGAAATACATAAAAAAACGTGATTACAATCACATTTTTTATGTATTTCTCATTTTTCGTGTAGTAGAGTTCATCGAAAGTATGCAACATGGGTAATCCTTGGATGAGGAATTAAATTTCGCATCCAATGAGTACTCCCGCTCGAAATTTGAGTAAAAATTTTGGGAGATAAGTTTAAAATACGAGTTGAAAAAGTAGTTTTATTATTTTATTATTTTTTAATATTTTTACTTTTTTACTCCAAAAATGGTGAATCATCTATTATGGTTGACATCATCATCTTGAATCCTATTGGTTCTTATAAAGTTTATTTTGGTTGTATATTTTTCTTAAGAGGCCCATTTTAGACCTCAAAATTCCCCTAATGCTTTGCAACACCTCATCCTGTCCGAGATTGCAAAGCTGTCCCGTAATTATAGTAAAGTTGGCTGCACAGGCGACCAATTCCCTTTTCTATGGTACTGAATAGCCATCGGGGGCCTTTCCTGTGGTCAATAAGTGGATAATATCAGCAAAGTGATCATCAATTATCTTGATAGAAAATAGCTACGCGTCAGGCAACCCGTCGTCTAAGTTAGTCGACTCTTCCCCATTTTCGATCCTGGACAAGTGATCTGGTACAGCGTTTAACCTCCCTGGTTTCACAATGATTTCAAAATCATATTCCTAAAATAGTAGTATCCACCGACAGATTTTCCCCCCAACACAGGCTTATTAACCAGGTATTTCAAAGCTGAATGATCTGTGAACATCTTAAAGTGTCCACCTAGAAAATAGTGCCTGTACTTTTGGAGGGCATACACCATCGCCAACCCTTCCCACTCCATGGTAGAATAGTTACACTCTACGTTCGAAAGCTTCCTGCTAGCAAAGGCCATTGGGTGATTGATATCCCCTTCTCTAGGCTGCGCCAAGAGAACTCCCAATGCAATCCCTAATGCATCTACGTGGACGTGGAAGATCTTTGTCCAATCGGGGAATATCAGAATAGGTGCAGTCACCATATTTTCTTTTAATAGTTCAAATATTTTCTGGCATTCATCATCCCAAAAGAATGAAACATCCTTTTTCAGAAATTTTTCCATCAGAGCGGTGATAAAAGCGTACCCCTGAATGAACTTTATGTAGTAACCTGTGTGGCCGAGGATGGAGCGCAACTGTTTTCTAGTAGTTGGAACTGCCAAGTTGATGATAATCGCGATCTTGGCTGGGTCAACTGTCAATCCCTGCTGACATACTATATGTCCTAATAGAATCCAAAACATGACATAGAATATGCATTTCTTGATGTTTAGCGAAATTTGGTGTTTCCTGCAGGCATCTAGCATCATGTGCAGATTCGATACATGGTTCTTTACTAATCCAAACACCGTTCAGTCATCAAAGTAGACTTCTAGGAACTTGTGAATGAATTCTTTGAACACAGCTACAAAAACGCGTGAAAATATGGCAGGGGCATTCTTTAATCCAAATGGCATGACATTGTACTGGAATGAGCCCCAATCTATTGCAAAGTTTGTCTTGTTGTGATATTTAGGTGTTATGCAGATTTGATGGTACCCCGAGGAGCCATCAGTAAATGTATACGCTTCTTGACCTCCCACATTATCTAAGATCTGATCGGAGAATGGTGTGGGGAAAGGATCATGTACGCAGGCATCATTTAACTTTCTCAGATTAACCAAGATCCTTATTTCTCCTTTAGTATTATTTTCCTGGACCACCATGGGGCTTACCCAATCTGAATGTTCTACTAGTTCAATGATACCTGCGGCCACCATTTTCTCAATTTCCTCCTTAACTTTTTGTTTGTATTTCGGGTTCAAGTGATAGGGCCATTGTTTAACTGGCTGCGCATCTGGCTTCAATGTAATCCTAATGACTCCCATGTCCCCTATGATCCCCTTGAGTTTATAGAACTTGGTCGGGAATAGATCTTGATATTCAGTTAGCAGCTTCATGACCTTCCCCGCCTTGTCGTCATCCTAGTAATCCCCAATCTTGGCCATCTTGGGCTGCTCTTCCGTGCCAATATTGATTTTCTTCAGTTTCAGAGGTTTGGTCAATTTCTTGCAGCAACAGACCTGCAACATGATGTTCCCCTTCTGACTCTGCGATAGTGATATTTCGAGGATACTCATTGCATGCTTCTATTGACAAATTTCTACAATTTACAATATCTTGTATCTGTGCATCCCAGGCTGGTGTAGTACGTTCCTGCTTAGGGAGGGAGTCATTGAATACCAGAGCATCTATATCCTGTAGGGCTTCATCAAGTTGCTCAGTGGCTCCTATCAGTCCAAACGTCGTTATAAAGTCTTTAGCCATTATACTCCAATGCTGGGTATGTTGATGTAGTTCCACGTCCAAATACCAGGTGGTAGGGATTGGTCCTAATGTGTGAATAAACATGTGGACCCATTCATTCCATGTGTACTCATTCCATACTCCTAGCTAGAGATCTAAGTGCTTGCGTGGATCCCCTTAACCCGATAATAATTATTTTAGTGGTTTGAATGGTACGTTAAATTGTAAGATCATCATTTTTCGGCATTCCCCCCAATCCCGAAAAGCTCCCTTATGAGTTTCCCACCAGCGCGCAGGGGTTGCGCACATGGCCAAGTCAAGGGCCCAAAATATCTGTTCTTCAGGGATGTTTTCTTCAATTTCTTTGAGGAAATTTTCAACATTACCAGAGCCATATGCAATATTCCCAATTAGTCATGAGCTAATTGAAATATTCATTTTTGTTTTATTAATTTTTTTAAAGAATAAAAGAGGAAAGGAGGTTCATAATAATCTTTAATAAGGATTAAATCAATGACAAATATGAAAAGGATAAACCTTGGCTGTTAAATCAAGCACCCTTAGGTGTGAAAGGGGATGAACATTTTACCTTGGTCAACCTTGACCAAATCTACAATGTTGTCATGGAGGAGTGGCCATCAATGAGGCACAACGTAGTTTTAGATGGAGATGCCTTGTGTGAAAGAAGTGATCTCATTGGAAGTGGTTTAGGGTTTGGAAGCTCTTAACTTATAAAAGGAAGGGGATGGAAGCATTAGAGGGTTGTTGATGTTTATCATATTTCTGAATATATTTTCTGTTTAGACATATATCTTTCTCTTGCTGTTTAGCTGAGATTGAATGATGTTTAGCATTGGGTGTTCTTGATCGGGGATCCCACCTCTTCCCATCGAGTAGCTCTTGGGAGAGTTTGTATTGCATAGTCCACTATTTGGCTTAGGGCCAAGCTTCTTCTTTCAACTACAGCACAGATCCTGTTGAGGGTTTGGTTGTTTTTGCAAGCTGCAGCAAGTGGAGACTAGATCTTTCAGATCTAGGTCATTTCAGTGCTCCTTTTCAGTGGAGGAGGTTTCCAATTCATTGGGAGGACAATATTGGAGTGCTTGAGCATAATTTTCAGATCTTGGCATGTGGCCAACCATATTTTGATCCCTACCGCGTAGTATACTTCCAGATCTGCATTATTTATATAGGTGCAGTTGTAGGGTGGGTCAGCACACCATTTGGAGAGTTTATTTGCTAAGTGTTGGGGATCTACCCATTAATTTGGAGATCTATGGGAGGAGATCATTATATTGTTTATATCAGATCAGATCCACTTTCCAGATCTATAATTTTCAGTAGATCTGCAGTCTTAGATCTTAGATCTACAACTTGTACTTGGTGTTTGGCTGAAAACCCCAAGGGGAATCTATAGAGGAGCCTATATAGTGCATGGATTTGATATAGAACTAACTTTTTAGGCACATATTTTCTCTAGATCTGATATGTAATCTATAGCTGTGGCAGGAGAAATTAAGTAATGATGTAAGGCCTTTTCAATCTTTATATATGGTTGCAACACCTCATTTTGAGGGATTTCTTTCATTGGAGGCTTGCTTTTATTGTTATGCATCTTATGGGCCACTTATTAAACATATTTTGCTGCTGTAATAACAAATGAAAGGTCTTCATATTGGCCTCTTGCTTTATCTGAGATGATTTGCGTTATTTTCCTATCATTCTACATTGTATTGCTGCATTCCCCATTTGGGAATATCACAGTGGTATCAGAGCATCATCTTGGCACAACCTATGTATTCTAAAAAGCCAATATGTCTTCTAAAGAAGGAGAGCCTCTTACTAACATAGAGAAGATGTATCAAAAGAGAAGACACAAAAATTTTGATTATACAAATGACAATGAAGACAAGGGTAAAGCCCCTTTGTCTGGAGGTGAAGATGAAGAGAAGGACTTCCCTAAGATCCTTCTTAGAGCCATGAAAGACATTTCTAGAGAGATCAAAGAGATGAAAATGGACAGAATCAAGGAATCCCCTAAAGGATTTCATCATGGAGAAGGCTTTGGCATTTCCCATCACTGGAATGATCAACCAGTGCATCAGCCACAAGTTTCCCAACGCTCTACCATGCCTACATTTTTGGTTGTGGGAAATGAAGGGTTTCAAGAGCAAGAATCCCTTGAAGACTATTTTGAAGAATATGAGTCTCAGAATCAGAGATTCAAGGATTGCTTGAGTTTTTAGGAGTTTTTTCAAATAAAGGACAATAGAAGACCAGGGCATCATCATAGAGGTGGTGGATTCATTCAGAATCATGATCGACACCACACTATGGGCAGATTCTTTTTACCCAACTTTGATGGGTCATCCAAGAGCACTGCCAAATCTTGGGTAGAAAAACTTGACATCTACTTTCAGTTGATCGAGGTTCCATAGATGGAGGCCATTAAGATTGCAATGCTGCACCTTGAAGGTGAAGCACATGATTGGTGGTTCCATGGCTTGTCTACATTGGGTCATGCCAATGTGACTACTTATTCAGAGTTCACTAGAAGGCTGGTGGAATGGTTTGATAGAAGAGATCCAGAGGCACCATTCATGAGCCTTGCAAAGTTTAAGCAATCACGTAATGTATAAACTTATATCTCTGAATTTTTAAGACTTTCTGTTAGTATGAATCCTTTGTCGAAGTGTACGAAAAAGGACCACTTTAGCTACGCATAACTAATAGCCCTAACAACAAAAATGGCTGCCAATATCTTCAGATCTGCGATTAGTTAGACATAAAAGAGCTGCAAAAACCAGATCTATGCATGGAAAGACATTAAGCAGAAAAAATAAGGGTTTGCTCCATATACCAATAGACAAGACAAGAACGATTTTTGAAAGGATTTTTATATTAATGGGGCACCTGGGAGGAAAACAAGAAGGCGTATCCAATTCTCCTCAGTGGGATGGGTTCTTGGAAGTCCTCAGCGCTTCAGATCTAAGATTTCTCTCTCTTGTTGGTGTAGAAAACCCACACAAAGAATGGAACTGAAAGGGAGCTCACACAGCAAATGGCAGAAAATGGTGACCAAGTGTATAGATCCAGAGTGATCTAATAGGCAACAAAAGGTGAAGAATGGTAGGAAAAACCCTCCTATTTATAACAAAATATTGGGTCATTCTAGATCTTGGTGCATGGGTTAACCAGATCTAGATCCACTTTTTTATGGAATATTTTATTATATTTGTTGGAGGGAAAAGGTATTTGACTTGGGTCAAATCCCTTAATTTGTCAAAAATAAATAAATAAATGATTTATTTATCTTTTTAAGGGAGCGGTTAGAAGATAATCAAATAAATAATGATTTATTTAATTATTTAAGGAAGTGGTTGAAAGATAATTAAATAAATAGTGATTTATTTAATTATTTTTGGGTGATTTGGTCATATTTAACAAGGAATATTATATAAATAAGGTTTAAATAATTATTCCTAGAAAATAATAAGATAAATAAAGGTTTATCTAATTATTTTCTTTGATTTTGGGTTAAACATGACTGGGAATAATAATTAAATTATGGTTTAATTAATTATTCCATGAGGAAAATCAAACAAATATAGGTTTTTTTAATATTTCCTTTTGGGGTTTCCTGTTTTAACATAGTGAAGGCAATTTTACTTAGGGTAAAATTGGTCTTACATGGTGTACTTTGGTCCATCTAATGATAATAGGTTAGATGACCAAAAAATGGTGTAACAGATTGCCCCCCAGCGTGCGAGTGTCATGAGCAAATCGTATGACCGAAGTACGTTGTAAGAACTCAATCACTAGACAACAAAAGGGAAGTCAGAGAGAGAAAGGTGAGGTAGATAGTGTGCTGAAGGACTAGACCCTGAGGAAACGAGACTTGCAGGTGCAACAAGTCTCTTTTATGAGAGGGTACCTGTACTGAAGGCGGCGGGGGAGGCATACCTATGCTCGCCGAGACAAAGTACAAAAGAATAGTGTGTCCAGTAAACAAGGGACCGAACCATAAAGTACAGCCAAAATAATCATGAGCTAGATAAAAATACAATGAGGAATCCCATATACATGTTGTGCCTGGGATAACAGCCAGGACTTGTACAATAATATCTGAGTACATGAGATACAAATACAACCCAAATGCCCCCTGTAAATGGGGAAGGGCTCACAAAATCTGATTGATACATGCAAGTCGAAGAGGCGCTGCAAGTGGCTACGGCCAACATCATCAAATATCTGGAGCTGCATCGAAGGCTGCAATGAAGAGGTCATCCGGGCATGTGGGGGGCTACCTACAGGGCCACCGTTGAGACATCTCACACACACCCGGGGAATCATCAAGAGTTGCTGTTGGATCACTAGACCATCAAGTATACGGATCTCGATCATGCGGAAAGGAGCTGGAGAAACAATCAAGCCAAAGGGAAATGAGATATCCCTTTGCCTAATCCGAGGCACCGACCAAGAGTGGAAGCTGGAACCAAGGTACACCGCCCTCTAGACCTGGCTTCTGGAATGAATGAGATGATGTCGATAGAAGGAGGTCCGCCATAGTTGAGGCAATGAGAGACCCTCAACTAAGGCACGAGAGAAAAGAGTAGAGAGACGGACAGACTGACACTAATGATGATAGTGAATTGGAAAGGACTGAGTAGCTAATGGACGACTTCCCTTGCTAGAGCATAAAGGGCATGAATGACATGGCAGCGACTGACACAACATCATTAGGGATGGGGGACAGTGGAACTGAAGGTCATAATGTGCGACACAAGAGAGAGACCAAGCAATGAAGGATGGAGGGCTATAGTGGGGTACAAAGGGACTCGGTATAGACTCCATGGAGGGAATGATGACTCAACTTGGATGCTCGAAACAAGGGCGAATCGATGGTGCTACCACACAGTAAAGGCCCCAATGGGGGACCGTGGAAACATGAGTACATGATGGGAACTCATGACGAAAATCAACACGAACGAAGACAAGTAAGGAGGCAAGATGGTGCCCCAAGTACAAGTGTCGTAAGTGAGGAAATTCGATTTTAAGGAGAGGTGAAGTGACCCTTCTTGGACAAAATGTGTCCTGGTGAAGTATCAGATCACAAAACACTAACAGATACCCATTTGAGGGCTCGGTGAGAGCTTTCCAATGGTGCAGACGGTTCGTCAAACGGGGCTACGGTGTGGTCGCAGCAGTCGAAAGAAGAAACAGGGGTTCTCTTTTAATAAGGCAGTTTTCCCTCCAAAATCACTCATTTGCTATTGTTGCTGTGGTGAATGTGGAGAGGAGAGAAGGCCCTAAATCTTGCGGAGAACGTAGCGGACAAACCGACCGTTGGAATCGAGATCCATCAGTTGCAGGTAAGAGGCCTAACCTTTCTCTTGCATTTTGATGGATTAAATTTTCAGTTTAGGGCCCAGAATCCCAGAAACAACCCCTCCTTCATCTCTACGGCCGGGTCGCACTTTTTGGGCCAAAAAGTGTGACCTGGGAAGCAGGTTTCAGGCAGAAAAGTGCGACCTGTCCCAGAAATGGGCAGAAAACTGCGACCTGGGAGATGAGGGGGTTTTGGTGCTGTTTTATGGCTGGAAGTTGGGTTTTGGTGTTTGGTTATGGTTTTCCCGATCTGTAAGCTGAAAAAAATGATGTGTTTGTGCAGGTATGGAATATTTACGAGTTAACTGGAGAGAGAGAGATCTGGAGACACTACGGGTAGAGATCCAGGCGGATCAGGGCGTCCGCCGTGTATTGGCCAGATTTGGGGTTCTCAAGTTTTTGGAGAACCCTTTGATGAGAGCAGGGGAACCATTATTGGCCCGGATTATCAGTTATTTGGATCCAGATCAGGAGGTCTTTGTAGTGCAGGGCCACAGGATCAAACTGACGGTCCAGGACGTGTATTTCCTGACTGGTCTCCTGCCACTGAGGATGGTGGGAAACACACAGCCAGTATTGCTACGGGGGCGGCATATCATGGAGTTCGTGGAGCGTCATTGTCGACCGGGTCTCCATGTCAAGGGGACTCAAATACCGATCGGGGATCTAGAGAGGCTGGAAACCCGTGCAGTGGCCGCAACTGTGCTGCGTATCCTGGGAAATCAGGCGCTCCATCACATCATTGGGGGGCAGATGATGATAGTGGAGAGTGTGCTGGGTGGGACCTACTATGGGTGGGCCCAAATGATGTTGGTGTCGCTAAAGTGGCAGTTGTCACTATGCAGGCGGCAGGTGAACCATGATTGTTCATATGGGACTTTGTTATGCGCCTTCTTCTTTGAGAAGATCCCGACCTTGAGGCCTCGTGTACAGCTTCTAGATGGGGGCCCGAGAGAGCCCAAGATGCGCTGTTGGGGACGGCTACTGTGCAGAGGAGGAGGAGGGGCGGTCGGGCGAGTGTTTCGACCTGAGTTTTTTGCCCATTGGGATCAGATACCATTGTACATAGATGACTATCCCTATAGTGGGATGAGCTACTGTGGAGATCCGGACCTGCCACTTTCGCCTGGTCGAGTCTGGGGGCCCGATGGTAAGTGACAGATTGCTATTCTTGTGTGGGCATGTTAAAGTTTTTTGATTAGTAATTTACGGTACTGATTCATGTACTTTTGGTATGCAGATACAGCACCCGTAAAACCGACCGGATATATGGGACGACCGGCAGCATCTGGAGCTACAGGTCCGAGTGGGTCGAGAGCAGTGCATAATGAGGATGTAGCCGCCCTGCTGGAGGACATCCGTCGTAGATGCGAAAGGTTTTTGACCGGAGTATCAGAGCACGGGTGGCAGGACTTAGACGACCAGTTCATAGAGCCATGTGTTGGTCTACCCTCGGAGTGGCGAGGTGTCACGCGGCGCATGGCGATGGCCGGTCAGGCGATGCGCGATCTACACGCTGCAGGGGCAGAGCCATTGGCCCGGGATCCTCCAGATAGTGATTAGGGGTGGGGCATGTGGTGCCCCCTATTATGTATGTAGGGGCAGGTGGTGCCCCCAGTTTTGGGTTTTTTGTAACATGCTATGGGCATGTCATATGTATCAGAGTAGATGGACTCTAAACACATGTTTTGCGACACATATTATGGATATGCATCGTTTTTTGATGGTTATGAATGTTATTGTCTTGTATGAAATGTGTGTGATAAATGCCAATCTAGAACATGGTTTTGCAATAATATCTACATAGTGATTCTGTTCTCGAGGTACATGGTTGAAAGTTATGGTTTCAAATGCACATATCAAGAGTTTCACTCGTAAATAGCGTCTGAACAACACAGGGTTATGCACACGATAAACACCATTTAGTTACATTACAAGAAGAAGGGAATCCAAACGAACGTGCAGATGGAGGATGCGATGAAAGAGGGCATCGGCTAAGAGACCACGCACTGCATCATATTCGGTCTGATTGTTGGTGGCAGAACCAATGCAGACCCCGTTCGAAAGAACAAGGGCATGCAAGGGGGGTGAAGATGGCCCAACCTGCGGAGGCTAGATTCCGGGAGTAACGACTTGCACCATTAGCGTAACCGATAAAGGGTGTGGATGGGGGGTTCTGCGAAATGGTGTGACAAGACAACAAATGAGGGGAGGAGAGGCAATGACGGCAGCGTGAGTGCACAGAAGTCATCGGGCGGCAATAGCGGGAGGGGGTGCAAGGAGCAGGATGACTATGACTCATATACAAATCAGAGGGTGGTGTATGAGGGCTATCGGAAGTATGGTGAGGACTCGGGCTGCGGAGGTCAATAGAGACACGGGTGGAGTGATCTCGTGTATGGTTAGGAAAGGGGTGGTCAAGGGACACAACAGGGGAGGATGCAGGGGGGCTAGGCTCCAAGTGTCTCGCAGAGGAGGACAGGTAAAGAATGGTTATAGTAGACTCCGTCATCTGAACATCAGGGGGGGGAACGTCGATGGGAGCGGGGGGATCCTTAGGCTGACCTGAAGCGTACTGCGCGAGGATGGGAGAGGCAGATTGATTCTGTTCAACCTCATAGTCTCGGATCACCTCTAAAGAGGCGTGGTAATGCGTCAGGTGAGGACAATGGTGGGAGTAATGGCCATCCACGCCGCACAAAGCACAGGGTTTGTTGGTGCGGAGAGTCTTGGGGTTCTTGGTTACGGACGAAGAAGGAATGGAGGCTTCAGGGACCGTAGACTCGGGGAACACGACTTTAACCATGGGCTGAATACGGGGCAACTCGGGACAAGCATGGGTGGCATGACCGGTGACATCACATAAGGTGCAAGGCATCGCGGGCGGAGGAGGGGCCGGGTCAGTCGTGGTGGTCTTGTCTTTAGGTGCCCCCTTGCGGGCTTTTCGTTTCTTCCCGGGAGCCGTCACGACAGGAGAAGGGTCCTGTGGAGGTGCTGGGGGCACAGTGGCAATGGAGGAAGCGAGGGGGACCGGTTGAACCGGTGTCAAAGCCATGTAGGGTTTGGGGTGACCAGGAGGGGTGGCGGCTGGGGGATCAAGGTACCAGTCCGGTATGCCCAAGGTCAGGTTAGGGAGAGAGAGGGTGGCCATCATGGGGACAGAATACACTCCGGGAGGGGGAGCCAAGAAAGGGATCTGCCCAGCAGGGTAATGACCAGGAGGGACGGCTTCGAGATGGTTAAGGCCAGGAGGAACCGATCCAGGAGGATAAAGGGGTTCAGGGATACTAGCTGTAGGGGGAGGGCCAGAAGGAGGAGGTCCGGCTGGCTGAGATGAATGGCTAGGAGCGGGTTGCGGAGGGCGAGGGGGAGGTTGCTGACTAGCCGAGGTAGGCCGCTTACGGGCAGCCTGAGACGATTGCATCATGCAAACATTCGATAAGCTGGGATCAGTGATAGGAGGAGGGGGAAGGTTAGGGAAAGTTCCAAGCAGGGAGGAATCTTTGTAAACGCCGGGGGAGACACTGGTCAAGGAATCGATGGTTTGCTTGTTGGCTACAGAAGAGATGGTCGTCTCAGGGGAGGTCTGAGATTTTGGCTCATGATATGTCAACTGGTCAATGGTGACTATCTTTCCATTATGGGGAAAATACATCTTGCGAAAGACCGCGGATGGGACAGCAGACATAGCATAGGTGTAGCTTCGCCCCAATAGAATGTTGTAATCTAGCGGGGCGTCGATGACTTCGACGTCAACGCAAACAGTCTTACCGGCGAGGGTGATAGGACAATTACGAAACAGGCCGATGGGCTGGGAGGCATGACCATCCCACGCTCGAAGGGTGATCGTGGAAGGGGCCAGCTCAGAGGATCCGAGTTGCTTCCAAACCGAAGTGGACAACACGCAGGTGGATGCCCCCTCATCAATGATACACCGGGACACGTTGGCGTTCCGTATTTTGACTGGGATTTGGAAGGCGACGGAAGGAGGAAGAGGAGGATGGTCCGATAGAGTGGCGTCGAAAATAATCATTTGGTAATCAGCAGGATCTACAACGCCCACGGCAGATAGTAGAGCCTTCTTTTGGGAAGGGCACGACTGGAGGAGTTCCAGTGTGGAAATGGCGACAGGAGATTGCGCCAAATCATATACTATGCTATACGAATGAGCAGCTCGACCGGAAGCAGCGTTTCGACGTAATGATCCCTTAGGAATCTTGGTATGAACCTCAAATTTGGGTTGAGGGATATGTAAGGGGCCATTCGGTGTCGAAAGAGGCTCTATAGAACCTGAAGAAGGAGGCTCAGAGGCAGACTGAGTAGGAGGCTGGGGGTACTGGCGAGACCGAGATTGAAGGTGAAGGTCGACGGTCGGGGAAGGATCGGAGTGCATCATAAGGATCTGGTAATCGGAGGAACCAGAAAGGGAAGGGGGGGTGGCTGCATGGCTGTCAGGGGGTTGGGTAGCCACGAATCCCTGTTGAGGGAAAGGATCAGTGAACACAGCTGGCTGGGTAGTGGCAACATTAGGAGGAGCGTGAGGGGAGGCGTGTTGTCCGCGCAATGTGGCTTGAGACTCCCACATCTGTCGCATCTGGGGTAAGAGAGGGCAATCGTGAGTGTAGTGACCGTAAACACCGCAACACGAACAGGGCTTATTTGTGCGAAGTGGCCTGTCCGGCTTGGGCTGAGTGCCCTGTTGCTGGTTGGCAGTGTTAGGGTCCACACCAGGATTGGGTCCACGGGTACCAGGGGCAGATTGGTTTGGGTTGCCTCTCCGCCTTGTTTGAGAATAAGGGGGATTAGTCACACCCTGCTGTGCAAATACTTGCCTTGGAGGAGGCTGTAAGTGCTATTGTGGGTTTGGAGGAGGAAAGGGAGATGGAAGCGCATATGCTGGAGGAGCTGGCGCACTAGGCTGCGGATAAAGGTAGTGGTTAGGTTGGGCAAAATTGAGGTAAGCAAAAGGTTGGGCAAAAGGAGGAGGCATGCCGTATCCTGGATACATGCTACCGGGAGGGGGACGAGTGCTGGAGGTGCTGGCCCCTCCCTGAGGGAGACCATAGCCCATAGGAGGTTGAGCGTACGGATGGGAAAGGGCTCCAACGATACCGTCGGCGGAATGAGATGCCCCCGGGGCGTTAGCGCTACCGGGCCTGGGGAGGTCAGGGAGAACGGTATAAACATAACCAGATTGAGCGTAGATCAGGTCATATTTCAAGGCTATTTGGAGGGCGGCTTCTTCGGTTTGAGGAAAATGGGAGGCGACATCTTTGCCAATGGGAGCTGGAAGGGTGCGGAGAAACCAGTCCATATAAACCCGATCTTCGAAGGGAGGGGCTCGACATAAGCTCTGTCTTCTTTGCCATTCCTGAACATGGGCGGAAAGGTGGGTTGAAGAGGATTGCTTAAAGGAAGTCAAGAGCTCCGTGCCAGTGTCGTATCGGAGAGGGAGCTGGAAATAGGACAAAAAGGCTTGGGCAAGGGTCGCAAAGGTGGTATGGGAAGAGGTGGCCTGTTCAACATACCATTTAGAAGCTTCGTCGGTAAGCATGCGTTGGAACAAACGGAGACGGATGGAGTCATCGGTAATGGAATTGGAGGAACACCACATGTGGAAAGATCGGACATGATTGGTTGGATCTTCTTCAGCTTGGCCTTTGAATTTAGGGATGTCGGAAGGGAGCTTGGTCGGCATGGTAGGCCAACCAACATCGTGGCGGATAGGGTCATTGATCAACTGATTGAAATCGGGGAGGCTGAGGCCTGCAATGTACGGCAGCAAGGGGGTGGCCGGCGGTTCGGGCCGGCACTAGGGCCGGGAGAACCGCTAGCGTTAGGCCCTGGACCAGACATGGTGGTAGGGGGAGAACCAGGAGGATAAGGGGAACCCGATGAATCAGGAGAGGAGTTGGAGTGCGAACTCGGAGGAGGACTGGCTCGACGACAGCGGGTCGGAGCAGGTCGATCGACCGAAAACTGAGGGTGAAGGCCAAGAAGTCTCCGGGAAAGGCGCCTTGGGGGCGCAATGACGACAGGAAGAAAGAAACCGACAGGGGCAGAAAGAGACATAATCAAGTGAGGTCAAGGGTAGAAAAGGTGCAGTGACAATTGATTTTAGAGTCTTTGCCAGGCGGTGTTAACCAGGCGCTTCTTCACTTAGGGTCAGTGTGTGGCGTGCGTTAATTTTAATTTTTAAACCCTTTCCGTTTTGAGAGCAAGAAAATTGTGTGCTGCGTAACTGAAAATAAACCTACAGAGAACAATATATAATGCTGAAATAACAGAAAAATGACAACTACTTGTGCATCTATCTAACCCAAGAAGGCGGGTCTCTCAAAACTAATCTGAAAAGAAAGGGAAAAATCTAGGCAAAACACGCGGAAAAGAGGCCAATAGATCTAAGGTCAAAAAGGGACAGGGATCTAAAGGATAAAGCTGCTGAAAGGAGGTGTAGATCACAGCCAAAAGACAGAGGCAAGGTGGCTGGAAAAAGGAAGGGAATCAGCAAAAATTGGAGGGGGCAAGGTCGAGGCCCTAAAAGTAGATCCAAGCAAAATCTTCAGGAGATGATTTGAGAGGTAGAAGAGCTGATTTCAATGGATCTGAAAGGGAGGTAACAGATCTGGAAAAAAGGAGGCTGAAGCTCTGAAAAACAGACGGCTGAAACAGCTAAAACTCTTCCACAAAAAGTGGAGGGTACTAAAGCCCTATGGGGCTAGGTTCTACCTAGATGAGCAAAAAAAGACGTAATCCTTGGTCAAAGCTGCCTATATTTTCGCAGGCTTTCCAAAGACCGACGTGTTTTTAGAACCTTAAAAAAATTGCGTAAAAATCACCGAAAAATGGCAGTCGGGAGTTTCTCCACCGTTTTCAAAGGTGCTCATAAAAGGGCAGAAAGGCGGGATCGGGAGGCAGTCCGGTGTCACGTGTTATGGGGCTGCAAGGCGACCCCCGTTCCCGTTGTCTCGGCGCATTTTTCAGGTGTTGCCGTCTCAGTTGCGGCTGGTGTCGCTTACCTGCGCAATAGGGCCAAAAACACACGGAAGTTAGAAATTTTGATGTTTTAGGGTTTTATGTGAGAAAAAAAACATAAAAATAGGAAAAATAAACATCTTAAAAGAAACCCTAGGGTCTGAAGTAGCTGGATATGCAGGAATAGGAAAAACGACAGCGGTCGTAATTTAAAACCCGTGTGGAGTCGTCATTTGTTAGTGTGAATCCTTTGTCGAAGTGTACGAAAAATGACCTTTTTAGCTATGCATAACTAATAGCCCTAAAAACAAGAGTGGCTGCCAATATCTTCAGATCTACGGTTAGTAGAACCAGAAAAGAGCTGCAAACGACCAGATCTATATATGAAAAGACATTAAGCAGTAAAAATAAGGGTTTGCTCCATGTACCAATAGACAAGACAAGAACGATTTTTGAAAGAATTTTTGTATTAATGGGGCACCTGGGAGGAAAACCAGAAGGAGTATCCAATTCCCCTCAGTGGGATGGGTTCTTGGAAGTCCTCAACGCTTCAGATCTAAGACTTCTCTCTCTTGTTGGTGTAGAAAACCCATACAAAGAATGGAACTGAAAGGGAGCTCACACAGCAAATGGCAGAAAATGGTGACCAAGTGTATAGATCCAGAGTGATCTAATAGGCAACAAAAGGTGAAGAATGGTAGGAAAAACCCTCCTATTTATAACAAAATATTGGGTCATTCTAGATCTTGGTGCATGGGTTAACCAGATCTAGATCCACTTTTTATGGAATATTTTATTATATTTGTTGGAGGAAAAGGTATTTGACTTGGGTCAAATCCCTTAATTTGTCAAAAATAAATAAATAAATGATTTATTTATCTTTTTAAGGAAGCGGTTAGAAGATAATCAAATAAATAATGATTTATTTAATTATTTAAGGATGTGGTTGAAAGATAATTAAATAAATAGTGATTTATTTAATTATTTGTGGGTGATTTGGTCATATTTAACAAAGAATATTATCTAAATAAGGTTTAAATAATTATTCCTAGAAAATAATAAGATAAATAAAGGTTTATCTAATTAATTTCTTTGATTTTGGGTTAAACATGACTGGGAATAATAATTAAATTATGGTTTAATTAATTATTCCATGAGGAAAATCAAACAACTATAGGGTTGTTTAATATTTTCTTTTGGGGTTTCCTGTTTTGACATAGTGAAAGAAATTTTACTTAGGGTAAAATTGGTCTTACATGGTGTACTTGGGTCCATCTAATGATAATAGGTTAGATGACCAAAAAATGGTGTAACACTTTCTGTTATGGTTCCCGATTTATCTGTAGCAAGAAGGGTGTACATGTTCATTGAGGGATTAGATGAACTTCTTCATGGGTTGGATAAGTCTACCAAGCCCACTACCCTACATGATGCTCTTGAAAGGTCTAGAGACCTTCAAGATGCCTTGCCAAAAGAAAAGGAAACATTTCAGCATAAGCCCTCTTTTTCATCAAAAGGAAAAGAAGAAAAGGCTGCTCCTTCAAAGGAGAGCTCAGATAAGAAACCTCTTGATGATGAAGTCTGGAGAGATCTAAGAAGAAGGAATCTTTTCTTCACTTTCCAAGAATCATGGGCACCTGGACATAGATGTGCAACTGGAAAATCACATTACATAGAGGTCTTCTCAGATGATGAGGAGGAAGAAGAATATGAACCAAGAAAAGGTCATAGTGCTGACACTGCAGGAGGAGAGACAACACCATCAGGAGATGGGAATGGAGCTTTTTATCCTGTTGGAGGGGCTCTTGCATATTTGAGAGGAGTGCCTATGTAATTGACCTTAAGAGTTCAAGGTTCCATCTTGAATCAGAGGGTTTCTGTTTTGGTTGATAGTGGGGCTACCCACAATTTTATTGATACCCAACTAGTGCAAAGGAGGGAAATACCCACTGATGCTTTTGAGGGATTCTATGTTTTGGTCCTAAGAGATAGAAAAATTCAATGCATGCATTATGTCCCATCCTTATCAGTCACCATGGGGACATATACATTGTTTGATCACTTTTTTGTGGTTGACATACCTGACACCAATGTGATATTAGGTGTTCAATGGTTGATTACTTTGGGAAAGGTCACCACTGATTGGGAGGCTTTGCAAATGGAATGGGTGGATAAAAAGAGTGGTAAGACCCAAATGATCAAAGGCATGCATACATATCCCTCACATACCACTTCCACACATAAATCAAAGATGGATTTGCGCAGTGGAAGCAAGGACCTTATAGTCCCATCTATCATGCTCATGAGATTGTTGCATACACTATTATCTAGTGGCAAACCACCTGGGAGGCCACCTGATTTAGATTTGGTGAGAGATGTCTCACAACATGATGCTCCAAGCATAGATCCAGGAGGGATGGGAGCATTAGAAGGCAATGCTACAATTCCGGGAGTCTCGGGTAGGCTCAAGGAGGAGGGAGATCTTCTCCCAACATCATCATTACCGACTCTCATTTCAGATTATACACTGTGGGAGGAGAAGCATAGGAGGAATGACCTTCCAAATTGTACCTTTGTCATGGGAGATGTCAAGGAGGAGAGCAACCATATGACAAACATTTCTGTTGATAGATCATCAACGCTGTCATTATGGGAGATTGATCCATATTGGAAATCCCAACTACTGGTGGATTATTCCAAGGATCTTCACACATGCATGATACTTGATGACCAGCTACATGAAGAGGGATATTTAGTCCAATAAGGAGTCATCTATTATCATGGTAGGATCCTCTTGTCTAGAGCTTCCAAGTTCAGAGAGAAGTTGCTACAAAGGGCCTATGAAGAGTTCTATTTCAGCCACACATATTCCATGAGATTCTAGAACATCATCATGAGGAGCTATACTTGGAAGGGCTTTGAAGGAGAACTATATCAACATTTTCAAAGATGCATGTACCAAGTGGAGATGGGGTAGCAACATGACTCTATAAAGGAGTCAATTTAGCCATCTCTTTCTCTTTTTGAGGGAGGAGATAGATCTATGAACTACTCCATTTGTTTAAGGAGTGATTTTGGTGAAGAATATGCTCATGTAAATATATTTCATTTGATTATTTTTTGCATTATTTCACCATGTATATGCAGGCCATGACTCTAAGGAGGAGTATTGTACCTTATAAACTTCATGGCTAACTTTGGGCCACCAAAATTTCTGAACATGGCCACTCCCTTGGAGGACAAAGGGAGATTTTATTTCATGATGGGTGCATTCCTAAGGCACCAAATATATCTCACACTTTCAGCCTTGGTGAGATGACTTGGACAGCAAGTAAGTGGTGGGGAAACCACTTACCACATCATGATCTGATGCAATTAGGAGATGCACTGCGCTAGTTCCACATGTGGGACTATGACCCACCTCCATATGCACAAATTTCTGTTTGTATGTATGTAGTTTTGATCCCATACATTGATGATGTACTTCTACTTATTATGGGAATGTATGGAGGGAGGATGGGAGGTGTTGTACCTTAAGAGACAATCCCTTGGCTGTATTAAGGAATCAGTGCTTAAGAAATTTACTCATGTATGTCACAAAATTTTAATATCAAAGGGTCCTTTCTTAATCACTTTCAGATATATGTTTATTAAGCCCTCAAGAATAAAATGCAATGAATGTTTTGCAATTCCATTATCTGTTGATATAAAATGGAATTATGAGAAGAATACGAAGGAAGGAAGTCAAATTGGTATGCTGATTAACAGTATCTACCACTTTAAACTTCAGAAGAATTTTATGACAGAAGATTAGTTAAAATGAAGGAGCACCCATTAAGGATTTTGACTCTTGTTCACATATGTAAAAAGAGACCTGCAACGTCTTTACTTCATTTCATTCAAAGACAGAAAATACAAAATGTAAACTGGAAAACATATCAATATCAATAAATGCCAGAATATTTCTTTTCATTCATTAATCATTTGAAAACTAAGTACAAAATTTGCACTCTGAAGGTCCAAAACTCAGAACCTTTTTCTTTCTTGTTTTTCTCTTTAAATACAATAGGAATCAGTTTGTAACTGCTGGAACTAATCCTCACTACTTCAACTACTTAGGACTTCGTAAACTACCTATTACATGTTGTCAAAATGTCTGATTACAATTACATTCTCTTTAAAAGAGAAAAATAACATAAAACTTAAATGCTAATCTATTTGCTGAGTGTGAACTGATGATGCTATTGCTGCATTTCCTTAACTAGCTAGTTTATCTTTCTTTGAAGTCGAGGGATCCTTTGGTAGATCTGTCATCCAAGCTCTACATTTCTTCCATACCTCGATGCTTGTCTTAGGTGAATGAAACAACTTGTGATATTCCAATATAAATGCAGTGATTCTCTTTAATGATGGCTTCTTTGTAAATAAAGTCTTCACTAACCATAACAACTGAAAGTGCCTTTGAAGAAAATTGATCATTGTTGCTCCTTTAAGAATCTGAGTCTTTTAATGAATTTTTTCTACCTTGATTTTTTCCAACACCAGTAATGGTTCATAAGAATCCCATGATAAAATACTGCCTCCAAGGCCCCAGCATGATGGCAAACTTATCCTAGCTCTTTTGTCAAATAAATGATCAAACTTATTCACTGCTTCCTTAAGCTCTATCAACTTCCTCTCTATGGACTTCCTGTAGTCATTTTTAACAATCATCTTATTAATTTCCACAGCATATAAAATCCTGTCTTTAATTTCATTCTCTTCCAACTCCTGATCAATTTTGGAATCAATGAAATCAATGAATTTTCTTGCCCAACAACTCTGTTAATTGTCTTTTGTTTGTCTGCCATGACTTGTTCCTCAAAATCTATGATGATTGTTACACTATTTTTTGGTCATCTAACCTATTGTTATTAGATGGACCCAAGTACACCAAGTAAGACCAATTTTACCCTAAGTAAAATTGCATTCACTATGAAAAATAACTTAGTAAACCACCTTTATTAAGTTGTTTATGGTCTAAATAGGAAACCCTATGAGGAAATATTAAATAAATCTACATTTGTTTGATTTTCCTCAAGGAATAATTAGTTAAACAATAGTTTAATTAATATTCCTAGTTATATTTAACCCAAAACAAGGAAATTAATTAGATAAATCATTATTTATCTTATTATTTTCTAAGAATAATTATTTAAACCTTATTTAAATAGTATTCTTGTTGAATATGACTAAATCAATTCCTAAATAATTAAAATAAATAATTATTTATTTGATTATTATTCAACTAAATCTCTTAAATGATAAATAAATCATTTATTTATTTATTATTTACAAATAAAGGATTTGACCCAAGACAAATTCCTTTTCCCTCCAACAAATATAATAAAATATTCCATAAAAGTTGGATCTTGATTTGGTTAATAATATTTTAATTATGCACCAATATCTAGACTAACTCAATATTTTTTTTATAAATAGATGGGTTTTCCCATTCATTTACCACCTTTTGTTGCCTAAAGATCACTCTGGATCTATAATTTTGGCCTGACTATTGATCCACCATCATAGTCATATTTTGCTACCATTTTTGTCTAGGTTTTCTACACCATCAAGAGAGAGAAATTTTAGATCTGAAGTGCTGAGGAATTACAAGAGCCCATCCCATTGAGGAGAATAGGGAAAACCCTCTTGTGTTTTCCTCCGAGGTGCCATTAATACAAAATTCATTCAACATATTCTTGTCTTGTCTATTGGATGCATGGAGCAAATCTTGTTTTTTCTACTGCTTAATGTCTTCTAATGCATAGATCTAGATTTTTGCAGCATTTATCTTGAACACCTAACTACAAATATGAGGATATTGGCAACCATGTTTGTTTTTAGGGCTATTTGTTATGCACAGCTAAAGTGGTATTTTTTCGTATGATTGGAATTAATATTCATACTAACAACTGGCAACTCCACACGGGTTTACGATTATGACCGCTGTCGTTTTTCTGATCCTTGCATATCCAGCTGCTTCAAACCCTAGGATTTATCTTCAGCCCCTTGTTTTTGATTTTATTGATGTTTTTTTTAACCTATAAAACCCTAAAACGATAAAAATTCTAACTTCCGTGTGTTTTCGGACCTATTGCACAGGTGACAGACATCAGCCGCAGCTGAGACGACAAATTTTTCTGAAATCTTCCATCGAGAGTTCCGGAAGTGTAGGTCGCACTTTTTGGCCCAAAAATGCAACCTGGACCCTCAGGATGCACCTTTCAGCCCAAAAACTGCGACCTCTGCTGAAAACAGGTCAGAAACTGCGACCTGCACTTTTTGCAGGGATTTTTCTGAAAGTTTTCTGGGTTTGTCTGAGCTTTTGTTCAGGGTTGTCTGACCCCTGTCTCTGCCTGTTTTGGACCTATAATTGTTTTTTTTTTCTCAAATAAGTGGGAACCTAGCCCCCTAGGGCTTCAATACCCTCCACTTTTTTTGGAAGAGTTTTTTGCTGTTGCAGGTTGTCTGAAATTTCAGAGTCTTCAACCATTTTTTCAGATTTGATACCTCACCTTCAGATCCGCTTCAGATCAGCTTGTTATCCATCCAAATCACCTCATCTAGCTTTGTTTTTGTTTTCCTCTAGGGTTCACTCCATTTCCCTTCAGGAGATAGCCTTTCGCCACCTCTTTTACAACAATTTTTCCTCTGATTTGTTGCTATTTTCTGCACCACTTTCCTGCAGATTTTGTCTTTTAGATCCTTGTCCCTCTTGACCTTAGATCTATTAGCTTTTTTAGTGTGTTTTGATTAGTTTTTACTCACCTATAGAATAGTTTTTGAGAGATGTGCATCCCTAGGTTTAGATTATTACATTATTACCTGTCTATTTTATGTTTTTACAGGCCTATATACTGTCATTTGCAGGTTTATTTACAGCTATACAACACACTTTTTCTTTTTCTCTACAAACGTCTTAGTTTAAAAATTAAAATTTACACACTTTTACACACACACCCTAAGAGAAAAAGGGCTTGGTTAACACTTCCAAGCAAAGACTCTAAAACATTGAAATCAATTGATCCTGAACCTCTCTACCCTTGTTTCGACATTGTAATCAGTTGATCCTGCACCTCCCTGCCCTTGTCGATCTCTTTTTCCTCTGTGCTATGTCATCATCATTGCTCAACCTCCCATGGGATATGGTTTTCCTCAGGGCAGTGCCAGCACCTCCTACACTTTTACCCCTCCCGGTAGCACGTATCCAGGATACGACATGCCTCCTCTTTTTGCCCAACCTCCTGTTTACCACACTGTTACCCAACCTCCTTATTATCCGTATCCACAGCCTGGTGCTCCAGCTCCTCCAGCATTAGCACCTCCTCCTCCCTTTCCTTCTCAACCCCTGCAATAGCAACCACCGCCCCCTCGGGGGCAGGTGCATGCACAACAAGGCGCGACTTATCCTCCTCCCTTAAAAAAGAAGAGGAAAGGCACTCAAAATCAAGCTACCCCTGGTAATCCTGGACCTAATCAAGGTAATGCTCCTAACACTACGAACCAACAATAGGGCACTAGGCCCAAGCAGGACAGGCTTGTTCACACGAACAAGTCTTGTTCTTGTTGTGGTGTTCATGGCCATTACATGCATGATTGTCCTCTTTTGCCACAGATGTGGCAGCTATGGGAGTCTCAAGCAACATTGCAAGGAAAAAAAGCCTCCCCTTTCATCCCTCCCAGTGTTGCACCTAGCTAGTTGGCTGTGCTTACTAATCCTTTCCCTCAACAAGGATCTGTGGCTACCCAACCACCTGAAGGTCAGGTGGCCACTAAACCTCTTCCGTCTGGTACCCCCGATTACCAGATTCTCATGATGAACTCTGATCAACCTTTAACCATAGACATCAATCTTCAGACTCAACCCCGTCAATACAACAAGCCTCTCGCTATGTCTGTCCCTGAGCTGCCTCCTTCGGTCTCTACAGAGCCTCTTTAGACACATAATGGTCCCTTGCAGATCCCTTAGCCTAGGGCATAGGTTCATACCAAGATCCCTAAGGGACCACTACGCCAAAATGCTTCTTCTGGCAAAGCTGCCCATTCGTATAGCATAGTCGATGATTTGGCACAGTCCCCTGCTGCCATTTCAATGCTGGAACTCCTCTAGTCGTGCCCTTCACAACGAAAAGCTCTACTATCTGCCATGGGCACTATAGATCCTTCCGACGATTGATTGATTGTCTTTGATGTTGACCGGTCAGAACATCCTCCTCTCCCTGCTTCCGTCGCCTTCCAAATCCTAGTCAAGATATGGAACGCCAATTTTTCCTGGTGCATTATTAAGGTGGCAGCCACTTGCGTGATGTCCGCTTCAGTTTGGAGGCAACTCGGATCACCTGAGTTGGCTCCTTCCACGATCAATCTCCGAGCGTGGGATGGCCACGCCTCCAAGCCCATTGGCTTATTCCGCAATTGTCCTATTACTCTTGTGGGCAAGACTGTTTGCGTTGACATAGAAGTCATAGATTCCCCCTTAGATTACAACATTCTATTGTGTCACAACTACACTTATGTGATGTCTGCTATCCCTTTCGCGGTTCACTGCAAGATGTCCTTCCCTCATAACGAAAATATAGTCACCATTGACCAGTTGACGTATTACGAACCGAAGTCTCAAACCTCCCCTGAGTCCACTATCTCTTCGGTGGCCAACAAGCAAACCGTCGATCCTTTGACCAGTGTTTCACCCGGAGTCTACAAAGATTCCTCACTTCTTGGTACATTCCCTGGTCTTCCTCCTCTTGTCTCTGATCCTAGCTCATCAAATGTTTGCATGATGCAATCGTCTCAGACTGCCCTCAAGTGGCCCGCCTCAGCTAGTCAGTAGCCTCCTTGCCCTCCGTAGCCTTCTCCTAGCCCTTCGATTCAGCCTTCTAGACCTCCTCCTCTTGGCCCTTCAGCTGGTACTCATGAGCCTCTTTACCCTCCTGGAACGGTTCCTCCAGGCCTTAACCATTTAGGAGTTGTCCCGCCTGGCCATTACCCCTCTTGTAAAATAACGTTCCTAGCTCCACCACCAGGAGTCTATATGGCACCTGTCATGGCTACCCTCTCTCTTCCTAACTTGACCCTTGGGATTCCCATCTAGTACCTTGATCCTCCAGCTGCTACCTCGCCAGGTCAACCCAAACCTTACCTTGCTTTGACCCCAGTTCAACCGGTCCCCATGAATTCTCCCACTGCAACAATGCCTCAACCACCTCAACAGGAACCACCTCCTGTCGCGACCGCTTCGGGTAAGAAAGGAAAAGCTCGCAAGAGGGCCTCCAAGGACAAGGCTACCCCAATAGACCCTGCACCTCCCCCGCCTGCAAAGCCCTATGTTTTGTGTGATGTCGTCGGCCATGCCACCCATAACTATACAGAACTACCCCGTATCAAGCCCATGGTTAAAGTTGCATTCCCTGAGTCTACGGTCCCTAAAGCCTCTGTTTCTTCCTTGACTGCAGCTAATAATCCTAAAAATATTCACACTAACCAACCTTGTGCATTGTGTGATCTCCATGGCCATTATTCTCACCAGTGTCCCCGCCTTACGCACTACCCCGCCTCGTTAGAGGTCGTTCGGGAGTACAAGATTGAACAAAACCAATCCGCCTCTCCCGTACTTGCGCAGTATGCTGTAGGCCAGACTGAGGATTTACCTGCTCCCATTGAAATTCCCCCTCCTGATGTCAAGATGAAGGAGCTTGTAGCCACCATCCTCTACCTTTCATCATCCATGAGACCTTGGGTGGAAGCTCCCTCCGAATCTTCCCCTGTTGTTTCGCTTGACCTCCCTTCAGCGATCACCCAGGGCTCAACATCAGTAGATCCATTATCTGCTTGTTCTTCCATCATCCCTCGTGACGATGTGCATGTGAAACTTTCTTATCATGATGATGAGTCAGGTAGCTTCCCTGAGTCATGTGGTCTCCCTTCCTCCAGTCACTCCATCTCCTATTGCGATGATGACATCATGGAAGCCATGTCTACCCCTGAATTCATCTTTCTTTCCCATAAACAAGATAGCACCACCCGTGCCTATGGTGAATTTCATGATCTCAGCACACTTTACACCTCTGGTAGCTCCGACACTCCACCTCACCATCGGTGTGTAAGTAGTAGACATCTTACCCAGATCACTCCCTCCTGCAAAGTGCGTTCAATTTCTACTTTGCGCTCAGGTTTCCAGCATTGTTCATCATTCTTCCAGTTATTGTCTTGTGGCACATTTAATATGGGCCTCCCGTTCACACCTTATATCGGCTTTGCTAATGGTGCAAGTCGCTACTCCAAGAATCTAGCCTCGGTAGGTTGGGCCATTTTTACCCCCTTGCACTCCCTTGTTCTCTCGAATGGGGTATGCATTGGTATTACTACCAATAACCAGGCTGAATATGATGTAGTACAAGGTTTATCAGCCGATGCCCTTTCACATCACATCCTCCACCTTCATGTTCGTTTAGATTCCCTGCTTCTTGTCATGCAATTGAATGGTGCCTATCGTGTGCATAATCCTATCCTTTTTAGAAGATATTTACGAGTGAAGCATTTGATGCGTGAATTTGAAATCATTACATTCAATCATGTACCTTGAGCACAAAATCACTATGTAGATAGCACTGCAAAAAATATTCTAGATTGGAATTTAACACACACATTTAACACAAGACAATAACATAAAAATATCAAAATGATGCATATCCATAATATGTGTCGTATAAAATGTTTTAGAGTCCATCCACTCTGATACATATGACATGCCCATAGCATGTTACAAAACTCAAAACTGGGGGCACCACCTTCCCCTACACACTAATCACTATCTAGAGGATCCCAAGCCAATGGCTTTGCTCCCATAGCTTGTAGATCACACATACCTTGTCCGGCCATCGCCATGCGCCGCATGACCCCTTGCCACTCAGAGGGTATACCAATACATGGCTCTATGTACTGGTCATATAAGTCCTGGTAGTCATGCTCTAAAACATTGGTCAGAAGCCTCTCACATCTATGATGGATATCCTCTAGGAGGGCTACTACATCCTCATTTTGCTGCGCCCTTGCTCCACTAGGTCCTGCGGTCCCCTATACTACATGTTGTCCCATATATCCGGCTAGTTTTACCGGTGCTGTATCTGCATACCAAAAGTGAAAGAATTAGTACCACATACACTATTCTAGATCTTTACATGCACATAAAAGATTAGCAATTTTTCACTTACCATCAGGCCCCCATATTTGACTAGGCGGCAGTGGCAAATCTGGGTCCCCACAATAACTCATCCCACTATAGGGATAGTCGTCTATATACAATGGCATATAATCCCAATGAACAAAGAACTTGGGTCGGAACACCTGTCCAACTGCCCCACCTCCTCTTCTACACATTAGTCACCCCCACCGGCGCATCCTAGGCTCTCTCGGGCCCCCATCTTGGAGCTGTATGCGAGGTCAAAGTGTCAGGATATTCTCAAAGAAGAATGAGCACAAAACTGTACCATATGAATAGTCATGGTTCACTTGTCGCTTGCATAGTGACAACTGTCATTTCAACGATGAAAACATCATCTGGGCCGACCCATAGTAGGTCCCACTCAAAACACTCCCCACAAGCATCATCTGCTCTCCAGTGATGTGATGGAGTGTGTGATTGCCCAGGATCTGCAGCACCACTGTGGCCACAGCACGGGTCTCTAACCTCTCCAATTCCTCGATAGGTATCTAAGTCCCCTTGACTTGGAGACCTGGGCAACAATGACACTCTACAAACTCTATGATATTCCACCCTCACGGTAATACTGGCTGAGTATTCCCTACCATCGCAAGTGGTGGGAGACCAGTCAGGAAATATATATCCTGGACCATCAACTTGATTCGGTGCCCCTGCACTATAAATACCTCATGGTCCGGGTCCCAATAGTTGAAAATCTGGGCCAATAAGGGCTCTCCAGCTCTCATCAAAGGGTTCTCCAAAAACTTCAGAACCCCAAACCTGGCCAGTGCACTGCAGACACCTTGATCCTCCTAGATCTCCGACCGTAATGCGCCCAGGTCTCTTTCTCTCCAGTTGATCTATAATTATGCCATATCTACACAAAACCATCATATTTTTTTAGAATATAGATAGGAAAGACTATATCTCATCATAAAAACCCAGTACTCAGCCAAAAAACAACACCGAAAAACCCCTCCCTGACAGGTCGCACTTTTCAAGCCTAAACCTGGGATAGGTCATAGTGTTTTGCTCAAAAACTGCTACCCAAGTCGCACTTTTTTCCCCAAAAAGTGAGACCCGGCTGTGAGGAGGAGTAGGGGTCTGTTCCTAAGCCCTGGGGACCTAATCTGAACTTTTAATCCACTGAAAAGAAAGAGTAGGGTTAGGCCTCTTACCTGCAACTGACGGATCTCGATTCGAACGGTCAGTTTGTCCGCTACGTTCGCCACAAGGTTTAGGGCCTTCTCTCCTCTCTACATTCACCACAGCTCCACATGCAAATGAGTGAATTTGGAGGGAAAACGCCTTATTAAAAGAGAAACCCCCATTTTTTCTTTCGCCTGCTGCGACCAAACCGTAGCTCCGTTTACCAAACCATCTATACCGTTGGAAAGCTCTCACCGAGCCCTAAAATGGGTATTTGTAAGTTTTTAGTGATTGGATACTTCACTGGGACACTTTTTTCCAAGAAGCGTCACTTCACCCCTCCTCAAAATCGAATTTCTTCACTTGCAACACTCGTACTGGAGGCACCACTTTGCCCCCATACTTGTCCATGCTCGTGTTGACTTTTGTCATGAGTTACCATATTGTACTCATGTTTTTATGGTCCCCATTGGACCTTTTCTGTGTGGAAGCACCATCGAGTCACCCTTGTTTAGAGCATTCGAGTTGAGTCATCATTGCATTCATGGAGTCTATCCCGAGTCCCTTTGAATCCTGTTATAGTCATCCATCCTTAAATGCTTGGTCCCTTTCTTGTGTCACACATTATGGCCTTCAGTCCCACTGTCCCGTATCCCTCATGATATTGTGTCAGTCGCTGCCAGGTCATCCGTGCGCTTTATGCTCTAACAAGGGAAGTCGTCCGTTCGCTACTCAGTACCCCCCATTTCATCATCATCATTGGTGTCAATCTATCAGTCGCTCTACTATTTCTCTCATGCCTTAGTTGAGGATCCCTTATTGCCTCACCTATGGCAGACCTCCTCCTGTCGACATCAGCTCATTCATTCTAGAAGACAGGTCTAGAGGGCAGTGTACCTTGGTTCTAGCTTCCACTCTTGATCAGTGCCTTGAATCAGGCAAAGGGACTCCTTATTTCCCTTTGACTTGATTATTTCTCAGCTCCAACCCCTTTCAGCATGATCGAGATCAGGGATAATTTTAGGGGTGAATTTTAGCCCAAAGGCGAATTTTAAGGGATTTTCAATTTTAATGGGGCTAATTTTTTACATAAAACCCATTTTCTATAGTTTAAAAAAATTAGCCCAATAAATATTTTAAAAATAATTAATAATTAAGTATTAGCCCACCAAAAAAAGGGGCGCATAACCCTGGAAAAATGGAATTCGCCCGATTTTTTTCTTATGGAGCAAATTTCCATGGCATTCGCCTGGATTTACAGGGTTCAAATGGGGAGTTACAGTGATTCGCCCCAATTTTTTCAATGGTTAGGAGAGGTGGCTGGCCGCTGGACACCGATCTTCTTGCTGGCTGAGCCAGGGTGACCCTCTCTGGTCCGTTCATTGTTAGGGCCCTTCCAGTTGGTATATAGCAGAGATATGCAGTTCGAAAAACATGGTATTGGTGTTCTTGTGGGAGATAACAGTGTGCCAGAGCCGCGCTCGACCTCAAGCGCACGCCGGATCTACAAGTTCGCTCGACCTCAAGCGCACGCCGCTTTTCGCCAGTCTGTTCAAGGGTATGCACCTTCAGTTCTATTTGTACATTGAATACGATTCTCTGGAGGAGTTTCTGAAACCTGGTGTTGTCACGACAGTAGCTGTAAGTAACATAACGTTTTCTGACATGTTCAAAAGACTTCGCTTGATGTAAACGCATTTCATGAGAAGGAGAATAACTCCATGACCCCAATGGAAGAGGGGAGTCAGTGTGTGCACAATACGAAGAGTTCGCAATTTCTGTGTACTACTCACACAGCTATTTGTCTCACCGTAATCAACTATAGTGTTATAACTATTCTCTGCGGTTTGTATGCAATGTGTTTGGGTTTCACCGTTAATCAACTATAGTGTTATAACTTATCAATATGTCTCTCAAGTTTCTTTGGTTTTAACTTTTTGGCATGACAATGGTAGAAAGCATCTGCTGCTGAAGGTTTTTCCTGGCAGTGATAGTTTCACAGAGGATGAAACACTCTATGTCATGCGTGAGGAAGCAACTACTTCAGTAAACCGCTCCAAAATATTTTCTTCTTTCTTGTTTTCAGTAAGCTCATTTGTCTCAGTGGCGATTCCTGGAGACTTGCTGCTCATATTACCAATATGTTCAGTTTCCTTGGCAATAGTGTCACCTTTTATTTTTGTGTCATTTGTAGACACTGAAGAAGTATTACCCTGCGTGCCATATTCACTGGCACTTTTCTTGGATATATTGTCAATATCCTTGTTAGTGGCATTATCTGAGATATCTGATGCCATCTCTGCTGGCAATTCGAGATACTCCTTCAACAATGAATCAATCACATCTTCTGCCTATAACAATCCCATCTTAATTAGTGCAATAATAAAATGCCTCCACCAAAAATCAAATCAGACAATCAGTATATGTTTAGAACCAAATGCAAATGAATTCATGATGTTGTCTGGACTTCCTAGTTTTATCACCTTGGCACAAACAAACTTGCAATTTTTTATGCCATTGATTTCTGCATTTCTTTGAGCATCTGCAACAGCAGGGGCACTCATTTCTATCCCTACAACCTAACAGAGGCACATTTATAAATTAGATAGTAAATTGTGTCAGCAATTGATTCAAACTAGACATAATACTTGTACAAGAACGAAATCTCGCAATGAGTTATACAGGTCTGTTGCTTGAACCCCTTCAACGAGCCTTAATTGGTAATGAATAAGCAATTACACCTAACATAGTTGTGTGAATTTTGTTACATTACTGGGGAAACAAGCTTTGATACTATAATTTCTTGGTTCAATCTGAATTTCCACATGAGGGGCTGGCTTTCCCACACAAACTCCTACACTGTGATCTCTGGAAACATCTGGATTGTGTAATGCCATGGTTAATTTCTGTGTGTTTCTAGCCATGTCTTCTCCGATCATTGGATCATAGGAAACCATAAAAGTCATTGAAGAGCAAGCCTCTGTCATACCTTTATAGTCATCAACAAGTTACCACAAGGGAAATGAGATCAGACGGCAAGATTGCAATATTATGTAGAAATGGATGATGGCACTAGAATGATTGCGAGAGAAAGGTTGGAAATAATTTTAATTTGTTTCTTTGACAACAGTAACTAAGATGGTATACTAACCATAAGCTGAAAAAAATTGAGCTCGTGGAAAAAGTTCAATGGCACTCTTGAGAAGTTGTGGCGATAGGCTTCCTGCTCCATTAAGTGTCTTTTTAACAGTTGAAAAACATAGCTCCAATCCTTCGTCCTTTCTTCTATAGCACAAATACAGAAAGATAATAACATATATGCCATAGAATACACACAACAAAATTTTATATTATCAACAAAACCAAATTCAAGAATAATAACTATGTTATGATCATTTGGAATTCAAACAACCCAACAAGAAAACACAGGCTACACTACAAGAAAGAAAGTAATAATTTGCATATAGGAATTGTAGATTCGATATGAATACAAATTCTTGCACAACTTTTCCAAAGGTCTTGAGATATTAGATGGAATGTAGTATCAAAGCTTGTTTCCCCAGTTATATGAAAGTTGAATTGCTAACGGAACCATAAACTGATTTACTAGACTTCCTAAAGTGGCTGATTGCATTCATGATTCTAAATTCTTCTTCTTTATCTACTTGTTTCATATCATCAAGGATGTTTAGACATTGAAGTTCACAATTTCTTTATTTCTCAAATCTGCATGTGCTATTAAAACTTCTCCTGAATTGCCAATTTTTATGATTTTTTTGGCAAAACATAAGGCTGGATTGCTTCATTTAGTACTTCAACAACAAAGGCCAAATGTTCATCCATCCTAAAATGTTTTAATTTCAAAGAAAATCTTGAGGGATGGAGATGTGTGGGAAACCCAAAAGATGCTTCCTCACATTTGTGGAAACTCTAGTAAACCTATCAATCATTGGTGATATCTAGTTGAGCTAACTCCTTGGACTCTTAAATGGTCTTATCCTTCCTATTGACACAAAAAATTACCAGGAACAAACCAAATTAAGCACCTTAACTATCTGTAAAATCTTAAGCTTGCTATGATATTAGATAGACAGAACCATATAAACACGATTTAAATTTGCTTTTAGAGAAATTAATGCAAGATTTTCTAACCATTTAATAGCTACTACATCAAGATTTGTTTTGTTTTATTTTTTATGATGCAAATTCTTGCAGCCAGGAGAGGATGATCTTGTTGCATTTTAATGAAGGAAATAACTCTAGTCTATAAGGACTTGTTGTTAATCTCAACTCCTTGATATCAGTGACATAATTCTCATTATGATGACAGTGCTCCTGTGATAGAATTGTAAACTCCCCTCTTTGTCAATCCAACCAGCATCCCCTGTATTCAGCCATCGATTTTCTCTAAATTTTAAGCCCAACCAAACAAAAACCAAAATTTAATTCAAAATAATTTCGTTTGAGAGATTATGAACCCGATGAAAAGTTATCAACCCTTTCCAATGTGTCACAGTTGGAAATCCTTTGTAAGCCATATGGTACAATATCTACCTTGCAAAACTTGTAACATAGGAAATGAGAGCTCTGCTCATAGAAAATAACAACATTCAATTATCCAATGTCGACTATCAATATAGTCCCCAGAGGCAACAAAAGGGAAAAGACTAAATTAGTTTAGAAATTCATGACACGGGCAACTCATTTTTCAATCCTCGAGTATTCAAGATGTGCACACGCTAGAACCTGGTGGATATTAGCAAGAATTGCAATCCCCAAAATTAGTGTTGAATTCATTCAAAAGATCACAACTTTAGGTAAGCTACCCTAAGTTACATTTTTGCATAAAAATATTGAATATGCTCATGTACAGGTGTGCTTCTCTAGAGAATAGGGTATGAACTCAGCTAATAGAATGCATGAAACTAGCTTTTAAATGCTTTTGATATTGCAAACTGAATTACATGAATTCTTACAAAATAGAAAAAAAAGAATGACAATCATTCAAATAGTCTTGAATGCTAGCCACAAGATATGCATGTTGACCTTCTAAGTCTACAACAAAAGTTTCTAATGACATGAGATTTTGATTTTTGGTTGTCCTACTTCAGGGTTCGAGTTGACACCCACATTGACAACATGGCTTGGTTGGACTAAAAATTTTTATAGGTTAAGTTTAATTAAACAAAATTCATATAAAATCAAGCATTTTGAATGGCATTAGGAGATGGTGATAAAGATTTCACAGGGCAATCATAGGTGCAGTAGCCAAAGAAGATGGGTGGCAAAATAAACTTATTGATTCATTAACAGTGGAAATGAAAATGCTCTTTGGTGAAATGCTCCTCATGAATCTTTATCCTTATCTTTTCTCCCAGAGCATTTGTCCAGCTAAAATTATTTCTTTATATGCGAGAAAAATCACCAAGTCAACAACCACCTTAGATCTCATAGGACTATAGTGAAAGGAAGGTATTGATATAATAGATGGCTTGGCTCATGCCATTATTGAAGCAAAACGAAAATAATCCAGATGTAAATTGTTTTTAATTACCATAATTGCTAGCACCCAAAGATATCTTTATAACATAATTTAAAGTGGAATAACAAGTTTAGTTTTTCCCTCAAGAGCACCAAAATGAAGACATGCTTATTTTCAAAATAATATTGCACTAAACTTGTCTATTTTATGTCCTTGTTCGTGGTCATCTGATAATAGTAGCAAGATTCGGTCGTACTGCCTTTCCTGTAAGGAAGTATGACTGTAGTATGGATACACAATATTTTCCATACAGTACACATACAGTCCTGATTGTACAGCTGACGCAAAAACAAGTTCTAAATTTTAAAAACACCCTAAAATTGGATGAAACCCTATAAATACCCACTAAATAAAAAATCCCAAGGACAAATTGTTTTCTCGAATCCATTGTGCATTACTAAGGTTGAGATTCATCCAATACATGTGATTCTAAAAACTATTATCTGAAATTCATCTGGAGAGAAGACTCATTGTGCTTTTGGGCCACAGTTCTCTATTTTTCTGGGTTGCATTTGTGGGCTGCATTTTGGCTTTGTTTGTAGGGTGTGTTTCTGGGCCATAATCCCCAACCTAGGCTGAGTATTTGGGCTGTGACTGAATTTCTGGGGTGTACTTTTTTACTGTGTTTCATCCTTCAAGTTTCAAAGTTTCAAACTCCATCAATGAGTAATCTTGATTCTTATCTATCATAGGCTATAGCTACCAATTTTTATTGTGGTAGGAAGAAAGTTGTTAAAGTATACATCACAGCTTCACAAATGACCTTCCACAATGCACTTAAAGGAAGAAAGTTAACTTTGTGAAGTTGCGGTTCAAAGTTTCGAACTCCATCACCAACTTTATACAACAAATGCATTAGCTACAATCATTGGGAAAACAGGTGATTGGGATGTTTTAGTAGCTGGTATTGTATTTGCTGCAATTGAGGGAATTGGCATTGTTGTGTATAGAAACTCCATACCCATAGCCAAGCTACAGTCTCTAGTTACAGAAAACTTCTAGAAAGCGGGAGTCTACTTAGGTCTTTTTTTAGATGCCTTCAAACTTGGAAGCTACAGATTATAACACAAGTGACCAAAGCCGCAGATGGATGCTATTTTTCAATTCTGAAATTTGCATAAGTAAATAGAACATTTGATATTCATTCCAGTGCCACAATTTCATACACCACTAATATTTAAATGGGATGTGACTTATCTCCTGTACAGTTACAGCCAGTGCAAGCTATTGCAAGGGCCTTCTATCCCTACACGTGGAGTTTAATTATAAAGCACATAATGGATGCCACTTTTTCAACGTCTTTGTTTATTAATAAACAGATCCAGGGTAATTTGGGGAAAGAGCTTGAGGGTTTGATTCTTTTTATACACAGACAGAAAATGAAGAGACCACTCAGGTTGAATTCAAAGGGGGAAAATTTGGTGGTCTACTGAAACATGCAGAGTGGCATCATGTGGCAGGAAACCATCGGAAAGGACATCATGCCAGATGTTGTGTATATGTATCAATTGTGGAGTAGAATAACAATGGGAACAATAATTCAAATCCTCAAGTTCATGATGATGAGAAGATTTAAAGTAATTTGTTTGTGGAAAATGGTAGAAAGAACAGTAAATCTGTTTCAGAGCATGCAGCATGTCTTGATGAGGCAACAAAAGTCTTATAAAAGTTTTGATAGAGGTAAGAGAACTCAAGGAAAACAATGAAGGTTGGGTTGATGAGTTGTGAAAAAATTTACTGTATTGGTCATTCTCTAGAGAGGGCATTAAGGCATAGAGCAAAAATTGGGATCTAGATGTTGAGTGGTAGGTAAAACATTATGGATTCCAGGTGGTAGGATATGTTTGGGCCACATGAAATGGATTTTCAAGCCGCTCAAAATGCAAATGACATAGATTCCTTACATTTGGAGGTAGATTCCTTTAGAAAATATCTTTCAGAAAAGTAAATATCAATGAAAGCCTCCTCATGATTTCATCCTGACTTGAAACACCAGTTTGATACTACCATAGAGAAGTTAATAGCTTACATTGAGGAATTCATTTAATATTATACTTTGGAAATTGTTCTTTGCATGGAGAGATTTTCTTATCTTGATTCAAGCCTCCTTTTTCTTATTAAAAAATAGAATGTAGTTAATTCTCATAAGTGAACCTGGTTCATAGATGTTTTTTTAAGCTTGATTCTGATTATGGAAATTCGTTGGAAAAATAAGCTATAATTTCTTTGGACATGTTCCTCAGACAAATATTCAATTACGATGAAAAGGAAGTAGACCTTATAAATGAAAAGTAAATGTGATGAATTCAAATAAAACCTCAAAATGAAGAATAAATTAGGGAATTGTAGGACCTTTTATGTAAATTTTATGAGAATTTTAAATAAATGAGAATGGATAACAGAAAAATAAGAACTAATATTGAGCAGACAGAAAGCAAATTGTTGTCAGTTAGAGAAAATCTGATATTTAAGACATCTGATATTTTTGTTTCTTGTATCATGATGATTGTTTTATTTTCCTTTTAATTCGATCTTTGAGATATCTCTTCTTAATCTAGTTCATTGACATTTTGTAAATGGCATGTATACACTGGCAATGATGGCAGTTATACAATTGTCGTTCATATTCTTCATTTCTCAAAAAGTAAAAAGCATTTGTTTGATGCACTTAGTTTCTTTTTTGCATTCATAACATTAAAGGAACTGAAAAGAAAAACTTGCATTTGCATTTAGGATTGTGTTTTTTTTGCAAAAAAGGAACATTAGGAAATCTGCATTTAGTTTTGTGCTCAATGTTTTCTTTTGTTCATTGATTTGCTTGCTCACAAAATTATTTGCTCTCTTCCCTTTGTAGCTAGGCCTTTCATTGAAAAACTAAAAGTGAAAAGTTTGCTTATCATTCTTAGTTTTCATTTAGGAATTTCAACATACATCATCGCGGTACCATTGAAAGGAAAATTGTTAAGCAAGATCAACATAAAATTAATCTCAATTTATCTAAAAATGCATTGGAACCATAACAATAACATTTAGAAGGTCTAGGCTAGAGACGTGTTCCGGCATCGTAAAACATAGCAGCTGTCGTTAACTTGTCTGCGATACATTCCGAGTGTGATATCTCACCCCACGTACGTAAGTATATCGTAGCACGTCCCTTGGGGCAGCGTTACAATACGATAAGTATATAGGTGGTGCTCTCACTGTGCGGTTTCGCATTAGACAGCGCTATTACGGACTTGGGCCTCCACGTACCTTCGGGTATATTTGGGAGGAAAAATTTTAGGTGCTATCCATCCATAGTGAACCGAGTCGGCCGCCTTTAAATTGTGATACACCGAACACAACATTCGGGGAGATTGCCTGCCCGTACTTCTTGGCTTGCCAGGAGGTATTCTGCAGTTCACAGTTTACTGGTAAACCCTTTTGCCTAGCATTACCCTCTTTTTGTTTATTTATTTTTGGTTAAAATTAATCAAAAATCATGGAAGAACATAATCCTACCCCCCGTCGTTCGCGTAGATTAGCTTTAAAACCACCTTTACCACTAGAAGTTACTTCTAGTAGGCGAAGGCGATCAAAATCTGCCCAACAGTGATGTTGATGTTGTGGATGATATTACTTGATGCTTCATGATGGGTGTTCTTTCTCACTTTCACATAATCTTGTTATAGCCTCTGCTTGATGCTTTTTTTGCTATGGTCATGTCAGGCATTAATTAATTGTCTTCAATGTTCAATGTGTGAAGAGTGCAAATGTTCCCTTGATGCAGTTTAAATTCAGGCACAATAGACTGTTGTTATGCACCATGTTTCCCCGGCTCCTACATATTGGAATATGCCCAAAATGATTTTGGAGAGTGATATCCATTCATGGAAGGATATTTGCACTCGTCTTTCATGGAAGTTTATTTGCACTTGTCTTTCATTCTCTCATGAACCAAGTGAAATTTCTGGGGGAATTTCTAATCAACAAGTTTTAGGAGTTTGTGTCAGATTTGGGTAGACTCGTAGAATGATTAGCTTGTGGCTGCTATAAACTCTTTTTGTCAACCCATGGATGCATGGGTTAAATTTTCACTTTATTTTTAGTTTCCAATGATTTGACACTAAGAATCATTGGCTGACTGTGGTGATTCGTTGACTTATTTTCTTCTTTTTTGCCCCTTTCCCTTAGATGGTCATTCATGGGAGGGGAAGTTCCAGTGAATGTATGATTTGTGGTGTGCATTTATCTATTGGTTAACTCTTTGGTAACATCCCATGACTGTTATTTCAATGGAACTTGGTTAAATAACAAACACTAAGTGCTAATTAGTAGTTTTAAATGTTTGATATAATAATTAATTTTGCTTTATATGATCCCAAACGTGCTCTTTTGGGCCTGAAACTTTACATGGCACCCGTGTGTTTACAAATCATGGAAAGCATTTGAGTCTTTTTAGGTTATTTCATGGCCATACTGGACGTGTTTCACTATGGAAAGGAAATTATGGTCAACATGAGGACAATGTCTTAAGGTATTTCTTTCCATTGATAAGTAAAAGAATCACTAGTAACTGACTAGTTTCCTTCCTCACTTTTATCATGGAAAATGATAGAGGATATGTTTCAACTTCTTATAACCAATTATTTACAACTTAAGGGAGAGGTGTTTTGGAAAGGATGATTAAAGTTATTGTAATATTTTGTTGTTTTGTTTAAAGCTTTCAAGTGTTCATTAGGTGATTTGGAGATATGATTTAATTTAGTGAATTTTTTTTTATATTTTATATTTGAATGATGTTCTTTGTTTTATAGATGATGACTCATGATGTTATTGTTTTGTGTATAATGATTTATTTTTTCTTTTGGGCTAGGGCCTTGGCACAACATTTTAATAAAAAATTGCATAATGGTTTTTGTGAACATTACACTTATTTTACTTTGAAAGCTACTTACAAATCTAGTAATTCTCAACTCTTGGAAACTATTGATGCAGGTCTCTAGATCGATTTGAAGTTTTAATTCTGGAATATTCAGTGAGATGTCAAAAGCTAATCCCGGGAAGAAACTATCAAGGCAAATTGATGTATTATCATACTTTAAAAAGTCTCAATCCAAGAATACACATTCTCTTCATGCTTCAAGCTCCTTTGAACAATCTGTTACTGAGAGAGATGTTAACTCTTGTGAAAATGCATCCGATATCCATATGATGGATGAAATAATAGGTTCCTCAAGTGATCAGGGTAAGATAAATGCATTTTCAACAGAAATTAATGATGGAAATGTTAAAGATATTTCCTTGGAAGGTGACACAAACCATTCACGGAAAAGGAAAAAAGGCCAGTGGACCATAGGGAGAAAATTCCAAGATGATTGGCTCTCAAGTTTTCCATTTATTGAAGAAATACCTTCTACAAATGAGGATTTACGAGAAGTTAAATTTCTTGCGTGTAGTTGGAAAAGTTGCAAGGTAGTGAAATTTCAGATGAAGCTAGATACAGTACAAAAGCATGCAAGAAAGGTTTATGAAAAGAAAATTGTAGATGGTAAAGAGAAATCTATTGTCAGATGGAAATCTTTGGAGGAATGCCGACATAGCCAATGTGTGGAAGAATACAAAAAATATTTAATAAATAAGAAGAAACTTGAGGCAAGTGGAGGAACCATCATATCTCAATTTGAAAAGACGATGGAAAGAAGTTTGTTATCCAAGACGATACAATTGAGCACTGTATTTCACATCTTAAGTAAAGGTCGTCCTATGACAGATTATCCAGATCAGATGAAATTTATATCTTTTCTTCACGTGCCAAACTTTCCATCTTCTCATTGGTCCATAACTAGTGGTTGGGAATGGGCAAGATATCTAGCTCAAGTAGAAATTGATGATTTGAAACAGGAGATTGCAAATGCTAGGTTTTTGGCATTGTCTTTGGATGAGGTTACAGCTATTGATAATACTTCATGGATTTGCATGAGCATTTATATGGTTAATGACCATATTAGGCATTCCTATCTACTTGGGATTAAAAGGATGAGAGAGACTTCTACAGCTGAAAATATTTATGAACTTGTTCTTAATACTTTGAAGGAAAGTGGTATGGATCATTTAATGATTGCAAAAAAGTTGGTATGTGTTGGAGCAGATGGAGCATCGGTAATGCAAGGACAAAGGAATGGTCTTTGTGTTCGACTACAACTATCAGCTTCGCCATATATGATTAATATTCATTGTATGGCTCATAGGATGAATCTTGCATTTAAAATAGTAAGCAAGTTTCCATCAGTTTCAAAAGTTGAAGATCTTGTACGTGAGACTCATGCATACTTTTCTCGTAGTCCCAAACGATATTTAGAGTTTCAACAATTTGCATATGGTGTTACGGAAGGAAAAAAACTACTGAAAGATGTTGATACAAGATGGATCTCATTAAATGGACCAGCTCAAAGACTATTTAGTGAGTTCAAATCTTTGGTAGGGTTGATGTATGCAAATCGCTACTATGTAGACAAAGCTCAAGATCTTCTTTTTCGACTAACTGATATAGAAACATTATTGACATTGGCTGGAATTCTTCCTATGCTACATGGAATGAATGTCCTCGTGAAAATGTCTCAGAATCGCACAATGTATATTGCCGAATACACAAATGCGAGAAAGTCAGCATGCCTTGCATTGGATAATTTGTATATGATGCCGGACTCTTTTACTGGTCCAGAGTTTACAAGTTGGACTAAGATCATCAATATAGAAAACACTGAAAATTTTTTGACGTTTGATGAAAAAGGGATACTATGTATCACAGTGCATGGGTATATGGTCCCCTTTCATTATATTAGTAAGACAGGACGAATCACCAAAGATTGCCCCATGTCAAGAGACCAATTTGATGATATTGTTATCTCAGTGAGACAAAATTTGATAGAAATTGCAAGATCACTATCATCAGAGATAAGAGAACGATTTCCTCGAGATGAATTGTTGGAGGCCATGTGTGTGGTATACCCTCAATATTGGAACAATTGTCAATGTTCAAGAAATTTAAAAGCCGATTTTCAAAAGAGATTAAAATGTTTAGTAGACCATTTTTGCAAGAAAGTCTCGATACATGGAGAACAGATTGAAGGTATTTTAGATTCATCAAAATTGTATCAACAAGGTGGACGCTTTGCTGAAACAATGTGGAAGCAATATCCTTTTTTGGAGAATCCTAATGAAAACGGTGGTATAACAAGATTATGGAATACTTTAAGTGCTAGCCAATACCTGCAAGAAAACATATCAGAATATTTTAAATTAGCAGATTTGTGTCAAACTATGATTTTGGGATCAGTGGAGGATGAGAGAATGTTTAGTGCACTATCATTTTTGAAGTCAAAGTTGAGTAACAAGCTTGATAAACATGTGGATACATGTTTAAGATTATATGTAACAAAGTATGACGTTGACAATTTTCCATATGAAAGAGCACTAGCGCTTTGGCGATCAGATTGTGATAGAAGGGGAGAAAACAATATAACAAATTTATCTAATGAACTTGATACAAAACATAATGTTTTGGAGGCTCATAATGACAATACATCTGGAGAAGATCATGTTCACAATGTAGAAAATGATGACCAAGATGAGAATTGGGAAATTGAAATACCCTAGGACTCTTATTTTGGTATACATGTTCCGTTGATCATGCAAGATTACTACATGTCAAATTCACGTAAAAATGGGTTCTATATTTTTTATTTTTCATTGTAACATTGCAGCTACATTTCTTTCATGTGTGTTATTTTAAGATTGATGTTTCATATTTAATCCTTACATTGTTTGCTTCTTATTTGTGACAGGAAATGAAGCTGGATTTGATGATTTTGGGACCTATTTTCACATAGATAGTGTTTGACTAGTATTAAATGATAAATAACTAATTTAACAAGACTAATGCAAAGCATCAATGGGCTCATTCAAGTACATGAAACTACCTTGATGTCTAGCTTTGACATCTTAGAAAATTTTAATGGTATATATGTTACTTGTGTTTGGGGAATTTTGCTCAGTTTCGAGTTTTATATTTTCTTGGAAAATAATTATTGATATTTGGAAAATGTGTGATTTTATATTGGTATTGGAAACAAAGCTAGTTTTGATCTTTGATTGGAAATGAAATCAGATTTGATGAAGTTGGGACCTATTTCTTTTCACATAGATAGTGTCATAGTATTAAATGATAAAGAACTAATTTAAGAAGTCTAACGCTAAGCAACAATGGGCTTATTCAAGTACATGAAATTGTGTTAATATCTAGCCTTGATATCTTTGAAAATTTTAGTGGTTTGTTTGTTGCTTGTTTAGAGGATTTTGTTGAGTTTGAAATTAGTCTCTTGAATGCTTATGGTTCTCATATCATGCATATATCGATAGATCGATAGATCCAGTTCTATTATTATAATCATTATTTTTTTCTTTATATATTTGCTGGTTTGAGGAAAGATATTTTATTTCCTTTCACTTTGTGGCATGATTTCGACATCTTCACCTTTTAGAATATAGTAAAATATTTTTCTTATTATAGATTTTTCTTGGCAAAGAATTATTGAGAGTTAGGTGCAAATGCACAATGTTGTGTAGCATTAGTGTGATAAATATGGGATAGTGCAAAGTATATTTTTGAAGATTGGTCTAAGTTGACTCGTACCTAATCAACTCATTCAAGTTGATTGTTGGTTGAATGGCTAATTGTTGGTTCAATGGACAGAAGGTCTTGCAGGCACAAATACCAAAGGGAAAAATGGATCCCATCATGGGGTAATCTTTGTAATTCTCCACCACTGCTACCTTTCCTCAAACTCCTCTCCAACCTCAATATCAGTGCTAGTAGTAACATGACAAACAACACTACGCTTAGCAGAACTAGAAGAACGTGTTTTCCAAACTACACGAGAACTACCTCCCTCACGAGTCACCATGTGCCATGCTTGGTCTCGGTGGTTCTCTTCCTTCTACTCCTGGTTCAATTACCATATCTTCATTGGAACCAACACTCCGAACTCCACTAGACAATGATTCAGCATTTTGTAGTAGTGATTCGCCATTTGTACTAGTGATTCGCCATGATTTTACAGGATAATATAATCTCGTGAGAGATTTGCCAAAAAATTATATATACATATTATATTATTAATAAAATCTCCTTCCATTTTTCCTATGTATCATGGGGATTCGCCTATTTTTTATATATAAAAATTTAGGGGGGTTCTTAAAATTATCCATGATCGAGATCCGTATACTTTATGGTTCAGTGATGCAGCAGTTGATATCGGTGATTCCCGGGTGTGTGTGAGATGTCTCAACCCTCATGAGGGGGTGGCCCTACAGGTAGCCCCCCACATACCCGGATGACCTCTTCATCACAGCCTTTGATGCAGCTCCATACATTTGATGATGTCGGTCTTAGCCGCTTGCAGCGCATTTTTGTTTGCATGTATTAGTCAGATTTTCAGAGCCTTTTCTTGTTTTCAGGGGCATCTGGGTTGTATTTATATCTCATGTACTCAGATATTATTGTACAAGTCTTGGCTGTTATCCCAGGCACAATATGTATGTGGGATTAATTATCATTTTGTTTATCTGACTCATGTTAATGCCAGTATGTACTATATTGACCAGTACCGTGGTTTACCGGACGCCTTATTGTTTGTACTTTGCCTCGGCGGGCATAGGTATGCCTCCCCTGCCACCTATAGCATAAATACTTACTCATCAAAGAGACTTGTCGCACCTGTAAGTCTCGCCTCCTCAGAGTCTAGTTCTTTCAACACTTTGGTCTACCTTATACTTCTATCTCTTTGACTTCCCCTTCGATGTCTAGTGATTGAGTTCTTACAACTTACTTCGGTCATACGATTAGCTCCTAACGCTCGCACGCTGGGGGGAAATCTGTTACACCATTTTTTGGTCATCTAACCTATTGTTATTAGATGGACCCAAGTACACCATGTAAGACCAATTTTACCCTAAGTAAAATTGCATTCACTATGAAAAATAACTTAGTAAACCACCTTTATTAAGTTGTTTACGGTCTAAACAGGAAACCCCATGAGGAAATATTAAATAAATCTACATTTGTTTGATTTTCCTCAAGGAATAATTAGTTAAATGATAGTTTAATTAATATTCCTGGTTATATTTAACCCAAAACAAGGAAATTAATTAGATAAATCATTATTTATCTTATTATTTCCTAAAAATAATTATTTAAACCTTATTTAAATAATATTATTTGTTGAATATGACTAAATCACCCTTAAATAATTAAATAAATCATTATTTATTTGATTATTATTCAACCACATCCTTAAAATGATAAATAAATCATTTATTTATTTATTATTTACAAATAAATGGATTTGACCCAAGACAAATTCCTTTTCCCTCCAACAAATACAATAAAATATTCCATAAAAGTTGGATCTTGATTTGGTTAATAATATTTTAATTATGCACCAATATCTAGACTAGCTCAATATTTTGTTATAAATAGAAGGGTTTTCCCATTCATTTATCACCTTTTGTTGCCTAAAGATCACTCTGGATCTATACTTTTGGTCTGACTATTGATCCACCATCATAGTCATATTTTGCTACCATTTTTGTCTAGGTTTTCTACACCATCAAGAGAGAGGAATTTTAGATCTGAAGTGCTGAGGACTTACAAGAACCCATCCCATTGAGGAGAACTGGTAACACCCTTATGTGTTTTCCTCCCATGTGCCATTAATACAAAATTCATTCAACATATTCTTGTCTTGTCTATTGGATGCATGGAGTAAATCTTGTTTTTTCTACTGCTTAATGTCTTCTAATGCATAGATCTAGATTTTTGCAGATTTATCTTGATCACCTAACTGCAGATCTAAGGAAATTGGCAGCCATATTTGCTGTTAAGGCTGTTTGTTATGCACAGCTAAAGTGGTATTTTTTTGTACGCTTGGAATTAAGATTCATACTAACAATGATACTTCTTTCTTCTGCTACAACAGTCAGAAAACCCCAAATTGATTTCATTTCTTCAATGATATCATTCCAGATGATGTCCTTAGCATGTATTAGGGATATATTTCCCTTCAATTTTTCCTTGAGATTTTTAATCTTAGCATCAGCAATTTGGAAATCTGATCCGTACTTATTGACTTCCCCCTCTTTGGCTTTTATGACCTTTTTTGCTATCTCTAAATCAGCTTGTGCCTTTTTGCAATCTCTCTCTGCCATATTCAATTTAGTGGTCAATTGAGATATTTGTGCTACTGGATCTTCATTACCTGATGGTAAAATGAAAGTACAAGTATGAGATTCAATGTGATTTTGCAATGATAATGAAGTTTGCTTCAATTTGGTGATTTCTTCTTCCTTCTGCAAGAGCTTTTGGAGAAGGTTTTATTTCTCATTCTCCACTTCTACCACTTCTGCTGCCATAGAATGTTCTCTTGTAGGTAACTTCAACTTTTTATTTAGCACATAAATCTCTGATTCTGCACTCTGCAGAAACTTTTTCACAACAGTCCTATCATTTGGATCCACTCCAATCTTTGCAATGATCTTCTTGAGTTCTTCATTCTATGTTGTTAAAGCCCTAGAATTGGCCTTTTCTAACTTTGATTGCTTGATCACTTTTCCAAGCATGTTTTTAGCCTTGAGTGCCATTGCATTGGTTTTGGTCAAGTCATTCGCAATCAGCTGACCTATTTGCATATGTAAATTCACCTTGTCAAGAAATGGAATTTTCTTTACATTTACAGTTAGATTCATAGTATTAAAATTATTGGATGAACCTATAGACATATTAGAGGGACGTGAAAGGGAAATCTTAAATTGATATTTTTCAAGATCCATTGCAAGTCAACAATCTAGTTTGATCTGGGGTACTTAGCTTGAGCCTCCATGCTTGCCTTCATATTTTGATTTCTTTCTGCAATCTGAGAAAACACTTGTTTAATTAAGGACACTTGTTCCTGAGTTTTTTCATCTCTTCTTGGTGAAGCCAAGACATTTTTCTCCTCTCCCAATTGTAGTTAGAAACCAAGTTGAACATATACTGAGTCTTCATTGAGCTTTGTCCTATTTTTAGTTCTCTATTCTTCATCTTCTGAATCAATCACTGCTTATTTACTCTCTTATTTGAATTCTCAGTTATGACAGGAGTTTGTACATTTGAACTCACAGAACCTGCAAAACCCTTATTTACCATCTTTTCAATATCAGGTCTGCTCTCATGAATGAATGCTGAATACCCATTTTCAAATCTCCTGTTAGAAATCACACTATGAAGGTCATAAGGCCCACTTCTCTCCTAACAATAGATGCATTTCATCTAACATCCTAGTGACTTCATCAGTTGCTTGTCTCATATTGATTATAAAAGGACCAAAAATCATTGGCAACTTAAACATATGACCTTTCTTCATAGGCAAAAAATGTATTTGATCAAAATTTAAACATTGCCTAATGAACTCCAAAGAAAATAATCTCATAGGCACAAATACAGGAAGCCTATAAGGTTCTACACTAGCTCCATAAACCCTAATTTTAGAATAATCTTCAAAGACATTCCAATCACCAAACTTACAACTTGTCCCCAGCTGCAAGAACTCTTGAGCCTTCGGCAGGAAGCACAGGGGAGAGAGTCCATTCAAAATTCTATATGCAGTAGACATAAAATGACTTGCAAAGTCAAACAGACCCTCCTCATTCTGTTCTTTCCTTACTATGTTTGTCCAAAATACCACTGACTATCTCTTCTTATTCATATTCATAATATTTAACCCCAGATGCATGAATTCTTTAACATTTTGATATAAAAAGAGATAAATAAGAAGAGAGGGAAACTTGAATGAACCTGTCAGTGATAAGCTCATGAGATGAGAATTGATAGCTTCTTGCTAATAAGAAGGAATATCCAGCACTACCCCTGGCTTCATCATCAAGGCGAACATTCCTAGAACTGATTTGTCTACTGTACTATCATCATCTTTTCCCAATATGTTTGAAATACACCTTAGTACCTAATTGAAAAAATCCATGGGGAATTCTTTATTGTCAGGTATAAACTGCTTCGTATCTAGCTTTAGGAAAAAGATAAATTGATTGAATTCTTGACCTACAAACTATCGCAATGTGCTATTAATGAATAATCAGTGAATTGGACATAGGACTCTGACTCAGGGTAACATAGAGCCTGACGAATTAATAGAGCTGAGACCTAAAAAACATTTTCTCCTTGACAATTCATCACGAAACACTTGCCACAAACTCAAGAAAAAGGTGTGTTCTTGGAATGCATGTAGAAAATACTCCTGTTTTGACCATGGCAGTGAAAATGGGAAAAGCTTTGTCATTTAGACAAACTTGCTGATAGAAATATAAATGATTTAAAGAACAGGTTGTGTCTTGAATATCCCTCTCAGTGTCCATGAGAGGAATATGATTGGAAGAACCTGAAACAGACTGACGCTTGGCCATAATTCAGCTTGGGGTGATAAACAATTGATAAGGTGGTAGACAACGAAGAAAGACACAGGGCAGAGAAAACTTCAGATATAAACTAACAACAATGGCCTTATAAAAATGAGAATCCATCTTAAATAGGTTGCGCGGGCTTAAGACTTAAATGCTGAAATGACGTGCCAAAATACCATTAAAAGTACCCCGACATGGCTGATAGCTATTTCCAACTCGCTGCTCACGTCACTACGGGAGGTCTCACAGTACGGAGGGCTAATTGGGTTCATGCCCCCGCAGTTAATCTCAACTGTAGATCTAGATCGGCCCTGCAGTCAACAAGGTCAACTGCGGAGGCACTCTCCTTGTTAACCTGCGCGCTGAAAGTGCCCACGGGTTGTCACTTTGATTTCCTCTTGGACGAATCAATGGATCCCGCCTTTGAATTTGCTTGTTAATTAACAGAATAGTAGGACCCGCCTTCACGCAAGTTTTAAAGTATTAAACTTTAAACTTACACAAAATAATATTACATATTTTATGCTAAAGTATATGAAACTTTATACATTAACATGCATTTTAACCATTTTCTATTTTTTTTGTATTTTCTGAAAAATTAAAAATAAAGGATATTGTAAATGAGCCACAACATCTGGCTTCACCTGGGGATAGTGTGTTTTTCCACGAAACACTAAGAACTGCATATTAGTGCCTTCTCTTTGGGCATGGAGTCAAATGCTGTTTGATGAAATATGAACAATGAACAAACTGGATATGTACAATGGCGACCAAGAACTCTTAATGCTGGAAATAATGTTTTAAATACTGCCCATTCATAGGTAGTTCCACTTTTTCTCCATCAAGATCTTCCAACATGAACCTTTTATTTGATCTAGCTTCAACAATCTTGTATGGGCCATACTAGAGTGGATCAAACTTACCATGTTTTCCCTTCTCTTCTCTTCTGGTATCCCATCTCAGTACCAAATATCCAGCTTGAAAAAGAATCTCCTTAGCCTTCCTGTCAAAAATGGTCTTCATTTTTTCTTGATAGGTGATCAAATTTTCTCTGACTTTGTTCCTGCTCTCATTCAATTCTATCACCTTATTCAGCCTTCTTACCAACACATCAGGTTCTTCTTGTGCTTCTTGAAGAAAAGAAATCACTGGTCTAGCTAATTGAGTAGGAAAAAAATCTTGAGTACCATATACCAGTTCATAAGGAGACTTACCAGTAGATATTCTAGTAGTCATTCTTACTACCCAGAGAGAAAATATCAACTTGGAATCCTAGTTTTTCTGATTTTCATTAATTGTTTTCTTCAAAATCTTAACCAATGTCTTGTTGGAGGATTCAGCTAACCCATTCCCTTGAGAATGATATGCTGTAGAATGGGAAAAAATGACATTATATGTTTGAAAAAAATTAGTGAACCTGACTGAGTTGAATACCTGAGCATTGTCTATTACAATCTTTACTGGACACCCAAACCTGCTAAAGATGTTTTCTTCTAGAAAATTCATTACTACTAGATCATTTGATTTTTTGGTAGGTATTTCCTCCACCCACTTTGTGAAATAATTAGTGGCATTCAGAATCCACTTGAACTGCCCACTTCATGGCGGATTGATTTCCCCAATAAAATCTAATCCCCATTGTCTAAAAGGTTCTTCAACAAACACATGGAGAAGAGGTAGAGGAGCTAACCTTTTCTTTTCTGCAAACAATTGACATTTATGGTAGCTTCTAACCAATTTGTATACATCAGAAAACAAGGAAGGCCAGTAAAAACCTGATTTGAGGATTTTATGAGCAGTAACCTTCCAGCTATAATGGCCTCCACACAGACTTTCATGATATTCTTTAATAACTTCCATTGACTCTTCTTCTGTCAGACATAGTAACAAAATGCCATTAGGATCCTTCCAATACAATTTAGCATCAATTATAACATAACGCTGAGATTTGAGCTTAAGAGCTCTATATTTTGCTCTATTTATTGATGGTGGACAAGAGAAAAAACACAAGCAATTAATAATATCCTTATACCAGTCAGAGCAGAGAAACTTTTATTTAATTGTTGAATTTGTGCTACTTTGACTCCTTTCATCAACAAATTCATCCAAGGGTGCAAGAAAATTAATTCCCAGAGCTTGAAAATTAGATTCTGTCAGCAACTTTGCCAAGCCCTATCCTTTTACCAACTTAGTAGGTTTAATGTCTAAGTCATACTCTGGGATTTTAGCAATCCACTTTTCTCTTTTTCCTTCAACATCACTTTGAACTAACACATCTTTTACAGCTGAATTAGGTACATATGCAACTATTTAAGACTGCAGCACATAAGTTCTGAAGGCTTTTAATGCTTTAACTAAGGCATATACCTGTTTCTCTAAGATATTATATTTTAGTTCTGCATCTCTGAGAACTTTACTGAAAAATGCCACAGGTTTCTCTTTTCCCTCTTCATTCTTCTACAGAAACACAATAGCAATGGTATAAGGTGATGCAAATGAAAATATCTAAAAAGGTTTCTGATAATCTGGGCTGATCAAAATAGGAGCTTCTTGCAGAGCTTCTTTAATCCTGGAAAATGATTCCCTTGCATCCTTGTCCCATTTTACCTCAACATTTTTCTTCAGCATATCTGTTATTTTTCTAACAATTTCAGCATAATTTGGAACAAATCTTCTTAAGAAATTAATATTTCCTAAAAACCTCTGAATATCCTTTTCACTTCTAGGCAAAGGAATTATATGTATAGCTTCAACTCTTGCTGGATCAATTTTCACCCCCTAATTTGAAACTATATGTCCCAAAAAATTTCCTTCCTCCAAGGAAAACAGGGATTTTTTGGGATTCAGTGACAACCCAAACTTTTTTTATTTCAGGAAAGCCTTCTGCAAATGCTCCAAGTGTTCATCATCAAAACCTGAAAAAATAGTCACATCATCCAAATATATTACAACAAATGTATCACCCACAAATGCTATGTCCTTTACCCATTGGAAAGTGGCACCTGCGTTCATGAGACCGAATGGAATCTTGGCATACATGAACATTCCCCAAGGTGTGGTAAAAACTGTTTTCTTCTGATCTTCCTTGTGAACAACTACTTGGTTGTACCTGGAGAAACCATCAACCATAGACAATCTATATGATGTTGTTTCTTTCTGTAAAACATAATCCATCTTAGGCAAAGGATGATTGTCTTTAAGAGATGCTCTATTCAGATTCCTGAAGTCAACACATAGCCTTATCTCTCCATTCTTTTTTCTTAAAGGAACCAGGTTAGAAACCCAGTGTGAATATATAAGTGGAACTATGATTTTTTCTTGCAGCAACTTCTTCACTTCGTTCTCAATTGGAGCAAGGAGAAATGGATTAATCTGCCTAAGTTTCTGTCTATGAGGCTTGACCCCATCTTTCAATGGTATTTTATGTTGAATAATATCCAAATCATATGTTTTCAAATCGTCATAGGACCATGCAAATACATCCATATATTTTTTAAACAAATCAATGTACCTTTCTTTATAATTCTTAGGAACTCCTTTGAATAACTTGACCATCTTAGGCTCCTATTGAGTTCCCAGGTTACAATATTCCATTTCACTTTCTTGAGATACCTTCTTTTGATCCAGTGCTACATCATTTGCATCAAACAGTCTTTCAAGAGGAACTAAACCTCTAGGAAGTATATTGTCTTTCAACTGGATTATCTTTTGATCACCTATGGATTTCTTAAGATTTTTAAAGTCTTCATTCTGATTAGCTTGTTCACTTTCTTGATCTATTTCACTATCTTCAAAACCTTCAATAACTGTCAGGAAATGAAAATGATTGTTCTGTTCATTGTCTTCAAAGACCTTCTAGTGCTTAACATTGTCAGGGATTGAGGGTCTATGCCTCAGCTCAATTTCATATCTAAATTTAGGATTGATGGGTGGCTTGAATGTATTGGCTGCAGTTGCCAATGAATCTGTCATTCTGTTTTCTTCTCTTGGAATGAATTGGAGATACAAAGCTTCAAAATAATTCTCAATAAGGTCCGAGACCTCATTCCTATATGATCTCAACCTTGGATGTTTGGTTTGACACAAAATTTCAATCTGTCTTATAATTAACTCATAATCACCAAAAATGGAAATACATTGAATTCCCATTTTTTTAACAGTTTGAAAACACAAAATTAATGCCTCATACTTAGCTACATTATCTGTCAATTCAAACTCAAGCTTAAGATAAAAAGGTAAAAGATTACCTTTTGGAGAAATCAATAAAAATCTAGCTCCTGTGCCATCCTTAGAATAGGCACCATCAAAATAACACTTCCAAATTTTATTTGAACCCAACTCCTTATGTAAAATTGCTCAAGAGAGCTGGTTCTCTGAGTTTTCAACAAATTCTGCATCTTCATGCAACATAAAACAAGAAATATCTTCCTTTTCTTGGCCATAGATAGGAGAATTTCCTGCATCTTTCTTTGTGGTAGTTTTAACAAATCTTGTTTCTCTGTATAACCTTCTTTCTTCCCCATTAAACACAACAATGATAGCATATGTAAAGTCAAAATTTAAAACACCTCCAATATTTTCTCCCCAAGATCTCGACAAAAGCATACCAAATCTGGCTAGAATATCTGCAACTACTACATCCATCATAATAATTTTGGCTGGAATTTGAGCTAGAGATACCACCATGTCTTTGATAAGCCCAACACACTTAACCCTTTTTGAATCAAATGAATATAGGTCTCGATAAGGCTTAGTAATTTTTAAATTAAATTCTTTCATTATAGATAATGGCTTGAGATTATGTGATGCACCATAATCTAACATACAATTATGAAGAATGAAATCATGAAGAAGCACTGATATATAAAATGGGGGCACAGAAGAATCTACCTCTTCCACATGTGGAACAAAAGTGACCACTTGTTTTTCCTCTTACAAATTCATAGTATCACCAATATCATTAGACTGAGAAAGATTAGTAAATTCTGCAATTTCCTTCTTGTAACCAGGTGTCTTAGCTAACTCAAGCAGGGGTACTTGAATTTTGATCTTTTCTAATTCTTTGGATAGACTGAAGGTTTGATTTTGTTTAATAACATTCTTAGGTTATTCTTGATTTCTGTTAGGATTCGCATTTTGCTCAGGTACAGTAACAAAATTCTCCAAAATATTAGAATTAATAGACTTATTTTCAGAAGCCTCAGCCTGTTTATTTTCATTTCCACTCACTAAATTCATAGGATGTTTCCCGTTGTATGATTTTTTTACTGAGTTCTTTGATTGTGGAGTTTCCATTGGAGAAGGGACCGACTTTGGCCTTTTTTCTTCATCATCTTGAGTTCTTAATCTCTTTTTTGATCTCAATTCATACTTCTTATGTAGCTCTGCTTGCATAAAATATGTGAATTGCTTACAATATTCATCCATTTTTTCCTGATCAAATGACACATCAAATTTGGTGCATTCTTCTTCACATTCTTCTTCTTTTTCATAATATTCCATATAAACAATAGATATCTTATCTTCAACTTCTTTCTGATCATATTCAGTAGACTGTGAAGGTGCTGCTTCTATATACAATGGCACCTGAACTTGATCCTGATCTCTCCTTTCCCTCTCCAAAATCTGCAAGGGTTGCTTTCTAAATTGTGGATTGAAAACTCCTATGTTTTGTTGTGTGGGATTTTTACTGTCTAGCTCCATATTAACTAATTTATTTGACAAATTCTAGATAACCTTGATCAAGTCATCAATCCTCTGGTCTTGTGACGAATCCTCTTTGGCCTTACCTTTCTCTTGAATTGACTGCTTTTCTTGTGTCTTGCTAGCAGTATTCATATTTGCTTCAATCTCCAAAGCATCAGTTTGGATTTGTTCAAGAGTGGGAGATCTTATTTCTCTCAAAGTAAAGCTAAAATCTGATACAAATGCTCCAACAAAAACTACTCTTGCTCCAACATGGGGAGGCTTCATTTCCGCAGGCAAACTATTATACAATTTATTGAATCTTTTAATAAAATCAGTCATGTTTTCATCTGATTTTTTCTTGATAACATTAAACTCTATCAATGAATAACCATGATCTCTCTTTTCACCCAATATTTGGATGAATTGTGTTTCTAATTCATCCCAATTCTTAATTGAGGCATTAGGCAAACCTTTAAACCATTTTCTTGCCTCTCCATTTAGAGACTGTACAAAAAATCTCATTACTACATCAATATGTTCAACATTTAGATTTTCAAAAAAAATTCAAAACAATGGCAAGTGTTGTTCTGCAATTACTTCATCTTCACCAGTAAAATGAGGAAGTAACTTGAGGTATTATTGGGGCATGACATTCATAGGTTGTGGAAGATTTAACGGTGCATATCTATTCATCAAGAAAGTAGGAACTTGGGCTGCCATGCTTATACATTGATTAACTGCTCCTTGAGTGGGTGGAGTTTGGGAACCAGTTGTGGGTATGGATGAGGGGTTATGTGAACTATTACCAGGTGCAGGAAGTGTAGCATCAGGTGTACAAAAATTCTTTGATTTCTAAGCCTTTCTAGAAACCAATTTCTTAGGATCTGACAGAATAGGTGCTTTCTATTGTATCTGACCTCGTATGTGGCCTTTTATACGCCAAAATTTATAAAATAAAAACAAAACCTGATATTTCCTCCTCTCTGAACAACCAGAGGAAATATGATAAAAACCCAGGGAATTAACTTCGCTTCTTCGTCCCTGGTAACAACGCCAAAAAATGTTGTACCTTAAGAGACAATCCCTTGGTTGTATTAAGGAATCACTGCTTAAGGCATTTACTCATGTATGTCACATAATTTAATATCAAAGGGTCCTTGCTTACTCACTTTCAGATATATGTTTACTAAACCCTCAAGAATCAAATGCAATGAATGTTTTGCAATGCCATTATCTTCTGATATAAAATGGAATGATGAGAAGAATATGAAGGAAGGAAGCCAAATTGGTATGCTGATTAACAATATCTACCACTTTAAACTTCAGAAGAATTTTATGATAGAAGATTAGTTAAAATGAAGGAGCGCCCATTAAGAATTTTAACTCTTGTTCACATATGTAAAAAGAGGACTGCAACATCTTTACTTCATTTTATTCAAAGACAGAAAATACAAAATGTAAACTAGAAAACATATCAATATCAACAAATGCGAGAATCTTGCTTTTCATTCATTAATCATTTGAAAACTGAATACAAAATTTGCAATCTGAAGGTCCAAAACTTGGAACCTTTTTCTTTCTTATTTTTCTCTTTAAATACAATAGAAATCAGTTTGTAACTGCTGGAACTAATCCTAACTGCTTCAACTACTTAGGACTTCATAAACCACCTATTACATGTCATCAAAATGTCTTATTACAATTAAATTCTCTTTAAAAGAGAAAAATAACATAAAACTTAAATCCTAATCTATTTGCTGAATGTGAACTAATGATGTTGCTGCTGCATTTCCTTGACTAGTTGGTTTATCTTTCTTTGAGGTTGAGGGATCCTTTGGTAGATTTGTCATCCAGGCTCTGCATTTCTTCCATACCTCGATGCTTGTCTTAGGTGAATGAAACAAATTGTGATATTCCAATATAAATGCAGTGATTCTCTTTAATGATGGCTTCTTTGTAAATAAAGTCTTCACTAACCATAACAACTGAAAGTGCCTTTGAAGAAAATTGATCATTGTTTCTCCTTTAAGTATCTGAGTCTTTTCATGATTTTTTTCTACCTTGATTTTTTCCAACACCAGTAATGGTTTATAAGAATCCCATGATAAAATATTGTCTCCAAGGCCCCAGCATGATGGAAAACCTGTCCTAGCTCTTTTGTCAAATAAATTATCAAACTTATTCAATGCTTCCTTAAGCTCTATCAACTTCCTCTCTGCGGACTTCCTGCAGTCATTTTTAACAATCATCTTATTAATTTCCACAACATATAAAATCCCATCTTTAATTTCATTCTCATCCAAATCTTGATTAGTTTTTGAATCAATGAAATCAATGAATTTTCTTGCCCAAACAACTCTGTTAATTGTCTTTTGTTTGTCTGCCATGACTTGTTCCTCAAAATCTCCGACGATACTTCTTTCTTCTGCTACAACAGTCAGAAAACCCCAAATTGCTTTCATTTCTTCAATGATATCATTCCAGATGATGTCTTTAGCATGTATTAGGGATATATTTCCCTTCAATTTTTCCTTGAGATTTTTAATCTCAGCATCAACAATTTGGCAATCTGATATTTACTTACTGACTTCCCCCTCTTTGGCTTGTATGATCTTTGTTGCTGTCTCCAAATCAGCTTGTGCCTTTTTGCGATCTCTCTCTTCCATCTTAAATTCAATGGTTAATTGAGATATTTGTGCTACTGGGTCTTCATTACCTGATGATAAAATGAGAGTACAAGTATGAGATTCAATGTGATTCTGCAATGATAATTCAGTTTGCCTCAATTTGGTGATTTCTTCTTCCTTCTGCAAGAACTTTTGGAGAAGGTTTTCTTTCTCATTCTCCACTTTTGCCACTTCTGCTGCCATAGAATGTTCTCCTGTAGGTAACTTCAACTTTTTCTTTAGCACAAAAATCTCTGATTCTGCACTCTGCAACAACTTTTGCACAACAATCCTGTCATTTGGATCCACTCCAATCTTTACAATGATTTTCTTGAGTTCTTCATTATGTGTTGTTAAAGCCCTAGAATTGGCTTATTCTAACTTCAATTGCTTGATCACTTTTCCAAGCATGTTTCACCCTTGAGTGCCATTGCATTGGTTTTGGTAAAGTCATTCACAATCAATTGACCTGTTTGCATATGTAAAATTACTTTTTCAAGCAATGGAATTTTCTTTACATCTACAGTTAGATTCACAGTATTAAAATTATTAGATGAACCTATAGATATATCAAAGGGATGTAAAAGGGAAATCTAAAATTAATCTTTTCAAGATCCATTGTAGTCAGCAATCTGGTTTGATCTGGGGTTATTTGATACTCAACTTGAGCCTCCATGCTTGCCTTCATTTTTTGATTTCTTTTTGCAATTTGAGCAAACACTTGTTTAATTAAGGTCACTTGTTCCTCAGTGTTTTCATGTCTTCTTGGTGAAGCCAGGACATTTTTCTCCCCTCCTAATTGTAGTGAGAAACCAGGTTGAACATCTACTGATTCTTCACTGAGCTTTGTCCTCTTTTCAGTTCTCTGTTCTTCATCTTCTGAATCAATCACTGCTTCTTTACCTCTCTTATTTGACTTCTCAAATATGACAGGAGTTTGTACATTTGAACTCACAGAACCATCAAAACCTTTATTTTCCATTTTTTCAATATCGGGTTTGCTATCATGAATGATTGCTGAATACCCATTTTCAATTCTCCTGTTAGAAATCACACTATGAGGGTCATAAGCCCACTTATCTCCTAACAATAGATGCATTTCATCTAACATCCTAGTGACTTCATTAGTTTCATGTCTCATATTGACTATAAAAGGACCAAAAACCATTGGCAACTTAAACATATGACCTTTCTTCGTAGGCACAAAATGTATTTGATCAAAATTTAAACATTGCCTAATGAACTCCAAAGAAAATAATCTCATAAGCACAAATATAGGAAGCCTATAAGGTTCTACACTATCTCCATAGACCCTAATTTCAGAATAATATTCAAATACATACCAATCAACAAACTTACAACTTTTTCCCTAGATGCAAGAACTCTTGAGCCTTCGGCAAGAAGCATGGGGGAGAGATTACATTCAAAATTCTATATGAAGTAGACATAAAATGAATTGCAAATTCAAACAGACCCTCCTCATTCTGTTCTTTCCTTACTATGTCTATCCAAAATACCACTGACTGTCTCTTCTTATTCATATTCATAATATTTAACCCCAGATGCATGAATTATTTAACATTTTGATATGAAAAGAGATAAATAACAAGAGAGGGAAACCTGAATGAACCCGTCAGTGATAATATCATGAGTTGATAATTGACAGCTTCTTTCCAATAAGAAGGAATATCCAGCACTACCTATGGCTTCATCATCAAGGTGAACATTACCAGAACTGATTTTTCTATTGTACTATCATCATATTTTCCCAATATCTTTGAAATAAACCTCAATACCAGTCTAACTTCTTCATCGAAAACCTCCATGGGGAATTTTTTATTGTCAGGTACAAACTGCTTCGTATCTGGCTTCAGGAAAAAGATAAATTGATTGAATTCTTGACCTACAAGACTATCATAATGTGTTGTTAAGGAATCATCAGTGAATTGGACATAGGAATCTGACTTAAGGTAACATAGAGCCTGACACATTAATAGAGATGAGACATGCAAAACATTTTCTCCTTGACAATTCATCACGAAACACTTGCCCGGGTACATGAATGACACTAACCAATACACAAACTTAGGAAAAATGTGTGTTCTTGGAATGCATGCAGACAATACTCCTATTTTGACCATGGCAGTGAAAATGGGAGAAGATTTGTCATTTAGGAAAACTTGGTGATAGAACTGCAAATGATTTAAAGAATAGACTGTGTCTTGAATATCCCTCTCAGTGTCCATGAGAGGAATAGGACTGGAAGAACCCAAAAGGGACTGATGCTTGGCCATAATTTAGCTTGGGGTGACAAATAATTGACAAGGTGGCAGACAATGAAGAAAGACACAGAGTAGACAAAACTTCAGATACAAACTAACAACAATGGCCTTATAAAAATGAGAATCCATCTTAAACAGGTGGCATGAGCTTAAGACTTAAATGCTAAAATGACGTGCCAAAAGACTGTTAAAATTACCCTGACGTGGCTGATAGTTGTTGCCAAATGGTTGCTCACGTCACTGCGGGAGGTCTCACAGTATGGAGGGTTTGTCGGGTTCATGGCCCCGCAGTTAATCTCAGCTGTAGATCTAGATCAACCCCGCAGTCAACAGGTCAACTGCGGAGGCACTCTCCTCGTTAACCTGCACGCTAAAAGTTCCCACGGGTTGTCGCTTTGATTTCCTATTGAACGAATCAACGGATCCCACCTTTGAACCTGCTTGTTAATTAACGGAATAGTAGGACCTGCCTTCACGCAAGTTTTAAAGTATTAAAATTTAAAATTAATCAAAAGAATATTACATATTTTATGCTAAAGTATATGAAACTTTATACTTTAACATGAATTTTAACCATTTACTATGTTTTTGTATTTTTTGAAAAATAAAAAATAAAGGATATTGCAAATGAGCCACAATAGGAGGTATGTATGTGCCCTATGGGATGGAGATTCTCTATGTATCTTATGCTACATGTTTCAGGGAGAACATTGGGCAAACCATGTTTGTTTCATTTGAGTTATTGTCTCCTTATGAGATGGATCATTTGCATCTCATGAGAACTTTGGAGGAGCAATTCATGGAGGGATGGATTGGTGAAAACTTAGCTTATGAAAGAAGCTTATCACATGATGGTGTCACTAATGGAGGAGGAGAAGAGTTGTAGCACTCACCTTGTCAGTTTCTTGAGGACAAGCAACATTTGGGAAGGGAGGAGTGTAATATTCCCAATTAGTCATGAGTTAATTAAAATATTCATTTTTGTTTTATTACTTTGTTTAAAGAATACAAGAGGAAAGGAGGTCCATAATACTACTTAATAAGGAATAAATCAATGCCAAATATGAAAAGGATAAATCTTGGCTGTTAAATCAAGCACCCTTAGGTGTGAAAGAGGCTGAACATTTTGACTGGGTCAACCTTGACCAAATCTATAGCGCTGTCATGGAGGAGTGGCCATCAATGAGGCACAATGCAATTTTAGATGGATATGCCTTGTGTGAAAGAAGTGATCTCATTGGAAGTGGTTTAGGGTTTGCAAGCTCTTAACTTATAAAAGGAAGGGGATGGCAGCATTAGAGGGTTGTTGATGTTTATCATATTTCTGAATATATTGTCTGTTTAGACATATATCTTTCTCTTGTTGTTTACCTGATATTGAATGCTGTTTAGCATTGGGTGTTCCTGATCAGGGATCCCACCTCTTCCCATTGAGTAGCTCTTGGGAGAGTTTGTATTGCATAGTCCACTATCTGGCATAGGGCCAAGCTTCTTCTTTCAACTACAGTGCAGATCCTGTTGAGGGTTTGGTTGTTTTTGCATGCTGCAGCAAGTGGAGACTAGATCTTTTAGATCTAGGTCATTTCAGTGATCCTTTTCAGTGGAGGAGGTTTCCACTTCATTGGGAGGATAGTATTGGAGTTCTTGAGCATCATTTTCAGATCTTGGCATGTGGCCAACCATATTTTGATCCCTATAGCACATTATACTTTTAGATCTTTATTATTTCTGTAGGTGCAGTTGCAGGGTTGGCGAGCACACCATTTGGAGAGTTGATTTGCTAAGTGTTGGGGATCTGCCCATCACTTTGGAGATCTATTGGAGGAGATCATTCTATTTTTTATATCAGATCAGATCCACTTTATAGATCTGTAATTTTTAGTAGATTCTCAATCTTAGATCTCAGATCTACAACTTGTACTTGGCGTTTGGCTGAAAACCCCAAGGGGAATTTGTAGAGGAGCCTATATAGTGCATGGATCTGATATAGATCTAACTTTTTATGCACATATTTGCTCTAGATCTGATTTGTAACCTACAACTATGGCAGGAGCATTAAAATAATGTTGTAAGGCATTTTCAGTCTTTATATATGGTTGCAGCACCTCATTTTGAGGGATTTATTTCATTGGACTCTTTATTTTCTTGTTATGCATCTTATGGGCCACTTATTAAACATATTTTGCTACTGTAATAACAAATGAAAGGTCTCCATATTGGCCTCTTTCTTTATCTAAGATGATCTGCGTTATTTTCCTATCATTCTGCATTGTATTGCTGCATTCCCCATTTGGGAATATTACACCATCAAATTAGGGTAGTTCTCTTACTTATGAGGGAATGCATCGGAAGCTTTTTGTGATCTTAAGACACCTTAGTGCAGATATGTCATGCAGTCAGTTCTGCCAGTTTTCTATCTGTTAGCCCCCTATGAAATTTTTGGCAAGCAATAGGGGGACTAAATTGTTGTTGAGTCTTCAAGGAATGCGTTTCCTCTGAAAACATAGTCTCCTTGAAGCCTCCATGTGTCTTTTATCCTTTGATAAAATCCCCTCTGCTAATTCCCCTTTTAAAGCCTCTCTGCTATGTGAAGAGATGCCCAAAGGCCCCCTTTTCCTTCTTATTTCACACCCAATTAGCCTCTTTTTATCCCCCCTTGTCTCCCCTTATATCTCCCCATTTACCCTCAAAATCCCCTTTAAATTTCCTCCCCTAACCTTTGTTGACCTTTTTTCCCCTCTATCCCTCTATCAAGCTCTTTTCAACTTAACTATTCTAAAATGGGAAAAAAACCCATTTCTCACCCTTATTATAGCCCGGCTGCCACCTGGCCCTTCAACCACTGTCCACACATGTCCGTCACCCAAGACCAAGCACTTAAGCCTTGGGGGCCAATCGCAATCGGAAGCCGAGCGGGTGCGTATTTTTTTGTAAACAGCAAAAAACCCCGACGCAATCGTTCTTAACGTTAAGTCCCGCGGTGCTTTCCGCACCGTTGATCTTCCGCGGAGATCCGACGGTGGAGAGCTAATCGCAGCCCAGGATCAATCGCAATCGCAACTTTCCGCGTGCGCCCTCTGATCAATCGCAACCCTGTCTTCCGATTCGACCACCATCTCCGACTCCTCCCATCCTCGATTGCGTCATCCTCCCGACCCACCGCACGTCCATCCTTCCTGTGGGGTACCATCCGACGGTCATCGCTCAATTGCAAATCCCCCCCGATCGCAATCGCAAGTCACATTGGCGCCGCCCGCCGACCGATTTGATCTCCGGCCGCTCACATCCCCTTCGATCCACCGCCGCCACCCGGCCTATTCCTCGGCACCGCGCCTCCCTCCGATGGATGTCGAGCCGTTGATCTCAATCTGAGACTACGGTCACGCTCACGAATCGCGGCCCTCTCCGATCGAAATCACAAACTGTTTCCGGTCGACTTCCGATTGCTATCTCCCGATTCAATTCCGGGCCGTCCATTCTGCCGCTAATCCGACGCTTATCCGTTTACAAATCTGTATCCAAAGAGACAGAAAAGACATATTTCACGCCGAGAAATGAGCCACTTTCCGAGGGGGCAATCTCCAATACATTATACACAGAACAAATTTTTGGACAAGATACAATTTGAAAAAAACCTTTCTATACAGAGCTCAACAAATAAGTCAATCCTTAGGGCTACAATGTAATCCTCAAAATTTACCCCAACAATGGCGACTTATGCGTTATTACTAAGAATAAAATTGGTTACAAGGGTACAATAATAACAATAAGGGGTTTACACTAACAATAATAAGGGGCTATACTAGTGATATAGGGACCAACATGCCCCTCTCCTTCAAAAAAAGTGTTGTCCTCAACACTTGAGTAGCTCCGGGTGCTTCTGTATAAAATTCTCATCCTCCCATGTAGAATCTTCAGTGGGTAAGTTCTTCCACTTGATGAGATACTCTGAAATTGATCGATTCCGTAGTTGTCGAGTTCTTGTTTCCATGACCGCTTCAGGTTCCAATATGATTTTTCCTTCCTCATCAAGTTCTCGCAATATTGTTTGAACTGGAAGATTTTCACCTATAACCTTCTTTAAGCATGAAACATGGAAAACTGGATGTACTCGCGAAGAAGCAGGAAGCTCCAATTTGTATGCCATAGTACCAATCTTTTGAAACACCTTGTAAGGACCATAGTACTTTGGCAATAATTTATTATCCTTCTTAGCTTGCTTGAGGGACATTTGTTTGTATGGTTGTAGCCGTAAAAATACCCAATCTCCTACATCAAAACTTCTCTCGCTGCGATGTTGATCTGCCTGTTGTTTCATTCGATTTTTTGCCAAATTCAGGTTATCCTTTAAGAGTTGGAGAACTTCTTGCTGATGCTCGATGTGATCTTCGACTGCTTGAACCTTCGAATTTTCCCTTAAAGATGATGTAATCGATGGTGGATGATAACCATAAAGTGCCATAAATGGGGTCATTTTTGCTGCAGTATGGAAGGAAGTGTTATACCACCATTCAGCGAGAGGTAACCACTTGACCCATTGTGTTTGTTTATCAAATACAAAACAACGAAGATATCCTTCAAACATTTATTTACTATCTCAGTTTGACCATCAGATTGAGGATGATAAGATGAGCTATGAGCTAATTGAGTACCCAAACAAGAAAATAACTCCGTCCAAAAATTTCCAGTAAAAATGGGATCTCTGTCGCTCACAATAACCCTTGGGCTTCCATGTAGCTTTTGAATTCTCTCCATAAATGTAGTAGCAACCGTACTTGCTTTAAATGGATGAGATAATGCACAAAAGTGTGCATACTTGGTAAGTCTATCAACTACCACCATGATGACACTCTTTCCTTCGGACTTAGGTAAACCTGTGATAAAATCCATCGAAATCTCCTCCCAACGTTGACTTGGAATGGATAAAGGTTGTAGAAGTCCCGGGGTCTTAATTGTTTCCACTTTATTCTGCTGGCAAACCAAACATTCCGCCACAAACTTTTGAATATCAGATTTAAGGCCATCCCAAAAAAAAATTCTTTCTTCACCCTATGGTAAGTTTTTAAAAATCCTGAGTGTCCTCCTAAAGGAGAAGTGTGCAATTCCATAAGAATCTTTTGTTTTAGTTGGGAATTCTTACAAAGATATAAGCGATCTTTGTACCATAAGGAATCATTTTTCCAACTAAATGTATCAGATGTACTAGGATCTTGCTGCAACTTTTGAATGAGTGTCCACATTTCTTCGTCCTTCTTCCATTCATCTCTTGCTTCGGTTATCCAATCTGGTTGGATAATAGAAATGGCACAAAGCAATGCTTCCACCTCTTCATTCTTTCTTGAGAGTGCATCTGCAACAACATTAAGCTTTTCCTTTTTGTAGATTATTTCAAAGTCATAACCCAACATCTTTGTGACCCATTTTTGCTGCTCTTCTGAAGATAGTCTTTGTTCCAAAAAGTGTTTAAGACTATCATGATCAGTTTTTACCTTGAAGTGTCTTCCCATTAGGTAAGTTCGCCATTTCTTTAGTGCATGTAGTATTGCTAACATTTCCTTCTCATAAATAGGTTTCTGTAAATACTTTCCTTTGATTGGACGACTTTCAAAAGCACTGGGTCTTCCTTCCTGCATTAAAACTGCACCAATTCCATTTCCTGAGGCATCACATTCCACAATAAAGGTTTTTGTGAAGTCTGGCGTAGCTAAGACCGGTGCTAGGCACATTGCCTCGTTAAGATGTTCAAAGGCCTTAGTTGCTTCAGGAGTCCATGAAAATGCATCTTTCTTCAATAATGTTGTTAGAGGTGCTGCTATTCTTCCATAATTCTTAACAAACTTACGATAATAGCCTGTTAACCCGAGAAATCCTCGCAATTGCTTTATTGTCTTAGGGACTTTCCATTCCTTAATGGCTTTAATTTTGTTAGGGTCTACTTTAACACCCTCGTGGGATATAATATGACCCAGATATTCCACCTCTTGTACTCCAAAGAAACATTTGGATGCTTTTGCATATATTTGTTTCTCCTGCAATAGTTTGAGCACCCTGTCAACATGTTCAACATGATCCTTCCAAGACTTGCTATAGATTAGTATATCATCAAAAAATAATAGCACAAATTTTCTAAGGAAGGGTTTGAAAATGGAATTCATCAACCCTTGAAATGTAGAAGGTGCATTGGTAAGGCCAAAAGGCATGACCAAAAATTCATAATGACCCTCATGAGTTCGAAATGCTGTTTTTGGAATATCTTCAGTCTTCATTCTAATTTGATGATATCCTTAACGAAGATCCAACTTGGTAAAATAAATTGCTCCATGTAATTCATCCAATAATTCATTAATCACAGGAATGGGAAATTTGTCTTTAATGGTGAGCTTATTGAGCTCCCTATAATCCGGACACATTCGCCATGATCCATCCTTCTTGTGTACCAATACTACAGGAGCAGAGAAAGAACTTTGACTGGGTTGAATTATACCCGCCTATAACATTTCTGCAATCATACGTTCAATTTCGCTCTTTTGGAAGTAAGGATATCTATAAGGCCTGATGTTTGGAGGAACACTTCCTGGAATCAAATGAATAGCATGATCATGATCACGAATAGGTGGGAGTCCTTTGGGAGTTTCAAACACCTTGGAATGATTGTCCAAGACTTGTTGGAGATCTGCAGAAATAGATGATTTTGATGTTGGAACTTCTAGTGAGCATAATTGTGCAATTACGCCTCGCTGTTCTTTATTTAGAAGCTTTGTCATGACATTAGAGCTTATTATCCTTCCTGGCTTCCCCACAATACCCCGTAATTCGACTTCCTTTCCTTCTGAAAAAAATTTCAAGAAAAGTTCTTGAAAATTAAAAGTTACCGTCCCCAAAGATTGTAACCATTGTACTCCTAGTACAACATCAGCACCTCCCATAGGAATGGAAAGCATTGGACTATTCAATACATATTCCCCCATGGTTAGCTTGATATTATGGCATTTTCCACAGCAATTTATAGTTCCTCCATTTGCAACCATCACTTGACATTCTGGTGCTGGGTATAGGAAACAATTTAATTCCTTGGCTACCTTACAATGAATAAAATTATGGGTGCTACCTGAATCAATCAACACTATTACCTTTCTCTTCTTGATTTGTCCTTTATCTTGAGAGTTTGAGGAGTGGTAATTCCTGCCAGTGCATTACACGATATGGTTGGATTCATTTCTTCCTCTTCTGGGGCTGGTTCCTGGTGTATATCCTCTTCTGGTTCATTTTCTTCTTCCTCTTCACAATCTATGTAAAATAATTTCTTCTCAGCACACTTATGACCTTTAGTGTATTTTCTATCACAACCGTAGCAAAGCCCTTTTGCTCTTTTTTCTTCCAATTGTTGTGGTGTCAACCTTGTAGGTTGTGGAAATCTAGGCGTAGCAACACTTCCTTCTTTATAGAATTGAGTGGTAGGCTTCCTTGTCGCCATAATTTTACATTCAACTTTTCTTGCCAACCCGAATGCCTTCTCCAATGAATCAGGTTCCAAAACGGGAACTTCATGTTGGATGTTATCCTTTAAAGTGCCTAGGAAGAGATCAATCCTGTGTTCCTCTGTAAGATCAGTTACCCTTATATTCAATTTTTGGAAGTCCTCAATGTGCTGCCCCACTAAACCCTTTTGTTTGAGATTTATCAATCGGGTAAAGAAGGTGTTGCTCTTTGTATCCTCATAATGTGCTATCATTTCCTCCGTAAAAATTGACCAAGTGACAATTTTTTTACGGGAGCAAAGCCATCGATACCATACAAATGTATTTTGTTCTAAATGTAAAGTTGCAATGCGTACCTTTTGTGTGTTTTGCACATTATGGAGATCAAAATATTGCTCCATCCGTAGTATCCATGTTACAGGATCCTTTCCATCAAACTTCCTCATATCCATTTTTGGAATATGGTGGTTCTTCCCACCAACATTCGAGTTTATGAAATCACGATTAACATTTATTTTGTTCTCATCATGAGGTTCTTCTCCTATATTTCCGCCATTAGGAATCATTTCCGGTTTTAAGCTTGTCATCAAGCCTTCCATGTATGCTTTTAGATCATTCTTCATGTTTTCTATGTTGTCTTTCATGTCATCCATCTTAGCTTCCATGCCCACTTCCATGCCATCCATCTTAGCTTCCATGCCATTCATCTTAGCTTGCACACCATCCATCTTAGCTTCCATGCCTTTCTTCAAACCATCCATCTTCACTTCCACACCTTTTTTCAAAACTTCCATTTCATTTTTTGCTGCTCTTTGCGAGAGTGAAATTTGTTGCACTTGTTCTTGTAATTTTGATAGATCATGTTGCAATTCTTCATCTTCATGAGTCATGGTAGAGCCTTCTGAAGGCTTGATGGGTGTTGAATTCTTTTTAGGGGGCATTTTAGAATTCAATATTGATATCTATTCTACAATATGCCCTTGGAATCAATTCAACTTGATTCTTCAAACAAGACTTATGCAATTTGGGAAAAAAATACACACCTTTTACTAGCTTTTAGGAGCTCGATATTGAAATTGAATTATCTCTGTATTTGAAAATCTTCGATATCTGAAATTCAGCTCTGTAGTAGATCTCTGAAGCTTCTTTCAAATGCCACAGGTCTGACCTGATTTGGATTCTCCAAGACAAATTAGTGTCCAATCTCCCACAATGACCTAATTCTGGACTGGTTCAGTAGAGCGAACTTGTACGACTTGCCACGTGTCACTGTTTTGTCCTTTGTCTCTGAAATTGATAGCTCAGAAACTTCAGTCTGTATACTTGCGACCAATTTTTACGACACTTAAATCCAATGCCCAGAGAGAGAGTTATTGAAGTTTTCCCACGATCACCTCTTTGAGATGCAATTCAGGAGCCTGAAAAAGCACTACCTTCCACATATCATATCTCCAAAAATATTGTGAACCAAGCTCTGAAATGTTTTGATGAATTTCCTCAAGATTTCAGCTTCGCACCATATGAATTTCAGACTCTGAACCTTCGTACAAAAAAATTTATAGCGCAAATTCCACGATGACCTGTTTATGAGCCTGAAAAAATACCTAACTTCCACAGATGATATCTCCTCAAATATTGCGAACCAAGATCTGAAATTTTTAGAAACCCTTCCTCAAGATTTCAGCTTCGCACCCTTGAAATTTCAGCTTCTGAAGCTTCGTAGAAAACAAGTTATAGCGAAAATGCCACGATGACCTGTTTGGAGCAGCGAAACCCTAGAATCCCAAAGCTCTGATACCAAATGTTGTGTAACCAGCTCTAAAGAGAGAAGAAAAGAGATATTCACGCCTTAGAAATGAGCCAATTCGAGGGGGAAACCTCCAATACATTACATGAATGAACAATTCTTGGATGATACAATTTACAAAACCTCCTTTCTATATATAGGAGTCCATGGGGCCATAATGTAATCCTAGTGGGCCACAATGTAATTCTAGCCGACCTAACAATAATAATTTAAGGGCACAATAATAACAAAATGGGGGTTACAAGGGTACAATAATAACAATAAGGGGGTTACACTAACAAAAATAAGGGACTATACTAGTAATATAGGGACCTAACACCATCGCACTTCCCATTTCCTCCGATCGCAAGTCTCCCTGCCTTTTCCCGATTGAATCCTAGCCGTCCATCCTTTCCAAATCTGATGGTTCAGGTTTAATCGCCTTCCGCTCCGCCGCCCCTCTCCATCTCCCTCTGATTAAATGTGGATCGTCGATCTGATCGCAGATCCGACGGTTGGTGTCTAATCGCAACACCCCTCTAATCGCAATCAGAACTTTTTGAATATGTGTTACGATTGACGCTCGCTCCGACCTCCGATTGCGATGGTGCCGATTGGATCCTGGCCGTAGATCTTCCCCGGATCCGACGGTTCTGATCTAATCGCCCTCCGCCTTTGTTGGGTCCCACTCTTTCATTTGTCTCCGTCATATTTCATGTGTTTTGTATGTTTTTCCCGTTGCATATGTTATTCCGTCGCCCACCCTCCACCGTTGATCTTTGTTCCCAGACCAAGATCTAACGGTATGCGCTGCATATCATCACCAAACTCCATTGTCCATAAGATTTCATCATTTCATTGCATTCTGTTACCATTAAAGTAAAAGCCACCATTTCTCCGCCACTTTGCATTCTTTCCATTGTTTCTCCACTGTTCCGCCACCATTCCTCCGCCTCCATAGCATTTCTCCACCGCTGCCCGGGTTTGTAACAGATCCATTGTATTATGCAGATAGCACAGAGAGGCCATTTCAGCCGGCCAGCGAAGCAGCAGGAGCAGGATTTAAAGGGGGTTAATGACTATTACTGATATAATAAACGTTAACCCCACATTCAAAGGATTAAGGCACTGTTTGAAGACTAAGAGCGCACCAACAAGCCATAACTGCGCCACCTAACAACAGAGTGCTTTTCTCCTAGAAGTACACCTTCTCACAGCGTCCTCCGTGCCTCTCGAGCCCAGGAAAGATTAATACGATGACCTAACCTCTCAAGGGGCTGTCAGGCAGCATTAAAGAAGAATGGAGGGACCTTGCAGATTTTCCACCCAGTTCATTTATTTCAGAGTGGCAGCACAGAGTTCTAGACCACCATAAGGACTTAAAGAAATATCTGAGGTCAATCTCGGCCTAACAGAAACTCCCCAGACAGATTACAGAGTACATGAAATACTGCAGAAAGCCATTAAGTGGTATGGGCGTGAACACTTCCGCCTTACTGTCTTAATGTGACTCATTTATTTGCTTATCTACTTCCGCTTCTTCCCCTTCTCCTATATAAAATCCCTGAGAACAAATTGTAAAGGTTGTTGTTCAGTTGTTGGGCATTTGCTGTTAGTGGGATTCAATTCGACTCTTAGAACAGTCTTGGGAGGGAGTAGCAGAGTAGTTGTATGTAATAGGTTGGGAGGAGAAGTCTGGACTGTATTAGCCATTGAGCTTGTTGTACATGACTGGTTTTGCATCAATTAATCAAAGCACATTTCACAGGATCCTGGTCTATTGCTATTGGTGATGTTCTTCTTAACTCTGTTTATTTCATTTACATGCTATTTCATGTTCTTCTGGTAGGCAACAGAAGTATAGCATAGGATTCACCCTTGTTAGGTGCCCTATGTTTCCTGCTCTCCCTACCTTTATGTTTTCTGCTCTATGTGCTATCTAAGAGTTGGTTTCAGTTGATTTAACCAGCGCAGTGGATGTTATTGCCTACTGGCTGATGTATGAATTAGTTGAAGCTGTTCTTAGATGTTCTTGTTGGGGTTAAGCTGTAAGGTTTGGGAACACTGGGGATGAGTGGTAGCCCTCTCCACTAGGATCCTTGCACGACCAGCTTACCTTTCTAAGATCCCTTTGTTTATCTTATCTTTGTTTTCCCTTGGAGTTGCTAAAGCAGACCTGGAGTTAAATGACCTCTGGTCTGATCTATAAGCAGCCCCTTTGTTTCTTTGAGAGCTGCCTTTGAGTATGTCCAAGCAGGTCTGGAGTTAAATGACCTCTGACCTGATCTATAGACAGAAAATTGGTTGCTTTCCTTCTTTCACTTTCCTCCTTAATGTTCCATCCCATCATCTGCCTAAAAGATCCTTTAGTGTAGATGACTTGCCCTTTGAAAGCCTTGGCTAGTGGATGCAAGTAATTTCCTTTCATGACTCCATAGCCCAATGGATGGCACTGTCTAGGCCTATCCTCTTTGCTGAAATGTCCTGCTGCCCTGTTCCTTTTCTCCCATTGCTTTCTCAGTCCATGATCTCGTGACCAACCCAGCAACCCTTCAACCAAACCATTTAAAACCCCTCGTACTTCATAACTAGCCTAACATCTCATTTTGAGCTTCATAGATATATAATTCTTAGCTCTATTTGGAGAGATCCCTCTCCGGGTCCAGGAGGGCTAGATCCTAGGGCCCAAAAGTGGTTCTGATGTTGTCTCATCTTTTGGTCTTGCCAATCTGGCCAAAAAATGGGAACCCCAACATAATGGCGACTCCATTGGGGAGAATCTGAGAGTCAAGAACTGCTAACATTTGGTCTATTTCCCATTGTCGTCCCCAACATAATGGCGACTCCGCTGGGGAATTGAGTGCATTTCACCTTAAGCATTCCTAGGCACTCATAGACCCAGAATCTCTGGTTAGATTGGCATTCACCTTGCTGATGGTGGACAACATCCTACTTGAAATGTTCATAAACATCCACCTGGCGACTCCACACTCCATAATCCTCGAAGACTCCACTGGAGGAAGAACCTGAAAGATGGCCAGACCTCATGGAAGGGTAGAACATACTGGTTGGATTTGGTTTAAAGAATTTATTGTTTTTGTCTATCACTATGTTCTATCCTACTTTAAGCCTAATCAAGTGTACAAAGATGAGACCCATGATGAGTATGGGAAAGATATCAAGCCTCAGTCTTCAGACCGTGAGTAGACCTATGCTCCTGTGAAAAACCTGGTGGAACAAGAAGCTCATGTTGTATCTCCCACTCTTCAAGAAGCTTCAAGCAGCCATGAGCCCATTGTTACACTACCCACACCTACAAAGGCCATAGAAAGATATAAGCCTCTGGTTTTACCTCTTTTCTTCCAACCCCTGCCTGCAGAATTAATAAACCAGCTGCCTCATTTTGATGGGGAAAATAAAGGGTCCTCTGCTGAAAAGCATGTTCAAAACCTTGAGGATTTACTTGAGCTATATGAAATAGAAGAAGATGATGTGTGCATTAGAATGTTTGCCCTGTCATTGCAAGGAAATGTCAAGAATTGGCTCAAAGGCCTTCCAGTGGCAAGCATATTCAGCTTTCATCAGTTTGCTCAAGTTTTCCTAGATAGGTGGGCAGCCCCAAAGAACGCTCTCCTCATCCTAAAAGAATATCAGGATTTGGGAAGGCAGCCAGGAGAGACAGTGCAAAATTTTTCAGCCAGGTTCAATAAGGTATATGATGCAATGCCTTATGATATAAAACCACCTTTGGGATGGGCTTTATTGCACTATCCAAGTTCTTTTGACCCCGAGGTGGAATTCCATATAAGGCAAAAGGAGCCTTTGAGCCTGGAGGAAATGCAAGATATAGCGATCACTGTCGAATACAACATACAGTGCAGGGAAGAAAGATTACAAGCAGCAAGGAAAGACCGAACAAAGCAAACAGTGTAGATCTCTTTAGAGGACAAGCTGGAAAGACTGATAGAGACTGCCAGTTCCTTGCTGAAAGCAAAAGAGCAAGAATATGAGGCTGAAACCAGAGAGGATGATTGGGAAAGACCTGCTCCTCGTCCTCAGAAAGGACATACCAGATCACTGCAAGACGTAAGCGGCATGCCAAGCATGCATGAGGAAACAAAGCCTGAACCAGAAAATGAACTTGCAGACTATTTTGTAGAAAGACTTAATGAGAGTCCTGAAGACATGGTAGATAACAATGCTTGTAATTATGATTTCTCCGATGATGATCTGACTGATGATAATTTTTTCCAAAGGAAAACTGAGCTTGCAGGGCCATCATCAGTAGATTCATGGGAAGAAGATCACGACCATCAGCTTTAGGAAAATGATGAGCTAATGCAGGCCATCTATGATACTGATGGAGAAAGCGCAGAAAGCATGATAGCAGACGAAGATTCATTGAATCTTCTATCTACTTTATATCCGAACATCAGTTATACTTGCCAAGCGGACAGAGGCCAACAACTCTTCAGCGTAGAGGACGAGGAAGAAAGAGATGAAGAAAATCTTGAGCGAAATGAATGCTCGGAGCCTGCTCCCGAGGGGATTGAGGTAATAAAAGAAGCCCCCGCTCAAGAATATGTTGATTTTTTCATAGAGTTTAGCCCGTTGCAGCAGAACTGACCTGTGGTACTAGAGGACAACACTGTTGAATATAATGAGCCCTCTAGCTAAGGCTGCATTGAAGATGAGCGAGATCTCCTTCCACGCAGGCGTCTTGGCCTTGATCCAGAGGAAGAGGAGGAGTGTGATTACAAAGGACTCACTACAAATGCAGTGATTGAAGCTGCCCAGGATGCAGACAGCCTATCAGTCGTGGTAGGCTTTGAAGAAAAAATTTTACATCATGAGTTTGTTGATCCTGTGGCAGACTACATGGAGGCCCTGATTGGCTCAGCTCCACAAGCATCAATCTTTTGCAAGAGCCAAACACAAAAAAATTGGTCACCACTGCTGATGGCCTCAGTTTTGAAAAACCACATGCAGAGCACCCTGTGGTTATCTCTGACAGGCAGTCAGTGCTCATATCCTTTTTTGCTGTTATTAGACTGGCTGCATTGGCATTACTGCATCACCTAGAGCATCAGAGATTTCCAGTTAGGGTAGGGTAGGTAGGAAAGCTCAATAAAGCTCAGTCTAAGAGCACGTAGTTAGTTGTTTCAATTTCTGTCCTAGAATGTAGAGAAGAAACCTGCTAGATAGTTTAATCCTAGCAGGTAGTAGTGTAGGTAGAGAAACATGTGAGACCAACAATCTAATCTGGTCTCATGGAGTAATAAGGGTAGAAGTAGAATAGGTTTATTTTCCTGTTTGTAAAAATTAATGATGTAAAAGGGTCTGAAAGTCCAAATTCACCCAAGAAGAAAAATGATAGGATTATAGTGTGGGTAGGTAGTTGTTTGGGAGAATTTTTATTGCTGATATGTTGTCTTCATAGCTTGTGGCAGCAGATCAAAGAAAGAGATGGATGGTTCAAGCAGCAGGCACCTGGCCTACACCAAGAGATCAATTTCTGAATTCTTGACTCCTTCAAGAAGAAGCCATCCCCATGTGGAGCCACTGTTAGCCCCCTATGAAATTTTTGGCAAGCAATAGGGGGGCTAAATTGTTGTTGAGTCTTCAAGGAATGCATTTCCTCCGAAAAAACAGTCTCCTTGAGGCCTGCATGTGTCTTTTATCCTTTGATAAAATCCCCTCTGCTGATTCCCCCTTTAAAGCCTCTCTGCTATGTGAAGAGATGCGCAAAGGCCCCCTTTTCCTTCTTATTTCACACCCAATTAGCCTCTTTTTATCCCCCCTTGTCTCCCCTTCTATCTCCCCATTTACCCTCAAAATCCCCTTTAAATTTCCTCCCCTAACCTTTGTTGACCTTTTTTCCCCTCTATCCCTCTATCGTTTCCCTTTTGAATCCTCAAATTCCATTTAAATGGGCAAAAAACCCATTTTCGACCTTATTATAGGCCTAGCCCCTCTACTGCAAGCCCCTTCAACCACTTCCCCACATATGTCCATCACCCAAGACCAAGCGCTTAAGCCTTGGGGGCCAATCGCAATCGGAAGCCGAGCGGGTGCGTATTTTCTTTGTAAACAGCAAAAAGCCCCGATGCGATTGTTTATAACGTTAAGTCCTCCGCTTCGTTCTGCACCGTTGATCTGCTTCGATCGAACGGCTGAGCGCTAATCGCAAGCCCCCCGCCCATCGCAATCACAACATTCACGTCATAACCCCCGATCAATCGCAAGCCCGTCTCTCCGATCTCCGATTGATCGCGCCCCCGACCTCCGATCCCCGATCGCGTCATCCTCCCGATTGCATCGCAGCCGTCCATCCTTCCCGCGATCCGACGATCATCGCTCAATCACAAATCCCCCCCTGATTGCAATCGCAAGTCACATTGGCGCCGCCCTGATTGAAATCTTCCGATTTGATCCTGGCCGTCCATCCCCTTTCTGATCCAACAGCTCAGCGCTAATCGCTTCATTCCCTTTGCACCTCCTGTCTCTCCCTCCGATGGATTGTGAGCCGTTGATCTGGACCCGAGATCAACAGTCAGCGCTCAATCGCAAGCCCCTCTCCGATCGCAATCGCAAACCGTTTCGTCTGACTCCCGATTGCGATCTCCCGATTCAATCTGGGCCGTCCATTCCCCTGCTGATCCGACGGCCATCGCACTTCCCATTTCCTCCGATCGCAAGTCTCCCTGCCTTTCCTCGATTGAATCCTAGGCGTCCATCCTTTCCACATCTGACGGTTCAGGTTTAATCGCCTTCCGCTCCGCCGCCCCTCTCCATCTCCCTCCGATTAAATGTGGACCGTCGATCTGATCCCAGATTCGACGGTTGGTGTCTAATCGCAACACCCATCTAATCGCAATCGGAACTTTTTGAATATGTGTTGCGATTGACGCTCGCTCCGACCTCCGATTGCGATGGTGCCGATTCGATCCTGACCGTAGATCTTCCCCAGATCTAACGGTTCTGATCTAATCGCCCTCCGCCTCTGCTGGGTCCCACTCTTTCATTCGTCTCCATCATATTTCATGTGTTTTGTATGTTTTTCCCGTTGCATATGTTATTCCGTCGCCCACCCTCCACCGTTGATCTTTGTTCCCAGACCAAGATCTAACGGTATGCGCTGCATATCATCACCAAACTCCATTGTCCATAAGATTTCATCATTTCATTGCATTCTGTTACCATTATAGTAAAAGCCACCATTTCTTCGCCACTTTGCATTCTTTCCATTGTTTCTCCACTGTTCCACCACCATTCCTCCGCCTCCATAGAATTTCTCCACCGCTGCCCGGGTTTGTAACAGATCCATTGTATTATGCATATAGCACCGAGAGGCCATTTCAGCCGGCCATCAAAGCAGCAGGAGCAGGATTTAAAGGGGGTTAATGACTATTGCTGATATAATAAACGTTAACCCCGCATTCAAAGGATTAAGGCACTGTTTGAAGACTAAGAGCGCACCAGCAAGCCATAACTGCGCCACCTAACAACAGAGTGCTTTTCTCCTAGAAGTACACCTTCTCACAGCGTCCTCCATGCCTCTCGAGCCCAGGAAAGATTAATACGATGACCTAACCTCTCAAGGGGCTGTCAGGCAGCATTAAAGAAGCATGGAGGGACCTTGCAGATTTTCCACCCAGTTCATTTATTTCAGAGTGGCAGAACATAGTTCCATACCACCATAAGGACTTAAAGAAATATCCGAGGTCAATCTCGGCCTGACAGAAACTCCCCAGACAGATTATAGAGTACATGCAATACTGTAGAAAGCCATTAAGTGGTATGGGTGTGAACACTTCCACCTTACTGTCTTAATGTGACTCATTTATTTGCTTATCTGCTTCCGCTTCTTCCCCTTCTCCTATATAAAATCCCTGAGAACAAATTGTAAAGGTTATTGTTCAGTTGTTGGGAATTTGCTGTTAGTGGGATTCAGTTCGACTGTTAGAACAGTCTTGGGAGGGAGTAGCAGAGTAGTTGTATGTAATAGGCTGGGAGGAGAAGTCTGGACTGTATTAGCCATTGAGCTTGTTGTACATGACTGGTTTTGCATCAATTAATCAAAGCACATTTCACAGGATCCTGGTCTATTGCTATTGGTGATGTTCTTCTTAACTCTGTTTATTTCATTTACATGCTATTTCATGTTCTTCTGGTAGGCAACAGAAGTATAGCATAGGATTCACCCTTGTTAGGTGCCCTATGTTTCCTGCTCTCCCTACCTTTATGTTTTCTGCTCTATGTGCTATCTAAGAGTTGGTTTCAGTTGATTTAACCAGCGCAATGGATGTTATTGCCTGCTGGCTGATGTATGAATTAGTTGAAGCTGTTCTTAGATGTTCTTGTTGGGGTTAAGCTGGAAGGTTTGGGAACACTGGGGATTAGAGCTAGCCCTGTCCACTAAGATCCTTGCGCGACCAGCTGGCCTTTCTAAGATCCCTTCTGTTAAACTTATCTCTGTTTTCCTTTTGGAGTTGCTAAAGCAGACCTGGAGTTAAATGATCTCTGGTCCGATCTATAAGCAGCCCCTTTGTCTCTTTGAGAGCTGCCTTAGAGTATGTCCAAGCAGGTCTGGAGTTAAATGACCTCTGACCTGATCTATAGACAGAAATCTGGTTGTCTTTCCTTCTTCCACTTTCCCTCCTTAATGTTCCATTCCATCATCTGCCTAAAAGATCCTTTAGTGTAGATGACTTGCCCTTTGAAAGCCATGGCTAGTGGATGCAAGTAATTTCCTTTCATGACTCCATAGCCCAATGGATGGCACTGTCTAGGCCTATCCTCTTTGCTGAAATGTCCTGCTGCCCTGTTCCTTTTCTCCCATTGCTTTCTCAGTCCATGATCTCGTGACCAACCTAGCAACCCTTCAACCAAACCATTTAAAACCCCTCGTGCTTCATAACTAGCCTAACATCTCATTTTGAGCTTCATAGATATATCATTCTTAGCTCTATTTGGAGAGATCCCTCTCCGGGTCCAGGAGGGCTAGATCCTAGGGCCCAAAAGTGGTTCTGATGTTGTCTCATCTTTTGGTCTTGCCAATTTGGCCAAAACATGGGAACCCCAACAGTATCTCCCTGTCCTAGTCAGATAACAATTCACTATCTTTTTCCCAACATAACATACCATCAGCAGTGGGGTTGATCCAGTCATCGTCCAGGGCGGTTAGTTTGTATATGTGATCAACATCCCCTTCCTCCCATATTGATTCAGTGTATCGCTCGCCTTCTAATAGATCCAATGGGACTATCACCCTTGTGCCTTCATTTTCAAAGATCATGCTCCTTCTTTTCGAATTAATTATACCTCCCATGTCAATAGCCTAATCCAGGCCCAATAGCGCAGGATAAGGATCCGCGTCATCCACTATTTGAATTAACTCAAAATCAACGTAAAATTTAACACCCGAAAATCTACCACTACCTTCGTTTGTCGTCCCAATGGGATGATCTTATCCTGATTAGCCATCCGTAGCTGAATATTCAACCATTCCAGATTAGGTTCTCCCATTTGTTGCCAAGTCTTCTTAGGTAAGATTTTTTCATCTGACCCTAAATCAAGGATGACTTGGTCCATTTCGTAGTCTCCAATCTGCGCAGTGATGCGCATTTCCCGTCCCATCCTTTTTTTGTTTTTGTATATCTTGTTTAAAGTTTTAACCTCTAGCTATAAAGCGATATTTTCTACGCACCTATCTTTTAGCACTTGGAGATTCTCTACGGCCTTTTGGTTGCACATCAGCTTCATACATTTATGGAGGAATGGTTTAACTGCTTCATCTGCCTTTGGATCTATCGTACCTTTTGCAATGGGTTATTCATCTTCAATCATCTCCCTCTGGAATTATATGAAGGTTTCTTTCTCCTTTTTTAGGTTTAAACCTTCTGTTTTGTCCCCAACCTTCCAGATTAATGATTCAGTCTCAGCCTTTTCTTCATCTCCCCTAGTGGCAATGCTTCTGCATGTGATCACATTAATACATGGTACATCATCCCATGGTTCTGCCTTAACCCTTTTCACATTCTGCATTGGCGTCTGTTGTTTCCCTTGCATTTTTGCTATTAATACCGGGCAGTCTTCAATGACGTGATCGAATTGCCTGCAATATCTGCAGGACTGGCGTGTTGGGTGCTGGAATATATAAATCACTTTTTAAATGAATGAAAAACACACATTTAATTATTGATCTGAAAATGGTGTGGATAACTTGTATGTATTTCAAGAACCTACCACTCAGTTTAAATTAAATGATCTAGCTTGAACTTGACGTTTTGCAGAATTTTGGCTTGAAAGTGGTGTATGGTTTTTTTTTACTGTTTATGTGTTATAAGTTCATTTTTTATTGCTGTAATTTAAAATTTATAATAGAAACATAATTCAGCAATAAAACATTAAAACACAACAGCAATTAATATAGGAGTTCACCTGAAATCTCGTGGGCTACGTCTCCTTTGAGCTTCATCAACATGACTCAGATCTTTAGGATTAAGGTAAATTTTATTTTAAAAGTTTCATACTTAAACACCAATGAATTATAAAATGATTCAAATGGCTAAGAATACCATTTAACATCCCTCTAATGGCTGTCCAAATTTTGCAAACAACTTTAGGCTTCCATGGACACAAATCCTTCTGTCAGTGCTCTAAGCTACTCCGAACTTCTAAATGGAAAAAAATCCCTCATAATGATTTTTTTGTCACTAAAACCACTAATTATATATCCAACACACATCAGACACCAAATATCAACTGATAATTTTCTTAAATCAAGCATAGCATCCCCAAAATAGGCTATCCTCCACGGTTTGCCCAGGGCTGCCCAAAACTTCACATCAACTTCTGGAGCTGTATAAGTTCTAAAAATGTTCTAAAAACACTTCCATTTGTTCCAAAATGTCTTAAATATCCAATTTATACTATTCTTTCATCATAAACGGCCTCTGGCTGCTCCGGTTTCGCCTCCAAATACTGTCGACACCCCTTGGCACTAGGGTCAAAGAAGACTTTTCTGCTGAGTTTTCGACCTCTAGAAGTTATCAAAAATTTATAAAACCTATTCCATTAGATTCAAAATAATGTTGAAAGTCAATAATTACCACTGGTTCACTGGAAATGGCCTCTAGCTCCCCTGGCTAGGCCCTGCACTACTGCTGGCAAAAGTTGGCAAAAATGGCCTCTAGAACTTAAATGAAGCTTTTCAGATTTCTAAATCTCTCTACAGGCTCTAAAAACCATATAAAAAGATTCAAAAGGTATTAAATAGCTAAATAAGACTATTCATTTACCTAAAATAGATAAAAAAAACCCAATACACAACCTTCTCCATGATGGCCCTGATGGCTCCTTCATCTTCCTCGAAGCTAAAACCTCTAAAGATGACTTCTGTTTGACCTGAAACCTATTCCAAACTGCTCAAAATTTTTAAGAGACCCAAAATTGACTATTTTTTTGCCTCATTTGGTTCAATAATGAGGAAGTTATGGATTTCCAAAAAAAATGCCCGATGTCCCCCAAAAAGCCCACTAAAAGTGGAGCAACTGCTAGTTAGCAGCGCCAAACTTGGCACTTTGCCCGAAATGGCAGACTCCACCCCAAAACTGGTGGACTATTTGTGGTTAAATTAAATTTAAGAGGGGGCGTTCACATGGTCACTGCCGCCCATAACTTTGACTTAACAGCAACCTTAACGTTTTTTAAAACCGTTGTAATAAATTTAACTCTGGTGTTGGCCACCTGGGTTTTATACTCCCGCCATTAACCATAACCATTGGGTGGAGAGATAGCTCATGGTTCTCAATCCTGGGTCATATGGATGGGGCTAGAACTAAAGGGCTAGCCCTTAAACCTTCTGCCTATTTCCATTTCAAACCACAAATATTAACGGTTTCCATAATGGGTTAAGATGTAATGGATAGCCCGACTGGTTTTGTCATTGCGTTTGTGGGAAGAAGGCCCAGGTTCAATTCCTACAGAGGCACAAAAAATTTTGAAACGTAAATTTTCCACTTCCCTCGGGCTACGTGGCGGCCTTCGGGCCTGCCATGTGGCAGATTTCTATGGGCCTGAAAAATTTAACAAGTCAAACCACCATTCAATTAGAAGTTGTCACTTGTCAGAACATTAAAGGCCTGAATGGAATATTCTAGGGGAATATTCTTTGGAATATTCCAAAGAATATTATTTTTTAAAATTTTTTCCAAAATATAAAATCAAACCTGGTCAATAGTTTTGGAGTTTACTGGACGATTTCAAACCTCAATAACTTTTGCATACGGCCTCGGTTTTGAGACTCGTTCATGGCACCAGAATCGTAGCGATGAGACCTTTTCGGTCATTCAAGTTCGGAAATCTTTCGAGCACTTTCAATTTTGAGCTATCATCCTTGTCCATGATCTAATTTTGATCACACCTCCCAACTCAGAATATTTTGGACCCCAAAAGACTGATATACTGATCTGTACAGTAAATGAGAGTACATCACCCTCTTCTCTTTAGACTCCAAACACTTGCCTTGCATGGCTAGTGACTTCGAACCACAACTAGAAATAAATTGACACTTCCCTTCCTGAATGCACTTCTCCTCCTATCTAAAACTGTCTTTCTTGCACTCACTCAGAAATTTCTAGCGAGAAATTTGTAGGACACTGAACATTGCTGCCTTGATCAAAGATCCAAGGTGGCTCAAAACAAACGAGAGATTACAACATAAAATACATGCATACAACTGAAATTTTCATATGTACAAAGGAGTACGTCTTACTGTGTTAAGAAGTCCATCCACTTCTTACCAAGCCACTTCCATGGCGACTTTTTCTGCTGCAACTCTTCCTCATGTGAAACTTCCATTTTCACATCAATATGGAATCCGTGGTTCCACCTTCGCCAATATTTCTGTCCTCTTGTTGCATGTGCGTGGGACGATTATTTGGATGCAATGTCCAACAATGGGAAACAACATGTCCCTTCTTCTGGCAATAAGGCAAATCTTATGCACCTTCCTTGAAAGTAGTCTTTGCCTCATCTACTTCTTGTATGCTTTCTTCCTCATCTAGCATCTCGAAACATCATGGTTAAATCGACCACAATATGTACAACACATATTTCTTCCATTTAAGCATGCAAAATTATCATGCCTTGCAGAAACACAATCAAATTGATCATGGGAAGATTTATACCTCTTGTGTTTCTTTGCATGTTCATCCTTTTTGCCTTCATGAGGAGATGAACTAGTAGAGGCTCCAGCTTTCATTTGCAGACTAACATCATCGTTCTTGTCTTGAAAACTGTCTGAACTCGCATGCTTGCCATAAGCTGCATGTCTACCATCTTCTTGCTACAAAAAAGGCTTAAGCAATGGAAATCATCTTTGAAACAAATTTGACATATTTGCATCTTAGTACTTGGAACAAAAGTTTTCTTTGAATTAGCCTCACATGCCTTCATGGCTTTGGAGTCTTCGCTATTAAATTGCACATAACCAAGACCAAGATTCTTGGGTTGTTCCTCAACAAAAAGGGGTTCAACCATGCCTTGTGCATGCTTTCCTAATCCCTTGCCTTCATAGCCTATTTTAATCATTAACTTGGACCCTATACCTCTTGTATGATTTTCGAAAGAACCAACACATCTTTCTAAAGAGGAAACTGAAGACAAATTAGAGTGGATTACCTCTTCCTCACGTATGTTCTTGGTCAAAGCCTCTTGGGCTTGATGGATCTGCATCTCCATGTCATGCAATATTTGAAGAATTTCTTCCTTCTCTTGCTTCATGGCAAACAATTTCTCACGAAGCTCAGTGCTTTCTCTTCTATCCTCAAATAGGATCTGCACCATGTCCTTCAATATAATAAAGTCACACTTCATATCTTCATCAAAGAATCTTGTGAAGGAGGAAAATTCACTTGAAGAAGTTTTCATTATTATGTCAATGAGAAAATTAACTTCAAACAAAGTTCTCAAAGATTTCAAAACAAATTACAAAGCTTTTTAACCAAAATAGTTGTAGAGACAAACTCTTATTCAACCAGCCAACAACAAACAAACTCCAAGAGCTTCTTGACAAACAATCGTCAAGAGTGTTTATGTTCCAAAGGTGATCCTAAGATAATTTGGGGTAAGGAAGATGTCTTCAATTCCTTTTTGTCCTTTCCAAGACCTAGCTAATCAGTAGCTATCCCCGACTCTCTAGCAAACTCAAACAATAGTCAGTTTGCAAACAGTAAAACAATCAATATTTTACACTGTTTAAACACCTTTCAAGCTATACAATCAAGCTTAAGAAATAGCTTACTCTGTCGATCAAGAAACCAAGTGCTCTGATACCAACCTGATTTGAAAATGGTGTGGATAACTTGTATGTATTTCAAGAACCTACCACTCAATTTAAATTAAATGATCTAGCTTGAACTTGACATTTTGCGGAATTTTGGCTTGAAACTGGTGTATGTTTTTTTTTACTGTTTATGTGTTGTAAGTTCATTTTTTCTTGTTGTAGTTTAAATTTTATAACAGCAACATATTTCAGCAATAAAAAATTCAAACACAACAACACTTAATATAGGAGTTCACCTAAAATCTTGTGGGCTACGTCTCCTTTGAGCTTCGTCAACATGACTCAGCTCTTTGGGATTAAGGTAATTTTTATTTTAAAAGTTTCATACTTAAAACCAATGAATTATAAAATGATTCAAAGGGCTGAGAATACCATTTAACATCCCTCTAATGGCTGTCCAAATTCTGCAAACAACTTTAGGCTTCCATTTTCATTGGTTCCAAAATTTCTGAAATAGCCAAGTTAGACTATTCTTTCATAAGAAACGGCCTCCGGCTGCTCTGGTCTCACCTCCAAACACTGTCGGCACCCCTTGGCACTAGGGTCAAAGAAAACTTCTCTGCTAAGTTTTTGACCTCTATAAGTTATCAAAAATTTCTGAAAACTACTCCATTAGATTCACAATAATTTTTACAGTCAAGAATGACCACTGGTTCACCGGAAATGGCCTCTAGCTCCCTTGGCTAGGCCCTGCACTGCTGCTGGAAAAAGTTGGCAAAAATGGCCTATAGAACTTAAAAGAAGCTTTTCAGCTTTCTAAAGCTCTCTACAGGTTCTGAAAACCATCTAAAAAGATTAAAAAGGCATGAAATAGCTAAATAAGACTATTCATTTACCTAAAAAAGATAAATAAAGCCAATACACAGCCTTCTCCATGATGGCCCTGATGGCTCCTTCATCTTCCTCAAGTCTAAAACATCTGAAGATGACCTTTGTTTGACCTAAAACCTATGCCAAACTACTCCGAATGTTGAAGAGACCCAAAATTGACCATTTTTTTTTCCTCATTTGGTTCAATAATGAGGAAGTTATGGATTTTCCAAAAAAAATGCCCAATCTCCCCCAAAAACCCCACTAAAAGTGGAGCAACTGAGAGTTAGCAGTGCCAAACTTGGCACTCTTCCTGAAATGGAGGACTCCACCCCAAAACTGGTGGACTGTTAGCGGTTAAATTAAATGTAAGAGGGGGCGTTCACATGGTCACTGCCACCCATAACTCCGACTTAACTGCAACCTTAACGTTTTTTAAAACCATTGTAGTAAATTTAACTTCGGTGCTGGCCACATGGCTTTTACACTCCTGCCATTAACCGTAAGCATCGGGTGGAGAGATAGCTCATGGTTCCCGAGCCTGGGTCATATGTATGGGGCTAGCCCTAAAACCTTCTGCCTATTTCCATTTCAAACCACAAATATTAACGGTTTCCATAATGGGTTAAGATGTAATGGATAGCCTGACTGGTTCAGTTGTTGCATTTGTGGGTGGAAGTCCCAGGTTCAATTCCTACAAAGGCACAAAAATTTTTGAAACGTATATTTTCCACTGGCCTGGAGCCTGCCACGTGGTAGATTTCTATTGGCCCAAAAATTTAACAAGTCAAACCACCATTCAATCAGAAGCTGCCACTTGTCAGAACATAAAAGGCCCAAATGAAACATTTTAGGGAATATTCTTTGGAATTTTTCCCAAAATATAAAGTCAAACCTGGTTAACATTTTTGGAGTTTACTGGACAATTTCAAACCTCAATAACTTTTACATATGACCTCGGTTTTGAGAACCGTTCACGGTGCCAAAATCACAACGACGATACCTTTTCGGTCATTCAGGTTCAAAACTTACGAGCACTTTGAATTTTGAGATATCATCCTGGTCCATGATCTAGTTCTAATCAATTATCAATCCAGTGACTTTTGTTTATTACAATGATAGTTGCATTTTCTGTGACGATACACCAACCAAAAGTAATTTCAAAGAAAAGAAATCGTTGCGGAAGTAAATGCTGGAAATAAATCACTCATGCAGAAATAAAAGAATCTACAAGATTGAAATCACATTTCAATTGATATGTCTAGCTCACCACACAATAAGTACCCAGCTGGTATCTCTATTATCACATGTGTAACAACATATAAAGTATTGAAATCGAAGCAAATATATTCTCAGCTGAACAACAACAACAACACTCTAATGATACATAAATTGAAATACAATTACATACACACACTACTTTAATCACTGCAATCCCTGCTAAGAAGGAGGGCCCTTCCTCCCTAGAAGGGTGCAGGTAGAGAAGGAACTTTAACGGAAAGTAAATAGAATCACACATGTAACAACAATAACAGGATAATCTGTATTAATATTAACTCAATTACAGAGCCAAAATGACGCTGTTCTCCGCTCCCCTCTCGACCTCTAGGGCCGAGAGCTATATAGTGGTTACATCAGAAAATCCAATGATAGAAAAGTCATGAGAATATTATGATTCTCATGCTGATCGAAGTAGAAATCATAAAGTTATAACCACTTCCTAATAAATTTCTAACTAGAAAATAAAATTTTACAACCGGAACTGCCCTTAGGCTGTTATCCCAAAAATACAACGCTAACAACTCCTACAACTATCATAATGGAAACACAGCTGTAGTGCAACCGCCAGAGGACAGATCAGCAAAAATAGAGACAAGATCAGTCAATGGTACAACTGTATTAGCAGTTCACCAACGAGTCTGTAACAGCAGAGTGTAACAACGGTTTTCCAGCGGGTCTGTAATAGCAAGGTGTAACAAAATTGCTTTGCTGTAACAATACTATCCAAACTGCTCCTGTGAATTCTGTGTCCAGGATCTTTGGTGCTACAAATGACATCTAAAAAGACATCACAAACACCATCAACCTTCTCCAAACATTCACCATCAATTAGTCATAAAAAGGTATAATAGATCATAATAATTGGTGAATTGGAAAAGTAACGAAAGCAAGGTGAAACAACGCAAGTTAGAGTAAAAAGGTAGGAAAAAGGGGTAAAGATACTCCCATTGGTTATGGTTATGAGGAAAAATAAGGAATATAATTGTAAGAAAAATGTACAAAACCAGCACCCAACATATCCCCCCAACTGAAATACTTACATGTCCTCATGCAAACTCATCTCTCATGGGAATATATTCGGTGAAGGTCGGTGAGATCATAAGCACGAGCTATGTCCTCGTCTGCAGACCTATATCCCTGATTGGCCATCAACTGCCGTACCCAGGATTCTGACTCATACCTACTTAATTCGTAATTGGTCTGGTAATCCTCAATGGGCAACCAGATCAAAGGAAACTTGAACTTCAATCCCAACCACAAAGCACCAATGGATTGTACAATCTGTGCATAGGCTGGTACATGTGTAACAATCACCATGAAATTTTGGAATGAGAATGGATCTCCCTTTAATAGCTCAACACTGCTGGCTTCCGCGCATTTTAAACACCCTTTCAAAGCTCGACTCTTCATCATTACGAATTGATTGAGGCAGAAATCCAAAATTATTCTTCTATAAGTGGCAGCTGGCTCTTTAATCCTAGGGGTACTCAACATTCTCCTGAACTCTCATCTCAGTTCAGTAGCCCGTCATGGTTCTGCCTGAACCCATAATGTTGTCTTCTCCTCGTTAGTCTCCATAGATTTAATGACTAGATGCCATTCAATCTGATTCCTCATGAAGGATACAAAATCCCTTAATTTAAGATCTCCCATATAAGAGAATACTGTCACAATCATCTGCATACTCACATGTTCACAAATAATGTTGTGTAGAAATAATTCACATAGAAAACTTTGCTCATCAAAATTTGAGGCACAGAAAACATCCAGAAATGTACGAGTGAAGGAACATAAATAAGGTCTATCCTTGATAATGGATTTCAATTGAAACGAGAAGTAACGTCCCACATAAATATAGGATAGGATGGAGAAGGTCACCTACAACCCAACAAGTTGAGGGCAAGGTCATGAAGTCTCTACTTATCTACGGTGAGGTCTCGAATCTGCTTCTATAACAACAACAATTGTTCTTCTTGTTTCTTCAGAGCTTCTTTCTTCTTTTAATTCTCCCACCCTTTCTTCAACTCTGATTCCATCCATCTTTCATGTAAAGTGTCTATTTCTCTCCGATGTTCCTTTAGCGAAATCCTAGCATCCCGAAGGGAGATTGCTTCTTGTTTCCATTTTTTTAACTCAGAAATTAACAGGAGTTTCTTATAGTTCCATCCCAAGATGGGACTCAAAGTTCTCCTAAATTCAATACCTTCATCAACAATAGGTGTACCAGCCTCTACTTCATGGGGTTGTTCCACCTCTGCTGCTGGTTCTTATGTAACAACAGCCTCTTCAGTGGGTTCTTGTGTGTTAGCCCCTTTGTTTTTACCTAGAGTCGCTTGTGTGTCCATTGTTGTTTCTTCTACAATAGGAGTGGCCTCCATAGGTTCTTGTGGGTCGAATTCTAGGTCAATTATTATAGGAGGATCTGCTTTAACGACTGGTTCTTGTGTAGCAGCAGTATCATCAGCAGGTTCTTGTGTAACAACCTCCTGCTGTTCTGTTTCTACTTCCATTGGGCTGATATTTTCTCTACGGGCATTATATCCCACTGCTGTTAAGTTTTGAAAACATGTCATGCATATTGACACCAAGATTTCCTTTTCCTCAGATAATTTCTGCTTCAATTCCTCATTTTCCTTTCTTAATTTTTCAATTTCTAAACACAAGGCATTGGTTTCGTCCTTACCTGATGAGGAAGGTTTCATTTCTTCTTCTAAAACTTCTGCTTCTGTCTGCTTGTAGGCCATAGGTAAGGGTTCTGTAGGTATGCTCACCTTCACTCTTTGTTTCAGTCTTCTGTCCCTGTTAAGCAGGTAAATCCCCTCTGTAGACAGAGTCAATCCCGGTTGCCCTAGAGTGGGTCTAGAAACAACGAAACATGCTAGAGTGTCGGTTCCTAGTTACTGAATGAAAATGGACACGATGGATTAACCTACCTGGAGTCCAACGTTGTTGTTGTAGTTGTAGTGGTGTTGGCCTCTCGCTCTTGTCTTGGCAAGTCACAATCCTCCTGCGGTTATGCTCAGATACCTGCACATAGAACAACATACAACAAAGTAGTTTCACTCGTAACTACTAGCCATTCAAAGAGGGCTAAGTAAATTGCATTAGAATTAATAATATAACACAAAACAGGAACCAAAAAAAATTCACGTTGTTTGGGCTTCAAAATGTCATGCAAATTTCACTCATTACCATACATTTTTCACCTATGCTTCCATTTTATCACCCATTATTCACCACCATGTCACTTCATTTTCCCTATTATTCACCATTAATGGGTCTCATTTATATTTTCCAAATATTATTTATTTTTAAGCATTTTTAAGAGAAATTCTTGATTAAATATTATAAAATAATATATTTTACTTTATATATGGAAAGTGGGTTGTTTTTGTGACATGTGTAGGTGCCAAGGAAGCTTCCAAGACACCTTTATGTGGCCTTGAATGATCAAATTCGAATTTGAAGAGATAAACCTCATGGAGAAGATCAAGGACAAAAGGGGGTTATGTGTCTAGATGGTTGAGAGATGTATGGAACTAAAGAGAAATTAGTGGATGATCATTATGAGTTTGTTACTCATCCCATTGTATAAATAGGAGTACAATCTCCTCCATTTGTAATCTTGAAGTTTTTGTAATCTTAGAATTTTGGAGTATGTAATCTTAGAAGCTTAGAGTTGTAATATTAGAGTTGGTTTGTAATGGAGATTTTGAAATAAAGATTCATACTTCAATTTTTCTTCTACATCTGAGTCTCCATTGAAGTGGTGTGCTTATGGGGTTATGGAGGGCCCCCATGGCCTCACTTGCATGCTTATTTTCTTATTTTAGGTATAATTTATTTTATGTTTTTGTTTGATTTCAGCTTTCAAGTTTTGTTAAATGTTATAATATTGGAAGTATCTTATTTGAAAGTGTTTTTGTAAGAGAACCATAAGATCTTAGACAATGATTAGATCTAGGTTTACTTCATTTCAGCTTTTAAGTTCTTATTAGATGTTCTAATGTTGGAAGAGATCTTGTAGAATCTGTTCTTGTAAGAGAATCATAGATCTCAATCAATTGTTAGATCTAGGTTTGATTAGTTATTGAAAGAGATCTTAATGAATATGTTCTTGTAAGGGGACTTTAAGATCTTAGACAAACTAGGAATCTTTCTAGATCTATATATTTTAGATAAGCACTTCTAAGTTTACCTTCCCAGGTTGACATTAAATTAAACTCTAATTGACATCATCAATTGGAACCACACACACGTATATGTATATTAATATGAAGAAGAGATACAACCAAGGCTTTGACGTCGCAGTCTCCTCTAGTGGGGTTCACCCGAAGCACATCTCAGATATTCGTCAGGGGATTCAGACGGGATGAAGGCCTGGACTCAAAACTCTCTCAACGAAGTTCCTTCTTGTCTTATCTTTCTAACAATTCAACTATAGTATGTCTAACTCTCCATGCTCAGCTAGCTTATGCAAAGAGAGACAAGCTTATTTTATAGAGGAGAAGGAGGAGGTTAGGATCCCTACAAAGGTGGAAGGGAGGCCTATCCTTTAGGAGGTTCCCATAAGAGGTGGAAACCATAAACTAAAGGAGGGAGTTCGTGGTTTATCAGTTCAACCACTCCCAATGACTCAGCCTCAAAGTTGTTTGAATGGAATCTCCGCCTCTATTTTTTTAAAAAATTCCATAAAGAGATCAACGCGAGTGGCTAACTGGGATAGAGTGTGAACTAGCGCGGGGCCGAGTGCTAATCTTCCACATCGGTGTGAGGGCAGAACAGACTACTCGCGCCAAGGAAAAAACAAGGGTTTCTATGGTTATGCTCAGGGAATTGTCAATAGAAGGAATATTTCTCTCATGTAAAGGGATGCAATGATGGTATTTGCAAGGCATGACACTTCTAATTAGTCACAAAAATGACCCTCCAATGTGAAAAATGGGGATTGTAGGGACAGTGAAAAAATGCTGTGTAATAGATGCCCCCTAAAGCATGAGGTCCGAGGGAGAGGGAGGGGCGAAATGCATTATGAGAACACGTTCGAACCAAACACCGCTGTTGGAAACCTGCAATTACAAATACAATTGATATGTCTGATACATGAATATGTGGTATGGGCACAACCATCCATAACATAGTGCATACATAAAGATGAGATCCAAGGTATGGACGCAGCCATTCGACAGTAAGGATCAACAAATAGACTCAGGTATGGTCGCAACCATCCAATCAAAAGGGTCATGTAATAAGTTATGATAATTCAAAAAAATCTGCAACCTAGATTTTATCAGATAGAACCCAGGGTCTTGCACTCCATCTCGATCTGTCCAAGTACAAATTCAAGCATGCGAATATATGAGCTGAAGTCGAACATGCAAGAAAATCGTCTGATTACCAGCCAATGATGAAAGCTGTTAACAGGCGCGAGAGAAACCACCAATAATGATAATGGACCTCAAGGTACAACAGGTACAATCCATGGAATGTGAATAGTGAGCTAACATTGAAAACCCATAGAATCACTCGATTGAAGGTGAATGATGTGAACCTTTCGTCGAATGCGAAGAACCTGCCATTGAGGCATGCAGGCTCCAAGGTACCAAAAGGGAGTCTCTAGATTAGATTCCTAGATAACGAGCTGAAGTCAACAGCAAGTGACCTAGTCGAAGGAGGGGCATAATGTTTCCCACATCATCGACACGAGACAGAGGAACATGATAATAGTGAATCAGGACTAACAGAGAATCAGAGGGAGGTTGAAAAAACTGCAGAGGTCAACTTCTCTTGAACATTTCAGTGACACGACTTTGGATTTGGAAGTATTTGACATGAAAGGATTTGAGGTCATGGCGACGTGGCAAAGAGCAGATGAGCGGTCAAAACAGATTACCCAAACCCACGGAGGCAAATATGACGAAATGAGATGTCCCCAACCCGACATGAATGCAGATGAGTGTCATGTTCAAGAGCGACATACTGCCGATGCAACTAACATTCGGTTCAATTTTCCCTTACCATTTATGGCGAGTACCCCAATTATTTTTGAAACAAGCTTGAAGGGGATAGCATATTCTTGTGCTATAAGTTTTTCCTTCAGACAAATCCATCCTATTAAATTTTACGAGCCCTAGGAAGGAGGAACTCGAGTAACGTCATGGTGACGAAATTCGATGTCATCGGGATTTAAGGAGTCTGACAAAGGGATAACTCGACATATTTTCATGTTTAGAGAGTTTGAAAAGAAGGCAGAAATGAAAAATCCAGCATGGCCCTTTTTTTAAATAGTCTCTCAGATCCAAAAAGGTAGAAAAAAATATCTGAAAGAACCTCTTAGTTGGGATAGGCTAAGGTATTTCTTTTTCATAAATAATCCATCCCAGCTCAAAAAAGGTGTAGATGTATACTGGGTAGATATCATTTCGCATCCATTTAACGAGTTCTAAATGATAAGAATCTCAGAAATCTTTTCAATTTTAGAGAGTCAGAAAAGAGATGAAAGATGACTCCAGTAGTAACTTTTTCATGTTTTTACCGAGTCCTAAAAAGTATAAAATATAACTTGTTACTTCATCACGATCACATTAAAAACCTGTCGCTGCACAAGAAACAAAAGTAAAACCCATTTCTTGAAATAACATAACAAAAAATGTGTCTTAAAACCTAATTAGGGTTTTGAAAAGTTATAAAAATCCCAAATTGGTAAAAAATAATTACTTTTCACTTTTACCTCTTGTGGAGCAATAGTGACCCATTTTGCCTTGCCATTTTTCAGCGACGATTACAAGCGATCCAGTAGACCAATCTCAAATCCATCAGTTCCAGGTAGGAGCCGTCATCCCTCCCTGCATTTTAAGCATTATTTTTTGACTTACAACCTTCAGTTTGGTTTTCTAAGGGAGAAATGGTAAAATTTAGGGCCTGACGAGTGGCACGGGTTTCGGGCACGGAGTTGCGCCAACCGCCTAATTTTCTAAACAGGGGCGCGTCCATTGGCGTGAATATTTCTAAAAAAGTTGTGCCAAGCATGTAGACCATTTCAAAACTTTAAAATGCAGAAAAGTAAGCCCAAATGTTGTAATTTATAGCTTTGTATTTGGCTAATCATGTCCATATGAACATGTTTGCATGTGAAAGAGTGTCAAAATGGTGATAGAGTGGAAGGAACGGGAACACAGCGAAGAGGATGAGCTGGCCATGGAGAATGAGAGATGTATGGAAGCTCTCAGAGACTATGGTATGAAGAAGTTCTTCTTAACACCGTGTCTCCGAGCTCAACCGGAGCTGCTATAGTATTTGATCAGCATTTGGGACGAGAATCAAGAGAAGTTTATCCTACGAGACCGGGAGCTCGAGATTGATGTTTTTGACATCTATTTTATAACAGGATTGTCGTGGAAGGGGGTAGCACCAATCTTGACCCACACCCGGCCCACCATGGAGATCATGGCTATGGTGATTGACAGGGTATGCCTAGGAGCACAGAAAGGATCAAAAAGCGAGAAAGTAGACATCGAGACTATCCCAGATTTAGCACTGAGGGTAGTAATACACATGATCACATGAGCTATGGGAACATAAGCACCTCACGAAGCGACAAAAACACAATTGCTTCTTGCTGTAGACTTCCTATCACCAACCATTTTCTACTGGGCAGAGGTAGTAACCATCAACATGAAACAACAACTAAAAAAGTGCAAGAAGACCAAATTGAAGCAATTTGGTACCGGTCAATTCTGGTATCATTCATCCTAGAATTATTACCAATCTTTCAACAGTAGGAAGTGATAGTTCTGCCACCACCAGCGAGAGAACCACATATGGCTCGATGGGTGGCGCTGATGCCCAGGGCAGTGGGCGGTCAACAGATGTCATGGAGACTGGAGTTTTTTGATTGGCTTCACCGACACCTGATTTTCGTAGAAGACTAGCCCTACTTTCATATAGACTTCACTGGTGATCCGAACGTCCCACTCCCAGAGGGAGAGGATTGGGATGAAGATTTGGGTGAGACTCATTTTTAATTTTCATGAGAATTATGATATATATATATATATATTAAATTATGCGTGTTTTGACGTTAAACCCATTCATTTGCAGATGTTGGCCTAGAGAGACCAGCAGGCATGTCTCCGATAGCGAGGCGAACTCCTCGCGATTTTGACCCTCAAGATGGGGGAGGTGATGAGGAGGTGATTGTGCGCAACCTGGAGGTAATCACACATGGAATCCCAGACTATGCATGGTTTGATGATGTTCCTAGTGCCTACCAGAGGCATATTGTAGGGGTGCCAAGCCAAATTCACCACTTGTTGAGGCGGCTCGTACGGGCGGTGACATGTTACCATGAGCACCATGCTGATTAGACACCTAGGTTTTATATTTGCATATTTTGAGAGACATGATGTCTCAGGATGTAACAGAGACACACATATTTTTTGTATGATGCACACTGATGCAAACACTATATATATATATATATATATATATATATACACCTACTTTCCTACATGGATCTTTTACATATGATGATGATTTTACAGATTACGTAAATGTCTATCGAATACAATGTTAGCCACTGTATCAGTTAATGTATTCATTCGTCTAGGAATATGTTGATATGTGATAAAATCAAAATGTCTCTCTAGAAAACGAACATGTAAATACAATCTCAAAATGTATGGATTTCTGACCGAATAATGCCCATTGAGCTGAAGAACAACAAGCTGTGAATGTAGATTTACAAGTAATGCACGTATGCCGAGGTTAATTGCCTCAGTTAATAGTTTTAGAACAACACTATATTTAGTGACATTGTTTGTAGTCCATCCTAGACAAATACCTTGCAGATCTATCAACTCACCAACAGGATTATAAATTACCCAGGTTGCTGAAGAAAAATTCCTAGTACTACGGGAAGCACCATTTGCGAAACCGACATAAGGGGTAATAGACCTCTGCACAATAATCAGCAGGAAACACGCTCGCAAAGCACACCAAACCAAAAACATGTATAAAAATGAAAAAAACACCTATGTACACAAATCATGCATGAATGGCTCATGCATAATAATTTTTGAGATACAACCCATTTCTAGGCTGTTCTAGAGGGTGAACTTCGTAATCAATGAGCTCATAGGCCCTGTTGTAACTCCTAGAGACAACCTTGAGTTGTCAAAGACCAGTGCCTAGGACATCTTAAGACAAGAGGTTTCAGAAAGGATTATTGCAGCTAATAGTACGAGACCTCTTATTAATATAAGAAATTTAAGTTTTCTGATATGGGACCAAGACATCAGAGACAGAAAATAGATAATAGTGACATCCAATGATATAGCATAAGGGTTTATAAGTGATCTTTAGAAACAAAAATAAAACTAACTGCTGTGTAGAGGGCCAAGTGTGAGATAAGTAAATAGTTACCAAAATCAATGAATATGGAAACAATGGCAGAAAATGAAAGGGAGTATTAGATTTAAGGTAAGCTTATAGTAGCATAAGAATCCACCCCACTAATATTAGAAGAAAAACTATGATGTAAATGAAACATGAATAGAATATTGTGCCTCAAGCCATATTTAAAGTGTAGCAGAGAAGTAGATATGAGTACCCTTCAAGATAAATTCATGTCTAAATAATCAACACTCGAATTTCGAAAGCTTACGATACAAGAAAATTGACGGGAATACAACGAACATTTATATTAAAGCATAACTGAGAAAATAAAGACTGTAACTCATCTAATTTGGAATCCATTTCCCAAGAGAATAACTTCGTTTATATTTCCCAACGGGATCTTCCAACATACACTATGAACGTATCTCAAAACTTTACAAAAAGGAAAATTCACAACTAGCAGTCTCTGCTCTGAAAAATCTGGAACCCCTTTCTCAGCTTTAGATTTCATTTCTTATATCTTTCTGATCAACCTTGCGAAAATATATTTTTTAGACAAAATATTCTCCCTCAAGCTATATTTCTGTTTGGGGTCTCCATAAAAAAAAAATGATGATGAAGAAGGCCTCTCATCATCTGTGTAGTGGCCTTAACAAAGACGCTAACTGAAAACATAACAATAAAAGGAAAATAAAAGTGGAGAGGGTGAAATAAGGATTTCACCCGATTTTACAATACTAAAGAAATAAAAGTAAATTGGCCACATGGGCTAGAATATGAGTTTCATTTTTTAGGACAAAGAGGAGTGCCTGCTGCTGGATTATTGTGAAGTGCTGATGACACAGTCAAACTAGTTTTGCAACTGAGAGGAGGTACTAACTAGTGAGATGATGTGGAGGCTAGAGTGTTGATATATTCAGTGCATTTCTGCCATAAACCTTCTCTTGGTGACAGCATAGTGACAAAAGTCTCTACTAGAGCTTGAATACCCATTAGCTCGGTGTAGTCCACTTGGATGGTCAGGCGTTGTTTAATTTGGCAGAGAAGAGAGAACTCCTTGATTAGAGCAGAAATTATTGTTTCCACATTTAGGCGAGTGGTTTTCTCCAACGGTAAATCATTCTGGTTCATGATGACTGCCAGCTTTTGTTCATAGACTGTTAGGTCAAACAACGTAGGCATTTCAGACTACCAGCATGATGGAAGACCTACCTTTACCAGCTCATCCCACTCTCAATCGAACTGTTCAAATCCCTTGGCAACTTGCTCTAAACCACTCAGTGCATTTGCACATGAAATCTCCCTTTTGATCACTCTCCTGACTTCCATCACTCCTCTAAAATGGTCTTTGATTTCCTGAGTGAGAAGCTCTTCAGGATCCAATCCATTCAGGTATCTGATATGCCTTTTAGCCATTGCCACCTTTGCTTCTGCTTCCTCCTGCTCCTCCTGCAGCTTCACTTTGAATAAACGAACCACGAGCTTCTTGTCATCCATCAAAGTGAGGTATTTCTAGTGTTTTCTCACCTCTGATATGATGTCTGTCCAGATGAGGCACCTGACTTCTAGGATGGTTACATTTCCTTTCATTCGAGTGTTCAAGTGGCCCATGATAGCCCAGAGAGCTCTGACGAAGAAGCACCGTCATAAGTAATTGTGAAACCGGCCTTACTTTTGTCCGACTCCCCATATCAGACCAACTTCTCCTGTAGGGGCTCTTCCCATACAATCTCCACTTCATTAGCGTTCTATTTTTTGGAGGGGTGGGATCCCTTGCCCATGTCTATGCCTTCTTGTCCTCCTAAAGCATCTACCTCGTCAGCTTGCCCTTTTCATTTTGTTCCTGTGGAAGTGGTCTCACCCCTTCCTTCTATAGTTGAAGATTCGGCTTCCATCTGTGAAGCCAAAGGCCATGTATCAAGGTTAGCTCTCCACTCAATGAGGGGCCAAGTCTCATGTACATAAGCAGTCAAATTTATTTTCATTTTCCTATTGGAAAGGATCCGTTTCGGGTCATAGGGCCAAGATTTTCCTTTTATCAGATCCATCCCTTGAAGCAACATTTCCACTGTAGAGAGGGCGTGCCTTGAAGTTATGGTAAAGGGGCTGACAGAGGTAGGGAGCTTGAGGATGTATCCTTTCTTCGTGGGAACGAAGTGGAACTGGTTACCCTTCAGCATTTGATGGATGTACTCAAGGGAAAAAATCTGCATAGCAGGAAACACCGGTAGGAGGTAAGGGGGTACGTCTGCGCCATAGACCTTGATCTTAGTGTAGTCGTCATACAGGTTCTAGTCCCCTGTGCTATCTTCATCATCGAACTGCAACTAGTCCTTCTGCTCGAGAAATATTCTAGGTGGAGGGTTGTCATGTATGATGGTGCAGGATATGGACATGAATTCATTCAAGAATTTCGTGTAACACCTCCCGTTAGGTTGTTGATGAACAAAGGCGTTCCATTAAAAAATAGTTCTTGGCTGTCTACTCGCCCTCGAAAGTTTTTTGAGGCATAGAGTCTCAAACCTGTTGGTGTGCTCAAACAAGAAGAGATAAAACACTAATGAACAGAACTAGAAAGACCCAGAAGAGGGTAGCTCTTGGAACTGGGTTTGAATGGCTGAGGCCAGGAAAGTAGGGATATCCAAAAGAACACCCTTCTAAGACATGAGCCAGAGGAGAGCTATAAATTATTTTGACACCCGCTCGACCTCCCTGAGACCTAGTAACCCTGAAATGAAAGCAAGGATAGGTTGGACATTATCTTTGAAAGTGGCAAAGGAAACCATATCTGAGGGCGGGACAGTCGCAAGAAGAGAATCTGAAATAAAACTGAGGAAGACGGGAAACTTTGAAAATTGTTGGGAGAGGGATAAATCAGTGAACTTGACATAACTCTGACTACGGGGGAAACGAAGGGATTCCTTTCTTATCTCAAGGAATATGCAAAAAATATTATTACCCTATGCCGATAAGAATAGAACCCTGCATTCATCATAGGCTTCACCGAGCCAACCTATAAACTCGGGAACTGGATAGGTGGGCGGAGGAATCTGGTAATATAGGCTTGACTGAATGACTCTAAACTAGGCTTCGCCCTTTACATAGGATTCAAACAATTGGGGTCTAAGACGAGATACACTGAAAGGGTAGACAGGGTAGTGAATCCGTGCGTGAGCGTCAATGATGGGTTCAGGTCCAGGGATGGCCCTGATCTCACGGGCTTGGGGAGTTTCAGGTTCATAATTTCTGGGCTTTGCTTTCCCCATAACCATTTTTAAAAATAAAATAGAAGGAAAACGATGAGGCGAAGGAATGTCTAAATACCTGCAAACAGTGAGGAAACCCGAGAGGGGAAAGCGATGCGGGGGCTGAAAGCGACTTGGTACTGTAATTCTAGCTTCGCCACATGACATATTGGTAAAAACAAGTATTTAACTGAGAGTGGGCATAAAACATGATTAAACAGACCTAGATTTACAGAAAGCGAGGTTAGGGTGCCAACTGTAGGGCTAATGTCATAAGGACATTGATAATGGGGCACGTGGTGATAGGTTGTTGGTTATCAGGAGCCAGGTAGTTCGAAGCCACGTGACATGTTAATACCAGTATTGGTCTTGTACCAGATTTCCTAACTTACCTTACCTTTTGTTTTCATAGCGCCACCTGTCTCCCTCAAGGGGTCCAGCTAAAGTTTCGTAGGGAGCCCGTGAGACCTTCCTGTAAAACTTCATCACCCCACGGAAGGCTTACATCTCGTCGCGCCATCAAGTGACATCATATGCTCCGAGGAGTAGCTCTCTGCCTCCTCCCTTCCATCCTTAGTACCCATCGAATCCCTGCATGTGGCACTCCCTTTTGGTTGTCTGACATATGTATGCAGCCCCACTCTTGTTCAACGGTGCAGCACCATCCTTATTTTGTCCGCACTCTTACCATTGGGGGGTTTGCATGCCATATTACCTTTATACTCACTTAGCTTGCTTATATTTTATGGACCCTTTCTTTGTTTATTTTGGCTTTTCCCCTTTTTGCTTAAGGTACAGGCTGACCAAACAACATAGGCTCCACATGGGGATGGCACGTTCGTCCTTGAGCGTGTCGAGAACTCTGCAAACCATTTGCCGTCTACTGCTTGAGAGTCAGAGCCTATTCAAAATTTTCAAACACTCCTATGACAAAACGAAACAACAAAAGTGAATGTAAAATTCACAGATATATACACCATATACAGCGGGCCTTTGGGACCTTGGTCAGTATTGAAAATAGGGTTTTAAGAACTGCCCATTTACGGGCACCTCGGTCAAGTCACCTTCCAGGTTTTCCAATATGAAGGTGTTGTTTCCTTTCACCTCGACAATCTTGAATGGCCCGAACCACAATGGGTCAAACTTTCCATGATTACCTTTCTCAGCCCTTCTGATGTCCCATCTCAGTACTAAATCCCCGGACTGCATTTCTCTGTCTTTTGCACGCTGATCAAACAAGCCGTTCATCTTATCTTGATATTCTGCTAACTTGTCATTCACCTGACTCTGATTTTCTTCTAACTCAACGAGTTGCTTCATTATTTTGATGAGATCGTTGAGCTCTTCTTGGCTATCCTGGAAGAACCTAGCCACAGGTAGGGCAAGATGAATTGGAAAAATAGCCGCTCAACCATAAACCAGTTCATAGGGTGACTTGCTTGTTGACCGTTTACTAGTGACTCTGTTCGCCCAGAGGGCGAATTTTAGCTGAGAGTCCCAGTTTTTTCGATTTTCATTTATGGCTTTCTTTAATGCCCTTACCAGAGTTTTGTTTGATGACTCTGCCAGCCCATTTCCCTGAGGATAATAGGCTTTAGAATGCCCCAAGGTGATATTGTACTGTTGACAGAAATTAGTAAATTTGGTAGATTTGAAAGCTTGAGCATTATCTATCACTATCTTAACTGGGCAACCAAATTGGGATATGATATTCTCTTCCATAAACTTAATCACAACTGTATCAGTAGAATTTCTTGTTGGTATCACTTCTACCCACTTAGTGAAGTAGTCAGTGGCTATGAGAATCCACTTATGCTGACTACTGAATGCCGGGTGAATTTCCCCGATAAATTCGATTCCCCATTGCTGAAAAGGCTCCTCTATATGTACTAGAATCATAGGCAAGGGTGCAAATTTCCGTTTTTCAGCAAACCTTTGACACTTCTCACATGCCCTGACCCGAGTATGTACATCCCCAAACAACTTAGGCCAGAAGAAGCCTGCTTTCAATATCTTGTGAGCTATGGATCGCCAAATAAAATGACCTCCACAGATGCCCTCATGGAATTCACCCATGAATTCCTCCACCTCTGTCTCCGTGAGGCATAAGAGTAAGATTCCTGATGGGTCTTTCCAATATAATCGGCCATTTGCCATGATATATTTCTGGGACCTCAATCTCAGGGTTCGATATTTGGCTTTATCGAAGTTTAGTGGACACCTGAGAGTTAAAAGGTTTTCTACAACACCTTTGTACCAAGTACTGAGCAAGTAATTCATGTGAGTTCTTTGCATAGAATTTTATATCTGGGGTTTTTCATCTGCATCTTTAGGAAATTCTCCACCTTCGATAGCTAGATTTATGCCTAGAGCCTGACAATTTGACTCAGACAAGATTTTTGCTAACCCCTGTCCTTTGATGAGCTTCGTGGGGCAATTTCTAATTCATATTCTTGAATCTTGGCGATCCATTTACCTCTCTTGCCCTCACTGTCCCCCTGAATCAAGATGTCTTTCACTGTGGCCGTAGGCCCAAAAGTGGTTATGGATGATTGTAGCACATACATTCGAAAAGCTTTTAGGGACTTTACCAGGGCATATGCTTGTTTCTCCAAGATGCTATATTTCAACTTGGCATCCCGAAGCACCTGATTGAAGAAGGCGATAGGCTACTCATACCCATCTTCATTTTTCTATAATAAAACTGCGGCTACAGTATGTGGGGACGCAAATGAGAAAATCATGAATGGCTTACCATAGTCTGGCCCCGCCAGTACTGGGACTTCTGCAAATGCACTTTTAATTCTGTTGAATCCTTCTCTCGATTCATGTGTCCATTTTACATCATTGTTTTTCCTGAGCATCTCAGTGATATGTCGAACTATCTCAGCATAGTTCAGGATGAATCGCCTTAGGAAATTTATGAGACCCAGGCATACTTGGACCTCCTTCTTGTTTCGAGGTAAAGATATGCTGTTAATTACCTCTACTCTTTTTGGATCAATCTTTACTCCAGCTTTAGTTACGATATGCCCTAATAATTTTCCTTCTTCTAAAGCAAACATGGATTTTTGAGGATCTAGGGACAGACCATACCTACGAAATTTGTCAAAAGTCCGTCACAGGTGCTCAACATGTTCGGCATCATTCTTCAAAAAAATGGTGATATCGTCTAGATATATCACTAAAAATTTGTCTTTCTCTCCTACGAAAGCAATGTCCATCGCCCGCTGGAATGTGGCTCTCGCATTTATAAGTCTGAAAGGCATTCAGGCGTACATGAACGTACCCAATGGTGTGGTAAATGCCATCTTATTTTGATCTTCTGGGAGGACTGCCACCTGGTTATACCCAGATAAAATGTCCATCATGGAAATTTGAGAGGATCCCACCATCTTCTGCAGTATGTGATCCATCTTGGGGAGAGGATAGTTATCTTTAAGGGATGCTCTGTTCAAATTCTGAAAGTCTACACATAGCCTTATTTCACCATTCTTCTTTCGGACCGGTACCAGGTTGGCCACCAACTCTGAATATCTCAGAGGAACAATGATCTTAGCCTTCAGCAACTTCTTGATTTCTTTCTCTATGGAAAGGAGCAACAAAGGGTTGATTTGCCTCAACTTTTGCTTATGTGGCTTAGCATCTTCTCTTAGTGGGATCTTATGCTAAATGATACTAGTATCGAATGTTTTCAGATCTTGGTAGGACCAAGTGAAAACATCTCTGTAGGAATGGAACAATTTGAAGTATGACTCTCTGTATTCCTCTTGAAATATTTTAGACAACTTTACAATTTTAGGATCCTCTTCTGTCCCGATGTTTACATCTTCTACTTGAGCTTCATCGGTCGATTTTTTAGGGATGATAGGGACGTCATTTTTATCGAATAATCTTTCCAAAGGCACCAGACCTCTGGGGATCACATTCCCTTTCAGTTGCAACACCCTATGCCTGGCCACTGTCTCTTGCCATTTTTTTTTGGGTTTTTCTTCGGTCTCTTCTTCTTCTCTGGTATCAATGACCAAATTAGAAAAATCTCCGATAGTCTCCATGAAGCGCTTCACCTGCTCTTCATCTTCAAACACTTGCCAGTGTTTGACGTTATCTAGGATAGAGGGACGATAATGCACTTCCACTTCATATCTCAAGAGTGGATTTTGGGGTGGATTGAAATTACTTGCTGCTACAGCGAGGGAATCAACCATCCTGTTCTGATATCTTGGCATAAACTATATATTGAGTGCTAAGAAAAAGTTCTCCACTAAGTCCCATACTTCGTTGCTGTATGCTCTTAACCAAGGGTGTTTGGCTTGGCACTGATTCTTAATCTGCCTCACCACCAGCTCTGAATCTCCAAAAACTTTGAGACTTTGAATGTTCATATTTTTGGCAGTTTGTAACCCCAAAAGCGGTGCCTCATACTCTGCTACATTATTTGTGTCTTCATACTCCAATTTAAAAGATAAAGGGACCAATTTTTTGGTAGGGGAGATTAAGAGGACCCCCGCTCCATTTCCTTCCCTTGAATTTGCTCCATCGAAGTGCAGAGTCCACATCTCCTTTTCTTTGTTACTTGTGGGTTGTTCCAGTTTCAACAGATTTAATGCTGGTTCCTCTAGGAACTCTTGGTCCTCCTCGAGCATTAGACAAGAGAACTCTTCCTCCTTGCTATATACCAGAGAATTGACTGAACCATCAGCTCTGGTCACCATCTTCACAAACCTTGATTCTCGATACAACCTCCTTTCTTACCCTCCAAATATTGTAATGGTTGCATAAGTGAGGTCAAGCTTAAATGACCCTCCAATTTTAGTTCCCCATGATCTAGACAACAAAATTCCAAACTAGGCTGGGATGTCAGCGACCACTATGTCCATAACAACTCTCTTGGCTAGGATTTGGGCCAAGTTCACCACTAGGTATTTAATCATCCCCAGGCATTTGACCCTCTTGGAATCAAAATAATAGAGATCCTTATACGGATGAGTGATTTGCAACCTTAACTGCTCCATGATTGATAGAGGTAACAGATTATGCGATGCTCCTGAGTCCAACATACAATTGTGCAACAACAAATTATGGATGAGTAGGGATACATAAAAAGGCAGGGTTGTTGAATCCAGTTCTTCTACATGTGGGCCAAATACTACCATATGCCTTTCTTCTTGAAGGTTAAGACCCCAGGGGGAGGATCTACACCATGAGGAAGTATAAACTGAGACACCTGAGCTTTATAAGAGGGCTGCTTCAAGAGCTCAACTAAAGGGACAGGGATCTTAACTTTCTCTAGCTCCTTTTGAAGATTGAACACAACAGAACAATTCTCCACAATGGTCTCCTTTGGTTCTTTAGGAAGGACTGCGGGCTTTGCATCAGCAGGAATATATTTAGCACTTGCAAGGGGATTAGGTACTGACTTAGATGAAGAGGGAGGAGAAAATTTCTGCTGCAAGGGCTCTTCAACAGTTTTCTTACCTCTATTATCTACCTTCTGAGAGACCGACTCCTTAAGAGGTGACTCTTCGTCTTGATCTTGAGTACAAGTCCTTTTCCTAGAAGATCAAATATCATATTTCTTGTGGAATTGAGCTTGCATGAAATCCATGAACTGTCTGAAATAATCATCAATATCAGGATCTTCAGTGGGGTTCACTTTCTCTTCCTCCTTTTCTTCCTAAAGAGAAAGCTCTACCTCCTCCCCTTCCAAATAAGCAAGGTACTAATCATCTTGTCCATCGTGAGCATCTTCGATAGGACCCTCCATCTGCCCTTCCAAATACAGAGGGGGATGTATGTGGTCTTGCTGCTCCTTTTTGGCTCTTTGCAATATCTGCAGAGGTGGCTGTTAGGTCCCTATATCACTAGTATAGCCCCTTATTATTGTTAGTTTAAACCCCTTATTGTTATTATTGTACCCTTGTAACCCCCATTTTGTTATTATTGTGCCCTTAAATTATTATTGTTAGGTCGGCTAGGATTACATTATGGCCCCATGGACTCCTATATATAGAAAGGAGGTTTTGTGAATTGTATCATCAAAGAATTGTGCATTTATGTAATGTATTGGAGGTTGCCCCCTCGAAGTGGCTTATTTCTAAGGCGTTTATATCTCTTTTCTTCTACTTTTGAAGCTGGTTACACAACATTTGGTATCAAAGCTTTGGGATTCTAGGGTTTCGCTGCTCCAAACAGGTCATCGTGGAATTTTCGCTATAACTTTTTTCTACGAAGCTTCAGAAGCTGAAATTTCTAGGGTGCGAAGCTGAAATCTTGAGGAAGGTTGTCTAAAAATTTCAGATCTTGGTTCGCAATATTTGAGGAGATATCATCTGTGGAAGTTAGGTATTGTTTCAGGCTCATAAACAGGTCATCGTGGCATTTGCGCTATAAATTTTTTTTTACGAAGGGTCAGAGTCTGAAACTCATATGGTGCGAAGCTGAAATCCTGAGGAAATTCGTTGAAAAATTTCAGAACTTGGTTCGCAATATTTTTGGAGATATGATCTGTGGAAGGTAGTGCTTTTTCAGGCTCCTGAATTTCGTCTCAAAGAGGTGATCGTGGGAAAAGTTCAATAACTCTCTCTCTGAATATTGGATTGGAGTGCCGTCAAAAGTGGTCACAAGTACACAGCCTTTAGTTTCTTCGCTATCAATTTCAGAGACAAAGGACAAAACAGTGACACGTGGCAAGTCGTACAAGTTCGCTCTACTGAACCAATCCAGAATTAGGTCATTGTGGGAGATTGGACACAACTTTGTCTTGGAGCATCAAAATCAAGTCAGACCTGTGGCATTTGAAAGAAGCTTCAAAGGGCTACTACAGGGCTGAATTTCAGATATCGAAGATTTTCAAGCACAGAGATAATACAATTTCAATATCGAGCTCCTCAAAGCTAGTAAAAGGTGTGTATTTTTTCCCGAATTGCATAAGTCTTGTTTGAAGAATCAAGTTGAATTGATTGCAAGGGCCTATTGTAGAATAGATATCAATATTGGAGTCTGAAATGGCCCCTAAAAAGAATTCAACTTTCATTAAGCCTTTAGAAGGCTCTACTATTACTCATGAAGATGAAGAATGGCAACATGACATGTCAAAATTACAAGAGCAAATGCAACAAATTTCGCTCTCGCAAAGAACAACAAAAAATGAAATGGAAGTTTTGAAGAAAGGCATGGAAGTGAAGATGGACGGTTTGAAGAAAGGCATGGAAGTGAATATGGACGGTTTGAAGAAAGGCATGGAAGTGAATATGGACGGTTTGAAGAAAGGCGTGGAAACTAAGATGAATGGTTTGGAAGCTAAGATGGATGGCATGGAAGTCGGCATGGAAGCTAAGATGGATGACATGAAGAATGATCTAAAATCATACATGGAAGGCTTGATGACAAGCTTAAAACCAGAAATGATTCCTAATGGCGGAAATATAGGAGAAGAACCTCACAGTGAGAACAAAATAAATGTTAATCATGATTCCATAAGCTTCACCCTCGAATGTTGGCGGAAGAACCACCATATTCCAAAAATGGATATGAGGAAGTTTGATGGAAAGGATCTTTTGACAACATGGATACTACGGATGGAGCAATATTTTGATCTCCATAATGTGAAAAACACACAAAAGGTACGCATTGAAACTTTACATTTAGAAAAAAATGCATTTGTATGGTATCAATGGCTTTTCTCCCGTAAAAAAATTGTCACTTGGTCAATTTTTACGGAGGAAATGATAGCACATTATGAGGATACAAAGAGCAACACCTTCTTTAGCCAATTGATAAATCACAAACAAAGGGTTTAGTGGGGGAGAACATTGAGGACTTCCAAAAATTGAATATAAGGGTAACTGATATTCGAGAGGAACACAATATTGATCTCTTCATAGGTACTTTAAAGGATAACATCAAACTTGATTCATTGGAGAAAGCATTCAGGTTGGCAAGAAAAATTGAATGTAAAATTATGGCGACGAGGAAGCCTACCACTCATTTCTATAAATATGGCAGTGTTGCTACTCCTAGATTTCCACAACCTACAAGGTTGATACCACAACAATTGGAAGAAAAAAGAGAAAAAGGGCTTTGCTATAGTTGTGATATAAAATACACTAAAGGTCATAAGTGTCTTTGAGAAGAAATCCTTTTACATAGATTGTGAAGAAGAAGAAGAAAATGAACGAAGAGGATATACACCGGGAACCACCCCTAGAAGAGAAGAAATGAATCGGAGCCATATCGTGTAATGCCTTGGCGGGAAATTACCACTCACTCAAACTCTCAAGATAGAAGGACATATAAAGAAGAAATAGGTAATAGTGTTGATTGATTCGGGTAGCACCCATAATTTTATTCATTGTAAGATAGCCAAGGAATTGAATTGTTTCCTATACCCAGCACCAGAATGTCAATTGATGGTTTCAAATGGAGGAACTATAAATTTCTTTGGAAAATGACATAATATCAAGCTAACCATGGGGAATATGTATTGAATAGTCCAATTCTTTCCATTCCTATGGGAGGTGGTGATGTTGTACTAGGAGTACAATGGTTACAATCTTTGGGGACGGTAGCTTTTAATTTTCAAGAACTTTTCTTGAAATTTTTTTTTCGAGAAGGAAAGGAAGTTGAATTACGGGGTATTGCGGGAAGCAGGGAAGGATAATAAAGCTCTAATGTCATGACAAAACTTCCAGAAAAGAACGGCGGCGTAATTGCACAATTATGCTCACTAGAAGTTCCAACATGGATTAAGTCTCCTTATAACGGATCTCAACAAGTCTTGGACAAATCATTCCAAGGTGTTTGAAACTCTCAAAGGACTCCCACCTATTTGTGATCATGATCTTGCTATTCATTTGATTCCGGGAAGTGTTCCTCCAAACATCAAGCCTTACAGATATCCTTATGTCCAAAAGATCAAAATTGAACATATGATTGCATAAATGTTAGAGGCTGGTATAATTCAACCTAGTCAAAGTTCTTTCTCTGCTCGAGTATTATTGATGCATAAGAAGGATGGATCGTGGCACATGTGTCCAGATTATAGGGAGCTCAATAAGCTCACTATTAAAGATAAAATTTTCCATTCCTGTGGTTGATGAATGATTGGATGAATTACATGGAGAAATTTATTTTACCAAGTTGGATCTTCGTTCAGGATATCATCAAATTAGAATGAAGAGTGAAGATATTTCGAAAACAACATTTCGAACTCATGAGGGTCATTATGAATTTTTGGTCATGCCTTTTAGCCTTACCAATGCACCTTCTACATTTCAAGGGTTGATGAATTCCATTTGCAAACCCTTCCTTAGAAAATTTGTGCTAGTATTTTTTGATGATATACTAATCTCTGACCCCGGTCCTTGGAAGGATCATGTTGAACATGTTGACAGGGTACTCAAACTATTGCAGGAGAAACAATTATATGCAAAAACATCCAAATGTTTCCTTGGAGTACAAGAGGTGTACTATCTGGGTCACATTGTATCTCACGAGGGGGTTAAGGTAGACCCTAACAAAATTAAAGCCATTAAGGAATGGAAAGTCTCCACAACCGTAAAGCAGTTGCGAGGATTTCTCGGGTTAATAGGGTATTATCGCAAGTTTGTTAAGAATTGTGGGAGAATAACAACACCTCTAAAACCATTATTGAAGAAAGATGCATTTTCATGGACTCCTGAAGCAACTGAGGCATCTGAACATCTTAAAGAGGCAATGTGCCTAGCAACGGTCTTAGCTACGCCAGACTTCACAAAAACCTTTATTGTGGAATGTGATGCCTCGAAATGGAATTGGTGCGGTTTAATGCGGGAAGGAAGATCCATTGCTTTTGAAAGTCGTCAAATAAAAGGAAAGTATTTACAGAAAGTTATTTATGAGAAGGAAATGTTGGAAATGCTACATGCACTAAAGAAATGGTGACCTTACCTAATGGGCAGGAAATTCAAGGTAAAAAATGATCCTGATAGTCTTAAACACTTTTTGGAACAGAGACCATCTTCAGAAGAGCAGAAAAAATGGTTCACAAAGATGTTGGGTTATGACTTTGAAATCATCTACAAAAAAGGGAAGTTAAATGTTGTTGCATATGCACTATCAATAAAGGATGAAGAGGTGGAAGCATTGCTTTGTGCAATTTCTATTATCCAACCAGATTGGATAACCGAAGCAAGAGATGAATGGTAGAAGGACGAAGAAGTGTGGACACTCATTCAAAAGTTGCGGCAAGATCCTACTACATCTGATACATTTAGTTGGAAAAATGATTCCTTATGGTACAAATATCGCTTATATATTTGTAAGAATTCCTAACTAAAACAAAAGATTCCTTTGGAATTGCACACTTATCCTTTAGGAGGACACTCAGGATTTTTAAAAACTTACCACAGGGTGAAGAAAGATTTTTTTTGGGATGGCCTTAAATATGATATTCAAAATTTTGTGGTGGAATGTTTGGTTTGCCAACGAATAAAAGTGGAAACAATTAAGACCCGGACTTCTACAACCTTTATCCATTCAGGTCAACGTTGGGAGGAGGTTCAATGGATTTTATCACGGGTTTACCTAAGTCGAAGGAAAGAGTGTCATCATGGTGGTAGTTGATAGACTTACCAAGTATGCACACTTGTGTGCATTATCTCATCCATTTAAAGTCAGTACAGTTGTTACTGCATTTATGGAAACAATTCAAAAGCTACATGGAAACCTAAAGATTATTGTAAGTGACAAAGAACCCATTTTAACTGGAAATTTTTGGACGGAATTATTTTCTTGTCTAGGTACTCAATCAGCTCATAGCTCATCTTATCATCCTCAATCGGATGGTAAAACTAAGATAGTGAATAAATGTTTGGAAGGATATCTTTGTTTCTTTTTATCTGATAAACAGACACAATGGTTCAAGTGGTTACTCTTCTTTGAATGGTGGTATAACACTTCCTTCCATACTGCAGCAAAAATGACCTCATTTATGGCACTTTATGGATATCATCCACCATCCATCACATCATCTTTAAATGAAAATTCGAAGGTTCAAGAAGTGGAAGATCACATCGAGCATCAACAAGAAGTTCTTCAACTCTTAAAGGATAACCTGAATTTGGTACAAAATCAAATGAAACAACAGGCAGATCAACATTGCAGTGAGAGAAGTTTTGATGTAGGAGATTGGGTATTTTTACGACTACAACCATACAAACAAATGTCTCTCAAGCAAGCTAAGAAGGATAATAAATTTTCGCCAAAGTACTATGGTCCTTACAAGGTGTTGCAAAAGATTGGTACTCTGGCATACAAATTGGAGCTTCCTACTTCTTCGCGAGTACATCCAGTTTTCCATGTTTCATGCTTAAAGAAGGTTATAGGAGAAAATCTTCCAGTTCAAACAATGTTGCCAGAACTTGATGAGGAAGGAAAGATCATATTGGAACCAGAAGCCGATGGAGTCATAGAAAAAGAACTCGACAACTACGGAATCGATCGATTTTCGGAGTATCTCATCGAAGTGGAAGAACACCACATTTGAAGATTCTACATGGAGATGAATTTTGTCACAGAAGCTGACAGAGCTACTCAAGTGTTGAGGACAACACTTTTTTGAAGGAGAGGGGCATGTTAGGTCCCTATATCACTAGTATAGCCCTTATTGTTGTTAGTGTAAACCCCTTATTATTATTATTGTACCCTTGTAACCCCCAGTTTGTTATTATTGTGCCCTTAAATTATTATTGTTAGGTCGGCTAGGATTACATTGTGGCCCCATGGACTCACATATATAGAAAGGAGGTTTTGTAGATTATGTCATCAATTGTGCATTTATGTAATGTATTGGAGGTTGCCCCCTCGAAGTGGCTTATTTCTAAGGCGTTTATATCTCTTTTCTTCTACTTTTGAAGCTGGTTACACAACAGTGGCTTCCGATACTGTGGGTTATAACCCTGTTAGGAGCATTCTGAGATGGTCGGGATGATGCATTCTTTGATTCAAGCTATAATTTCACCAGTTTAATTGAAAGGTTCTTAACCATCTTATTCATTTCCTCAATCTTATAATATGTTATCTCTCTTTCCAGGTTTGAGGAAGAAGCCTCCTCTTTACCCCTTTGTTTGAAGTCATGGTCCAGTCTCCCCTTTGATTTCCCTGTAGAAGCAAAGTTGGCTTCTTCCTCTAATGCATCAGTCTAATCTTGGTCCAGAGAAGCAGATTTCCTCTCCCTTAGGGTGAAACCAAACTCAGATTCAAATTCTCCCACAAACACTACCTTAGCAGCTATATGAAGAGGCTTCATATCAGCTGGTAGGTTGGTGTATAGCTTATTGAACCTCTTTATAAATTCAGACACGTCTTCATTGTGTATTTTCTTTAGTGCATTGAACTCTATGAGACAATAACCATGGTCTCTTTTCTCTCCCCATTTTCGAGTGAAAGAATTTTCCATATCCTCATAATTAGTGATGGTGTGCTCCCCAAGATTCTTGAACCACTTCCGAGCTTCCCCATCCAGAGATCGAATGAACAGTCTTAGCAATACGTCCAGATGTTCCACATTGAAATTCTTTGTGAAGGCACATAAAAATTCTAGATGCTTTTGAGCAGCACTACTGTCTTCTCCGGTAAACCGGGGTAAGAGCTTCATGTAGTCTTGGGTCATGTAATTTAGAATCTGTGGTAATGCCAGGGGGCATATTTATTTAACAAGAAGCCAGTAACTACCATGAGAGGTGGTGGGGCTAGAGGGGGATTTTGATGAATGACAATGGGAATGTGCTAAATGGTGGTTTGTGAATTGGCTTGGGCAAGTGGAATCTAAGGGATAGTCACTTGTTTTATTTCTTTGGCTTCCGGAGTGGGATGCAAGAAGGATCTAGAAGTGTCTATTGACTCTGCTTCATCTTTTATTTCTAAACGCTCAAGGAAAGGGTTATCTGGTGGGTATTCAAGCACTCTAGCGGTGGAACCAGGGCCCTAAACTTGAGCTTGCTGAGAGCATGACGGAGAGTCTTCTAATGAGAACCTAGGTATATCAGTGTGTGTTGGCTGCTTTTCCTTCCAGATTCTTTTGAATTTTTTTTTCTCTAGGTCAGACACAGAAAGATTTCTTAACTAAGAGGTATCTAACCTTATGTGGGGCTTATGATAAGCTAGGACTACAAATGGATTTAAACTTTAAAAGACAGTGGAGTTGCCAAGGTGAGAAATCTACAACTCTCAACCCTTCATGCTCACCTAATTCTTAAGGGTGAATGTGGTTTTGTCGTAACCCAGGGACAATATATTCAAATTCGTTCGTCGGAAATGGTGCCAAAATGATGTTTTAACTCCTAGAGATAGCCTTGAGTTGTCAAAGACTAGTGCCTAGGATATCTTAAGACAAGAGGTTTCATAAAGGCTTATTGCAGCTAATAGTACGCGACCTCTTATTAATATAAAAAATTTAAGTTTTCTGATATGGGACCAAGACATCAGAGACAGAAAATGGAATGTGACGGCATCTGATGATATAGCATGAGGTCTGTCAGTGAGCTTTAGAACGGAGATCGGAAACTAAGCTACTGTGCAGTAGAGAGTGTGAGACAAGTAAACAGTTACCAAAATCAATGAATATGGAAACAATGTGTTGTGAAACTAGCTCCAAAAATAGAAGAAAAGAGATATCAATGCCTTAGAAATAAGCCACTTCGAGGGGGCAACCTCCAATACATTACATAAATGAACAATTCTTGGATGATGCACTTTACAAGACCTCCTTTCTATATATAGGAGTCCATGTGGCCATAAATAAGTCCCCTTGAAGCCTAACAATAATAATTTGAAACCTGATAATAACAATATAGAAGTTAGCCATAATAATAACAATAAGGGGTTACACTAACGACAATAAGGGACTATACTAGTAATATGGGGACCCCCAACATGCCTCTCATTAAAGTGTTGTCCTCAACGCTTGAGTAGCTACAGGTGTACATTATAAAATTCTCATCCTCCCATGTAGAATCTTCAATGGGTAAGTTCTTCCACATGATGAGATACTCTGCGAAATTGATCGATTAAAGTAGGCTGTCGAGGAGTTCTTGTTTAAAGTGGCCACTTCAAGTTCCAATATGATTTTTCCTTCCTCATCAAGTTTTCGCAATATTGTTTGAACTGGAATATTTTCACCTATAACCTTCTTTAAGCATGAAACATGGAAAATTGGATGCACTCGTGAAGAAGCAGGAAGCTCCAATTCGTATGCCATAGTACCAGTCTTTTGTAACACCTAGTAAGGACCATAGTACTTTGGCGATAATTTATTATCCTTCTTAGCTTGCTTGAGGGACATTTGTTTGTATAGTTGTAGCCGTAAAAATACCCAGTCTCATACATCAAAACTTCTCTCGTTGCGATGTTGATCTACCTGTTGTTTCATTCGATTTTGTGCCAAATCCAAGTTGTCCTTTAAGAGTTGGAGAACTTCTTGTTGAAGCTCGATGTGATCTTCCACTGCTTGAACCTTCGAATTTTCTCTTAAAGATGATGTGATGGATGGTGGATGATATCCATAAAGTGCCATAAATGGGGTTGTTACACCATTTTTTGGTCATCTAACCTATTATTATTAGATGAACCCAAGTACACCATGTAAGACCAATTTTACCTAAAGTAAAATTGCTTTCACCACATTTGTTTATATTGCACAGTCATATTTAACCCAAAACAAGGATATCAATTAAATAAATCATTATTTATTTGATTATTTCCTAAGAATAAGTTATTTAAATCACTATTTAAATCATATTCTTAGTTAAATTTGACTAAATCATATATAAATAATTAAATAAACCATTATATTTAATTATATTCCCCTCATTTCCCTTAAATAAAAAATAAATCATTTATTTATTTATTATTTATAAATAAAGGAATTGATCCAAGTCAAAAACCCTTTTCCCTCCAACAAATATAATAAAATATTCCTAAAGGGTGATTCTAGAATATGATTAATAGTATTTTATTCATGCACCGAGTTCTAGAACACCCCAATATTTTATTATAAATAGGAAGGTTTTCCCCATTCATTAGTCACCTCCATTACATTAGATCTCACTAGATCTACTCTTGGTCACCATTTTCATTTGTTTGCATTTTGAACTCCCATTGAGTTCCATATTTGTCTAGGTTTTCCATATCAATAGAAGAGAGGAATTTTAGATTTGAAACACTGAGGACTTCCAAGAACCCATCCCACTGAGGAGAACCGGAAAACACCTTTCTTGTTTTCCTCACAGGTGCCCCATTCTTTAATATAATATAAATATTCTTTTAAACACATTTTTCTTGTCTTATCTATTGGATGTATGGAGCTATCTTGTATTTTATCTGCCTAATGTCTTTTTGTGCTTAGATTTGGATTGTTGCAGAAAAATTAAAGATATTTTGCAGCCATAATCGATGTTAGGGCTATTTTTTATGCGTAGCTAAAGTGAATTTTTACGACGAAAGATTCATGCTAACAGGGGTCATTTTTGCTGCAGTATGGAAGGAAGTGTTATACCACCATTCAAGTAGAGGTAACGACTTGACCCATTGTGTTTTTTTATCAGATACAAAACAAAAAAGATATCCTTCCAAACATTAATTTACTGTCACAGTTTTACCACGGGATTGAGGATGATAAGATGAGCTATGAGCTAATTGAGTACCCAAACAAGAAAATAACTTCATCCAAAAATTTCCAGTAAAAATGGGATCTCTGTCGCTCACAATAACCCTTGGGTTTCCATGTAGCTTTTGAATTGTGTCCATAAATGTAGTAGCAACTGTACTTGCTTTAAATGGATGAGATAATGCACAAAAATGTGCATACTTGGTAAGTCTATCAACTACCACCATGATAACACTCTTTCCTTCGGATGTAATATCCCAAAACTGGAATTTTCTACAACAATAAGAATACCTTAAGGTATTCCAAAGTTGGAGAACAGAAAGTAATCAACTCATATAATGTGTTTGAACACATAGCTATCATAATAACAATCACATCAACAAACTATGCATTTATACAGTTCACCAAGTGGGGAAAAGCAGCTATTTTTGCCTTAAAAACGCTATTTTTTGAGTATTGAGCTAAAAAAGTGGAAAATAATAGTTTTTTCCCTTAGAATAGGCAATATAGGACATGCATTCAAAATATTTTGAGTAACAAATGCAATTATCCAAGTTAAACAGGCCTCCCATGCTCACAACTGCTAAAAATGGGCAAAACCCCAAGACTATAAAATGCCGGAGCAACTGCAAAAGTGACTACGCAGTAAAAAGAGAGGTAAAATCAGAAAATAGAGAAATATATCTGAAAATGTTATTATAATACTCAATGAGGTACAAAAATAGAGATCTAATCTCTTTTACACAGATCCAAGAAGACCCGGCAAGGGTTTCTTGTCAGAAAACATGTACATGAGAAAGCTGCTGCAAATATGTGGCTAAATAAAACTGTATGGCTATAGCTCTACAAAATAATGGCTGAACATACAAATAAATGGCTATAGAATCCTTTTCTATTTCTCCCAAAGAAAGGCTGATCCTCCTCTTGGGAAACTAGATCCTCTAAATGGGGTTTCAACCCCTTCCACTGCACACCTTAAGAAATAACACATTTTTATAAAGGGACTACGTTTTTGCTGAAGATAGATGCTTGGTCCAACACCAGGTAGTGGAAAATGTTGGGTGTGGAGCCTGATTATCTTGTTTACTTTGTATCACAGCTTTGGACCCCCGTACCTTAAAAGGGGCGGCAACGCGCGGGGTGTCGGCTTGCGTGGGGGGGTCCCGAGGGGGGGAAACGACGAGCGCTCGGGCCCCACGGCGGGGGGGGTTCGGGGGCAGCGCCCCCGAAGCTAAAAATAGATTGTAAATTGCCTTGTAAAAGTATAGTAATTTCTATTCAATCTGGGCCGTTCATTAGGCAAATGATCTGACGGTAGAAGTTATGTTTAGATTAGGGTTTTTTGCCCTAGAAGGCAACCCCCTTGTATATATGAGGGCATTGTATTGCGGCTGTGTATGATGTGTGTATTCTCGGAGCGAGAAACAGAGAGGGAGACTGTGAGAGAGAACAGAGGATATTATAGCAGATCTGCTGTAGGTTTTGTCTCTTCATTTTGTTGGATAATATAAAGGAAGGACTGGCTGTTCGGGGTGGACGTAGCCCAAACTGGGTGAACCACGTATATCTGTGTCTCTCTGGTTTTATGTGTTTTGTGTGCTTGTATTTTCGCATATTTTATGTGTTGCATTGCTCCATAATATATAATTTTCTAACAACTGGTATCAGAGCCGAAGGTATATTTGGCTGATAAACTTGCAGGAAAGAAGGGTTCCTGGTTCGAGTGGGAGCAATGGCAGACGATGGTAAGTTTAGGGTCGAGAAATTTAACGGCCAAAACTTCCCGCTGTGGAAGATGCAGATGGAAGATTATCTGTATCAGAAATATATGTACCTACCATTGAGCGGAAAAACAAAGAAGCCGGCGGCCATGACAGACGCGGAATGGAACATTCTCGATAGAAATGCACTCGGAACAATACGGTTGTGTCTTGCGGCATCAGTCACCTTCAATATTTCGAAGGAAACAACAATAGAGGGTTTGATGCAGATGTTGGCGAAACCATATGAAAAAACCTCGGCCTCAAACAAGGTATTTATTATGAAATGACTATTTAATATGAAGATGTCGGAAGGTGGATCTGTTGCAGATCATTTAAACGAATTTAATACAGTTACCAGTCAGTTAAGTTCTGTAGGGGTAAACTTTGATGATGAATTTAGAGCTTTGTTATTCTTGTGCTCATTTCTAGAGAGTTGGAATGGTTTAGTAATGGCCATTTGTAACTCTGTCTTTGGATCTAGTACTTTAAAGTTTGATGATGTTGTTGGTGCTATCCTTAGCGAGGAAATGCGACGGAAAAGCTCTGGTGAGACATCAGGTAATGCTTTGAGTGCAGAGTCTAGGGGAAGAAGAATGGAAAGAGGAAAGAGCTCGGGATATCGAGTAAATCAAGAAAGGCGCATCCAAAGTCGTGATCGGGGATAGTGTGCCGGAATTGCGAAAAGAAAGGAGGCTAAAGAAAGACTCGTGAGAGCTTAGGAAAATAAGAAGGAGACACACAAGAAGAAAAACAATCATGAAGCAAATGTGACAGTGATGTGTTACAAGATGCTTTGATTCTTTCTTTCTAAAAATGTTACCGACTTGCTGTAGATTCAGTGGCTTCATTCCATGCCACACCTGATAAGAAATATTTTCATGACTATGTCCAAGGAGATTTTGGACAAGTTCGTTTGGGTGATGATAAACCCTGTAAAATTGTTGGAATGGGTAAAGTTCTTGTAAAACAACAGAATGGAAACCAATGGCTACTAAAGGAGGTAAGGCATGTTCCAGATCTGAAGAAAAATCTGATTTCAACAAGGCAGTTAGGCAGTGAAGGTTGTGTGACAACTTTCACAGATAAAACTTGGAAGGTCACCAAAGGAGTGCTGGTAATAGCAAAAGGTGAAAAGGTTGGTACATTGTATTTATGCAATGGTATTTCTAACTCTGTTAATGCTTTAACTTCCAAAGGAGAAGATGCAACATTATGGCATCATAGGCTCGGACACATGAGTGAGAAGGGAATGAAGATTCTTCACTCAAGAAATTTGTTGCCAAGTTTGAAGAATGTTGATTTGGATTTCTGTGAGAATTGCATCTATGGAAAACAGAAGAGAGTCAGATTTCTCAGAGTTGGGAAAGAAAAGAAGAGCAAAAAATTAGAGCTTGTGCATACAGATGTATGGGGACCTGCTCAGGTATCATCTCTCGGTGGCTCTCGTTATTATGTTACTTTTATTGATGATGCTACTAGAAAAACATGGATTTATTGTATTCAGAATAAATCTGATGTATTTGATACTTTCAAGAAATGGAAAGCTTTGGTTGAGATTGAGACAGAAAAGAAGTTAAAGTGTCTTAGATCAGACAATGGAGGTGAATATTGCAGCAAAGAGTTTGATAGGTACTATTCAGAGCATGGAATTCGTAGAGAGAAGACAGTTCCAAGAACACCACAAGAAAATGGTGTGTCAGAAAGGATGAACAAAACAATCATGGAGCGTGCAAGGTGCATGAGATTGCATGCGGGATTGCCTTTACAATTTTGGGCAGATGCTGTAGATACTACTGTTTATCTAATAAACAGAGGGCCTTCAAGTTCCTTGGATGGTGGTATTCCAGAGGAAGCATGGACAAGTAAAAAGGTAAACTACTCTTTTTTAAAGCCTTTTGGTTGTGAGGCCTTTGTCCATATTAATAAAGAAAATAGAACAAAGCTTGAAGCAAAATCAAAGAAATGTACCTTTATTGGATATGGTGCTAATGATTTTGGTTATCGCTATATGATTATGAAAATCACAAAATCATTAGGAGCAGAGATGTAATATTCAATGAAAAGGTCTTGTATAAGAATCAGTTGCAGGAAAAGAAACAGGAAAAAGAAAGCAAAGAATACACGGTTCTTGATGAGATAACTGAAAAAGTAAAGGTGCCTGAAAATAATAATAATCAACAACCACAGCAGCAGCAACCACCACAACAGCAACAGGCACCTCAAACACCTGAAAGTGGTGTTATAAGATCTACCAGGATAAGTAGACCCCCTGAACGATACTCTCCTTCATTATATTATTTATTGTTGATTGATTCTGGTGAACCTGAATGTTATGAAGAAGCAATGCAGGTTGAAAGCAGGAAGAAGTGGGAGCAAGCCATGGAAGAAGAGATGGACTCCTTAATGCATAACCAGACTTGGGATTTAGTCAAGTTGCCTGCAGGTAAAACTACATTGCAGAATAAATGGGTTTACAGGCTGAAGGAAGAAGATGGAGGAAAACAGAGGTACAAAGCTAGACTTGTGGTGAAGGGGTTTGCACAGAAAAAAGGTATTGATTTTGATGAAATATTTTCTCCTGTTGTTAAAATGAATTCAATCAGAACTGTTTTAAGTCTTGTAGCAGCGGAAGATTTACATCTTGAACAGTTAGATGTAAAGACAGCATTTCTCCATGGAGATTTGGAGGAAGAGATATACATGCAGCAACCAGAAGGATATGAGGTAAAAGGGAAAGAAAAATTGGTGTGTAGGTTAAAGAAGAGCTTGTATGGCTTAAAACAGGCTCCAAGGCAGTGGTATCTAAAATTTGACAAGTTTATGTCTCAACAAGGTTATACTAGATGTCACTCTGATCATTGTGTTTATCTAAAAAGGCAAAATGATGGCAGCTATATTATATTTTTATTGTATGTAGATGACATGCTTGTTGCAGGATCTAACATGCAGGAAATAAATGTGCTCAAAAGAAAATTGGAAAATTCATTTGCAATGAAGGATTTGGGAGCTGCAAAACAAATCCTTGGTATGAGGATAACTAGAGACAGAAAAAATCGCAAATTAACACTGTCTCAAAATGAGTACATAGAGAAGGTGTTGAAAAGATTTAATATGCAGAATGCAAAACCAGTTAGTACACCTTTTGCTAGCCATTTCAAACTTAGTAAGGAGATGTGCCCAAAGACCCAAGAAGACATGGATTATACGTCTAAAGTTCCATATGCATCAGCAGTTGGAAGTTTAATGTATGCAATGGTCTGCACAAGGCCTGATATTGCACATGCAGTGGGAGTTGTAAGCAGGTATATGAACAATCCAGGAAAAGAACATTGAATGGCAGTAAAATGGATTCTCAGATATTTGAGAGGTACCACAAATCAAGCATTATGCTTTGGTGGTTCAAACATTGCTCTACATGGATATGTTGATGCAGATATGGCAGGTGACAGAGATAACAGGAGGAGCACTACAGGATATGTATTTACTGTAGGTGGAACAGCTGTCAGTTGGGTTTCAAAATCCAAAGTGTTGTTGCACTTTCAACAACAGAAGCCGAGTATGTTGCTGCTACAGAGGCTAGTAAAGAAATGATTTGGTTACAAAGGTTTATGGATGAATTGGGTAAGAAGCATGATATGGGCACACTATACAGTGATAGCCAAAGTGCTATTCATCTTGCAAAGAACTCAGCATTTCATTCCAAGACTAAACACATACATCTCAAGTACCATTTTATACGGTCAGTATTGGAAGATGGAGAGTTGAAGCTGGAAAAGATACACACTAGCCAGAATCCTGCAGATATGTTAACAAAAGTTGTAACCAGGGAGAAACTGAGAACATGCTCAGTTTCAATTGGTCTTCAAGGATGACGATGAAGATGAGGAACAACCATGTCCAAAGAGGAGTCATTTTCTAGCAAATGAAGCAGCGATGGAGTTGCTACAATCAGTCTCCAAGTGGGAGATTGTTGGGTGTGGAGCCTGATGTTGGGTGTGGAGCCTGATTATCTTGTTTACTTTGTATCACAGCATTGGACCCCTGTACCTTAAAAGGGGCGGCAACGCCGCCCCGAGAATTCTGTCCCGGCTAGTGGGGGTCCCGGCGGCGGCACCGGGCCCCACGGCGGGGGACCGAGGGCGGCGCCCACCGGCTTCGTCGGTGTCCCGGTACCTTGTAAAGTATAGTAATTTCTAGTCAATGCAGGCCGTTCATTAGGCAAATGATGCGACGGTAAGTTATGTTTAGATTAGGGTTTTTTGCCCTGGGCGACCCCCTTGTATATGTGGGGGATTGTGTGTAAGTTTGTATATGATGTGTGTATTCTCGGAGCGAGAAACGAAGAGGAGACTGTGAGAGAGAACAGAGGATATTACAGCGGATCTGCTGTATGTTTTGTCTCTTCATTTTTGCTGGATAATAGAAAGGAAGGACTGGCTGTTCGGGGTGGACGTAGCCCAAACTGGGTGAACCACGTATATCTGTGTCTCTCTGGTTTTATGTGTTTTGTGTGCTTGTATTTTTCCGCATATTTTATGTGTTTCATTGCTCTGTAATATTTAATTTTCTAACAGAAAATTCAGATCAGAAACCTCCTCTTAGATTTCTTGAACAAGATCTCCAAAGAAGAGTAGGGAATTCCCACCCGGTTAAACCCTTGCACTAAGCAGTGCAGCAACTTAGTTAAAAATCCAAGTATGCAGAAAGTCTAAGAAGACCTCATGAAAATATAATCTCAAATATCTCCATATTCTTTCCATATCCTTCATTATATAATTGATGAGCTTCCTCACCAAGGGTCCCACCCACTATGAGGTTGCTTCCATGCAAAGGCTCCTCCACAAAAACTGCGTTGTCCAACAAGATGGTTCAATGCATCTAGAAAATTTTGTTGACTTGGTCAACCTTGAATGATTCTTCATGCCTTGTCCCTTTTCACACTCAAGGTGTCTTAATTTTATCTCGCTGGATTTGATCCCTATTCACATTGAGTTGGCTTTATTTAGAATCCACTTCTTTGAGAGTAATTTATGTTGACTTGGTCAAACTTAACCTTGCCCACATAGTTTAGACCTTGTTCACACATGTGCATGTTTGAAATAGTTATTACATGATCCCCTTTCACACTAGGAGTGATTTTTATTCATACTTGAGAAAATTATGAGCCTCCTTGCTCAATTATTCATAATCAAGAAAGAAGTGATGAAAATCATGGGGAATTTCATCATCAATGGAGGTCCCCCTCCTCCATGCTATCATCCAAATAAAATGAATCACCCTCCAGCTTGGTAATTCATAGAAAAGCTCCTCCCAATTGCTCATGAGAGGCATGCCCCAAGTGCTCCAACAAAACATATTGTCCACATCATAAAGAAACAAGTGATATGCAATGGTGGCCATATAGTTCCTCATGCCCCCCTTGGAACATGTAGTGTAGAAAAAGTAGGGAATTTCTTCCCCCAAAGACACATCCAACAAGTGTGCCTCTCGTCCAGCCATGCCCCCAACAAAGATAAGAACATCTTCAGCATGTGGGATCATAAGTAATATCATGATAGCTGCCATATGCAGTAAGGGAGAAAGACAATGGTCCCTCATGTGTAACCAACGTAGTTTTCCTCCTAACTGCCATAGGATATGATATGGAAAGCATTCTCCCCAACACTTGCTTGCTTTCCCATCCTTCTTGTATGCCTGGAGGAGGTGTATGATGGTTGGTGTTAAGGAACCACATCATGAAGAGTACATCATCTCCCCAAGATCTCCCAAAGAATGGCCAACATTACCATTGTTCATGGCCCAAAGTGGCTCGTGAAGCCCATTAGCAAAAGTGCCCCCTCTTGGAGCCAAGACCTGCATATGAGTGTTAAGAAAATGCAATTATATAATAAATACATCATGAGGTTCAACAATACAATGTTTATCATACACTTGTTTCAAATCAACAAGATAGCTCATGGATGAGCTCCTTCTCACACTCAATGAATAAGGAGGTGATAATGATAACTCTTCCCAAGAGCTATGTTCCTCCTCAACCAACAAATGATTCATGCACTTACTCATATGAGAGTGCATCTCCTCTTTTAAATCTTCCCACATGAATCCATCTAAGATAATATGACATGTTTTAATGAAACTAGTGGGATTTGAAAGCAAGATCTCATAAGTTGTATCAAGTAGTTTATTCTTGAGCTTGGAATATTTGGTTAAGCAGATCTGATTATGAACATAAATGATTCCATTAAGTACCTCATACTCTTCATCCATTGCTTTCCCATCAAGAACATTACATGTGAATAGGGCCTTAGAATATTCCATCAAGAGTTGGACTCCCAATAAGGGTCTAGGCTTCCCAACATTGACAACATTGTGGAAGTATGAAATGATGCATTTGTCACATGATGGCTCTCCTCCTTGACATGCTTGATGTCAAAGTCACATGTTGGAGTATTCCCAACTTTCTTTGGCTGCCCTTCTTGCAGCTGATCTTGCTTAAGACAAGATTGAAGTTTAGGAGAGTCACCCTTCCTTGGAAAGGTTCTCTTTCTCAAAAAATTCCACCTTTTTGTTCCTGAATACAAAAATGAAATTATATTTTTGTTATGTTCAAAAATATTCATTATGTATTGGAGTATATTTTTCTGCCCCAAAGCTATGGAGTAGTCTTTTGATACTATGCTCATATCAGCACAAATTTCTGAATGTGAATGTGAATGTAGGTGGACAGATTTCCCCCTACCTTTGTTGCATGGGTCCTCTCACCTTCTTTATTCTTTCAAACTCTGAAATAGAGAAGGGTTCATGCTCTCCATATTATGATGCCATTCCTCCTCTTTTCCTCCTTCTATCTTCAAGACCCCATCACTTGGCAATGAAAGTGCATGCTACTTTTGTGTTATGCCAAGAGCTCTGTGTGTGAGATCTTTTGGAACTCCTTGCAAGAGTGCAAGAGTTTTTTTTCTTGGAGAAAGTGCTCCATCCTCTTCTCCATGAGGTGCTTGAGGTGCGCTTGTCATGACTGCATTATTCTCCCCTGCCTTCCCTTTCTCTTCTTCAATGGTTGAAGTTGCCTTATCTTCAACAAGAGACCTCAAATCTTGGTATTCTTTTGAAGAAGGAATCTTCATGTATTTCCTTTGAGAAGAAATCCCTTTATCCAAAGGAGATATTGCCCTTGGAAAAGCATCAAACAAGCTCACCTCCTCTTCATTGGTTCTCAGAAATGGATTTGGATTTATAGACCCTCCCAACTCATGCACAAGTCTTGTTTGATGTGGTTTAATAGTTGCAATCGAAGATGTTTCACATGCAATATCATCAAACCTCTCTACTAATATTTTAATGAACTTTGCATAAGTAGATGTATTTGAATTCTTTAAGGAAAATTATTCAAACAACCACCAAGCATAGGCCTTACCCTCAAAATGCAGTGCTACTACTTTGATGGCCTCAAATTCTGAAACTTGATGTTGTTGCACAAAGGTGTCTAGCTCCTTCACCCAAGCCCTAGCTGGACATAGAGGTGATCCATCAAAAGTGGATAGAAAGAATCTACCCTCACCTTGCTTCTTTCTCCTTGTGCTCTTTTCCTCCTTCATTTGGAAAAACCCTTGGAAGTTCAAGTGATCTTTGAACTCCTCGGATTGATCTTCATATTCCTGCAAATAATCACCAAGAGTATCTTTCTTTGGTACATCTCCTTTCTCCCTCTTCATGAAGAAATTGCTGATAGGACATGGTAGATATGATGATATGGCTGAGTGATAATATCCAAAATATGAGGATTTAGAATCTTCCTCCTGTATAGATTTTTTTGAGGGATCTTCATGTGTTTCCCTCCTCATTTCTTTGATGCCCTTGTTTTTTCCCTGCAGATTTGTCAAGAGAAGTTTTGAGAACCTCCTTTATCTAGAAAATAAGGGTTTCCTCTAATTTATTCTGGAAATATCCTCCTCCCCATGAGAATACTCCATAATTCTTGGGCTCATAGGTTGAGCCAAGATTGTTGCTTCGATACCACTGTAATATCCCAAAACTGGAATTTTCTACAACAATAAGAATACCTTAAGGTATTAAAAAGTTGGAGAATAGCAAGTAATAAAATAATATAATGTGTTTTTAACACATAGCTATCATAATAACAATCACAACAACAAACTATGCATTTATACAGTTCACCGAGTGGGGAAAAGCAACTATTTTTGCCTTAAAAACACTATTTTCTGAGTATTGAGCTAAAAAAGTGGGAAATAACGGTTTTTTCCCTTAGAATAGGCAATATAGGACATGCATGCAAAAGAGTTTCAGAAACAAATGCAATTAGCCAAGTTAAACAGGCCTCCCATGCTCACAACTGCTAAAAATGGGCAAAACCCCAAGACTACAAAATGCCGGAGCAACTGCACCAGTGACTGCGCAGTAAAAAGAGAGGTAAAATCAGAAAATAGAGAAATATATCTGATAATTTTATTATAATACTCAATGAGGTACCAAAACATATATCTAATCTCTTTTACATAGATCCAAGAAGACCCGGTAAGGGTTTCTTGTCAGAAAAGATGTACATGAGAAAGTTGCTGCAAATCTGTGGCTGGATAACACTGTATGGCTGTAGCTCTGAAAAATACTGGCTGAAAATACAAAGAAATGGCTGTATACTCCTTTTCTAGCTCTCCCAAAGAAAGGCTGATCCTCTTCTTGGGAAACTAGCTCCTCAAAATGAGGTTTCAACCCCTTCCACTGGACACCTTAAGAAATAACGCAGTTTTCTAAAAGGAATGCATTTTTTCTGAAGGTATATGCTTGGACCAACACAAGGTAGTGGAAAATTCAGATCAGAAACCTCCTCTTATATTTCTTGAACAAGATCTCCAAAGAAGAGTAGTGAATTCCCACCTAGGTAAACCCTTGCACTAAGCAGTGCAGCAACTTAGCTAAAAAGCTAAGTATTTAGGAAGTCTAAGCAGACCTCATGAAAATATAATCTCCAATATGTCCATATGCTTGCCATCTCCTTCATTATATAATTGATGAGCTTCCTCACCAAGGGTTCCACCCACTATGAGGTTGCTTCCACGCAAAGGCTCCTCCACAAAAACTGCGCTATCCAACAAGATGGTTGAATGCATCTAGACAGCTTTGTTGACTTGGTCAACCTTGAATGATTATTCATGCCTTGTCCCTTTTCACACTCAAGGTGCCTTCATTTTATCTAGTTTGATTTTATCCCTATTCACATTGAGTTGGCTTTATTTAGAATCCACTTCTTTGAGAGTAATTTATGTTGACTTGGTCAAACTTAACCTTGCCCACATAGTTTAGACCTTGTTCACACATGTGGATGTTTGAAATAGTTATTACATGATCCCCTTTCACACTAGGAGGGATTTTTATTCATACTTGAGCAAATTATGAGCCTCCTTGCTCAATTATTCATGCATATAGATTCCAAAAGCAAAATTTAATATTCCTATTAGCTGAAGCTAAATTAGGAATATTACATCAGACTTAGGCAAACTTGTGATAAAATCCATTGAAATCTCCTCCCAACGTTGACTTGGAATGGATAAAGGTTGTAGAAGACCTGGGGTCTTAATTGTCTCAACTTTATTCTGCTGGAAAACCAAAAATTCCGCCACAAACTTTTGAATATCAGATTTAGGACCATCCCAAAAAAATTCTTTCTTCACCCTGTGGTAAGTTTTTAAAAATCTTGAGTGTCCTCCTAAAGGAGAAGTGTGCAATTCCAAAAGAATCTTTTGTTTTAGTTGGGAATTCTTACAAAGATATAAGCGATATTTGTACCATAAGGAATCATTTTTCCAACTAAATGTATCGGATGTACTAGGATCTTGCTGCAACTTTTGAATGAGTGTCCATACATCTTTGTCCTTCTTCCATTCATCTCTTGCTTCAGTTATCCAATCTGGTTGGATAATAGAAATGGCACAAAGCAATGCTTCCACCTCTTCATTCTTTCTCGAGAGTGCATCTGCAACAACATTAAGCTTTCCTTTTTTGTAGATTATTTCAAAGTCATAACCCAACATCTTTGTGACCCATTTTTGCTGCTCTTCTGAAGATCGTCTTTGTTCCAAAAAGTGTTTAAGACTATCATGATCAGTTTTTACCTTGAAGTGTCTTCCCATTAGGTAAGTTCTCCATTTCTTTAGTGCATGCAGTATTGCTAACATTTCCTTCTCATAAATAGGTTTCTGTAAATACTTTCCTTTGATTGAATGACTTTCAAAAGCAATGGGTCTTCCTTCCTGCATTAAAACTGCACCAATTCCATTTCCTGAGGCATCACATTCCACAATAAAGGTTTTTGTGAAGTCTGGTGTAGCTAAGACCGGTGCTAGGCACATTGCCTCTTTAAGACGTTCAAAGGCCTTAGTTGCTTCGGGAGTCCATGAAAATGCATCTTTCTTCAATAATGTTGTTAGAGGTGCTGCTATTCTCCCATAATTCTTAACAAACTTGCGATAATACCCTGTTAACCCGAGAAATCCTTGCAATTGCTTTATGGTTGTGGGGACTTTCCATTCCTTAATGGCTTTAATTTTGTTAGGGTCTACTTTAACACCCTCGTGAGATACAATATGACCCAAATGTTCCACCTCTTGTACTCCAAAGAAACATTTGGATGTTTTTGCATATAATTGTTTCTCCTGCAATAGTTTGAGCACCCTGTCAACATGTTCAACATGATCCTTCCAAGACCTGCTGTAGATTAGTATATCATCAAAAAATACTAACACAAATTTTCTAAGGAAGAGTTTGAAAATGGAATTCATCAACCCTTGAAATGTAGAAGGTGCATTGGTAAGGCCAAAAGGCATGACCAAAAATTCATAATGACCCTCATGAATTAGAAATGCTGTTTTCGGAATATCTTCAGTCTTCATTCTAATTTGATGATACCCTGAACGAAGATCCAATTTGGTAAAATAAATTGCTCCATGTAATTCATCCAATAATTCATCAATCATAGGAATGGAAAATTTATCTTTAATGGTGAGCTTATTGAGCTCCCTATAATCCGGACACATGCACCATGATCCATCCTTCTTGTGTACCAATACTAGAAGAGCAGAGAAATAACTTTGACTAGGTTGAATTATACCTGCCTCTAACATTTCTGCAATCATATGTTTAATTTCGATCTTTTGGACATAAGGATATCTACAAGGCCTGATGTTTGGAGGAACACTTCCTGGAATCAAATGAATAGCATGATCATAATCATGAATAGGTGAGAGTCCTTTTGGAGTTTCAAAAACCTTGGAATGATTGTCCAAGACTTTTTGGAGATCTGCAGAAATAGATGATTTTGATGTTGGAACTTCTAATGAGCATAATTGTGAAATTATGCCTTATTGTTCTTTCTTTAGAATCTTTGTCATGACATTAGAGCTTATTATCTTTCCTAGCTTCCCTGCAATACCCTGTAATTCGACTTCCTTTCCTTCTGAAAAAAATTTCAAGAAAAGCTATTGAAAATTAAAAGCTACCATCCCCAAAGATTGTAACCATTGTACTCCTAGTACAACATCAACACCTCCCATAGGAATGGAAAGCATTGGACTATTAAATGCATATTCCCCCATGGTTAGCTTGATATTATGGCATTTTCCAGAGAAATTTATAGTTCCTACATTTGCAACCATCACTTGACATTCTGGTGCTGGGTATAGGAAACAATTCAATTCCTTGGCTACCTTACAAAGAATAAAATTATGGGTACTACTTGAATCAATCAACACTATTACCTTTTTCTTCTTGATATGTCCTTCTATCTTGAGAGTTTGAGGAGTGGTAATTCCTGCCAATGCATTACATGATATGGTCGGACTCATTTATTCCTCTTCTTGGGTTGGTTCTTGGTGTATATCCTTTTCTTGTCCATTTTCCTCTTCCTCTTCACAATCTATGTAAAATAATTTCTTCTCAGCACACTTATGACCTTTAGTGTATTTGCTATCACAACTGTAGCAAAGCCTTTTTGCTCTTTTTTCTTCCAATTATTGTGGTGTCTGTTAGCCCCCCTATGAAATTTTTGACAAGCAAATAGGGGGCTAAATCATTTTTGAGTCTTCAAGGAATGCATTTCCTCTGAAAACACAGTCTCCTTGAAGCCTCTTCGTGTCTTTTATCCTTTGACAAGTCCCCTCTGCTGATTCCCCTTTTAAAGCCTCTCTGTCATGTGAAGAAATGCCCAAAGGCCTCCTTTCCCCTTTATTTTTTCCTCATTTAACCTCTTTTTCTTCCCCTTCTTCTCCCCTTCTATTTCCCCATTTACCCCTCGAATCCCCCCAAGATCCCCTTTAAATTCTTCCCCTGCCCTTTGTTTTCCCTCTTCTCCCCTTTATTCCTTATCGTTCACCTTTAAACCCCTTAAAACCCATTAAAATGGGCAAAAAACCCACTTTCCGACCATGCTATGGGCCTAGCCCCTTTTCCGCTGGCCCCTTAACCACTTCCCACACATGCCCAGCGCTGAGACCAAGCGCTCAAGTCCCAAGCGCTAATCACAATCGAAACTACCGGCGGGTGCATTTCCTTTGTTACAGCAAAGAACCCCGATGCGATTGGTTTCTAACACAAAGTCTCGCGATGAGTTGTGGTCCGTTGATCTGTCGTAAAGATTGACGGCGGAGCGCTAATCGCAAGCCCCCCGCCCATCGCAATCGCAACACCCATGTCGCACCCTTCGATCAATCGCGACCTTGTCTTCCATTTCCTCGATCGCACTATCCCCCGATTTCATCTGAGCCGTTGATCTGTTTCGCGATCCGATGGCCAGCGCTCAATCGCATTGCCCCGCCCGATCGCATTCGCAAGCCTTTCCTCCGTCCTCCGATTCTATCGCAGCCGTCCATTCTCCCACCGATCTAACGGCTCAGCGCTATCGCATCGCTGCTCCATTGACCCTCTCCATCTCCCTCCGATTAGACGTGGATCGTCGATCTGATCCCAGATTCGACGGTTGGTGTTTAATCGCAGCGTCTCTCCAATCGCAATCGGAACATTCATGTTGGGCATTGCAATTGCTCCCCGCTCCGACCTCTGATTGCGATTGGCCCAAGTTCATCCTGTCTGTCCGTTGGGTTAAGATCGAACGGTTCCGATCTAATCGCCCTCCGCCGCTGCTGGGTCCCACTCTTGCATTCACCTCCGTCGGGTTTCATGTGTTTTGCATGTATTTGCCCGTTCCACATGTTGTTTCACCGCTCAATCTCCACCATCGATCTTCATCCCCAGACCATGATCCCACGGTCTGCACTGCATACTATCACCGAACCCTATCACTCATCAGGTCTCACTGTTTCATTGCATTCTGTTACCATTATAGTAAAAGCCACCATTTCTCCGCCACTTTGCATTTGTTCATTGTTTCTCCGCTGTTCCGCCACCGTTCTTCCGCCTCCGCAGAATTTCTCCACCACCACTGCCTGTGGTTTTAAACGATTTATCTCACTGTGTAGATAACACAGAGAGGCCAATTCAGCGGCTAAACGAGACAGCAAAGCCTGATTAGAAGGGATTTGAGCCAGTAATTGAAGATTCATGGTTGTAATCCCTCATTAAAAGGATTAAGGCACTGTTTGAAGACTGATGAGCACACCAGCAAGTAATTACTACGCTACCTAACAGCAGAGTACTCTTTCTCCAGGTGTACACCATTCCTACAACGTTCTCCATGCCTCTCGAGCCCAGGGAAATTAAATGCACAGACAGGGGCCTCATTAAATACTGTCTGAGCAACAGTAATGGAGGTATGGAGAAGTCGCGGACTTCCATCCATGTCATCTATTTCAAAGTGGCAGCGCAGAGCTCCAGACAGCCAGAAGGACTCTAAAAGAAATATCCGAGGTCAATCGACCTGACAGAGGTTTCCCTAGCCGGCATACAGAGTACATACAGCGCTGCATTCTGCCATTAAGCAGCATGGGCATGGACACTTCGCCGAGTCTGTCTTAATGAGATTCATTAATTGTATATCTACCTCTATTTTCTCTCTTCTTCTCCTATAAGAATTCCCAGAAACAAATTGTAATGTTGTTGTCAGTTGCTCGGTTGTTGTTGCCTTGCTGGGCATCTATTGTTAGAGGGATTCAGTTTGACTGTAAGAACAGTCGTGGGAGGGAAGTTGCAGAGTGGTTTGTATGTAATAGGCTGGGAGGAGAAGTTGGGACTGTATTAGCCATTGAGCCATATTGTACATGACTAGTTTTGCATCAATTAATCAAAGCACATTTCACAGGATCCTGGTCTATTACTATAGGTGATGTTTTCTTACTCTGTTTATTACATTTCCATATTGTTTCATGTTCTTCTGGTAGGCATCAGAATAATGGTATAGAATTCACCCTTGTTAGGTGCCCTATGCTGTCTGCTCTCCCTACCTTTATGTTTTCTACTCCATGTGCTATCTAAGAGTTAATTCATGGGTTTAACCAGCGCAGCGGATGTTATTGCCTGCTGGCTAATGTATGAACTTGGGGGTTTGCTTCTTAGATGTTTCTTTGTAATCTTATCTCTGTTTTTCCCTTGGAGTTGCTAAAGCAGACCTGGAGTTAAATGACCTCTGGTCTGATCTATAAGCTGCCCCTTTGTCTCTCTGAGAGCTGCCTTTGAGTATGTCCAAGCAGGTCTGGAGTTAAATGACCTCTGACCTGATCTATAGACATAAAATTGGTTGCTTTCCTTCTTTCACTCTCCTCCTTAATGTTCCATCCCATCATCTATCTAAAAAGATCCTTTAGTATAGATGACTTTCCCTTTGAAAGCCTTGGCTAGTGGATGCAAGTAATTTCATTTTATGACTCCATAGCCCAATGGATGGCACTGTCTTGGCCCATCCCCTTTGCTGAAACAACTTGCTGTTTTGTTCCTTTCTTTCCATTGCTTTCCCAGTCCATGATCTCTTAACCAACCCATCAACCCTTCAACCAAATCATTTAAAACCCCCTTCTGTGCTTCATAACTAGCCTAACATCTCATTATGAGCTTCAAAGATAAATCATTCTTTGTTTATTGAATAGATCCCTCTCCGGGTACAGGAGGGCTAGATCCTAGGGCCCCAAAGTGGTTCTAATGTTGTCTCATCTTTTGGTATTGCCAAATCTGCCAAAACATGGGAACCCCAACAGTGTAAACCTTGTAGGTTGTGGAAATCTAGGAGTAGCAACACTTCCCTCTTTATAGAAGTGAGTGGCAGGCTTCCTTGTCGCCATAATTTTACATTCAATTTTTCTTTCCAACCTGAATACCTTCTCCAATGAATCAGGTTCCAAAACGCTAACTTCATGTTGGATGTTATCCTTTAAAGTACCTATGAAGAGATCAATCCTGTGTTCCTTTGGAATATCAGTTACCCTTATATTCAATTTTTGGAAGTCCTCAATGTGTTCCCCCATTAAACCCTTTTTTTTGAGATTTATCAATTGGCTAAGGAAGGTGTTGCTCTTTGTATCCTCATAATGTGCTATCATTTCCTCCGTAAAAATTGACCAAGTGACAATTTTTTTACGGGAGAAAAGCCATCGTTACCATAAAAATGTATTTTGTTCTAAATGTAAAGTTGCAATGCATACCTTTTGTGTGTTTTGCACATTATGGAGATCAAAATATTGCTCCATATATAGTATCCATGTTATAGGATCTTTTCCATCAAACTTCCTCATATCCATTTTTAGATATGGTGGTTCTTCCCGCCAACATTAGATTTTATGAAATCACAATTAACATTTATTTTGTTCTCATCATGATTTTCCTTTACTATCCTTTCACCATTAGGAAACATTTCTTGTATAAACTTTGTCAAACCTTCCATGTTTGCTTTTAGATCATTCTTCATGTTTTCCATTTTCTCTTCCATGTCATCCATCTTAGATTCCATGCCAGCTTCCATGCCATCTATCTTAGATTCCATGCCATCTATCTTAGATTCCATGCCATTCTTCAAACCATCCGTCTTAGATTCCATGCCTTTCTTCAAACAATCCATCTTAGTTTCCATTCCTTTCTTCAAAACTTCCATGTCATTTTTTGCTGCTCTTTGCGAGAGAGAAATTTGTTGCACTTGCTCTTGTAATTTTGATATGTCATGTTTCCATTCTTCGTCTTCATGTGTCATAGTAGAGATTTATAAAGGCTTAATGGGTGTTGAATTATTTTTAGGGGCCATTTTAGAATCCAATACTAATATCTATTCTACAATATGCCCTTGGAATAAATTCAAATTGATTCTTCAAACAAGACTTATGCAATTCGGAAAACAAATACACACCTTTTAATTGCTTTTGAGGAGCTTGATATTAAAATTGATTATATTTATAATTGTGGATCCTCAATATCTAAAATTCAGCCCTGTAGTAGCCCTCTGAAGCTTCTTTCAAATGCCATAGGTCTAATCTGATTTGGATTCTTCAAGGCAAATTTATGTCCAATCTCCCACAATGACCCAATTTTGGACTAGTTAAGTAGAGAAAAATTGTATGACTTGCCACGTGTCATTTTTCCTCCTTTGGCTCTGAAATTGATAGAAAAAAAACTACAGTTCATGTACTTGCAGCCATTTTTTACAGCATTCCAATCCGATGCTCAGAGAGAGAGAGCTATGAATATTTTCCCACAATCACCTCTTTGAGATTAAATTTAGAAGCCTCAAAAAGCCCTAACTTCCATAGACCATATCTCTAAAATATTGCGAACCAATATATGAAATTTTACGACGATGTTCCTCAAGATTGCGGCTTCGTACTCTAAACATTTCAGCTTCTGAACCATTGTAGAAAAAAATATATTACGAAAATACCACGATGACCTGTTTAGGTTAAATTCAGGAGCCTGCAAAATGACCTAACTTGCACATATAATATCTCTAAAAATATTGCAAACCAAGCTCTGAAATTGTGCGATGATCTTCCTCATGGTTTTGGCTTCGTACTCTAAAAATTTCAGATTCTGAACCTTCGTAGAACAAAATTTATAGAGAAAATTCCATGATGACATGTTTGGAGCAGCAAAACCATAGAATCTCAAAGCTCTGATACCAAATGTTGTGAAACCAGCTCCAAAAATAGAGAAAAGAGATATCAATGCCTTAGAAATAAGCCACTTCAAAGGGGAAACCTCCAATACATTACATGAATGAAAAATTCTTGGATGATACAAATTACAAAACCTCCTTTCTATATATAGGAGTCCATGGGGCCACAATGTAATCCTAGTGGGGCCACAATGTAATCCTAGCCGACCTAACAATAATAATTTAAGGGCACAATAATAACAATATAGGGGTTACAAGGGTACACTAATAACAATAAGGGGGTTACACTAACAACAATAAGAGACTATACTAGTAATATAGGGACCTAACACAATGGTAGAAAATGAAAGGGAGTATTAGCTTTAAGGTAAGCTTATAATAGCATAATAATCCACCCCACTAATATTAGAAGAAAAATGGTGATATAAATGAAACATGAACAGAATATCATGCCTCGAGCCATATTTAAAGTGTATCAAACAAGTAGATATCAGTACCCTTCAAGATAAATTCATATCTAAATAATCAACACTCACATTCCAAAAGCTTACGATACAAGAAAAGTGACGTGAATACAAAAAACAGTTATATTAAAGCATAACTGAGAAAATATAGACTGTAACTCATCTCATTTGGAATCCATTGCACAAGAGAATAACTTCGTTTCTATTTCCCAATGGGATATTCCAACATACACTATGAACGTATCTCAAAACTTTACAAAAAGGAAAATTCACAACTAGTAGTCTCTGCTCTGAAAAATATGGAACCCCTTTCTCAGCTTCAGATTTCGTTTCTTATAACTTTCTGCTCAACCTTGTGAAAATATATTTTTTAGACAAAATATTCCCCCTCAAGGTATCTTTCTATTTGGGGTCTCCATCAAAAACAAAAATGATGATGAGGAAGAAGGCCTCTCATCATCTGCGTAGTGGCCTTAACAAAGGCACTAACTGAAAACATAACAATAAAATGAAAATAAAAGTGCAGAGGGTGAAATAAGGATTTCACCCGATTTTACAATACTAAAGATATAAAAGTAAATTGGCCACCTGGGCCAGAATATGAGTGTCATTTTTTAGGATGAAGAGGAGCGCCTGCTGCCAGATTACTGGGAAGTGCTGATGGTGCCGACGAACCAATTTTGCGACTATGAGGAGGTACGGACTGGTGAGATGATGTGGAGGCTGGAGTGTTGATATATTCAGCGCATTTCTTCCATAAACCTTCTCCTGGTGATGGCATAGTGACGAAATTATCTACTAGAGCCTGAATATCCTTTACCACGGAGTAGTCCACTTGGACGGTCAGGCGTTGTTTAATTTGGTAGAGAAGAGAGAACTCCTTGCTTAGAGTGGCAATTATTGTTTCTGCCTTCAGGCGAGTGGTTTTCTCCAATGGTGAATCAGTCTGGTTCATGATGACTGCCAGCTTCTATTCATAGACCTTTAGGTCAACCAACGTAGCCATTTCAGGCTCCCAGCATGATGGAAGACCTACCTTTACCAACTCATCCCACTCTCTATCAAACTGTTCAACTCCCCTGGCAACCTGCTCTAAATCACTCAGTGTATTTGCACACGTAGTCTCCCTTTCGATCACTCTCCTGACTTCCATCACTCCTCTGAAACAATCTTTGATTTCTTGAGTGAGAAGCTCTTCAGGATCCAATCCATTCAAGTATCTGATATACCTTTTAGCCATTTCCACCTTTGCTTCTGCTTCCTCCTGCCCCTCTTGCAACTTCAGTTCGAATAAAAAGACTGCGAGCTTCTTGTCATCTATTAGAGTGAGGTATTTCCAGTGTTTTCTCACCTCTGATATGATGTCTATCCAGATGAGGAGCCTGGCTTCCAGGAGGGTTACATTTCCTTTCATCCGAGTGTTCAATTATTTGATGGTTTTCTCCTATATCAGCTTCTCTCTTTTTGTTTTCTCAACCTCATCTTGCAAGGCCATTACCACCTTATCATTTGTTACCAGCTTAGCTTCCGGTTCTTGTATCCTATGGCGTGCTGTCCTGGCTTCATTTTTTGAAACCTGCAAGTTTGAAAAAGCTTTAGCTAGCTACTCTGAAGTAGTGATAGGATCATTGGAAGTTGGGGTCATGCATACATGCTTATGCAATTCTCCCTATAAATTAGATAATCTCTGCCTCAAACTAGTCATCTCCGCGGTCATCTTGGCGTTCCCTTCTTGCTCTTTAACCAATGAATCAACTAGATATGATTTCTCTCTTTCTACCTGGATCAACTTGTTCATTTTTACATGTTCTCCGCGGGGGATGTTTAGCCTTTTCTTCAACTCTGAGTTCTCTACCTTCACATCATGGAGGAGCTTCTTCCAAACCGCATCCTTATTGCCCCCCTTTTCCTTACTACCTTTCTGAGATTTTGCATATTGTTGTTTATGGCTCAGGCACTAGCTCTTTATTTCCTCTAATTTTCCAACACGACGTTGTACTTTTTTTCAAGTTTCCTCAGAGAGAGCTCAAGCTTTACCACTTCATCTCTCAACACATCTCCAATACATTGGTACAGACCGAGCTTGTCTGTTATAAGGAGGTTAGCCAGATTTAAAGCGAATTCCAAGGCTCAGTAACTAGATCCTTTAGCTATAGGCTCTAACACTGCCTCCGTGATGGTGATTATCAACTGTTCTTTATCCATATCTAACTCAGTGGTGAGCCGAGTATGGTACTTGTTCACAAATATGACCAATTCTGCTCGCAGTTTCTCCCATGTAGTTCTGTTTCTGTTGCCTATTTCTTCCCTCACCTAGGCTCTGCTAATTGAAGTGGCCTGTGATAGCCCAGAGAGCTCTGAAGAAGAAGCACCATCATAAGTAATTGTGAAACTAGCCTTACTTCTGTCTAGCTACCCGTATTGGACCAAATCCTTCTGTAGGGGTTCTTCCCATACAATCTCCACTTCATCAGTTTTCTATTTTTAGGAGGGGTGGGATCCCTCACCCATGTCCATGGCTTCTGGTCCTCTTGAAGCATCTGCCTCAGCAGCTTTCCCTTTTCTTTCTATTCCCGCGGAAGTGGTGTCACCCCTTCCCTCTGCAGCTGAAGATTCGGCCTCCATCTGTGAAGCCAAAGACCAGGTATCAAGGTTAGCTCTCCACTCAATGAGGGGCCTAGTCTTATGTACATAAGCAATCGACTTTATTTTCCTTTTACTATTGGAAAGGATCAATTTTGGGTGATAGTGCCAAGCTTTTCCATTTATCAGATCCATCCCTTGCAACATTTCCACTGTAGAGAGGGCGTGCCTTGAATTTATGGTAAAGGGCCAATAGAGGTAGGGAGCTTGAGGATGTATCCTTTCTTCGTGAGAATGAAGTGGAACTAGTCAGCCTTCAGAGTTTGATGGATGTAGTCAAGGGAAAAAATCCGCATAGCAGGAAACACCAGTAGGCAGTAAGGGGGTACATCTGTGCCATAGACCCTGATCTCAGTGTAGTCATCATACAGGTACCAGTCCCCTGTGCTATCTTCATCATCGAACTGCAACCAATCCTTCTGCTCAGGAAAGATTCTGGGTGGAGGGTTTTCGTGTATGATGGTGTAGGCTAAGGACATGAATTAATTCAATAACTTCGCGTAACCCCTCCCATTAGGCTGTTGAGGAACATAGGTGTTCCATTCAAAAACAGTTCTTGGCTGTCCACTCGCCCTTGAAAGCTTTTCGAGGCCTAGATTCTCAATCCTGTTGGTGTGCTCAAACAGGAAAAGATAAAACACTAATGAACATAACCAAAAAGACCTAGAAGAGGGTATCTCTTGGAGCTGGGTTTGAATGGCTGAGGCCAGGAAAGTAGGGATATCCAAAAGAACACCCTTCTGAGACATGAGCTAGAGGAGAGCTATACATTCTTTTGACACCTGATCGACCTCCCTGAGACCTAGTAACCTTGAAATGAAAGCATATAGGTTGGAAATTATCTCTAAAAGTGGCCAAGGGAACCATATCTGAGGGAGAGATAGTCGTAAGATGAGAATCTGAAATAAAACTGAGGAATTCGCTCTGTTGCTTCCAGGGCAACTTTTAAAATTGTTGGGAGAGGGATAACTCAGTGAACTCGACATAACTCTAGCTACAGGGGAAATGAAGAGCTTACTTTATGAGCTCGGGGGATATGCGGAAGATCTTATTATCCTGTGCCGATAAGAATAGATCCCTACGTTCATCATAGGCTTCGATGAGCCAACCTATAAAATCGAGAACTAGATAGGTGGGTGGTGGAATCTTGTAATATAGGCCTGACTGAACAACTCTGAACTGGTCTTGGCCCTTCACATAGGATTCAAACAACTCGGGTCAAAGACGGGATACACTGAAAGGGTAGACAGGGTCGTGAATCTGTGCGTGAGCATCAATGAGGGGTTCAGGTCTAGGAACGACCCTGACCTCATGGGCTTGGGGAGTTTCAGGTTCATACTTTCTAGCCTTTTATTTCCCCATGACCATTTTGAAAAATAAAACAGAAGGAAAAAGGCGAGGTTGAGGAATGACTAAATACCTGCAAACAGTGAGGAAACCTGAGAGGGGAAAGTGACACGGGGGCTGAAAGAGACTTGGTACTATAGCTCAAGCTTCACCACATGATAGATTGGTAAAAATGAGTATTTTACTGAGAGTGGGCATAAAACAAGATTAAACAGACCTAGATTTGCAGAAAATGAGGTTAGGGTGCCAATAGCAGGGCTGACGTCATAAGGATGTCGACAATGGGGTGCATGGCGATAGGTTTTTGGTTATCAGGAGCTGGGTAGGTTCAAGCCACGCGCCAAGTTAATACCAGTACTGGTCTTGTACCAGCTTTCGTAACTTACCTTACCTTTTTTTTTCATAGCGCCACCTGTCTCCCTCGAGGGGTCCAACTAAAGTTCCGTCGGGAGCTCGTGAGACCTTCCCATAACACTTCATCACCCCACGGAAGGCTTACACCTCGTCGCACCATCGAGTGACCTCATATGCTCTGGGGTTAGCTCTCCACCTCCTCCCTTCCATCCTTAGTACCCCCAGAATCCCTGCATGTGGCTCTCCCTTTTGGTTGTTCGACATATGTATGCGGCCCCACTCTTGTTCAACGGTGTAGCGCCATACTTCTTTTTTCCGCATTTTTACCATGGGGGGGGGGGTTTCATGCCATATTACCTTTATAATCACTTAGCCCACTTATCTTTTATGGACCCTGTTGAGCCTCAAAACTGTGCTTCCTTTCATCTTACTTTACCTTAGTTTCCTTTGTCTATTGATATCCTAGACCCAATTGATCAATGAATTTAGTTAAAATTACTTTTAGAATGATTTACATGACTGACTTGCTAAGTTTTGTGATTTTTTCCATTGTAAAGCATTTTGACCGGAACTAGCTGCAGAATGCAGACATTCCGTAGCTAACCGGCAATTCTGCAGCTATCTTCACGTTTGGGTATGTTCCAGGTGGCCTCTCAAGAAAAACCACATATGGGCATAATCCACGTCATGTCTACATTGTTCGTTTCTCACCATGAAGGAAGAAATGGATTCTGGATATGGTTTTGATACGTGGGAACACATTTAGGAAGGCAGACTTCTATTAGGACTGTCTCAGTCCAGATGTCCTTTTCATTTTTACGTTGCCACTTCAAGAGTCCTAATGTGATTTCGATAAGGAAAGACAATGACCCTGGAATTGTTGCAATTCTTGTTATGTACATTTGTTATATAAACACTTGGGAAACCGAGAGCTAGGCTAGATTTTGTTCTAGATTTTGCTTAGATTCTGTGCTACATTTCTGAAGACGCAGATTGCTCTGTTCAAGTTATTTCTCTTTTAATGAAGCAGACAGTGTTGTTTTGAAAGCATTGATTTGATTTGGAGTTAGATTCCGTCAGGTGGTAGAGGGCCCCTGCCTCTTGCACGGATTTATTTGCGTAATTTAGATAAGTATCCTAGCCGCCTTTACGTTTTTTTTGAAGTTGAATTCGTAGTTGTTTTCATTAGTTACTATAGTTATAACTCGTTCTAAAAAATCTTCCAAAAGAAGAAGCTCTTCCAAAAGATTATGAAAATGAATGGGAAATGGCTATAGTATTGTAGGATTTAATTGTAATCTCTTTTGTTCACCATCACAGTTATACTTATGCTAAATACTCTTCCACAAGAAGAAACTCTTCCAAGAAATCTTTATAATGTTTTAAGCATGATTGTGATCCTGAACGCTTCATTTGTGTGTTTGCACTAAGTACCATAGCTGTCCTTGCTCTTAAACGCTTGTCCAACATATCATAATGATGAGTGGGAGATAGCCATGATATCTTAGTTTTTAATTGCTTTCAGTCTTTATGTTTGCATAGCATAGTTAGGATACTCCGGAGTTTAATTGCACTTAACTCATGTTCAGTTGTTTTAAGTTTGATAATGACTTGTAGTTTAACACTGTTTTAGACTAGTGACATCTTAAGTACAGTTTTAGCTTCACTCATTTCATTGGCACTCCACATTCAGTTGTCATTCACTGCATATTAGATTACTTCAGTTGTTAAACTTAACACAACAACCTTCATTATTCACAAACCTCTTCTTGTTCTAAAATCCATAATTGATTCATAACCATATGAACAGAAGACTATATCATTTTAAGGCCTGAAGTACTTCTGCAACTTCCTGATCATCTTACAAAAAAACATTTCCTCAAGAGACTATTTTAAAAAACTCTAACCTTTGAGTGAAGTGTAGTGTTATCAATACTAAGTGGCAGAATAGAGTCAGGAACTAGCCTTAGAGTAAAAGACCTTATGATGGTATCAATATTTTACTCCAATTATTCTTCAACAAATCTCTAATCAAGGACAAAATGTTGCATCATTATAAGTTAGTTGTTTAACTGTTTAGATAGGAAGATTTGCATACCTAATTGACCATGTCTCAAGCTCTCTCTCAAAACACCTTTGATGAAAGCATTTGACAACTTGAGTTTATGTTTTGAATCATTTATTTAAAAGTCATTATCAAGCTTTTTTTCTGCTTAGTCATAGTTTAGATTTGATTCTGTTTCAGTATTGCATTTGCATTTGTCATTTGTCATCAACCAATTAGGCTTCACTCTGTTTTTAATCATCAGCTCCTTTCCATCAGCTTTCTAGTCATTTTCCTTGTGAACATAAAACTACCAAAAGACCAAAAACATCATAAATCATCACAAAAGACCAAAAACATCATAAAACACTACATACAATGCATTAAGAAACAAACACCTAGGTACATACAGTACACTTCACTTCAGCAGTTTACCAACCCTGGTTGACAATTAAATGAGCTCAATTTAGGAGACTAGATTGAGAACAAACAAACCCTTTCTTTGTTTATTTTGGCTTTTGCCCTTTTTGCTTAAGGTGCGGGCTGACCAAACAACATGCCCCATTTTGCAACGCACGTTTAATAATGTAGGGTCCATGCCACATGGGTTGAAATTTACCTTCCCCCAGCTTACCGTGAGCTTGGTCATATAGGAGGATGAGGTCTCCTTCAACGAAGGAACGAGGGGAAACTGATCGATCAAAATGAGCTTTGACCCGCTTCTTTTGTGCTTCGATGATGAGAGCAGCAAAGCGATGAGTTTCATCGAATATTTCTAAATAAAGGAGATGCTTTTCTTCTACTGAAGTATTTGGTAGTGGTTCAACATCTAATTTGAGCGAAGGTATTTCAAATTCAATCGAGAACGTAGCTTCCAAAACATAAACCAATTGAAAAGGAGTAAATCCGATCACATTCTTGATTGAGGTTTGATATGCGCAAAGAGCCGAAAATAACATAATATGTCAATTGGATTTGTGGATCCCAACCGTACGATGAAGCATGGTGACAAGAACCTTTTTCACGGATTCAACTTGGCCATTGGACTAAGGGTAGTACGGTGTTGAGCTGTCATGACGCAGACCCAGCTTAGAATTCAACTCTGCTACCATATAATGCTGAAAATGGGAACCATGATCCGTAACGATGGCTTGAGGGACACCAAACCTAGAAATGATATGATTGAATATGAATTGAGCAATTGTCTTACTGTCAGCAACAAGTGTAGGCATTTATTCGGCCCAGCCGAGTGAGGGTTACACGTCATAAAATTGATGCGCCACTTCACAAAGGGACCAATGGTAACGACATGATGAAGAGGTACTGGCAGCGCACACATCTTGCATTGGTAAATCTGGCAACCATGAAATTTGCGAACTGCGACAATATAGTCTTTGAAAATATAAGGCCATAAATAACCTGCACGAAGAATCTTCTGTGCAATAGCATAACCAGACATATGACCACCACAGGCGCCACTATGACAATCATTGAGGGCTTTCTCAGCTTCCTCGAGAGTTAAACATTGGTGGAGAATAGAATCTAGTCCGACCCGATAGAGCGTATCACCAATGATATGGTAAGGTTGTGATTGGTGCCGGATGTGTCGGCGGGCATCCTTCGTCAACTCAAATCTAAAAGTAGAAGTCTCGAGATAGAGGATGATATCACCGTACCAAGGGTCGAGGGTGCTAATCAAGAAAAGCATATCGTCCGGAATTTAGTCCTCAGAACGAGACGGAGCAGAGTCCATTGGAAGGGAACAGATCAAATAAAAAAAAACTAATGATTTCTTTGATTTGGCAGCATTGAATTCCAAATCAAACTCTTGGAGGATAACAATCCACTTCGAGTATTTTCCCCCAAGTAATTGTCGAGACAATATGTAAGTCATAGGGTTTCAATCAGATATCACAGTCACAGTACGCAAAAGGATATAATGACAAAAGCACTAAACGACTTGAACAACTGCTAACGCTAACTTCTCGACATGTGCATAGCATGTCTCAGGGTCGAGAATGTTACAAGACAAGTAATAGATAATGTGCTTGTTACAGTCATCATCTTCTTGTACGAGAACCATGGCAATTGTGCTGAAAGCGACAGCTAAATAAAGGGAAAAATCACGATGATAATTTGGAGGACGCAACAGAGGAGCATTGACAAGCAATGTTTTTAGGGCATCGAAGGACCTCTGAGAAATTTTATCCAAACAGAATGGGATGCCTTGTTTTAATAGTCGTGTGAATCCTTTAGCTACTTCTGCATATTTAGGTATGAATCAGCGTAGAAAATTAGCTTTCCCTTGAAAAATCTACAACTAATGTAATGAGGAGGGAGAAGGGAGATTAACAATAGCCTCAACCTTGAGTGGATCGAGACAAATTCTGTCTTTAGACACGATAAACCCTAAGAGTCTACCAGAATCAATGCCTAAGATGCACTTGTGCGTATTAAGACGAATGTTCTAGCGTCGACAACAAAGAAAAATCTGATGAAGATGGTCAGGATGATCCCTGCGTTTAGCTGAATGAGCTGGAAGGTCATCTAGATAAGGCTAAACGATGCGATGAATATCATGAAAAGCATATGACATCGCTCGCTGAAAAGTGGCCCCAACATTCTTTAAGCCAAACGGGAGCTTCTTATAGGCGAAGGTACCCCAAGGACAAATGAAAGTAGTCTTATGTTGATCAGTTGGGAGAATTTTAATTTGATTATAACCAGAAAAACCGTCCATGAGGGAAAAAATATCACTCCCAGCATAGTCATCAATGATCTGATCAATAAAGGGAGTAGGATAATTATCCTTAAGACATGCTCGATTGATATCACGATAATAATTGCAGACACGAATTTTCCCCTGTTTCTTATCTACAGGAACAATATTAGTTACCCATTCTCTCAACGGAATTGGATAAATGAAACCATCTCTAAGAAGCTTTTCAACTTCACTCTTAATGGTAGTAGCTTTCCTAGGGTGCGCGGGACGAAGACGCTGGCGAATAAGTTTCGAACCGGGGTAAGTGGGAATTTCATATACTACAATACTAGGATCAATTCCAGGGGTTTATTCATAAAACCAAGCAAATACATCACGAAATTCGTGGAAAAGGCCAGTGTAAACTTGCACTTCATCAGAAGAACAAGTGACTCAAATGTGGATGTTTTCGACGATTTCCGATTTACCGGAAATGTTAATAGGCATCGTCTGTGTAACATTACTCAAGTTACCTTCCGTGAAAACTTCATGTATCAAGATAGGTGTTTGAAGCGGAGGAGAAGGAAACTGAGATGAAAAACACTCAAGACACGTAGACATGGCCCTGAGGCTAGGCATAAATGAGGAATGATGATGACTATCGTCCCACAGCAGCTCTTCGAGAGACATGGTTTCCACAATGGACTCATCGGAAGGAAACACGTCTTTCAAAGGATCAAGTGAATCTCAGTCACCAAGCCAAGGGGATTGAGAATAGGTGTCAAGAGACACACTCAAAGGAGCAGAATCAGAAGGCAGAGTATCCAAAGCTGCAATGAGCTCCTAATAGTCGATCTCAATTGGACTCAAAGGCATCGAATCTATGAACGAATCGATCTGTTCAGGTGAAGGGATAACCCATGGGTCATCAGACCGAGAGATGATATGAACCTGAATAGTATTGGGTGGAGGAAGAGGAAAAATACCCATGAGGGCAGGATCCTTGAAAAGGCCTAGCCCTACGCTCTTGTAGGGAGTAGGAATCTTATCCACATATAGAATTTTTTTCTCAGAAGAAGAGGAGAAGAAGGGCAATTGATCGATAGTAACAATCTTTCCTTTATGTGGAAACTTTAGAACACGAAAGAGAGTGGATGGAATGCATAGCATGGCATGAGTCCAATTGCGACTGAGGAGAAGATTATAATTGAGTTTAGCATCAACTATCTCTACCTCGGCATTGGTTGTCTTCCCTTGCAAAGTAATCTGTAAACTAGCGAGAACACCTAAAGGCTTTGATTCTCTTCCATCGAATGCTTCAAGGGCATTCGGTGATGAATTCAGGGTGGGAGAACCAATAGCTTTCCAGTAGGAAGAGGACATGACATAGGTTGATGCACCCTCATCCACAACCACGCAATGGATATTGAATCCATTAATGCCTACCTCGATAATAAGCACAATTTGATGCAGAAGTCATGGAACGAAATTTTCGAGATTGAAAGAGAGAAGGCTAGTATTGATAGGATCAACCCCACCAATCACAGACAACAAGGCCCTTCATTGAGATGGACAACTCTGAAGTACTTCCAATGCGGTCATCGTAGATGGCGCCTGAGCCAAATCTTCAACAATATTATAATGATAAGCGGCGCGGGCTTTGGGATTATACGAAGACTTACGGAGTACACCTTTGGAAGGTGGTCGTACAACGGATTCAACACTAGGCCTTTCAATTTCAAGAGGGCTAGTAATAGGTGAAGGAGGAGGACCATCAATGATCTCTTTCCTCATTGTCTGACGCAATTTAGTATAATATGTCGATAGAGTTGTGATAGAAACGGATGTAGAACCATTTATCATGAACACTTGAGATCCAAACGGAGCAGAGGATGGAGGTTGCTCTACCATCTGAGTCTGCTAAGATGGAAAAGGTTCTTTAAGAACGACCGGAGTCCCTTGGGTTCCTTTGAGAAAATGACTCACTTCGAACCATCTAGGATAGTCCTTGGTGAAGTGCTCTTCATCAAAAATCAAACAAGGGTACTTCAGTTTATGTTGAGAACCATCATTCATACGAGGTTTCTAAGAATCTTGTTTTGGGGCATCGACTTTAGCTTTGCCTTTACCTTTCTTTTTACCTTTAGAAGCATTATCCATTGGATTGGCTTGAATGGCATTAACTTCTGCGGGCTTACCAGAATTGAATTCGAGGAAGACTGAGAAGCAACATTGTTAGAAGAGGTGGACTTAGGCTTCCCAGAGTTCAGGGAGGAAGACTTTTGAGAAGTCTAAGATATAGAACCAATAATACCATCGACGGATGGAGTCACTGGTGGTTGAGAAGTTTCGGGTTGGGGAGCATCAGGAAAGATATCATATAACGCGCTGGATTGAGAGTACACAAGATCAAGGTACTGGGCGTAAGCAATGGATTGTTCCTTGGTCACACATGCCCCCATAGCTATGTCTTTCACAATCTGATTAACAAAGGAGGTGGTGAACCAATGAGCCAGGAGCTAATCAGGGATTTAAAATTTGATCATGCGACGATGACGTCTCCACTCATGAATATGATCCGAGATATGAGTAACTCAGTCCTATTTCAATGAAGTGAGGAGGTGCGTCCCAGTCTCATAGCGGATTGGTAACTGGAAATGCGTAAGGAAAGCCATGGCTAAAGAATTGAAGTCTTGGAAGATGCCACGAGACAGCTCAATGTACCACTTTGCAGCAGCACCAGTAAGAGTTCGCTAGAAAAGACAAAGTCGAATAGAATCGTCAACCCAAGAGTTAGAGGAACACCACAAGTGGTAAGTCATAACATGCGCTTGGGGGTCTTCGCCAGCTTTACCTTCAAACTTAGGACAATCACTAAGAATATTGGTTGGAATCGGAGGCCAATATGGGTTATGAAGAATGGGATCGTTTGTTAACGTTGACACATTTGGTAACCCTAATGTAGCAAGAAATGGTAACTGAGGATTGAAATTCGTTGGAGGTCTCTGATAAGGACCTGTGTTTACATTCCACCCAGTTCGAGAGGAATTCTGCCCCCATATATTCTACCCCCACATATTTTTCACCAGAGGGTTCTGACCATAGGGGTTAGAAGCAGGATAATTCTGTTGATACTGCGGTTGAGGAATAAGATACTGAGTATGAGGAGATCATTGAGATCCTGGTTGAGCAACATATGGATTCTGTTGCAGAATGTAAGCATGTATTTGAGGTTGATTATATACCAATGAAGGTTGATTTTGAGGGAAAAAACCTTGGGGTGCATTATATACTAGTTGATATTGACTTTGAGGGTAATAAGCACTTTGTGGTTGAACAGGCAGGCCCTGCTGAGTAGGTTGAGCAGGCTACTAAGCAGGTTGGCCTGGGTGAATTTGATGAATAGGTAGAACATGCTGTTGAACTAGTTGAACTGGCTGAGGAGCAGGTTGAACCAGCTGTTGAGCTGGTTGAACTGGATATCGAGGCCCACCAGGTTGTCCTTGCAGAAAGGCATAGCCCGATGGTTGTGACGGACCAGGTTGTCCCTAATAAACAGGTTGACCTGGAGAAGGACTGTAGGGTTGTCCTTGTTGCACAAAATTTTTACCATACGAAACGTTTGGCGGTTGTGGTGCAAAAATTTGTCCCTGTGGGATATGAATTTGTCCTCCAGGAGCATAAGATAGTCCTGGTTGATTCTGAGGCTAACCAGATGGACTGAAGGGTTATCCTTGTTGGACCAAAGGTTGAGCTTGGGAAGGTTGGCCTTGTGGACCAAAAGGTTGTCCCTGTGAACCAGAAGCAGAGCCCTGCTGAGCTGAAGGTTTTCTCGCCGAGGGTTGTCCTTGTAAGCTAGAGGGTTGCGCAGATAAGGAAGTTCCCAAATGAGGAACGACCAGATGAGGATCATAAACAACCTGATGAGGATCAATAAGAGGCAAATAAGCAGGATTACCATAGACATGATAATGATGTGAAAATGAGTAAACGGGGTTACCGACAACATCATAATGATGGAATCGAGGATTACCAGGAGCTTGGGGCTGCCGAGAATCCTGAGAGATATGATGCTAAATAGCCAACATATACTAATCAAATGTAAGTCCACGAGGAATCACTATAGTAGTAGAAACTACAAAAGAAGTAGGTGGGGCCTCCGCGGCACGGCATTGTGAGCTACTCGGACCAGGATCAACAGGCCACGTAGGATTGGGAAAAATCGACCTGCGAGTATGAAAAGATCCAGATGACTGAGTCGTAACAATTGGTGTAGATGAAGCTATATAGACAGTAGGTTGGACTAGAACATACGTGATAGTAACTAACGAACCAGGTGTCGAAGGCGATAGTCCCAATGAAGGGAGGACAAAACTATGAGGAGGAGTGGATGCACTGGATTGTACGATGGATGCAACACCAAACATAATCTGACTCAAAGACCTATATCCAAGCGTAAATGACACCAATGGTGGGGAAGACTGAGTAGACACATGAGGGAAATCTTCAGGAAAAAGTTGATGTTCTCCTGCAGAAACAGGCATTCCTTCACTGTTAACAGGACTGGATGAATCCATGTCTGATGCCATCGTAAGATCTTTGAAAAGAGTACGGGGGATGGGAGGTACAACAACAACTATAAATGGTGATCCCGATGTAAGAGGAGGAAATTATCCTTCTTCCCTGAAACCAGACCAAGCACCTGAAGGAGGCCAATTATACTGAACTGACTCTTCAGGAGGAGATCGAGTAGCAAGAGGCCGGATAGATGGGAGAATAGGCTGCGCTAACTCAACAAACCTAGTAGACTGAAGGGTTTCAAAAGAAACTTCCGAAAAAGAGCAACCACTAGGATCTAGTGAGGATGACAAAACTGGTGGTTCCGCCACTGTGACCATGCTTCAAAACAAAAAGGGAAAAAAATACCCAATCCAATGCTCCAAGATCAAAATCTAAGGAAAACAAAAACAGGCCAAGTAATAAAAATTTTAACAGGCGTGTGAACGTAGGTAATTAATTCTATGACACTGAAACCCGACTTCACTGTTTCATATTTTAAGAGTCGAGAAAAAGGCAAAAGGTGACTCTAGTCACTTTCAATTTTAAACGAGCATGAAAGGACATGACGATCTCTTCTATTTTTAGGGAGTCATGAAAAAATAAAAAATGACTACTTGGGTGGTCTAAGAAAGAGGGTATACCAGGTTTCCATGAACTACCATATACACCTTGGTGATCAAATGAAGAAAAATAACCAAGGACTTAACGTACATGCATGTAGTCTCCCCAAATGATTTGTTCGGTGTATCACGGTTACAAGGCAGCAGACTCAACTTCTTATGGATAAAAGGATTGCAACCTAGAGGGGTTTCCCTTTATATAATCGACGGTACGGGGAGCACAAGTCCGTACTAGTGCTGTCTAAAGCCAAAAGGTGAACGACAACTACTAGGTTCTAAGACGCCGGAACACGTCTCTAGCCTAGACCACTAAAAATTTTGTGTTAGGTTTCAATGCTTCCTTAGGTTAATTGAATAAATTTTAAGATTTATCTTGGATTATGTTTCACTTTCTAGGCCCTATCGAATGTGGATCTCAAATTCCCTAAATGCAAACTATATGCACATGAACATCATCTTTAATTCAATGAATGCTAGTTACGAGAAGGATAGAGATCTTTCAAGCAATAGAAAACAATGAAAACATGTGAATAAATCCACTAATGCACCTAATGCAATCAACATGAAAATGAAACTCTTTCCTAGAATATCCAATGCTAGTTATGCAAAAGAAATTTCACTTTTGATGCAAAGGGAAGAATGCGAAATATATATATATTTTTAAATTTTCGATGAAGAGAAGCACATAATGCACTAATCACATGGAAAACAAAACTAACACAAGCTTGAGTATGCGAATGTAAGAATTGAAATTGAATCACTCAGTCAACGCAAAACAGTCACAAGAAAACACTCAAACTAATGCAGCAATCTTCCAAAAAGAAAGTTTGCAAAATGACCCAAAAACAAGCAATGTAATCTATGCTTGGAGCAACAAGGAGAAGAAATCAATAAAAAACGAAATGATCATTCAACCAAAGCAAGCACTCACAAGGATCAAAAAAACTTAGTGCAATCAACCCAAGAATGGGACAGACAACACTCAATGAGACTCGATTTCCAACCAGAAGGCTTAGTGCACCAAGACACTTAGAAACCCTAAGGCCTTAATCTACACTGATAGGAAAATGGACAAATGACTGAGAAAACCAAGTCTACAGCAGTAAAAACAATCCCATCGGCTTAATTACACACAAAAATTAACCCGGAGACAAGCACAATTAACCTACAGACTCAGCAAGGAGGGCAAGCTAAATCCTACAGGATTCGGCGCAACTATGAGGCGGTATTTGGTGCCAAACAGGGGTTGGCACGGCTACACCAAAAGAAACATGCGCCAATCGATGTGACTGTTCAAATAAAAAACACGCCAATCCAGTTAACTATAGGAAAAGGAAAAAACCCAAAGAGCAGAGGTCAATCTTGACACTCTGGAGCTAAACAAGAGATGTAAAACAAGCAAGAAAACCAGAAAAAGAAAAACAAGCAAGCCAATGACCGAAGTCAACCCAAAAAAGCTAAAACAACAAACTCACACTACTCCCTAGCGGAGTCACCAATTTGTTAAGCAGGTGTTGGGATTCCCATGTTTTGGCAAGTTTGGCAATACCAAAAGATGAGACAACATCAGAACCACTTTCGAACCTCAGGATCTAGCCCTCCTAGGTCCAGAGAGAGATATCTCTATGATAGGCAAAGGTACATGTCTTTGAGGCTCTATTTTTAGGTTTTAGGCTAGTTATAGGCACGAGTTTGTTTGTTTAATTGTTTGTTTGGTTGTTGGGAAAAGGGAAAGGAATGGTTCGTTGTGAGACAAGGCTGAATAAAGAGGGTTCTAGATGGAAGATAAATGATTTCAGGGAACACTCGAGACCATTGGGCAATGGAGTCAGGAAAGGGTTTACTTGCTGTTCAATGTGCAGGCTTTCAGTTGGGCTAGTCATCTAAAGCATTGGATCTTAAATATGATAGTGTGGCATGAAATAGTAAGAAATAAATTGAAAGGCAAGGAAACCTACGAGGTGACCATTCAGGCATCGGATCCAGGGACAGGACATGCCATTAGACACCTGTGACCCAAATCCTAAATGGTAAACTATTTAGACAAAGGGGACATTAAAGATTTAAATGCAAAGGTGAAGACCTGAGATCAGAGAGAGACTTTGAACTCTCAATGCTTCGGCATCCAGCTTAAGGGAACTTAGAAAGGTTCAATTGATCGAGACGGATCCTAGTAAGATAGAAACAACATTCTAAACTTCCAGTAACCCAATTCTTTCAATTAAAACCCAACAAGAACATCTGAGGACGGATTCATTAATCCATACATCAGCTAGCAGTAAATTATAGCCACTACACTGGTTAAATTAACTTAAATCAGAACTTAGATAACACATACAGCAGAAAACATCGAAGGTAGGGAGAGCAGAAACATAGGGTACCATGTGAGGGTAAATCCTTTTCCAGATTTATGATGCGTACCAGAAGAAATGAAATATGATGGGTCACAAAGAGAAATAAAAATAGAGATAGAAAAACATCACCGCTGCTTTAAATCAGGATCCAAAGAAATATGCTTGTCATATTAAAGAGCAACACCAGTCATGTACAACATTGTCCAACAACTTGATATTCAGTCTGAAAACATCTTCCTTATCCTATCTTACAACTTTACGTAGATAACTATATCTCAAGGGAAACAACTTACAATTCACAGATATCCGATCAACAACCCTTACAATGAGTTTCTTCATGAGTTTTATAGCTGAAAGAGAGGCAGAGGGGGTAGATGAGACACTAAATGAAACATTAATTAGAGTAGAAGAAGTGGGTCGATGCCCATTCGGTTTTAATATATGAACATTAATCTTTGGTACTCTTTGGGAGATAGAGTGGTCTTCGACATGCTGCCATTTACTCCAGGTATGTACTTGATGTGATTTTGCTGTAGTACTCGTAGTACTCTGGTGAATAAAAAAAAGATAGATAAATGACTATGAGGCCTGCCATACTGTGTAACAAATGTTCTGGTAGCATTAGGACTGCTGTCAGGGGAGATCTTCTTGGAGGCACAATGTAGAATAAAGAAAGTATGGGTACTGTGTCCTTTCTCAGGAGAAAGCTTATGCAGATGTGAAACACTGTCAATATTGTGTTCTTTGCTATAGGCCTCTTTAGGCCTAATGTGACTATCATGAGGTTTTCAATTTGGTACAAATCCCCTTTAAACAATGAATAAGAGCCAAAATTCTTTCATTACGGGCCTTAAACTCTCTGATTACCCACTGATACTCTTTTCCACTTCATCACTGTCTCTGTCTATGAAATCTGGTCTTTAATGATGCTGGAGAGGTTTAACCGGTTTGAACACTGTAGTCTAATGAAATCTTTCCCGTATAAACCTTCCCAAACATTTCTGTCGCAATATCAGGCTCAAAAAATATCTTTCTGCGCTCTTTGTCCCTATAACAGTGACCGTGAGGAATGGTGGTTCTCACCACCTGTACACCTGCAAAACATACAATCTGTTAAGAAATCCATACATGGGGAGGGATGGCTATGGTGGAATTCTGTGACGATGGCAGCGCAATAGAAGCAAATGTTATGGATGCAATGGGAACTGGTGGGAACATGCAGTGAAACAGTGAAAATCGAAGTGATGAAAGTCGGGCGAATGACATAACTTTAATGATAAACATTAAAAATTTAATGCTTGGCGGGATGATATGATGTTTTAATGCAAAACCCAAGGTTTGGGCCTTTGAACAAATTGCACGGAAAATGCGTGGAAAACATATGGAATCGACGGATATGGTGGGACCTGGTTGTGGGCGGAGGGCGATTCAATACAAACCGTTAGATCTCAGGAGGAGATCAATGGCTGCGATCAGATCAGAGGAGCCAAAATGGGAACACATGGCAGAAAGAGGGTGAATCCTGGCTATTGGTTCTTGTGGATTCAATGGCTAGGATCGCGTCGGAGGATCGCAATCGGGAGGGACGTAGGATGGCACAATTTAAACTTTACGATTACGATTGGAGCGAGGAAGCGAGGACCGTCGGATTAAAAGGTGAATCGACGGTGGGGAAGGTCATCGGAGGTTTTCAACGGGTAGTGATCAGGGCGTGATGGAATGAGCGATGACCATTGGATCTATTCCAATCAACGGTGGAAATTAATTAAAACGTCGACAGGCTAATAACACCATCGCATTGGAACTTTGTTTTTATAATGGACAAGCATGTCCCGCTCTGATTCTCTGTTGCAACTAGCGCCTTGTGGGCTAGTGCTCGATTTTAGCACCCGGGCTTATGGAAGGGAAGTGGTTAGGGGCTATCCGAAAGGAGCTTAGCCTGCACATGGAAAAATATGGGTTTTTAGGCTTAAAAATGATGTTTTTAAGGCTCAAAGAGGCTTTCAGTAGGGGAAAAAAGGGATTTAAAAACCAATCAAAGGGATTTCACTTGGTTTTTAAAGGGGATTTGGGTGGTTTGGAAGACTTAGGAGGGATTTTGGGAGTCAAACGGAAAAATTTGAAAAATGGGAAAAAGGGTTAAAATGGGGAGTTTTGCAGAGGTACAGGGGACAGAACAAGGCTTTTCTGAGCACGAATTTTTCATAGGAAGTGAGGCTTTTTGAATGGAAACAACAGTGAAGATATTCTCCAAAGCAATGGGCACACAGAGGCTTCTAAGGATGAGAGATTTTCATAGGAAATGTATCTCTTGAAGGCTTAGAAAATATTTAGCCACCTGTTTGCTTGCCAAAAATTCATAGGTGGCTAACAGTGGCTCCACATGGGGATGGCTTCTTCTTGAAGGAGTCAAGAATTCAGAAAATAAATCTTTGGAGTAGGCCAGATGCCTGATCCTTGAACCATATTTCTTCATTGATTCATCTTTTGCAAACATGATGGATATTAATCAGCAGAAAACATTCCCCAAACAATCTACCTACCCATCCTACAATCCTAACATTTTTTCTTCAAGGTGCATTTGGATTCGCAGACCTTCTTCATCATTTTTTATTGAAAGCAGAAAACAAACTAATCTAATTCTACCCTTATTCCTCCATGAATCCAGATTAGACTATTGGCCTCATATGTTTCTCTACCTAATCTAATATCTGCTAGGATTAAGCTATCTAGTAGATTTATTTCTCTACATTCTACAATAGAAATTTAGAACAGTCAAACTAGGATTAGACAGTCTAGTTTGTTGTGGATCCAAGGCATAAAGACAATTGCACATGGACTGAAAATGCAGAAAATTGAAAAAAAAATTTTGAAGGCTTTGAAATCTTGAAACTTTGAAGCATCCTTCTTTCCTATAAGAATCAAATTTTGAGCTTGTTAGAGTCACTGTATTTTTTTTTTTTTTAAATTTCAGCTTTGGTTTTGCGCTTCTTAGAACTGGTCTTTTTCCTTCTTTGCTGGTTTGAACTTCAGGCGTATTAGAACCAACTGTCTTCAATTCCTTTGGCTCAGGTTTTAATCATGTTAGAGCCTATCTTTTGCACTTCAGAGGTTCAAGTTTTGGGCATATCTGAACATCTCTTTCTCTGTTTTTTTTTTTTTGAAACATTTTCTCTTTTTCTTAAAAACAAAACACTGCAATGGTATGTATAATGGAAATGAAAACTGTAAGTTGGAAATCAGCAGTAGTAATGCTTGAGCATCCTGCCATTGACAGGACCCCCAAACAGATTTGTACCATTTATCCCTTGCAGAAAAAAGGCATTGGGACCAATAGTGGCCTGAATGATGTATGGACCCTGCCACAAACTGTCAAATTTGCCATGCTTTCCTTTGTCTTCTCTCCTAGAGTCCCACTTTAAAACTTTATCTCCAATTTTGAAGTCACAAGCTTTTGTTCTCTTATCGAACAACTTCTTTGTATTTTCTTGGACTTTCAGAGCTCTGTTATAGACCTCTCCTCTTTTTTGTTGTAGATGAATTATCTGATTTACCCTCCTCACCATACTGCCCTCTTCTGTCTGGATCTTTTGGACTAGTTTAGTCAATGGTATCCCGAGGCTGGTTGGAAATACTGCCTCTATCCCATACACGAGCTGATATGATGACGTGCCAATGGAATTCTTTTTTGTAAGCCTGTCAGCCCACAAAGCATGCACTAATTTGTTATGCCATGACTTTTTATTCTCTTCCAGCAGCTTTTTGATAATGGTCACCAAGCTCTTGTTTGATGATTTAGCTAACCCGTTACCCTGTGGGTAATAAGCAGTTGAATGAATGAGTGCTATTTGATACCTGTGACAAAAATCAATCATCTTCTTGGATCCAAAAGCAAAAGCATTATCAGTGATTAGTTTTCTCGGGAAACCAAACCTAGAGAGGATGTGGTCTTCTAGGAACTTAATGATGACGAAATCTGTGGCATTCCTAGAAGGTACGACCTCAATCCATTTTGTGAAATATTCTGTGGCTGTAAGGATCCACTTGTGTTGTGTAGAAGAAGTAGGGTGTATTTCACCTATGAAGTCTAAGCCCCATTGCAAAAGGGGACCCTCAACAGTAATGGGTTGTAAGGGCAATGGGAGGAGTTTTATCTTGCCTTCAAAAATTTGGCACTTATGGCAGGCAATTATCATTTTGTGGATATCATTGAAAAGTGTGGGCCAGTAATAGCTAGCTCTAAGTATTTTGTTAGCAGTGGCTTTCCAGCTCAAGTGACCTCCACACTCTCCTGCATGGAATTCCTGTTTAATTCTCTCGGCTTCAGTTTCAGGCAAACATTTAAGCAGTAGACCATTTGCATTTTTCTAGTATAAACATTCATTTAATATGCAATAGTTTCTAGCCTTTAGTTTTAGGAATCTGGTCTTAGTCTTTGATAGATCAGAAGGGGCATTGAGGTTCGTGAGCACATACAGGATATCAGAATACCATGGAGAGTTTTGAAAAATTTCCTCAATAGTTGGATCAGGTAATCCTTCCTGTCCATCCAAGACATCTACCATGTTAATGTCAAGGGCCTGCAGTTTAGCTTCAACCATTAGTTGAGCTAGGCCCTGACCTTTGATCAGTTTCGTGGGTTTTATTTCCAGGTCATATTCTAAAATCACAGCGACCCATTTCCCCTCTTTCTGTCCGGATCTTGGGACAAGATGTCTTTAACCACTATGTTTGGCACGTAGGATATGGTGTGAGAATGCAGAATGTATACCCTAAAGTCCTTTAAGGCCTTTACCAAGGCATAGGCTTGTTTCTCCATTATGTTATATTTTAAGGGTGCATCCCTCAGAGCCTTGCTGAAGAAAGCAATAGGGTGTTCCATTCTCTCTGGGTTTTTCTGCAGCAGAACTGTAGCCACTATATGCTCGGAGGCAAATGAAAATATCAGGAAGTCTTTTGAGAAATCGGGGCTGATTAGGACAGGAGCCTGGGTGAGTGCAAGTTTAACTGATTCAAAATATTTTTTAGCCTCTACAATCCCCTTAACTCCTACACCTTTCTTCAGCATGTTAGTCATATTCCTGAGGTGTTCAGCTAGATTTGGAATAAACCTCCTTAGGAAGTTAATTTTCCCAAAGAAGGACTGTAACTCATTAATGTTCCTCGGGTGTGTGATCTGTAGTATCCCCTTAACCCTCTGGGGGTCTATCTTAATTCCCTTCTCGGATATAATGTGGCCGAGAATATTACCCTCTTGCAGCCCGAATATAGTCTTTTTTGGATTCAATGACATACCGAACCTTCTACATTTTTCAAAAACCCTTCTCAGATGTTTTAGGTGCTCTTCATCAGTCTTGGAATAGAGTGTTATGACGTCCAGATAGATGACAATGAAGTGCCCTATTTCATCCGAAAAAGCTATGTCCATCGCTTGTTGGAAGGTTGCACCAGCGTTCATCAGTCCAAAGGGCATTTTTACTTACATAAAAGTTCCCTATGGAGTGGTGAAAGTGGTCTTGAGTTGGTCTTCTGGGAATACTAAAACTTGGTTGTAACCTGAAAAACCATCTAACAGGGAGATCCTTTTTGAGCCTAATACCCTCTGAAGAATGTGTTCCATCTTTGGCAAAGGGTAATTGTCCTTAAGTGAGGCTCTGTTAAGGTTCCTCAAATCAATGCACAGTCTGATCTCACCTGTCTTTTTCACCACAGCTACTAGGTTCGAGACCCAATCAGAGAACCTCACAGGGACTATTATTCCTGCCTCGTACATATTTTTTATTTCCTTTACTACTGCAGGCAATTTTTTTGGGTTAATTCTTCGAAGTTTCTGTCTGAAGGGTTTCTGGTTCTCTTTCAATGGTATTTTGTGTTGTATGATGTTTGTGTCGTAGGCCTTTAAGTCTTCGTAGCTCCAGGAAAACACATCAATGAATTTTTTAAATAGGTCAATGTATTTATTTTTCATGTCTACGGGCAAGGACCTAGCCAATTTTATCATATTAGGCTTGTCTTCAGTGCCTATATTGCATTCCTCTTTGTCAAAGTTTGAGTTCTCTATGGTGGGTTTTTTCGCTACATCATCGAAATCAAAAAGATCTTCTAAAGGTGCCAGACCTCGGGGTATGTTTTTATCTTTAGCCTGTAACACCTCTATGTCTTCTTTATCTGCATTCTTATATTCTTCTGTTGTATTTCCAATTTGTTCATTTAAAGTGGTTATTTCAATGTTACGGGGTGATTTTTCTGCATCGGGAGGCTCCTCACTCAGTCAACTGTCCTCGGATTTAGAGTCTGAATCGGAGAATTCAAACTCGTTCCTGCCTATCAGGAAATCATCAATCTTCTTATCGCCCTCAAAGACCTGCCAATATTTCTAATTATCGGGCATTGCAGGTCTGTATTTTTTCTGAATGATGATCTGTTTGTCACTGGGAGGTTTATGATATGAAATAGCTATGCAAGCTAATCCATTTGCAATTACGTTCTGACTCCTAGGAATAAACACCATTTCATATTCCACAAAGGTTTTCAACAAATCCATGGCATCATTCTTGTACGCTCTCAACCTAGGGTGTTTCGCCGTGTATTCTCCGTTCACTTGTTTTATGATTAACTCAGAGTCTCCGCGTACAACTATCTTTCGAGCTCCTAGTTTTCTCAGCAAATTCAGGCCTAGGATAAGAGCCTCATACTCTGCGATATTTTTTCTACACTTGAAGTTTAGATTGAAAGCATGACTCTCAGTATAGTCATTCTCAGTGTTATGTAACCACACTCCCGCCCCTGCAGTCTTTCTAGTACAGGACCCATCGAAATTCATTTCCCATAAAGGTTTGCTCTCTAGTTTATCGTCGGTTTCTTTCCTAGCGTTGGTTTAATTATTATGCTGCAGTGGGGGGCTTGTGTTATGGTGTGGAGGGTTTATTTCTTTGTGTGGTGCATGGGTTTCAGTGAGATGGATAGCTATTTGTTTGCATTCTGATTCTGCCTCACTCTGAGTTTCAGATTCAGTACACTGCCCAAAGGGTTCTTCTTCATTTTCTTCCAAGTCTAGAGTGGCCATTATGTTAAAATATATGGGCGCTGTCTCATTGTTCGTATCTCTGTTTTCTAGTTCTGGCTCTTTTGTGGGCTCATCATTGCAAAGGATGAAGAAGTCCAGGTCTGCGTGTATAGAGTACAGAGGAGAATTTTCAGGCTTTTCAGGGCTGCTGACCAAGAATTTCATTTGTGCCTCTCTATACAATCTCCTAAGTTGGCTAAAGATAGGGATTGTGACATATGCTCCATCCATCTGCATTGAACCTTGCAGCTTGGCTCCCCAGGACCTTGATAATAACATGCCATAATTAGGCAGCACATCCGCCACTACAACATCCATAACCATACATTTTGCTGGAATCTGGGTCAAGTTTACACATAGGTCTTTGATCAGGCCAAGACACTTTACCTTGCTAGAGTCAAATGAATATAAGTCTTTATAGGGACAGGTTATCTCTAGGCCTAACCTCTCCATAACTACCTTAGGCATCAGGTTGTGTGATGCCCCCGAGTCATGCATCGCGTTGTGAAGGATCTTGTCTTGGATATTGAGACTGATATAAAAAGGAGGTACTACCCCTTCCTGAAACTTCCCTTCTATCTTTGGACCAAATAGAAGGGCTAGTTGATCATCACTCAGATCGAGAATATCACTGTTTTCACCTAGATTTAATGCTTTCAAAATTTGGCCTTTATATACATCCTGAGTGGCCAGCTCGGAGAGTGGGACAGAGATTTTAATTTTTGAAATCTCACTCTCCAGATTGAAGGTAGACTGACTGTTCGTGATACTCCACTCTGTTTTGTTAGCCACTATCTTAGGGGTCGAATTAGTGTGCAGATCCTCACTATGTACAGTGTTAGGAACTGTTTTATAAGGAGCACTAACTGCAGTGCCAGTGCTGCTAGTCGGTTGGCTTTGTTTTTCGGTATTTTGGTTGTCTTTCTATTTGTTCTTCCCAGAACTATCAGATGCTGATTTATTATTTTCAGCAGTCACTTTAGAAGTTTTCTCAGGCCTTTTCTTAATAGTAATCTTAGAAGCTTTTGGTTTGGAGTTGTCTGAGTTCTTTTTGCTTCTAAGTTCATACTGTTCTCTGACCTGCATGATAGCATTCTAAAACCTGAGCCTGTAATCCTCAGATTATAATCTTTCCTCATCCCAATATGAGGGTGAGGGCTGATCTTCTTCTATGGAACAGTTGTGGATTGAGTTTTCTATTTCAAACATATTTATTGTGGTTCCTTCAGACCCTTCTATGATTCCCTCATCTTCATCAAGAAAATTTTCCTGAAATGGGGGTATGACTTGTTGGTCTGATTCTCTTTGTCTGTTGGGAGTGGTATTGTTTCTCCTAAAGTTTTGGTTTTGGTTATGATTTTGGTTTCTATTTTGATTACTAACTAAGACAACCATTTTTTCCATCATTTGATGTAGCATTTCCATTTTTTTGGCTAAATGGTCATACTTGGGATCAGATGTGGAAGCTACAACGTCATCCCTATATGTTACCCTTTTCTCAGCGCTCATTCTGGCTTTCTTCTCAATCAGGTTAGCCTCTACACTCACTGCCCCTTTTTGCATATATTCCAATGTGTTGTAATCTCTCTCCCTAAGCTGGTAGGCCATGTCAGTGTCGAAGCCTTTAGGGAATTTCACTAAAGCCATACCTTGGGGAGGTTTCATATGTGGAGGAAGAGCGTTGTAAATACTATTGAACCTTGTAGAATAGTCATGGACACTCTCTCCTACGTTCCTTTTAAGGTTTTTGTATTCCGCTAATATTTGGAGATGGTTGGCCTTAACTTCCCATTTGTTTATGAAGGTTTGATATAGAGTGGGAAGGTCTTGGATACTATTAGGAGGTAGGCCTTTAAACCATTTCTTCACATCGCCTCCTAAACTCTGGGCAAATATTCTTATTTTGACTGTCTCATCGTCTATCTCCATATAGTCAAAGGAATCTTCCATCCTATCTACATGGTGCTGAGCTGTCATAGACTCTTTTGCAGTGACGTGTGGGATTCTTGATTGATAATCATTGGGTATGGGTACTAGAGGCTGAGGTAACACCAAAGGTGCATACCATGCTGCCATGAGGATGTTCTGTGGAGGTACAGGATTGGCTTGAGCAGCAGGTATGTGGATGACAAGAATATTAAGTCTAGTAGCACTTTGTTGAGCTGATTTAGGGTGGCAGAGCCCCAAGTTTGAATGAAATGAATATCCAGAGGTGTATATGGGGGAGTCTCTCTATCCCTAATTTGTTGACCACTGTGGGGTGATGAACCAAGAAGCTCAAGGTCTGGCTGGTCTATAGCACTGAATGACCTAGTTCTAGGTAATCTGCTTGGAGAGTCTAGGTCAAAAAGAGGGTATGATAGAGCTGTAAAGTCTTCTGGTGTAGAGTTATCTCTATGGATGTGTCTAGAAATAGTTGGCCTTCTAGGTGTAGGAGATTTCCTAAGAATTTTCTCGGGGTTTCCAACTATTTCAGGTGGGTTTGGGTTAGGATAAGCCCTTGTATGAATGGTCCTTGAAGCCAGTATGTTGTCTTTAATCGAAGAAGATTAATCCTACTTGTTACTTCTATTATGGCTGATGTTGTTATGGACTCTGGTCTCCCAGTGGAGTCTTAGGTGAACTAAGATAATCAGCAGGCCTACTGATCACCAGTGGAGTCTTTAATCATTGAGGAATTGTGGAGTCGCCAGGTGGAAGGTTTAGAATGTTTCAAGAGGGTATACTGTCCACCATAGTGGTTAACACCAAACTAAGGCTACTATGGTCTCCTTTGAGTCTTTGAAGTGTTTAAGGTGTGTTTTACTCAAAGCTTCTCTAGTGGAGTCGCCATTATGTTGGTGACGACAATGGGACACCAGACCAGATATTAGAAGTTTAAGGACTCTCAGATTCTCCCCAGTGGAGTCGCCATTATGTTGGGATTCCCATGTTTTGGCAAGTTTGGCAATACCAAAAGATGAGACAACATGAGAACGACTTTTGAACCTCAGGATCTAGCCCTCTTGGGTCCAGAGAGGGATCTCTCTATGATAGGCAAAGGCATATGTCTTTGAGGCTCTATTTTTATGTTTTAGGCTAGTTATAGGGATGGGTTTGTTTGTTTAATTGTTTGTTTGGTTGCTGGGAAAAGGGAAAGGAAGGGTTCTCTATGAGACAAGGATGAATAAAGAGGGTTCTAGACGGAAGAGAAATGATTTCAGGGAACACTCGAGACCATTGGGAAATGGAGTCAGGAAAGGGTTTACTTGCTGTTCAATGTGCAGGCTTTCAGTTGGGCTAGTCATCTAAAGCATTGGATCTTAAAGATGATAGTGTGGCATGAAATGGTAAGAAATAAAGTGAAAGGAAAGGAAACCTCTGAGGTGACCATTCAGGCATCGGATCCAGGGACAGGACATGCCATTAGACACCTGTGACCCAAATCCTAAAGGGTAAAATCTTCAGACAAAGGGGACATTAAATATTTAAACGCAAAGGTGAAGACTTGAGATCAGAGAGAGACTTCGAACTCTCAGTGCTTCGACATCCAGTTTAAGGGAGCTTAGAAAGGTTCAACTGATTGAGAAGGATCCTAGTAAGATAGAAACAATGTTCTAAACTCCCAGTAACCCAGTTATTTTAATTAAAACCCAACAAGAACATCTGAGGACAGATTCATTAATCCATACATCAGCTAGCAGTAATTTATAGCCACTACACTAGTTAAATTAACTTGAATCAGAACTCAGATAACACATACAGCAGAAAACATCGAAGGTAGGGAGAGCAGAAACATAGGGTACCATGCAAGCGTAAATCCTATGCTAGATTTCTGATGTGTACCAGAAGAAATGAAATATGATGAGTCACAAAGAGAAATAAAAATAGATATAGAAAAACATCACCGCTGCTTTAAATCAGGATCCAAAGAAATGTGCTTGTCATATTAAAGAGCAACACCAGTCATGTAAAAAATTGTCCAATAGCTTGATATTCAGTCTGAAAACATCTTCCTCAGCCTATCTTACAGCTTTACGCAGAGAACTATATCTCAAGGGAAACAACTTATAATTCACAGATATCCGATCAATAACCCTTACAATGAGTTTCTTCATGAGTTTTATAGCTGAAAGAGAGGCAGAGGGGGTAGATGAGACACGAAATGAAACATTAATCAGATTAGAAGAAGTGGGTCGACGCCCATTCTATTTTAATATCTGAGCATTAATCTTCGATACTCTTTGGGAGAAAGAGTGGTCTTCGACAAGCTGCCATTTACTCCAGGTATATTCTTGATGTGATTTTGCTGCAGTACTTGTAGTACTCTGGTGAATAAAAAAAAGATAGATAAATGACTATGAGGCCTGCCATACTGTGTAACAAATGTTCTGGTAGCATTAGGACTGCTGTGAGGGGAGATCTTCTCGGAGGCACAATGTAGAATAAAGAAAGTATGGGTACTGTGTCCTTTCTCAAGAGAAAGATTCTGTAGATGTGAAACACTGTCAATATTTTTTTATATGCTCTAGGCCTCTTTAGGCCTAATGTGACGATCATGAGGTCTTCAATTTGGTACAACTCCCCTTTAAACAATGAATAAGAGCCAAAATTCTTTCATTACGGGCCCTAAACTCTCTGATTACCACTGATACTCTTTGCCGCTTCATCACTGTCTCTGTCTATGAAATCTAGTCTTTAATGATGCTGGAGAGGTTTAACTGGTTTGAACACTGTACTCTAATGAAATATTTCCTGTATAAACCTTCCCAAATATTTTTGTCACAATATTAGGCTCAAAAAATATATTCTGCGCTCTTTGTCACTATAACAGTGACCGTGAGCAATGGCGGTTCTTGCCGCCTGTACACCTGCAAAACATACAATCTGTTAAGAAATCCACGCATGGGGAAGGATGGGTATGGTGGAATGATGTGAAGATGGTAGTGCGACAGAAGCGAATGTTATGGATGCAATGGGAAGTGGTGGGAACATGCAGTGAAACAGTGAAAAACGAACTAATGAAAGTCGGGCGAAATGACAAAACTTTAATGTAAAACATTAAAAATTTAATGCTTGGCGGGATGATATGATGTTTTAATGCAAAACCCAAGGTTTGGGCCTTTGAGGGAATTGCACAGAAAATGCGTGGGAAACATATGAAATGGGTGGATATGGTGGGACCCGGTTGTGGGCGGAGGGTGATTCACTACAGACCGTTAGATCTCAGGAGGAGATCAACGGCTGTGATTGGATCAGAGGAGCCAAAACGGGAACACATGGTGGAAAGAGGGCGAATCCTGGTCATTGGTTCTTGTGGATTCAATGGCTAGGATCACGTCGGAGGATCGCAGTTGGGAGGGACGGAGGATGGCATAGTTTAAACTTTGCGATTACGATCGGAGCGAGGAAGCGAGGACCGTCGGATTAAAAGGTGAATCGACGGTGGGGAAGGTCATCGGAGGTTTTCAACGGGAAGTGATCAGGGTGCGACGGAATGAGCGATGACCATTGGATCTATTCCAATCAACGGCGGAAATTAATTAAAATGTCGACAGGCTAATAACACCATCGCATCGAAACTTCTTTTTTATAATGGACAAGCATGTCCCGCTCCAATTCTCCGATGCGACTAGCACCTTGCGGGCTAGCACTCGATTTTAGCACCCCGACTTATGGAAGGGAAGTAGTTATGGGCTGGCCAAAAGGGGCTTAGCCTGCACATGGAAAAATATGGGTTTTTAGGCTTAAAAATGATGTTTTTAAGGCTCAAAGAGGCTTTCGGTAGGGGAAAAAGGGATTTAAAAACCATCAATGGGATTTCACTTGGTTTTTAAAGGGGATTTGGGTGGTTTGGAAGACTTAGGAGGGATTTTGGGAGTCAAAGGGGAAACTTTGAAAAATGGGAAAAAGGGTTAAAATGGGGAGTTTTGTAGAGGTACAAGGGACATAACAAGGCTTTTCTGAGCACGAATTTTTCATAGGCAGTGAGGCTTTTTGAATGGAAATAGCAGCGACGATCTTCTCCAAAGAAATGGGCACACAGAGGCTTCCAAGGATGAGATATTTTCATAGGAAATGTATCTCTTGAAGGCTTAGAAAATATTTAGCCACCTGTTTGCTTGCCAAAAATTCATAGGTGGCTAACAGCAGGTAAATCCCCTATGTAGACATAAGCAGTCCCTCTAGCCCTAGAGTGGGTCTAGAAACAAGGAAGCATGCTAGAGTGTCAGTTCCTAGTTACTGAATGAAAATGGACATGATGGATTAACCTACTTAGAGTCCAACACTGTCATTGTAGCTGTAGTGGTGTTGGCCTCTCGCTCCTGTCTTGGCAAGTCACAATTCTCTTGTGGTTACGCCCGAATACCTCCACATAGAACAACTGAAAAGAACAGCATACAATGAAATATTTTCACTCGTAACTACTAGCAGTCAAAGAGGGCTAAGAAAATTGCATTAGAATAAATAATATAACACAAAACGGGAACCAAACAAAAGTCACATATATGTATATTAATAGAAAGAAGAGATACAACCAAGGCTTTGACGTCGCAGTCTCCTCTAGTGGGGTTCAGCCGAAGCGCGTCTCAGATATTTGTCAGGGGATTCAGACGAGATGAAGGCCTGGACTCAAAACTCTCTCAATGAAGTTCCTTCTTGTCTTATCTGTCTAACAATTCAGCTATAGTATGTCTAACTCTCCATGTTCAGCTAGCTTATGCAAAGAGAGACAACCTTCTTTTATAGAGGAAAATGAGGAGGTTAGGATCCCTACAAAGGTGGAAGGGAGGCCTATCCTTTAGGAGGTTCCCATAAGAGGTGGAAACCATAAACTAAAGGAGGGATTCCATGGTTTATCAGTTCAACCACTCCCAATGACTCATTCTTGAAGTTGTTGGAATGGAATCTCCACCTCTATTTTTAAAAAACATTCCATAAACAGATCGGCGAGAGTGGCTAACTAGGACAAAGCGCCAACTAGAGTGAAGCCCAGTGCTAATCTTCCACATCAGCGTGAGGGCAGAACAAACTACTCATGCCAAGGAAAAAACAAGGGTTTCTGTAGCTCTGCTCAGGGAATTGTCAACAGAAGGAATATTGATCTCATGTAAAAGGATGCAATGATGGTCTTTGCAAGGCATGGCACTTATAGTTAGTCACAGAAATGACCCTCCAATGTGCGAAATGGGGATTTCAGGGACAGTGAAAAAATGCTGTGTAACAGTCCCCAATTGGTTCATCAATAGGATTCTTCCCAATCCTAACTCCAACAGGCCGAGTCTGGGTCTCCACCTCTGCCTAAATTCCTCCTAGAGTCGTTGTCTGTTTCCCCCAGCTTGTCCTTGGTCTTTTTATCTTGAATTCTTCCCAAGTTTTTCATTGCTGGCCTAGGGCATCCATCACAATTAGGTTAATGAGTCCGTCATTAGTCACGCATGCCTCCGGGTGTGCTGCTGTTTTTACTCTTGGTGCCATGTGCTTGATGTTTCCTAGAAAATAGAATGGAAGATTGATTCTTTGCTAGTGCCAAAGGTGGTTCAACAGAGGAAAGTGATAGTTGAACACTATTATGGATCTCCCTTTGCAAGTGATATATTTTACTAAGCCCAAGGCAACATCTTCCCAAGGATGAGGAAGTGACAATCTGTTAGTTCCTCTTCCTTTCTTCTCAAGTTTCTCTTCTCCTACTAGGAAATCCTCTTTCAAGGAGGGGTCATTGATTTTTATGTTAAACCACCTCCGCCCCTCTACTGGTAATGAAGTTACCCGAGCATTTACCTATTCGATCACCACCACTTGCATGCCCCTTAATCAGGTTTTATTATTGTTAAAGTTCTGAGCAAATTCAATTTCCATTGCCTCATCTGAGCCTTCAAGCTTCTGGAAAACTCAACCCATCTAGCATCTCTGAATATATGGTAAGATTCTGGGAAATTCCATAGAGCATCCATGGAATCCGGCACATGCCTGACCACTGCTCCACCCATATCTGTTGTTTGTTTCTAAATTTTCTTCTTAATGTTCGACAACACTGTAATATCACTGAGTTTATGAGTTCACTTCTTTGCTATTCAGTCCTGTTGTAACATCACTGTGTCACTAAACTAGCTACTACTCGGCACCTCTGCTTATCCCAATCAACGAGTTTATAATGAGAATGCAAGGTTTCAGTCAATGAGGTTGATGGAAGGTGACGGCTTTCACAAATTTACCAAATTGTACCCTACACTAATATTCATAAATGGCTTATTATTGAAAGTAATGATATTTCATACACACGCTCTTTTCCAACCAGATTCGGTCATCATTAGCAATTCTATTATTGATTAGGTGCATTCAAATTTAATAGATATTTATGATTACAACCTTTTTGCAATGATTTCAAGTCATATCCCCTCCCCCACTTTAATGGTGACGGCCGCCCACGACCGTCACAGGAGCATCATTACTTTGCAAATTAATCACTGAATCATCAATGACAATCATTTACCTTTTTGATGACATACATGAGGTGACGTGGAGGAAGACTTGAATTGACGACGTCCTGCTTGCAGCACTCGTGTCATTGTGTTTAGCTGGCATGGTTATTTCTATTTAGGGAATGAATTAAAAAGAACAATATTCGTGGATGTTAGCTATTACATGTGTAACAAGCAAGACATGTTTTAAATTATTCTAAGAAAAACATAATAATAAGAAGAAATTGGTACAAAAAAGGAAATTACATGAATGTCATCATCCTAGGACATAGATCAAAAAGGGAAGATGATATTACAGGGAGAAAAACATGGGTGTAACAGTTGCCACAAGAGTGGTTTTTAGCTGTTACTGACTGTCTGACTGCGCCTCGAAAAGGGGTTTTCATAGTTAGATTTATTTTTGTTTTTCTTTTAGTTTGTTATTTTATTTTTATTTTTTTAAACAGGTGTAAAAACTGCCACAATGGTGGTTCTCAACTGCTGCACTTATTGGAATTTCAAATTTTAAGGCTACAGAGGAGAATGTTCCCCTGCTGTCATAACATGAAGATCAGAGTCCGCGACAATGTTGACAAATGATTCCTTCAAAGCGGGTTGATGATATAACCTTAGACGGTTCCCATTAACCAGTAACAACATATTAGCACTCTCAATGGTGATCAATTGTACAATCCCATTTTCAAATACCGTATCCACTTCGTAAGGTCCTAGCCATCTGGTGTAGAGCTTGCCTTTGAAGTCTTTGAACCTTGAATCATACGAAGAGCCCAATCTCCTTTCTACAAATTTTTCTTCTTAATAAACCCATCATGCCATTTGTCTCTTTGCTGCTGGATGATTTCTTTCTGTTTAATAGTAGCCAGTCGTTTCTCTTCCAACTCATTGAGTTGGTTCAATATTTGAGTCTGTGTTGTACTCAAATCCAGATCAACCTACAATTCTGTTCTTAATGTATTTGTTTCAAATTCTATGGGGAATAAGGGATTCTTACCATACACCAGTTCATATGGTGAGAAGCCTACAGTATTCCTCCATGTTGTCTTGTAAGCCCACAGTACCTATGGAAATTTCTCAGCCCAGTTTCCTCGGTGGTTGGCTACTGTCTTTGTCAAGATTCCCTCTATGAATTTATTGGTTCTTTATACTTGACCATTTTCTTGTAGATGATAGGGTGTAGTGATTCTATGATGGATTTCATACTTTTCAACCAACTTCTTGACCAAATGAGATGTGAAATGATGACCCCCATATGTCAATATCTCTCCGGGTATTCCAAAGCGAACAAAAATATCTTGAAACAAGAAGTTTGAAACATCCTGCTTTGTTGCTCTAGTTAGTGCCCTTGCTTCGACCCATTTTGTGACATAATCGGTATAGGCCAATATGTATGCTTTTTTTGTGATGAAGTATTAATTGGCCCCACAAAGTCTAGGGCCCATTTCTCGAATGGTTCTATTACTATCTGAGGTTGTAACAACATCTCATCTAATTTTAGAGGTTGGCCCATCCTTTGGAAACTATCACATCCTTTCATAAACTTCATGGCATCCTGGAATATAGTTGGCTAGTAGTACCCCATTGAGAGTACTTTATGTCTTGTCCTCTTGTCAACAAAGTGTACTCCACAAGGTTCCTCATGAAAATCATTTAGGATCTCAAATACCTCATCTTCGCTAACACATTGCCTAATTTGGAAATTTGGCCCGGTGTGATAGAGATTGCCTTCTATCCAGGAGTAGGTAGCACTCAGTTGTATAATCCTCGTTCTTTCCTTGGAAGACAATTGGTGTGGGAATTTTCCCGCAACAAGGTAATTTCCTATATTTGCATACCATGGTGAGTGAGTAGAAATGGAAAAAAGATACTCATCTGGAAAAGAATCCTCAGTAGCAGTTCAGTCATCACTTATAGTTAATCAAGAAAGGAAATAAAAAATTATGATATCTTTTTCGGGTTTATCTAAAATAGTAATGTCAAATTCTTGCAAAAGCAATAACTGTCGTGTAACTCTAACATTAGTAACAGGATTTTTCATCAAAAATTGAATTGCAGCATGGTTAGTGTGTACAAATACTTGGTACCCGGTGATGTAGTGCCGGAATTTGTTGATAGTATGCGCTACTGCTAGGAATTCTTTCTTAGTAACAACGTAGTTAAGTTCTATTGGAGTTAAGTTCTTGCTGATGTAATAAATGGAATAAGGCTTCTTATCCTCCAACTACCCAAAAAAAACACCCACAACCATTTCATATGCATCTGTAGCAATATGAAACGCCAATTCCCAGTTTGGTCCTCGTAAAACAGGTGCTGTTGTTACACAGTTCTTCAAATTTAAAAAGGCCTGATCACACTTTTTTGTCCACACAAATTCCGCATCTTTCATCAGTAATGAAAATAAAGGAGATGCAATCTTTAAAAAATTCTCTATAAACCTCCTATAGTATCCTGCATATCCCAAAAAACTACGTACCTCTTTCAGAATCTTAGGGGTCGGGATTTTCAAGATTACCTCAATTTTTCCAGGATCTACCTTGATTCCATCTGCTGAAATGAAATGTCCCAGCACAATTCCCTCAGTCATCATCATGTGGAATTTTTTCGTGCTCAGAGCAACATTAGTTTGTTCACAACGTTCCAACACTTTTTCCAAGTTAGCTAATGCTGTCTCAAAGGCATCCTCGTAGGGTGTAAAATCATCCATAAATATTTCAAGACAATCATTCAAAAGATCAGGAAAAATACCTAATATTTCCCTTTGAAAGGTTTCTGGTGCATTGTAGAGACCAAAGGGAAGGACTCTGTACGCAAAAGTACCCCATGGAAAAGTAAAGGTTGTATTTCTTGATCTTCTAGAGTAATCTGCACTTGATTATAGCCACTAAACCCATCTAGAAATGAAAATAATTTTTTTCCAGAAAGAGTGTCCAAGACCTGATCAATAAATGGTAAGGGAAAATAATCTTTGTGAGTGGCCTTGTTAAGTGGAGACACCCACTGACTGTCAGAAATAGGGTAGATGAAATTAGCATTAAGGAGTTTCTGCAATTCTTCTTTTACTATCTCCTTAAGTGCGGGGTTCTTTTGACGCTGAGGCTGTCTAACAGGTTTGCAATCTTCTTTAAGGTAAATACGGTGAGTGCATAAGGTAGGATGGATTCCTTTCTAACGGTATAGTCCCATGCAAATGCCTTTTTGTATTTCTGTAACAGCTATATCAACAATCTGTTTTGTTCAAAATTCAGGTTAGGATTGATGTTTAAACATTTTCCAAGTTTGATTTCAATGAGACTTCTGATAGTAAGTGGAGTTGTTTTCAAATGTTCAATAATTACATCATCTTCCTCACCTTCTTCTCCCAATTCTCTAATGGAGGAAACAAAGAGTGGATTATTGATAAAACCATTAATAATATCAACCTCTGTTTCATCCTTCAAGTATTGTGATTTTCCAAGCGTGAGAAGAGGCAGGGAAATATCATATTCAGGTGCAAATTCGTCCCACCAGGGACTATTCGAATCCATATGAGGTTTTTCTAGGGGATAAAGATTTAGGTTTTGAGTGGCATGTCCATATGAGATCACCATGGATACAGATCTACATCCGATATATGCATCTGTAGTGTCTAGCCACGGTCTTCCCAAGATTAAAGGATGACCCTCCAGATTGGATTTGGTTTGTAAAATGAGAAAGTCAGCCGGATAGTTCCAGGAGGCCACAGTGATAACCACATCTTCAAACATTCCTTCGGGCTTAACACGGTACCTATCTGCTAGTTCAAGCACTATAGCTGTAGATCTAATTCCACGAAGTCCTAGAGATATGAAAAGGTATTTAGTCATAACATTAATAGCTTCCCCTAGATCAATCAAGGTATTGGTTATGTTGGGGTCCTGTGATTTGGCAGATTGGCATACTAAATTTAAAGGCAACATCAAAACCACTTGGAATCCTAGGATCTAGCCCTCCTGGATTCAAAGAGGGATCTCTCTATATGAGTTTTAGAATGATATGTTTATAGGCTCATGATATGATATTAGGCTAGTTATGAAGCACAAGGGATTTGTTTGTTTTTGGTTGGGGATCATTAATTGAGAAGGTCATGTGGAGTGAAGGAGGAAATAAGTAGAAGGATGTTTCAACATGGGAAGATAGGTCAAGAAACAGTGCCAATTCATTGGGCTATGGAGTCATAAAAGGGTTTAATTGCACAACAACTATTCAAGGGTTTCCATAGGGCAAGTCATCTATATCAAAAGATCTCTTTAAGTTGAGTTTGTGGTATGAAACATTAAGAAGTGTGGTGAAAGAATCAAAGCTAATAACCAATTAAGAATATATTAACTTCACTACACAAGAAAAGCCTTTCAAAGTAACTGATTTTGGAGGAAGCCAAAGGACAGGGAAAACCATAGAATTCTCTAGGAAAAATCCTACTAAAGACAACTTCTAAGACAACAATCCAGTAATTCTCTTGACTACCTTCAGAAAGTAGAAAAAATTTAAGATAAACATAAAAAGTAGCCTAAGATCAAGTAAGGACTTTGAACATATCCTGCTTTTGACATACTCTTAAGGGAAATATTCAAAACAACTATTTAAGACTAAACAAGGGACAGGGCTAACCATAAAATTCCTTGATAAGGACTCTACTTAGCATGCAATGAAAAGATCATTCGAGAACGACATCTCAAGTTCTACTCAGTAAGACATGGGCTCACCAACATTCCTTGACTGGTTATACTCTATTGAAATCATTCCCAAAGCAACAATTAGAAGAAAACATAGAGATAAAGCTTATCAGGTAGAAATAGGGTACTTTGCAGTAAATCCTACTCTAAATTTGTTGTTCTTTATCAGAGAAAATGGACAGTATGGAAACATAAGGAGAATAACAATTATAGTAAGAAAAACATCACCAATAATATAGACTAGGATCCTGTGAATCTACTTGTTTATTTGATGTGCAAGACCAGTCACATACTTTATGTCCAATGGCTTTCTAGAGTCCAATACTTCTCTTCCCAGCCTATTATATTACAACTACTCAGCTACTTCCACTTAATAATAGTTCCAAAAATCAATAACTTTCCAAACCTTTACAATGAAACTTCAAAGAGTATTTATAGGTGAATTAGGAGGAGTGGTGGAAGAGATGATCTTAATGATCAATTAAGACAGAGGAGAAGTGCATCGAATGCTTCACTCTGCTCAATAAACATTGCATTAATTGTTAAGACCATTCAGTAGTTTTTTTTGACCTTGAGGCATATCTGGTAGGCTAGTAATAACTCTGAAATGTGTGATTTTGGAGATATCCTCTGACTGCAGTAACTCTGTCTTGGCTTCTGAGACTTTTGGGGTCCCATAGTTTGCAAGATTGGCAAGAACAAACGCTGTAGGGCCTACATCAGAACCACTTTGGAATCCTAGGATCTAGCCCTCCTAGATTCAGAGAGGGATCTCTCTATATGTGTTTTAGAATGATATGCTTATAGGCTCATGATATGATATTAGGCTGGTTATGAAGCTCAAGGGAACTTTTTTTGGTTTTGGTTGGGTAGGATATCATAAAAATAAAGGAAGTCCTTTGAAGGGTAAAGGTGTGAGTAAGTTGAAAGAATGGTTTAGCTGATAGGATAGGTAGGAGACAGTATCAATCCATTGGGCTATGGAGTCACAAAGGATTTAATTGCACAACAATTTTCAAGAGTGGTCCATGGGGCAAGTCATCTATATCAAAGGATCTCTTTAGATTGATTTTGTGGTATGAAACATTAAGAAGTGTGGTGAAAGAAGCAAACATATAAGAAAACAAAGGGCAACCTAAGTTTAGGTAAGGACTTTGAACCTATCTTGCTTTCGGCATATTCTCAAGGGAAAACATTTAAGATAAATAGAAAAGGTAGCCTACGATCAAGAAAGGAATTTGAACCTATCCTGCTTTTGGCATACTCTTCGGAAAACTTTCAAAACAGATGTTGGAGAAAACACTAGAGGACAGGGCTAACTATAGACTTCCCTAGTTTAACTTTACTTAGCATGTAGTGAAAATATCATTCAAGAACAATGTCTCAAGTTTTACTCAGCAAGACATGGGCTCACCAACATTCCTTGACTGGTTATACTCTATTGAATTATCCTCAAACACACAATTAGAAGACAACATAAAGATAAAGCTTATCAGTGAGAATTAGGGTACCTTTTATAGTAAATCCTAATCTAAATTTGCTGTTCTTTATCAGAGAAAGTGGACAATATGAAAATATAAGAAAAACAACATTACAGTAAGAAAAAAATCACCATTGAAATAGACCAGGATCCCATAAATCAGCTTGTATATTTGATGTTCAAACCAGTTACAATCTTCAAGTATAGTAGGTCTTTACAGCTTTAAACTTATCTTCTCAGCCTATCTTTCTTCAATCACTAACAGAGCTTCAACAACTTCAACAACTATTTATATTCAACAAGTATCCAACCAACAACAATAATGGGCTCCTCATATGATATATATAGGTAAATTGAGGAGGTGGAGTGAAAGGAAGGTCCAACTATTCAATTAATACAGAGTAAATGCTTCTTGACCTTTGGGAGGCCTAATGGAGAATATATCTAATGTCTTAACTATGTTAATTGAATTTTACATTAAATTTCATCTACTTCAGTCACTTTTGTTGACTTTTGAGGCTTTTGGTAGGCTGACAATTACTTTCTGAGTTGTCTTTGCAAATATCCCTGACTGTGCATTGAATTTGTATTCTTTTGAGGCAAAATAAACTGGTAGGTGGAATTTTTGGTCTTTGGAGAAGTAAAGGCTTTGGTGATTTGGCATTTGAAACCATATTTCTACTAATCTGTCATGATTTGTTGCTTTAAACTTGAATTAGGCCTTTGATATGCATTTAGGCCTTCTTTAATCATCTTTACTTTTCTCGTTTGCAGGGGTTTCTTGGCACACTGGAGGGTTTCTGTGATTGCATCGATGGTCATGAAGCATCAATCAAATGTTCAGAATCAAACCCCGGATCCCTTTTCTGCATATTTGGATCCCAGGATCATCATCCTGAGGTTCTTCGCCACTGATATCGGCCATGGGAGGGCCTGTACATTATTGGCCGCCATTAAAACCTGCAAAACAAACAAAAACATATTATAAAACCTGCGCTTGAGGGATAAACTGCTTCAGAGGCGTCGGGATGGTAGAGGAGTGATTGCAAAGGAGGAATAGTGTGCATAGGGAGGGGTTCCATAGGTGGAACTAGGAAGAATGGTGGTTTATTTGAATTTTGGCACGGGAATAGTGATGGCAGTTTTACGCAGTATCAGAGTGGTAGTCACGCGGGGTTCAGGTAGCTAATGGTTTTAACCTGAATGGACGCGATTCCATTCAGTTGCTGACACTTGTCCAGGCTAATACCACCTGTTTTGCGTTGATTTTGCATGTTAACTCGTTACAGAGAAACAAGCGTGATATTGAATGCGGGCCATCAGATCCGTGGGAGCCAAATTGATGGTGGAGGATGAGCGCAACGGGAGGAGATGCGCAGTAGAGGAGATAGTGGAGGATAGGTGGTGGGCAGAGAATGGGCTGGTAAACAGTTAGTGGAAGGTGGGCCAGCCGCATGATGTCAGCTTCTTTGTCAGGAGGTAGAATGTTATTGGTGGGGTTGAAAATGGTGAGGAGGCGTGATGACTATTAGATCGGCAAGATCTATGGCGGAGATTGACCAAGGGGAGAACGTGGTGCGGAAAAAATGAAAAAGAAAAAATGAAGGGACTAAAGGAAAGGGAGAGATGTGGTCCCATGGGGAGTATGATAGGACTGAGGGTTTTAAGAGATAGGAGTGTAAGCTTAGCGAAGGGTCTCAGGCTTTTGGCCATATGAGCAAAGGGGCGGAGGGGCTTAAATCTTATATATAAAAGGTCGGAAAATAAGCTTAAAAGAAGGTTTTTAGGCCTTTTTAAGGTTCCGATGGGGATAAAAAAAGGGGTTTAAAACCATATAAGGAGCTTTATAAGGTTAAACGGGGGTTTTTAGGAGAAATGAGGAAAAATAAAGGGAAAAGGGGCCTTTTCAGAAGATAAGGAAGTGTTGTTAGGATAGGTGAAATAATGAGTGAAATGGAGGGATTTTGGAGGAAATTATGAAGGTGAAAAGATGGAGAAAATGGCTGAAAACAATTTTCTCTAGATATCAGCAGGAAATTTTTGAGGAACTATGAATGAAAGTTATCAATGCAATGGATTTCTTGAGGATAAAGATCTCAGAGAGGCTTCAAGAAGTCACAGATTTTGCATGAAATTTGTTTTTGGAAGGCTAAAGACCTGTTTTAGCCATCTTTGAATATTTGAAAATTATGGATGGCTAACAGTGGCTCCACTTGGGGATGGCAGCTCCTTGGAGGTGTCAAGAACCTTAGAGATTTATCTCTGGAATGTAGATAAATGTCCTACACTTTAAAAATCCCCTTTCTTCTTTGATCATGCTGCTTGAAAAAATGATCAGCATTTACATAATAACAAATCAATTTCTTCCCAGACAATTACCTACACAACCTACTTTCCTAAAAAAATTTCTTCATAAGGTGCAGTTGGACTTGCAAACCTTTTGAAATCAACATTTTATTATTTTATTTGAAGGCAGGAAACTAATCTAAATCTACCCTTATTTCTTCCATGAGTTCAGATTAAACAGTTGAAATCATTAGCTTCTCTACCTAACTACTATATGTCAGGATTAAGCTGTCTGACGGATCTGAATTCTCTACATTCTAAAAAAGAAATTTAAACACATACGACCCACGAGTAAACTGTCTGATTTGGTGTAAGACTATGGCATCAAAAAAAGCTGCACATAGACTGAAATTTACAAAAATTCAAAACAAAATTGTGAAGGCTTAAGATCTGAAAATTAAGAACATCCTTCTTTCTTCTTATGACTCAGATTTTGATCTATTTAGAGCCTTCTTTTTCTATTCTTTCTTGGGTCAGATTTTGAGCATGTTTGAACCATTTTTCTCTATCTTTGGCTCAAGTTTTGATATGATTAGAGCCATTTATTTCTATCCTAATCTATTCTACTAATAAGCCAAGATTTCATTGTTTGGCAAATCTTCTTCACTAACCTATCAGGAGTAAATTGAAATCTATCTAGTCATGATTAGGCTATATGACTAAATAGCAGTGCTCTTTCAAGTAGTGGCATTTAGGCTTGCACACTTTCATATTTTTCTTTTCTTTTTTGGTATGGGGCTATACCTTTCTTCTTTTATATCTACCCTTTTTTCTCTTTTCTACTGTTTTTGTATTTTTTCAATTTTTATTTCAAAGTAAAAAACAAAAAATAACTAAATGCTCACATGCTGAGCTTTATTGACATTCCTACCTACCCTAATCTAACCCTAAAATATTTAGATGTTTAGCTGACAAATTCTCTTTTCCAATACATCTAGTCAATCAGATGGTTCCATGACTGGTCGTTGGTCATCTCTTTGAGCAGGAAAATATAGTGCAGCCATTTGATTGGTAACAAAAATGAGTAGAACATCTAACCGCTTGTTAGAGATAACCATGGGGTATTTTGAATGTGGGTCTTTGAAACCAAGGCCACCACAAGTGGTGACCACTCCTGATGTATCTGGCTCTTGCAGAGAGTCAATTCTTGGGAACTTGAGCCAATCGGGGCCTCCATATATTCTGCCACAGGATCAACAAAAACATGATATAAAATTTCTTCTTCTGGGCCTCCCATGATTGATTGATTTCCTGCATCCCAGATAGCTTGGTTCACTGCGTCTTCAGTGTGGCTCTTGAAAGCATAATCATCCTTATCCTGCACATCAAAAGGTAGTGAAATTTCTTCTTGCTTTGGGGGAGGGAGGCTTTCCAAAAATGCTTTGGGGTCCCTGACTTGATATGAATGATCTTGTGAATTCAACATTTCAATTTCAGTTTCATATCTTTCAACTATCGATTCTAGAATTTTTTTCTTAATCTCAGGTTTAGCATTGAATTTTGAGCTGAGAAGGATAACCTTTGGAAGGTCCTCACATTCCAGTTCTGCCAGGTCACTTGACATTATATAACGAAACTCTGCTATGAGACTTGACTTCATTTTTGCAAATTTTTTAGAGTCTTCTATTAGTGGAGTGATTTGGTATTTGATATGTTGGGATGTGGAGTCGCCACTATGTTGTGTTTTTAGACCCAATAATGAGAAAAGTTCAGCCAGATATGACAGTCTTTAAAATGATAACTAATCTTTTTCAAAGAAAACTCAATCCTCAAAGTCTTCGTAACTAATTTTTCATGATGTTTGAAGGATAAAATAACTTCCCAGTGGAGTCTTAGGAAAAACTAGAGGGGTCAGTAGGCCTACTGAATACCAATAGAGTCGCCAGGTGAAGGATTTTTACTTGTTTTCAAGGTTTGGTTATTGTTCACCATCAACAATCAATAATAACCAGTCTTGGTGACACTTGTATCATTTAGGAATAGGGGTTCATTGAGTTGTAAAGTTATCTATTACTCAATATTTTTCCCCAGTATGGTCGCCACTATGTTGGGGTCCCGTAGTTTGGAAGATTGGCAAGAACAAACGTTGCGGGGCCTACATCAAAACCACTTTGGAATCCTAGGATCTAGCCCTCCTGGATTCAGAGAGGTATCTCTCTATATGTGTTTTAGAAAGATATGCTTATAGGCTCATGATATGATATTAGGATAGTTATGAAGCTTAAGGGAACTTGTTTTGGTTTTGGTTGGGTAGGATATCATCAAAATAAAGGAAGTCATTTGAAGGGTAAAGGTGTGAGTAAGTTGAAAGAATGGTTCAGCTGATAGGATAGGTAGGAGACATCATCAATCCATTGGGCTATGGAGTCAATTGATTTTTACATTAACTTTCATCTAATTCAGTCACTTTTGTTGACTTTTGAGGCTTTTGATAGGCTGGCAATTACTTTCTGATCTGTATTTGCAAATATCTCTGAATGTGCATTGAATTTGTATTCTTCCGAGTCAAAATAAACTGGTAGGTTGCATTTTTGGTCTTTGGAGAAGTAAAGGCTTCGGTGATTTGGCATTTGAAGCCATATTTCTACTGATCTGTCATGATTTGTGTCTTTAAACTTGAATTAGGCCTTTGATATTTCTTTAAAACCTGTAACACAAACAAAAACATATTATAAAACCTGTGCTTGAGGGATAAACTACTTTAGAGGCATCAGGATGGTAGAGGAGTGATTGCAGAGGAGGAACAGTGTGTAGAGAGAGGGGTTCCATAGGTGGAACCGGGCGGAATGGTGGTTTATTTGAATTTGGCGCGGGAATAGTGATGGTAGTTTTGAACAATACCGGAGTGGTATTTGTGCGTGGTTCAGGTGGTTAATGGTTTTAACCAAAATGGACGTGATTCCATTTAGTTTCTAACACCTCTCCAGGCCAATACCACCCGTTTCATGTTGATTTTGCTTGTTAACTTGTTACAGAGAAACGAGCATGATATTGAATGAGGGCCGTCAGATCTGGGGGAGCCAGATCGATGGTGGAAGATGAGCATGATGGGAGAAGATGCATGGTAGAGGAGACAGTGGAGGACAGGTGGCGGGCAGAGAATGGTCTGGTGAACAGTTAGTGGAAGGTGGGTCAGCCGTGTGATGTCAGCTTCTTTGTCGGGAGGTGGAATGTTATTGGCGGGGTTGAAAATGGTGAGGAGGCGTGATGATCGTTAGATCAGCAAGATCTGCGGTGGATATTGACCAAGGGGAGAACGTGGCATGGAAAAAATGAAAAAGAAAAAAGGAAGGGACTAAAGGAAAGGGAGAGATGTGGTCCTGTGGGGTGTATGATAGGACCGAGGGTTTTAAGAGACAGGAGTGTAGGCTTAGTGGAGGGTCTCAGGCTTTTGGCCATATGAGAAAAGGGGTGGAGGGGCTTAAGCCCTCAGGGGCTTAAAGCCTATATATAAAAGGTCAGAAGATAAGCTTAAAAGAAGGTTTTTAGGCCTTTTTAAGGTTACGATGGGGATGAAAAAGGGGTTTAAAACCATATAAGGAGCTTTATAAGGTTAAACGAGGTTTTTTAGGAGAAATGGGGAAAAATAAAGGGAAAAGGGGCCTTTTCAGAAGATAAGGAAGTGTTGTTAGGATAGGTGAAATAACGATTGAAATGGAGGAATTTTGGAGGAAATTATGAAATTGAAAATATGGAGAAAATGGATGAAAACAATTTTCTTTGGATATCAGCAGGACTTCTTTGAGGAACTCTGAATGAAGGTTATCAATGGAATGGATTTCTTGAGGATAAAGATCTCGGAGAGGCTTCAAGAAGTCACAGATTTTGCATGAAATTTGTTTCTTGAAGGCTAAAGACTTGTTTTAGCCATCTTTGAATATGTCAAAATTATGGATGGCTAACAGGGACAAGTTAGGTAAAACATTTAGTTTTAAGGCCACCCATGCCTTTATAATAACTATCCTGACAATTTAAGAGGGTTTTTCAGTAGCGTAACTATCAAGTTTCCCCTTTGAGTGTACAGTAGGTGGCAGGTGGCATTATGGGTTGCTAAGAAGTAATTAGCCTCGCTGATGTGTCCTTTGGAGGCTTTCTCTGGCTGATTTGTCTCTCTTAAACAACTTAATCACTGATTTAGGCTTTGATTTCTGCTTTATGCTTCATTAGGCCTTCTCAGATCATATTTGGTCTTCATGCTGCTTTATCCATTGAATTGTGGATTAAGGCTCCTGATCTTCAAGCTTTGCACTTTAATCCTTTTAAACTTTAATCTTGGATCTCTTCTGATATTTTCACTACTTTGTTCAATTTGATGTACAGGTGGCTTGCGCTGGAGGGATTTTCTTGTGTAATCAACATTCATGAAATATTGATTAAACTTGACAATTCAGCCCTTTATGTCCCTTTCTGCATTGAATTCGGCCTCTGAGGATCGTCATCCTCAGCCTCTGCAACTATGTTTGCTGTGGGACGAATTTTATTGAACAACCACCATTAAACCTGCATAAAATCAACAAACCAGTTAAATAAAACCTGCGGATTGGGCTTAAAATTCTTACAGAAGGTTTGGCGGAGGCAGAGGAGCATTTGTGGAGGAAGTGTGAATGCAGCGATGGAATGTAAAATCATGACGGATAGGCGAAACCAGGGTTTCATTTGAATAAGGGTGCGAAAGGTGATAAGCGGTTTTAGGAATACCGGAGGCGGTATTCGGGCGGGGTGAAGTTGGTAAGCAATATTAGGCCAAGGGGACACGATAGATGTCTGGGCGCGACATGTGTCCCTGGCAAAACCGCCTATTTCGCGTGGAAATAGTGCGATCAAGTGGTTTTGTGGAATGAACGTGAAGTGAAATGGTGGTTGTTAGATCTGGGGGCTACAGATCGACGGTTAAAAACAAACACGAAGGGAAAAGAGATACACAGGAGGAAGACAGGTGGGACCCGGTAATGACGTCAGCTAAATTGGCGCGTATCGGACTGATCATTGGATGGTGAAATGGTGTGGTTAAATGGTGACTGTTGATCTAGGAGAAATGAACGGCTGAGATCAATTGGGAGGATATATAAGGATGGCGGGATGAAAATGCAAGAGTAATGTGGACCGTTTAGATGAGGGGAAATGGACGGTTGTGATTGAATCGGGGCTGGGAACATCGGGAATCCAGACAGATGGGAGGAAGAGATGTGGGGGGAGCGATTGCGATGTGCCAATGGAGCGAGAGCCATTAGATCTTAAACAGGATCAACAGTGGAGATTTGCTCAGGGGATCAACCATGAGTGGAAAAAAGGAATGTAGGAGATGGAAGCGGGGAAGCGCGAGGTGCGAAGTGCCAATAAGCTGATGGGCTTAGCGCTTGTTCATAGCGCCGGGTCATATGAGAAAAAGGGAATAGGGCTAAGCCGAAAGGCGCTTGAGCCTGGGGTAAAAGAGGGGTTTTAAACCAAGTAAAAGAATATTTACAAGGTTTTAAAGGGATTTCTTGAGGAAATGGAGGAATAATAAAGGGAAAAAGGGAATTTTAGGAGGGAAATGATGGAGAAGAGGTTTTTGAAACAATCCTTGTCTATGAGCAAGCTTCTTTGAGGATTTTTGAGCGAAGACATCAGTGAGATGGGTCTTATGAAGGATATTGAACACAGTAGACTTCAAGAACTCACAAATTTCTTGAAATTTGTTTCTTGAAGGCTGAAAGACATGTTTTAGCCATCATTTGAATATATCAAAATTATGGATGCCTAACAGTGGCTCCACTTTGGGATGGCAACTCCTTGGAGGTGTCAAGAACCTTAGAGATTTATCTCTGGAATGTAGATAAATGCCTTGCAGTTTTTGACAACGCTCTTTCTTCTTTGATCATGCTGCTTAGAAGGATGATCAGAATTACATCAACAAATAGATTTCTTTGCCTAAACAAATACCTACACAACCTACTTTCCTAACATTTTTTCTTCAGTAGAGTGCACTTGGACTTGCAAACCTTCTGACATCAACATTTTATTCTTTTAGTGGATGCAGGAAAATAATCTAGATCTACCCTTATAACTTCCATGAGTTCAGTTTAAACAGTTGAACTCATTAGATTCTCTACCTAACTACTATATGTCAGGATTAAGCTGTCTGACATATATTATTCTCTATATTCTGAAACATAAATTTAAATACAGACAAACTAGGATTAAACTATCTGATTTGCTGTAAGACTGTTGGTCGCTTTAATTGTTTTAACAATTAAAGTGCCACATAAATTGTCAACCCAGGAAGGTCTGTTTATTCCAAAGACAATCACACACTATATATTCTCAATTCCAAAAGCAAAGAAGGGTTGAAGTATTAATTACACAAATTATATTAATCACACTGCTCACACCTTACTTTAACAGAGCTGAAGCTTACTTGTGTTACAACAGAAACAATCCTCTATTGCAGACTTTCATTAAAAGAATCATAGGAAAGATAATGAAAGGAAATTAACTCTGGAGAAAAGAATATCAATCAACCATAACGGAGAGCAGGACCCTGTTCCTCCAAGCAGGAATCTTCAGCACCTGTTTCCTGTTATCAGTCACACTGCTAAAGAAAAAGATCAATCATCGGAGAAAAGGACCCTATTCCTCCAAACGGGAATCTTCAGCACCTGTTTCCTGATGTCAAACTGTCACGCATTCATTCCGCAAACAAATGACTGGAAATAAAATAACTCACAGCTTTTTCAGAATGAACAATATAGAATTAATGCAGTAAACAGAGAGAACAGAGTATGACTAAGAAACACAGGGCTGCATAAATATCCTTCAGCAAACAACATATAATCAAGGTGTGAATAGTGTAAAGAGTTAACGGGCTACAGGAACAATTGGGTGAATCTTGTAATGAAGGCGGGCCCTTTCCTTCTCACAAGATTCCCCAGAGAAAGAAGTTAAATTGAAGCGCTCAAAAGAAACCTTTATTCATCTGTCAAAGAAATGATACATTACAATGGAGCCTTGCTCCTTTATGTTCAGAAAAATGTATTTCCCATAGTCTCTAACTCCCCTTCTAATGATGATGTCTCCTCATTTTAAAGAGGAGACATCTATTACAGTTACATGAGAGAAATCCTATTTTTATCCAAATCTGATCTTTCATTTTAAAATAGGGTCTTTCTATTCTTCCATAGCAAAATGCTGTTACAAAAATACTGGCTTCAAAACAATTTATGTAACAACTTTCCTCGCTTGTATTTGTCTTGTTTCCATCATTCCTGAAATATTCTTCCGAAATCGCAGATTACGAGCAGTTTCAGCAACGGGATTTGCGTGCTCATTGACTGTTTCAGCAACGGAATTGCCTGTTTCAGCAACGGGGTCGACTGTTTCAGCAACGGGGTCGACTATTTCAGCAACACTTTCCTTATCATAGATTTTCTGCGATATCTCAGCAACTGTATTTCTTCGATTAATGATTAAATATAAAGATAATGTGGAATTATATGCAAAACAAATTAAACATAGAGTAAAGAGAAGAAATTTGTATACCTTTGGGAAAAATGGATGGAAATGATAATGTAAACTTTAGATATGGACTAGAAAGAGTAAAGAGGTGGAAAAAATATATAGTCAAAATGATACATTATGAGGTCCTAACATCCCCCCCACCTGAAAGGGTTGCATGTCCTTAGGCAACTTTTAGTCTAAATCGGAGTCTGAATACTGACTCTTTGAGTGCAAGTTGCTCAAGCAATAACTATGGAAGGTAGTATCTGACAAAGGTTTGAAACCTTGATTGCTTTGCAGTTTCTGCCATGCTTCTGCCTCATCCCTGTTAGTCAACCTGTAATGAGCCTGATATCGTTCTGAAGGCATCCATAAAATGGGGAAGTGGAAATGATAGCCTATCCAATTCTTAGCACACTGTTGCACACATCTGATATAGTTTGGTATTCTGGATAGTGCAATTTCAAGGTTGCTAGGGCTAAAGGGATGATACTCTTGTCTTTCCTTGGAGGACTGTTGCCAGAACATGGTGTTTGCCTTTAGAGCAGCCATCTCTTTGACCCTGATTAACTGATGACACTCTCGGAGTAGAGAGGCTTGCAATTGTTGTATGTATCTAGTCATTATTGGCTTCTACAAAAACTTATGGTACACTGCTACAAAAATGGTTGGATTTCGAGGCTCTGGCCTTATCCAAATAAGGCGATTATCCTCATTGTGCCTAGTTGCAAGAAAGGTAGTTTTCCAAGTGATTTGGTTTGCAAGAAAAGAAATAAACGCCCTAATCTGTATATCACCAACAATAGGATTAAGATTGAGTTCTCTGTTCTCAGGCATGGCCTCATTATGAACATATAGTTTGCATAACAAACGTTGATCACTTGAGGAAGCCTCAGCAAATGTTTTAACAAATTGTTCAGCTGTAAACAGCTCATAAGGTCTTCCGTCCTTAATTTCTTTCAATTGGAAATAAACAAGACGCTCTGAAAGAAACAAAGAATAGTTCACAGAGGGTTTCCTGGTGGCCAGTAGCTTTTGCACTAATTGAAACATCAGGATTAGTTTATCTTTTAATTTTGTATTCTCTTTCCTAGAATCTTTGAGTTGCTGGAGTGTCTATTCCCAGTTTTCCCAATTGGAGTACATTTGATTTTTCCAAGCTAATTTATGTTGTTGTAGGATTTTATCTTGATCCTCAGCATACTGCTTCTTCCACCTGTTCATTATTTCCAATTCTTTCCATGGTAGAGTTTGTGTTCCGGCATTATAAGTAATAGCCTGTGGCAGAGTTTGTGTTCCGACATTATAGGTATTAGCCTGTGGCAGAGTTTGTGTAGCAGAGTCAGTGAATGTCGGGCAAGATACCTGTACTTGAGTTTCCTTTTCCAAAGTCTTTGAGGGCCATACTAGTTCTTGTGTGAAAGTAGGGCTTTCTTCCTTCAATGCAGATGACATGGATGCACCAGGCATTGGTACTTCAACTATCTTGTATCCTGCATTTTGATAAATGTTTCCACACTGATAACACATGTATTCTTTATGAGGATCATTCTCTGAGTGTTTTTCTTGCATAGATGCTGTATGAGCCAAGGTATAAAGATTTAATTCTTTATCAAAAGCTTCCCTTGCCATTATCAATTCTTTCTTGCAGGCTTCTAATTCTGACTTCAAAAATTCATTTTCTTCTAAAAGAGAGGCTATGGTGACTGGAGCATGTACTTCTGCTGAAGTTGATTGCTTCTCATCAGCTGTAGTTGGTTCTTGTGTTTCAGCTACAGCTGGTTTCCTTAAAATATCATGTTTGATGTTTAGATTTTGCACGTCAGCAGCTGGTTCTTGTGTTTCAGCTGTTGCGTGAGTAGCTGGTTCTTGTGGAGCAGCTACTAGTTGTGTAGAAGATAATGTCAAATTACCCTGGTCATCTGGTTCTTGTGGAGTAGTGCCACAGGACGATACGGGTAATGATTCCTGGGTTTGGAAGGGTTGTGATGACTGGAATCTTAGCAAAATGGCTGCGAGGTCAGGAGTAGTGGAAATAGATTTAGATTCTTTAGGTGTTTTCATTTTTCTCTTGGGTAGGAAAGCAAAAAAAGCAGTGACCTTCTTTTTCTTTTTGTGAGAAGATTCTTCCATAGGAGAGGGGCTATTGGAGAAAGTGGCTGCTTTGGATGCAGCCCTTTTCTGCCTTTTTGATACAAAGGTGGTTGGGACTTGCCTCTTTCTTTTATGAATAGGGGAAGATGGTGGTGTTTCAGCCTAAGAGTCATCACTAGGGATGTGAATGGTAGGCTGGGATGACTCTGCTAAATAAGAGGGACTTGAAGATAGGTCAACTGAATTAACTAGTTCTGAATATGGGATTGACAAGGGATCCAGAATACTCTCCAATTGCTGTTCATAATAACTTTCAGAGATTTCTTGGGGGTTTTCGGCTTCTTGGGTAATTTCGGGCTGTTGGTCAAGCAGTAGGGGTATGTTATTTAAAGGGGGGTTTTGCTGAGCAAAACCCCTATGAATTAATAATTGACAGAGACGATGATGAGTAAGGGACAGTAATGGAAATTTTACCCGTCTACAGTAATATGACATGTTCTTAATACATCCAAGTAGATGATAAGGAATGTTTAGTAGTCTACCATGTCGTAAGTGGCTCATTAAAACAAAGTCGTGTTGATAAAATACCTGATAACACCCCTCGCAAGTTAAATAATTCTTGACAAATTCGGCTACCTTGGCCCACGGAGGAGGTAGTGAGTGCAATGCTATGCCTCGGCCTTTGATCTCAACATGTTCTTCTGGAAGAAGGAAGTCTTGCTACAAATTTAGGATGATGTGTTTTCTACTAAACCACCGAGTACCTGTGACTATCAAGCCCAAAACTTGCGCAATATCATCCTCTGACACCGGAATTCTGACCCCTTGGATTCTGGAATGGTCTTGCTGGAGGTTCTATGCGAACTCCAAAACTTGCTGAGGGTCAAATTCTTGCAATATTTCAAAATATATGACCCATCCTACCTGCTGGAAGATTTGGTAAGCCTCTGGAAATAATTGAAGAAGAGCCGTTGAGCCGGGCTCATGCATGATAGCCGGGCCGCCCATAGTTGTTAACTTAAGTCAATTGCAGAGACAGAGAGCAGTATCACAGGCTCGATCAAAATAATCGTTATGACTAAGAACTGGAGTTTCAGTAAAGGCTGAAATAATGGATATGCAGAATGACGGTGGGTTGTATGATGTGGGATGATGGTTTTAATTTTTGAAATCCCCCCCCCTACGTGCGATAAAATGATGTTTAAATGTGCGGGAGTTATGATAATAATGAGAAAGATCCTCTCTTTAAACTATTATTTAACTGTATTATATAAAAATTCCACGTACCTTATATTTATTTATGTTTTATAATTCGAAGTACAAAATGCTTGTTCATAGTGGCTTAATACTGATGGAAGAATTTTTAGATTTCTCTAAAATGTAAAAACAAGAGCATATTAGAGTCTGCTCAATTTATGGACAATATTCACCCAAGGAATCTAAAGAATAAAAATGGGGTACTGGAAAACTTGTGTAGTAGGAAAAAAATGGTGTTGGAGCAATGAAAAGATGGATGAAATGCTGCTGAAAGTGGTGTTTCAACAATAGAAAAATGAGGAAAAATGTTGGTGAAAAGTAGGGATTTAGTACTAGGGAAATTGGGGAAGTACTTGCTGGAGAATGATATTTCAACAATAAGGAATAGGGAAAATGCTGACTGAAGAATGGTGTTTCAACAGTGGGTAGAATAGGGAAAATGATATGAAAAGGGAAAGAAATATTGAGGGGATAGGAGATGAAATGTTATTGGGGGATAGGGAAATGAATTAAAGAGGAAAGCAAAGCTTTTTCAGATTGAAGCTTAGATCTTCTTGTGATGACATTGTCCTCCTTGGTGAGTTCTTCCTTGATCTGTAACATAAAATTGTAACATGCCAACCCTTGACAGGGATTATTAGTTTTAATTCTAATCTAACACTAAAAATATAGTTCAGAAAATAATTAAATGTTGTGAGGAGCAGAAGACTCCCCTAGAAAAAGATAGTGTGTATCAGTCATGCAAGAAGCCTTAAAATCTTCTTTAGAAACAGGGTGCTGGTACAAACGAAGCCTATGACCATTTACTAGTAGAGGTGTTTTAGGATCATCTATTGTTAAAAGTCTTACTGTTCCATTAGGAAAAATCCCAGCCATCTTGTACGTAGCTTGCCTTGAAAATTTTCAAATCGAGAGTCATACAATAAAGCCCAATTACCTTTTTGGAACTACTTGTGCTTAATGTTTTTGTCATGCCACTTTGTTCTTTGTTGTTGAATCATGGTTGTCTGCTGAATGGCATCTAATATTTTTTCATCCAGTTCAAAAAGCTGCTGCAACCTGGCTGTCTGCACATCAGTCAAATCAAGGTTAATAGCTAAAGCAGTTCTTAAAGTTTTAATTTCAAATTCCACAGGAAAAACAACACCTTTACCATAAACCAAGTCATAGGGAGAAAATACGGTAGTGTTTCTCCAAGTAGTTCTATAAGCCCATAGTGCTTCAGGGAGCCTTTGAGACCAATCCTTCTGGTTATCCTTCACTGTTTTAGTTAGAATGGCTTCTATTACTTTATTTGTGCTTTCCACCTGCCCATTGGCTTGGGGATGATATGGTATAGTCATTCTATGATGAATTTGATATTTCTGAAGGGTAGATTTAAATCCATGAGAATTGAAGGGAGGTCCTCCATCTGTAACTAGCTCTCTAGGAATTCTGAATCTAACAAAGATTTCTTCAAATAGGAAAGCTAGGACAACTTCTTCATTGGCTCTAAGAAGTGCTTTAGCCTCCACCCATTTAGTCGTGTAGTCTGTAGAAACTAATATATAAGTTCTTTGATTGGATGGAGGATTAATGGGTCCTATGAAATATAAGGCCCACCTTTCAAATGGTTCAAGTACTACCTGGGGGTTTAATGACATTTGATCTCTATGATTGGGTTGACCCATTCTTTGACAGCTATCACAAGCCTGCACATATTTCTTTGCATCCTTAAACAGTGAGGGCCAATAGTATCCCATCCTCAAAATTTTGTGAGCTGTTCTTTTATCAGCAAAATGTCCTCTGCAAGGGCCATCATGACAAGATTTTAGCATATCATACACCTCATCCTCTCTAATGCATCTTCGGATTTCATGATCAAGTCCTGTGTGAAAAAGACACCCACTTATCCAGCTATACCTGGCACTTTGTTGAACAATTTTCCTCTTTTCTCTATGTGACAGGTGTGATGGCAATTTTCCTGCAACCAAATAATTGGCAATGTCTGCATACCAAGGAGAGTGAGCAAATACTGCAAATAGATGCTCATCAGGAAAGGAATCATCTACTAGAATATTATTATCAGTTTTTAACCGTGAAAGGAAATCAGCCACAACATTTTATTTACCTGGTCGATCTACAATTGTAATATCAAACTCCTACAGTAACAATAACCATCTGGTAACCCGAGAATTTGTGACAGATTTATTCATTAAATACTTAATAGCCGAGTTATCAGTATGGAAAAAAGTAGAATAACTAGTAATATAATGTCGAAATTTGTTAATGGCATAATTACTGCTAAGAATTCCTTTTCGGTAGCTGTATAATTAAGCTCAGTAGGGGTCATGTTTTTACTGATAAAATAGATAGCATAAGGAAGATGGTTTTCCTCTTGTCCCAAGACAGCTCCAATTGCAGTATTTGAAGCATCATAATATATATGAAAGAGAAGTGCCCAATTAGGTCCTCTCAAAATAGGAGCTATGGATAACTGATGCTTGAGTGCTACAAAGGCCTCCTGACAAAGATTAGTCCACTTAAATTCAACATTTTTTATAAGCAACACAAATAATGGAGAAGCTATCTTAAAAAAATCTTTAATGAATCTCCTGTAATATCCAACATGTCCAAGAAAACTTACATCAGTTTGTGTTTTAGGAACAGGAAGATTTTGAATGACCTGTATCTTGGATGGGTCTACCTGAATTCCTTGAGATGAGATAAAATGCCCAAGCACTATTCCTTCACTCATCATCATATGACATTTTTCAGTACTTAAGGAGAGGTGAGCTTGTATACAACGTTTAAGCACCTTCTCAAGATTCTGTAATGCATCTTTGAAAGACACACCATAAGGAGTAAAATCATCCATAAATATTTCCATTGAGTCATTCAACATATCAAAAAAGATTCCTATAACAGCCCTTTGAAAAGTTGTTGGTGCATTACATAGTCCAAATGGAAGAACTCTATAGGAAAAAGTTCCCCAAGGACTAGTAAAAGTGGTCTTGTCTTGGTCTTGGGGTGCAATTCTGATTTGGTTATACCCACTGAATCCATCTAAAAAGGAGAAGAATTTCCTCCCTGACAAACTATCCAACACCTGATCAATGAATGGTAAAGGAAAGTGGTCCTTTTGAGTAGCTTTGTTTAAGGCTCTATAATCTATGCACACTCTCCATTTCCCGTTTTTCTTAGGGATTATTACTAATGAGGAACCCATTCACTGTCAGATATAGGATATATAAATCATGCATTAAGTAATTTCTGAAGTTCTTCTTTCACAATTTCTCTTAAATTAGGATTCATTCGTCTTTGGGGTTGACAGACTAGTCGGCAACCTTTATTAATATAAATCCGGTGAGTACATAATTCAGGAGAGATTCCCTTCATATCCGTGTAATCCCATGCAAATGCTTCCTTATTTTCAAGTAATAACTTCATTAACTGCTGTGTTTCAGCAACTGTTAGATCCGAATTTATGTTCAGTGTTTTTCCAGGTTCGATTTCCACTGTTATGATTTTAGAGGAGATGTTGGTTGATGTTTGCGGTAAGTCTTCAGATTCAATCTTATCATGGGTATCTATTTCGAAGAGTGTAATCAATTGATTTTGAGTTTCAGTAACCACAGAGGAAGGTTCACAAATAAAACTATTAATTACTTCGTCCTCCATGCTGTCTTTAAAACTTAAAGCTTGTCTGATGGTCAAAATAGGCTGAACAACATTATCATCATAATCCATCCATACAGAATCCTCATTGATAATCATGGGTGTAGCATGAGGATAAAGAGTAAGCTGTTTAGTTTCATATCCATTGGAAATTGTCATTGAACCAGATCTACAACTGATAAAGGCATCGGCTGTAGCTAGCTAGGGCCTTCCTAGAATTAAAGGGTGTCCCCCCAACTTTGTTTTAGTTTGCAACACCACAAAGTCAGCTGGGTAATTCCAGGATTCAACCGAGATAACTAAGTCCTCAACAAATCCTCCTGGTTTGATTGTGGAGCGGTCAGTTAGCTCTAGGATGGTTGGTGTATCTCTAATTGTGTTCTTTAGTTGTAGCAATTGTGAAGTTTCCAAAGTCATGATGTTTATTGCAGCACCTAAATCTACCAGAACTTGAGGGATTATAATTTTAACAATTTGAACTGTCACAATAGGATGGCCGGGGTCACCATATTTCACAGGAGGGGTTTTTCCAGGCTTTAATGTGGATAGATCACCCATAACATGGACTGTAAGGGGATCCTTAGCTTTCCTACCCAGTTTCTTAACATAGATATATCTCATGGTTCTGACATAAATTGGTACATCTCTTAGTGCCTGTAAAAGTGGAATTTTAACATACAAATTTTTCAATTCCCCTAAAATATTAAAAGCAGGTGTTTCAGGCGTTTTAGCTAAAATTAAACGCTCGGGGAATGGTGGCTCTGTTATTTCAGCACCCCTATTAGAGGGTGGTTGTGCTTCTTTATGTGAATTATGTTTCTCAGTTTCTTCTTTATTAGAATCAGAAGAAGTTATATCATCTATGATAGGTTCTACAATTTTCCCAGATCTTAAGTGAATATCATTACATTGCACAGGGAGAGTAGAAAATGTAGACTGATTCTGAATATCAATGACTTGCACAGTTTTATTATTGGGGTTAGGGTTTGGTTGTACAGGTAGCTGTGGTCTCATTTGATTATTTGATTGAGCACCTGATGGTAGAGGAAGTGGTTGTTGAAATTGAGGAAACTGATTTAGATATGGGAGTTGTTGGCCCCTCCAATTTGAATGCCATTGATTAAAAGAAGATGGCTGTTGTGGGGGCCAAGGAGTCCACATTGCAGGATCTACGAAGGTAGGATTTTCTTGTTGCATGGGTGGGTAATTAATTTGATTAAAGGGTGGGTATTGCATCTGGTTAAAGGGAGGGTAATTTGTCTGGCTGAAGGAAGGATAATTATTCCAACGATTAGAAGATGTAAATGGCATGCTAGAATTCATACCTTGTCCTCTTGGTTGCCATTGTCTTCTTTGTGTTAGCAGGTAAAATACTTCAGCTTCTTCTTCTGTTGGTTGCAATGATGCCTTTATTCCTGGTAGAGAAGGACATTATTGTGTTTCATGATCTTTCTCACAAAGGGTGCAAATTGGTATCTTGTCCAATGGACATTCCCTTAGTGGATGTTTGTCTCTGCATTTTGGGCAGAAGATAGCCAGAGCTGCTTCTGCTTCAGCCTGATTCTTTTTAATCTGCAAGGTATCAATTTGTGAAGCAAAAGAAATTAACATTTCAGTTTTAAATTCTTCAATTAAATTACCTATTTCAGCTCTTGTTGCTCCGCCACTGGCTGATTTCTGAACTCTTGAATAAGTGGAATCTCTGTTATTTAATCTGTTCCTTGCAGCTCCTCTTGAAAATATTTTACAGAGGTCAACAATCTCATCATATGATTCTTTAGATATATCTTGCTTACCAAGTATATTTAGCATGTCTAAACAATCATCCCTTACTCCTTTCAGCAGTATTGTTTTAAGAATATCTTTACTTACCCCAGGATGATCAGATCTCTGCAGATTGTATTGCAGTCTCTCCACAAAGTCTTCCAAATTCTCGTCCTCCTTTTGTACCATTTTGAATAATTCCTCCCTATTTCCTCTTTTCCAACAATAATATTGATATTTAAGCAGAAATTTCTGCTTCATCTGTTCCCATGTTGTGATTACCTGGCTTCCGAGGCTCATAAACCACCTTAATGCATTTCCTTTTAATGTTGCTGGAAACAGTTTCAGCTTCTGAGCATTAGTAACATAATCATAGCTTCTTCATAATATATCAAATTCAAAGAGAAATTCGTCAGGATCCTCAGAGGATAAACCATGAAAGTTTGGTCAAGCAGACAGTGGGATATTTTTCATAGGAGTTGCGCCCCTAGGAAGATCACTAATAGGAAATCCTAGGGTAGAGAGGGAATTTTCGTCTTTTGCTTCTCCTTCAGGATCTACTCGTCCTCCAAAGAATTCTTCATTGTTTCCCTCCATTTTTTGTTCTCCCACTGCACTTGCTCGGTCCTCAAAATTTTCTACTGGTTCCTCAATATTTTCCACTGATTTTCCAATATCTCCTGCTGCATCTTATGCTAATTCCTCAGTGTTTTCTTCTGGTTTTTCAACACTGTTTATTGGTTCTTCAATATCTGCTGCTAATTCCTCAATTTTTTCAGGGCCCACAACTTCTTCTGTTTTGTAATCTGATTGAGGGGAGCGTCGAGGCTTTGGTCTTCGAGAGATTAATCTCTGTGAAGATTCAGCCTTTGATACAATTTCGTCAATGAAAGTCTTTCTTCCTCCCCTTCCTTTGCCCTTGCCACCTGTAGGGTTAGTTTTCTTCTGGGTTCCATGTCCTCTCATACAATCTGCACATCTAGAAAGAAAACATCAATGCTTTTGAAATCTATGATTGCCTTCCTCGGCAACGGTGCCAAAATGTTGGTCGCTTTAATTGTTTTAACAATTCAAGTGCCACATAAATTGTCAACCCAGGAAGGTCTGTTTATTCCAAAGACAATCATACACTATATATGCTCAATTCCAAAAGAAAAGAAGGGTTGTAGTATTAATTACACAAATTATATTAATCGACTGCTCACACCTTACTTTAATAGAGCTGAAGCCTACTTGTGTTACAGTAGAAACAATCCTCTATTGCAGACTTTCATTAAAAGAATCATAGGAAATATAATGAAAGGAAATCACTCTGTAGAAAAGAAGATCAATCAACCATAACGAAGAACAAGACCCTATTCCTCCAAGCAGGAATCTTCAACACCTGTTTCCTGTTATCAGTCACACTGCCAAAGAAAAATATCAATCATCGGAGAACAAGACCCTATTCCTCCAAATGGGAATCTTCAGCACCTGTTTCCTGATGTCAAATTGTCACGCATTCATTCTGCAAACAAATGACTGGAAATAAAATAACTCACAGATTTTTAATAATGAACAATACCGAACTAGTGCAGTAAACAGAGAGAACAGAGTATGACTAAGAAACACAGGACTGCGTAAATATCCTTCAGCAAAAAACATATAATCAAGGTGCGAATAGTGTAAAGAGTTAACGGGCTACAGGAAGAATTGGGTGAATCTTGTGATGAAGGCGAGCCCTTTCCTTCTCACAAGATTCCCCAGAGAAAGAAGTTAAATTGAAGCGCTCAAAAGAAACCTTTATTCATCTGTCAAAGAAATGATACATTACAATGGATCCTTGCTCCTTTCTATTCAGAAAAATGTATTTCCCATAGTCTCTAACTCCCCTTCTAATGATGATGTCTCCTCTTTTTAAAGAGGAGACATCTATTATAGTTACATGAGAGAAATCCTATTTTTATCCAAATCTGATATTTCATTTTAAAATAGGGTCTTTCTATTCTTCCATAGCAAAATGCTGTTAAAAAAATACTGGCTTCAGAACAATTCGTGTAACAACTTTCCTCGCTTGTCTTTGTCTTGTTTCCATCATTCCTGAAATATACTTCCGAAATCACAGATTACGAGCAGTTTCAGCCACGGGATTTGCATGCTCGTTGACTGTTTCAGCAACGGGGTCGATTGTTTCAGCAACACGTTCCTTATCATAGATTTTCTGTGATATCTCAGCAACTGTATTTCTTCGATTAATGATTAAATATAAAGATAATGTGGAATTATATGAAAAACAAATTAAACATAGAGTAAAGAGAAGAACTTTGTATACCTTTGGGAAAAATGGATGGAAATGATAATTTAAACTTTAGATATGGACTAGAAAGAGTAAAGAGGTGGCAAAAATATATAGTCAAAATAATACATTATGAGGTCCTAACAAAGACTATGGCATAAAAACAAACTGCACATAGACTAAAATTTACAGGAAATTGAAACAAAATTGTGAAGGCTCAAGATCTGGAAATTTCAAGCATCCTTCTTTCTTTCTTTCAGCTCTGGTTTTGATCCTTTAGAGCTTTCTTCTTATTCTTTACCTGGTTCAAGTTTTCAGCATGTTAGAAACAATATTCTTTGTATCTTTGGCTCAGGTTTTGATCTAATCTGAGCCATTCTTCATCAGACTTACAGGTTCAGGATTTAAGCTTGTTTGAACCTCTGTTTTTCTATCCTAATGTAGTCTACTGATAAGCCAAGATTAAATTGTTTGGCTAATATGATTCACTAACCTATCAGCCGTAAATTGAAATCTATCTAGTCATGATTAGGCTGTATGACTAAATAGCAACGCTTCTTTTGGTAGTGGCATTTAATCTTGCAAACTTTTAGACTCTCTTTATTTTTTGGTATGGGGCTGTACCTTTCTTCTTTTTCTAATCTGCCCTCTTTTTCTTTTCTATTGTTTTTGTATTTTTTCAATTTTTCTTTAAAAGAAAAAAAAAAAAAAAACTAACTAAATGCTCACAGGCTGAGCTTTATTGACATTCCTACCTACCCTAATCTAACTCTGAAATATTTACATGTTTAGTTGACAAGTTCTCTTTTCCAATACATCCAGTCAATCATATGGTTCCATGACTGGTCTTTGCTCATCTCTTTGAGCATGCCGGACAGACAGAGCCACTCCCATCTCACTTGTTCTTTAGCAGCAGTGCTAAAAAATTTTGTTGCATTTGGTGATACACTGCTCCTAACAATCTCTATCCCTTCTTCAAATGTCTTCAAAAAATGAGCGAAGGGGTCTTGAAATAATACCTGGTTGGGAGCATTTGACAGGTAAGTTTCAACCAGGGTTATTTTTTCTTCCACTGGATCAAGAAAAAGATTCTTTTGGAAAGAAAATATTCCACATCTTCATTATGATCTGAACTGGAGGACTCATCATATTTGGCAGTGCTGTCCTCTTATAGTCCCGGGGTATTTTGATTTAGTGGACTGAGCTTAGTGAAGATGTCATTATATTCTTGAGTAGGGGTATCTTTGATTACCTCAACCTTTTCAGGAGAAGGTTCTTTAATTTCAACCGGCTCAAGAAGTTCTTCATTGTTTTCCTCCTCAACCTTTGAGCTAAAAGACTGCTAATTCCCAATCATATGAAAACTTTTACTAATGAGTTGTAATGAAGCAGAGCAAATATTCAAAGATTCTTCGCCCTCTTCTACATTTTTAAAGCTTTCTTCATCAGTATCGTAAATAGCCTGCTTTGGCTCATTATTTTCTCGGAGCTAGTGGAACTGATCTTCCTCCCACAAATCTACTAATGATGGTCCTGCAAGATCAAATTTTGTTTGGATAACATCATCATCAGATAGATCAAAATTAGGAAAATCATTAATGTAAGTAATGTCACCAATCAAACATACTGGATTATCAGAAGGTCTTTCTTTATTATGATCTACAAGGGAACTTTCTAAATTTTTACAACAAAGTTCATTAGGTGAATAGGCAAGAGTGTTTGTTTTATAAAAGGTTTCAAAGGCTGGCTATTTATTTATAATTTGATCAATTTATTCTTCTGTCAAAGGGGAAGATGTTTTTGTTCTTCTTGGAGTAGAAGTACAACAACTCTCTTTCTCTTGTGAAGACTGAATTTGAGGCTGGATGTCTTCTTGAGCCTCAACTAAAAGGGATGCTGAATCATTATCTGTGCTTGCAGGGATATCTTGAGGAATTTATTTTATTTTTTGATTAATCTCTTCCTCAAATGATTCATCTAGGTTTTTTTGATAGTTATGTTGAGTATGAAAGTCTTGAATGGCTTTCAACAGATCTTCAGGATGCATGTTTACCAAATCCTCATAATTTTCTATAAGGTATTGAATGATATTATGAGATTGATCACAATAGTTTTCAACCCATGATAAGGAAGGAGAGTTTTTTTTATATTTTTCATAAAATACTTGGTGCATGTCTTTTAAAGAAAACAAGCTCTTAGGTTCTAACCATTCATACCAATCCCTTGCCTTTCCTTCTAATGTTAACATGAACATTTTCATAAGGAAGTCTTCATGCCATTTGGTCTTTATCTTCCATACATGTATATGAAATTCAATGAGATGTAACAATGGTTCATCAAACTTTTCACCTTGAAAAACAGGAAGGTTATGATCCCAAAACACCTGGGGCATCTTATGTGGGAACCCAGGGATATGATCTCTACTCATTGGGGCATATCTTTGTTGTATCCTTGGAATCATGTTTGTAAATCAGAAAAGAGGTCACCGTGTCTATTCAACTAGTTCAGAGTCTTCTACCAGTGGAGTCATTTGGTATTTTGGGAGTTGTGGAGTCGCCAGGTGGAGGATTTCAAAAATTTTGAGATGAGTTGCTGTCCACCATCAGAAATTGAATACCAATATAAGGAGTTTTGTGGGTATTCTGAGGTTTTAAGGATGTATAAGATGTAATTCAGTCAGAATTCCCTAGTGGAGTCACCATTATGTTGATTTTAGACCGACAGAAAATACAATTTAGCCAGGTATGACAATATTTAGAGGCAAACTAGTCTTTAACAAAGAAAACTTAATCCTCAAAGTTTCCTTGACTGAGTATGAGTGATGTTATGATAGAATGGGTTTCCTAGTGGAGTCTTTAGGTCTATATTGAGTTGTGGAGTTTCCAGGTGGATGATTTCAAATGTTTTAAGATGAGTTGCTATCCACCATCAGCAATTGAATACCAATCTAAGGATGTGTGGGTCTTCTGAGCTCTTAAGGATGTCTAAGATGAAATTTACTCAGAAGTACCCAGTGGAGTCACCATTATGTTGGGGTCCTATGATTTGGAATATTGGCATACCAAATGACAAGGAAACATCAGAACCACTTTGGAATCCTAGGATCTAGCCCTCCTGGATTCAGAGAGGGATCTCTATATATGTGTTTTAGAATGATATGCTTATAGGCTCATGATATGATATTAGGCTAGTTATGAATCACAAGGGATTTGTTTGTTTTTGGTTGGGGATCATTAATTGAGAAGGTCCTGTGGAGTGAAGGAGGAAATAAGTAGAAGGATGTTTCAACATGGGAAGATAGGTAAAGAAACAATGCTAATCCATTGGGCTATGGAGTCATAAAAGGGTTTAATTGCACAAAAACTATTCAAGGGTTTCCATAGTGAAAGTCATCTATATCAAAAGATCTCCTTAAGTTGAGTTTGTGGTATGAAACATTAAGAAGTGTGGTGAAAGAAGCAAAGATAATAACCAATTAAGAATCTATTAACTTCACTACACAAGAAAAGCCTTTCAAAGTGATTGATTTGGGAGCAAGCCAAAGGACAGGGCAAACCATAGACTTCTCTGGGAAAACTCCTACTAAAGCCAACTTCTAAGACAACAATCCAATAATCCTCTTGACTACCTTCATAAAGTAGAAAACATTTAAGATAAACATAAAAAGTAGCCTAAGATCAAGTAAGGACTTTGAACCTATCCTGCTTTCGACATACTCTTAAGGGAAATCTTCAAAACAACTGTTTAAGACTAAACAAGGGACATGGCTAACCATAAAATTCCTTGATTAGGACTCTACTTAGCATGCAATGAAAAGATCATTCGAGAACGACATCTCAAGTTCTACTTAGCAAGACATGGGCTCACCAACATTCCTTGACTGGTTATACTCTATTGAAATCATTCCCAAAGCAACAATTAGAAGAAAATATAGAGATAAATCTTATCAGGTAGAAATCAGGTTCTTTGTAGTAAATCCTACTCTAAATTTTATGTTCTTTATCAGAGAAAATGGACAGTATGGAAACATAAGGAGAATAAAAATTACAGTAAGAAAAACATCACCAATAATATAGACTAGGATCCTGTGAATCTTCTTTTTTATTTGATGTGCAAGACCAGTCATGTTAAGTCCCTATATTAATAGTGTAGTCCTTTATTATTGTTAGTGTAAGCCCCTTATTGTTATTATTGTACCCTTGTAACCCCCATTTTGTTATTATTGTGCCCTTAAATTATTATTGTTAGGTCGGCTAGGATTACATTGTGGCCCACTAGGATTACATTATGGCCCCATGGATTCCTATATATAGAAAGGAGGTTTTGTAAATTGTATCATCCAAGAATTGTTCATTTATGTAATGTATTGGAGGTTTTCCCCTCGAAGTGGCTATTTCTAAGGCGTTGATATCTTTTTTCTTCTCTTTTTGAAGCTGGTTACACAACATTTGGTATCAGAGGTTTGGATTCTAGGGTTTCGCTGCTCCAAACAGGTCATCGTGGAATTTTCGCTATAACTTCTTTTCTACGAAGTTTCAGAAGCGGAAATTTTTAGGGTGCGAAGCTGAAATCCTGAGGAATATTTTATAAAAGTTTCAGAGCTTAGTTCGCAATATGTTCGGAGATATCATCTGTGGAAGTTAGGTCTTTTTTCAAGCTCCTAAACAGGTCATCGTGGAATTTTCACTATAAATTTTTTTATATGAAGTTTTAGAATCTGAAATTCATATGGTGCGAAGCTGAAATCCCGAGGAAATTCATCAAAAAATTTCAGAGCATGGTTCGCAATATTTTTGGAGATATGATCTGTGGAAGGTAGTGCTTTTTAGGCTCCTGAATTGCATCTAAAAGAGGTGATCATGGGAAAAGTTCAATAACTCTCTCTCTGGACATTGGATTTGAGTGCCGTAAAAATTGGTCGCAAGTACACAGACTGTAGTTTATTGGCTATCATTTTCAGAGACAAAAGACGAAACAGTGACACGTGGCAAGTCCTACAAGTGTGCTCTACTGAACTAGTCCAAAATTAGGTCATTGTGGGAGATTGGACACAACTTTGTCTTGGGGAATCCAAATTAGATCAGAACTGTGGAATTTGAAAGAAGCTTCAGAGAGCTACTACAGAGCTAAATTTCAGATATTTAAAATTTTCAATCACAGAGATAATACAATTTCAATATCGAGCTCCTCAAAGCAAGTAAAAGGTGTGTATTGTTTTTCCCGAATTGCATAAATCTTGTTTGAAAAATCAGTGTGAAGTGATTCCAAGGGCCTATTGAGCATATATTTCAGTATTGCATTCTGAAATGCCTCCTAAAAATAATTCAACACCCATTAAGACCTCAGAAATATATATTATGATGCATGAAGTGGAAGAATTGCAGTATGAGATATCAAAATTATGGTACCAAGTGCAACAAATTTCGATCTTACGAAGAGCAACTAAAGCTGACATAGATGGTTTAAAAGAAGAAATGGAGGCTAAGTTGGATGGTTTGAAGGATAAAATAATAGCTAATATGGATGATAAATTAGTGGAAGATGACATCGAGCATCAACAACAAGTTCTCCAACTCTCAAAGGATAACCTAACTTTGGTACAGAATCTAATGAAACAACAGGAATATCAACATCATATCGAAAGAAGTTCTGAAGCAGTCACAAAAACAAGAAGTTGAAAATTCCGATCAATTTCAGAGTATCTCAGCAAGTGGAAGAACTTTCTTGTAGAAGATTCCATATGGGAGGATGAGAATTTTATACAGAAGCATCAAGAAATAATCAAGCGTTGAGGACAACACTTGTTTGAAGGAGAGGGGCATGTTAAGTCCCTATATTAATAGTGTAGCCCCTTATTATGTTAGTGTAGCCCCTCTTATTGTTATTATTGTACCCCTGTAACCCCCATATTGTTATTATTGTGCCCTTAAATTATTATTGTTAGGTCGGCTAGGATTACATTGTGGCCCACTAGGATTACATTATGGCCCTATGGACTCCTATATATAGAAAGGAGGTTTTGTAAATTGTATCATCCAAGAATTGTTCATTTATGTAATGTATTGGAGGTTGCCCCCTCGAAGTGGCTATTTCTAAGGCGTTGATATCTTTTTTCTTCTCTTTTTGGAGCTAGTTACACAACAAGTCACATACTTTAAGTCCAATGGTTTTCTATAGTCCAATACTTCTCTTCCTAGCCTACTATATTACAACTACTCAGCTACTTCCACTTAATAATAGTTACAACAATCAATAACTTTCCAACCCTTTACAATGAAACTTCAAAGAGTATTTATAGGTGAATGAGGAGGAGTGGTGGAAGAGATGATCTTAATGATCAATTAAGACAGAGGAGAAGTGCATCAAATGCTTCACTCTGCTCAATAAACATTGCATTAAATGTTTAGACCATTCAGTAGTTTTTTTTGACTTTGAGGCATATATGGTAGGCTGGTAATAACTCCGAAATGTGCGCTTTTGGAGATATCCTCTAACTGCAGTAACTCTGTCTTGGCTTCTGGGAAAAGTTAGGTAAAACATTTAGTTTTAAGGCCACCCATGCCTTTATAATAACTGTCGTGATAGTTTAAGAGGGTTTGTCAGCAGTGTAACTATCAAGTTTCCCCTTTGAGTGTACAGTAGGCGGTAGGTGGCATTATGGGTTGTTGAGAAGTAATTAGCCTCGCTGATGTGTCCTTTGGAGGCTTTCTTTGGCTGATTTGTCTCTCATAAACACTTTAATCACTGATTTAGGCTTTGATTTGTGCTTTATGCTTCATTAGGCCTTCTCGGATCATCTTTGGTCTTCATGCTGCTTTATCCATTGAACTGTGGATTAACGCTCCCGATATTCAAGCTTTACTTTAATCCTTTTTAACTTTAATCTTGGATCTCTTCTGATATTTTCACTGCTTTGTTCGATTTTATGTACAGGTGGCTTGCGCTAGAGGGCTTTTCTTGTGTAATCAACATTCATGAAATATTGATTAAACTTGATAATTTGGCCCTTTATGTTCCTTTTTACATTGAATTCAGCCTCTAAGGATCGTCATCCTCGGCCTCTGCAACTGTATTTGCTGTGGGATGACTTTTATTGAACAAACACCATTAAACCTGCATAAAATAAAATAAAAAAGTTAAATAAAACCTGTGGATTGGGCTTAAAATGTTTACAGAAGGCTCGGTGGAGGCGGAGGAGCGTTTGTGGAGGAAGTGCGAATGTGGCGATGGAAGATAAAATGATGACTGATAGACGAAACCAGGGTTTCATTTGAATAAGGGCGCGAAAGGCGATAAGTGGTTTTAGGAGTACCGGAGGTGGTATTCACGCGGGGTGAAAGTGGTAAGAAATATTAGGCTGAGGTGACACGATAGACATTTGGGCACGACACATGTCCCTGGAAAGACCACATATTTCACATGGAAAAAGCGCAATCAAGTGGTTTTGTGGAATGAACGCGAAGTGAAATGGTGGCCGTCCGATCTGGGGGCGACAGATTGACAGTTAAAAACAAATGCGAAGGGAAAAGAGATGCACGGGAGGAAGATAGGTGGGACCCGGTGATGATGTCAGCTAAATTGGCGTGTAGTGGACTGAACGTTGGATGGTGAAATGGTGCAGTTAAATGGTGACCGTTGATCTGGGAGAAATGAAAGGCTGAGATGAAACGGGAGGATATATAAGTATGGCGGGGTGAAAATGCGGGAGTAATGTGGGCCGTTTAGATGAGGGGAAATGGACGGCTGTGATTGAATCGGGGTCGTGCACATTGAGAATCCAGACAGATGGGAGGAAGAGATGTGGGGGGAGTGATTGTGATGTGCCGATGGAGCGAGAGCCGTTAGATCTTAAACAGGATCAATGGTGGAGATTTGCTCGGGGGATCAGCCATCGACAGAAAAAAGGAATGCAGGAGATGGAAGCGGGGAAGAACGAGGTACGAAGTGCCGATAAGCTGATGGGCTTAGTGCTCAGTCATAGTGCCGGGTCATATGACCAAAAGGGGCTAGGGCTAAGCCGAAAGGCGCTTGAGCTTGAATGTCTAAAAGGAGCGGAATTAGGCTGAAATGAAGGTGTTTTAAGGGTTTTGAGGGGTTTTAATGGGGTAAAAGAATGGTTTTAAACCAAGTAAAAGAAGATTTACAAGGTTTTAAAGGGATTTCTTGAGGAAATGGAGGAATAATAAAGGGAAAAAGGGAATTTTAGGAGGGAAATGATGGAGAAGAGGTTTTTGAAGTAATCCTTGTCTATCAGTAAGCTTCTTTGAGGATTTTTGAGTGAAGACATCAATGAGATGGGTCTTATGAAGGATATTGAACACAATAGACTTCAAGAACTCACAGATTGCTTGAAATTTGTTTCTTGAAGGCTAAAATACCTGTTTTAGCCATCATTTGAATATATCAAAATTATGGATGGTAACAGGTTATAGGATGATTGTCAATATGAACAATCACTCTGGGGTTCCATTGGCCATTATATTTAGTCAACAAAGTCTGATCAATCATAAGATCAGACAATTTTCCTATGACATGGATAGTAGTAGGGTCTTTAGGTTTCCTCCCAGGTATTTTAACGCATAGATCCCTCACTATTTTAGCATATATAGGCACTTATTTAAGAGCTTGTAACAAAGGAATCCATACATATAAATTTTACAGCTCCTTAAGGAATTCGGATTCAGGTTGTAAGACCAACCCAGTTTCAGTTAATCGTTGAGGGTATGGGGGTTGCTGAATGTTAACAACTGAGTCAGCTACCACAGATGTACCAACGTTACTCAGATTGGCTGTTGTAGGAACAACAAATTTCCCGAGTTGGTTATTACAGATGTAACAGCGAGTGCTGTATCAGCTGTTACATGTGTAACAACTGCCTCAGAATCATCCATATCCTTCCTGTGTGATTCACTTTCTTCGATAATAATGGGAGTATGTTCAGATTTGAATACTTTCCCTCACCGAAGCTTAATGTCATTAAGTCCAATATGAGTAATAATATAAGTGTGGAGGGTAACCGGAGCATCCATGCTCTGGGCTGAACTATTATTTGGATTAGGGTTAGGTTGTACAGGTAATTAGGGTCGGATAGAAGGTGTAGGATTCTAAATAGAAGGCAGTTGTAACTGCTGATATTGCATTGGTATTGGAGGGGGTACTGGACCTTGGCCACTGCCTCCTCAGTTCTGCCTCCAAGGATTGGGTTGTGATGGAGGATATTGCATTGGTGGAGGAGATGGCCACTGGTTCCATGGTGAAGGAAATTGTTTTAAGGAAGGAGTAGGATACTGCCATGGGTATTGCTGACTGTTATAAATATTATTCTAAGAATAAAAGGAAGAAAAAATTGAAGGCATACCTGTAGGTCGCGGCTGCCATGGTCTCTTTGATTTGATAAAATAAGAAGATTAAACATCCTCGCTTGATTCTTGGAGTACCGCCTTAAGTCTGGGCAATTCAGGACACTAATTTGTAGAGTGCGCCAACTCACAGATGTTGTATAGGCTGACACTATTCAGTCCGCATTCTCTTTCCAAATATTTCTTTTTGCATCAGGGACAAAATATTGCTAAGGCCGCTTCAGCTTCTGCTTGTGCCTTCTTGACTTGTACCGTAGTGATCTGGGCAGAGAGAGTGCTAAGGAGATCGGTTTTAAAATCCTTGAATAAGTTCTTGATCTTTGCTCTGCATACTCCTCCACTTGTGGACTTATTTATTCGAAGTGAAAGGTCTCAAACTGAAACTTCCCCCTTGACCGATCCTCTTGAGCTATGTAGGCAAAGCTTCATTATCTCATCAAATGTTTCTTGCGATATGTCTCCTTTTCCTATTATGTTCAGATGTTCCAAACAATCATCTCTTAAACCTCTTAATAATATTGGCTTTAGAATCTATAGATCTAAGTTACTGAACCTATACCTCTGTAAATTGTAGTGGAATTTCTCCAGATAGTCTTCCAGGCTTTCCTCCTCCTTCTGTGCAATTTTGAAAATTTCGTCCTTCAAATCCCTCGTTCGACAGTAGTCCTGATACTTAAAGAGGAAGGCTTCTCTCATATCATTCCATGTTCAAATTGTGCCAATGCCCAACCTCATGAACCATCTTAATGTTGCTCCTTTCATAGTAGCAAGGAATAATTTTAGATTCTGGGCGTCTGAAGTATAGTTATAACCTCTACACAGCACATCGAATTCAAATAGAAAGGTATCAGGATCCTCAACATCCATACCTTGGAAGGGTGGTAGGGTTGATAAAGGGGTGTTTTTCATAGGAGCCTCATCCCATGTTACTACTATTGGAAATTCAAAAGTAATAGAGCTATTTGTTTTAACATTCTCATCCCCCATGGCTGATTCTTCCTGATAGGATGAGCTAGCCTCAGAGTGCACTGGAGATTGACAAATGGAAGGATCAGGCTGATCCAGAATCAATTGTTTAATAGCACTACCAACATCCAATTGATGATAAATTGAATATTGTTCCTCAGGTTCCTGATGATCCCCACTGGTCTCTCCACGTCCTTCAATTCTCAGATCCTGATCAATAATTCCCCACTGCTGTTTTGAATCTAGAGTTTTGATATCAGGAGTGGATATGATATTCAAAGGATGGTGAGATCCAGCCACTGAAGACACCGATGGTCTAGGCCTTGATATGGTAGCTGCTTTCTGTGGTCCTGTCTTCCTGTTATCTCTATATGACATGAACTGTTCCTTTTATGCTTGAAATCAGATCGCCAAAGAATGATTTCCTTCCCAAATATGTGCTCTTATTTTCCTTCTTATGGCTCGTATTTCCTGTAGTTAGTAGAGTGGGGGGTGTTTATAGATGTTGAGGTTGTCTTACCGGCACACATGGGCCCTATGCGTATCAATTCATCCTATAAGTGCTTCAGTTTCTATAGAAGTGAGCCTTCTCAAGCTTGTTAGAGCGATGCGCAGGTTCTTACCTCTCGTCTTACTGCCCAACGATTGTATAGTTGAAGGCACTTTAAAAAAAAACACCCAAAATTCAATTCCTAAGTGTCCCAACAATACATTGGTGAGCTCGCTCAAGCCTGTTAGAGCGTTGCGCAGGTTCTTACCTCTCATCTTACTGCCCAATAATTGTGTTGTTGGAGACACTCTATGAAAACACATGAAAATTGCACTTCTTAGAAACAACTCTGATTGATTGGATCGTCACTGCCATCCCCGAAAATAATGCAAAAATTTTGGATTATATAAATAACTTATTAAATGACTAAACAACACACATTTAATTATCAATCTAGGGACGTCTGTTTATTCTAATGATAGTTGCACTATCTGTGCCGATACACCAACCAAAAGTAATTTCAAAGAAAAGAAATTGTTGCTGAAGTAAATGTTGGAAATAAATCACTCATGCAGAAATAAAATAATCTACAAGATTGAAATCACATTTCAATTGATATGCCTATCTCGCCACACAATAAGTACCCAGCTGGTATCTCTATTATCACATGTGTAACAGAATATAAAGTATTGAAATTGAAGCAGATATATTCTCAGCTGAACAAAAACAACAACACTCTAATGATACATAAACTGAAATACAATTACATACACACAAATACTTTAATCACTACAATCCCTGCTAAGAATAAGGGCCCTTCCTCCCTAGCAGGGCGCGGGTAGAGAAGGAACTTTAACATAAACTAAATAGAATCACACATGTAAAAACAATAATAGGATAATCTGTATTAATCTAAACACAATTACAGAGCCAAAACAACGCTATTCTCCACTCCCCTCTTGACCTCTAGGGTCGAGAGCTATATAGTGGTTACATCAGAAAATCTAGGGATAGGTCAGTTATGAGAATATTACAATTCTCATGCTGATTGAAATAGAACTCATACAATTATAACCACTTCCTAATAAAGTTTTTACTAGAAAATAAAAGATTACAATTGGAACTGCCCTTAGGCTATTATCCCAAAAATACAACGCTAGCAACTCCTACAACTATCATAATGGAGACACAGCTGTAGTACAACCACCAGAGGAAAGTTCAACAACAATATAGATAAGATCAGTCAATAGTACAACTATATCAGCAGTTCGCCAATGAGTCTGTAACAACAGAGTGTAACAATAGTTTGCTGGCGGGTCTGTAATAGTAAGGTGTAACCACATCGCTTTGTTGTAAATACACTATATGAAATGCTCCTGTGAACTCCGTGTCTAGGATCTTTGGTGCTACAAATGACATCTGAAAAGACAACACAAATACCATTGACCTTCTACAAACATTCACCATAAATTAGTCATAAAAAGGTATAATAGATCATAATAATTGGTGAATTGGAAAAGTAACGAAAGCAAGGTGAAACAACACAAGTTAGGGTAAAAAGGTAGGAAAAAGGGGTAAAGATACTCCCATTGGTTATGGTTATGAGACAAAATAAGGAAGATAAGTGTAGGAGAAATGTACAAAACCAGCACCCAGCACTGGGTTCGGGAAATCTCGTGCGAAATGTCCCATGTCACAATAGTTATAATAGATCAATTGTCCACGTCCTTGACCGACACTCCCCACTCTCCCTCTTCCCCTTCCTCTTACGAGAGATCCTCCCCATCCAGAAGGAGACAATGGTGATGAGGGGTCTACCTGCACCTTGTCTAATTTCCCCTATCTACCATGAAGTCGAGTGTTCGACAGTTTTTCTCATCATAACCCACACACGAGCAGAATCTGCACCACTGTTGTTTAAATTCTGGAACATAAGCATCCAACCATGGGTAGTGATCTGTATCATGTATTCCTACTACTCGACAGTCAACACACCATAGCATAGGACTGCTAGGGCCAGCCATTTCCCTAGGTCGTAGAGGGCTTGATCCCCCAGCCTACATATAATCCGATAACAATGGGCATTGATGCTTAGTGTGACCCAACACCCTACAGCGCATGCATCAAATATCTGGGTTGGATTCCTTACCACGATCCTTTCGCAAGATCTGAATTTCAAAGTGCATTTCCTCTAGCTAGTTCTGGATCTATAGGGCTACGAACTGTGAATCATCTCTTGGCACAACTTCTAATTTCATGGAAATATCTAGAGCTTCCTCTTGGGAGCCAATATTTTTCCGTCCCATGGGTCCACAGAAGTGTGGTAATGTTGTGTAACCAGCTCCAAAAATAGAAGAAAAGAGATATGAACGCCTTAGAAATAAGCCACTTCGAGGGGGCAACCTCCAATACATTACATGAATGAACAATTCTTGGATGATACAATTCACAAAACCTCCTTTCTATATATAGGAGTCCATGGTATTGATAATGTAATCCTAGCTGACCTAACAATAATAATGTAAGGGCGCAATAATAACAATATGGGGGTTACAGGGGTACAAAAAGAACAATAAGGGGGGCTACACAAACATAATAAGGGACTACAGTATTAATACAGGGACTTAACATGCCCCTCTCCTTCAAACAAGTGTTGTCCTCAACGCTTGATTATTTCTTGATGCTTCTGTATAAAATTCTCATCCTCCCATGTGAAATATTCTACAGGAAAGTTCTTCCACTTGCTGAGATACTCTAAAATTGATCGTACTTGTCGAGTTCTTGTTTCAATGATTGCTTCATAACTTCTTTCGATGTCATGTTGATCTTCCTGTCGTTTCATTAGATTCTGCAACAAAGTTGGGTTATCCTTTGAGAGTTGGAGAACTTGTTGTTGATGCTCGATGTGATCTTCCATTAATTTATCATCCATATTTGCTATTATTTGATCCTTCAAACCATCCAACTTAGCCTCCATTTATGCTTTTAAACCATCTATTTCATCTTCAATTGCTCTTCGTAAGATTGAAAATTGTTGCACTTGGTACCGTAATTTTGATATCTCATACTGTAACTCTTCCTCTTCATGCGTCATAGTATAGTTTTTTGAGGGATTAATGGGTATGGAATTATTTTTTGGAGGCATTATAGAACCCATTACCGAAAAAAACTCTTCAATATGCCCTTGGAATCAATTCAACTTGGATTCTTCAAACAAGACTTATGCAATTTAAAACAATACACACCTTTTACTAGCTTTTAGGAGCTCGATATTGAAATTGAATTATCTCTGTAGCTGAAAATATTCGATATCCGAAATTCCGCCCGTAGTAGACCCTCCTGCTTCTTTCAAATGCCACAGGTCTGACCTGATTTGGATTCTCCAAGACAAAGTTGTGTCCAATCTCCCACAATGACCTAATTATGGACTGGTTTAGTAGAGCGAACTTGTACGACTTGCCACGTGTCACTATTTTTTCCTTTGTCTCTGAAATTGATAGCCAAGAAACTACAGGCCGTGTGCTTACGACCACTTTTGACGGCACTCAAATCCAATCTCTAGAGAGAGAGTTATTGAACTTTTCCCACGATCACCTCTTTGAGATGAAATTGAGAAGCCTGAAAAAGCAATATCTTCCACAGATCATATCTCCAAAACTATTGCGAACCAAGCTCTGAAATTTCTTTGACGACTTTCCTCAGGATGTCAGCTTCACACCATATGAATTTCAGACTTTTAACCTTCGTAAAAAAATAATTATAGCGCAAATTCCACGATGACCTGTTTAGGAGCCTGAAACAATACCTGACTTCCACAGATGATATCTCCCCATATATTGCGAACCAAGCTCTGAAATTTTTAGACAAACTTCCTCAGGATTTCTTCTTCACACCCTAAATATTTCAGCTTCCGAAACTTCGTAGAAAAAAAGTTATAGCGAAAATGCCACGATGACCTGTTTGGCGCAGCGAAACCCTAGAATCCAAAGCTTTGATACCAAATGTTGTGTAACCAGCTCCAAAAATAGAAGAAAAGAGATATGAACGCCTTAGAAATAAGCCACTTCGAGGGGGCAACCTCCAATACATTACATAAATGAACAATTCTTGGATGATACAATTTACAAAACCTCCTTTCTATATATAGGGGTCCATGGGGCCATAATGTAATCCTAGTGGGCCACAATGTAATCCTAGCCGACCTAACAATAATAATTTAAGGGCACAATAATAACAATATGGGGGTTACCGGGGTACAATAATAACAATAAGGGGGGCTACACTAACATAATAAGGGGCTATACTATTAATATAGGGACTTAACAGGTAATAGCATAGCGATAAACCATTCCATGTGCTACTTATCCTCGTAGATAAATCCCCCATTGTTGATAACCTTTTTCAATCATTGGTCATCTTACCAGACGGATTCTGTAGGTCCCTGCTTAAAATATTTTAGTTCGACTACACATTGAGAGTATGAATTAGGCTTCCGAAATTTTTTCTTTAGGGCGTTCTTAATATATTTTATTGAGGCGTTCGCATGCTGACAAATATATCCCATAAACCAAACTAGCTCCCTTCCCTCAAAGGCTAGGGAGAGCTGCGCTCGTTTGACAGCATCATTGTTAACATTCTGCACTGTCCATACAGGCTCTGCAATGAACCATAATCGATCCATGTCATCATCCCCGTAGCTTCATGTGCATAGCCATATCATCCTCTGGTTGTGGAGCCAGTGAGGGAGACTTCTTACCTTTATGTGGGTTCAATGTAGGTGTAGCCGGCAGGCTGGTTCCTCTTTGTGCAGCCCCTCCCTGGTCAAGATCGGGTGATTCCTTTGAAGGACTGTATACCGATCTGTCTCCTTCTGTTGGAAATACTGAGAGTAGGGGGGGGGGGTGAATCAGTATTCCTTTCAATTAGAGCATTAGTTAATCTTCAATTATTATCAATGTTTGTACAATGATAGCAGCAAACAAGAGGAGCACAAATTCACACAGTTTCTAAGGTGGAAACCCACTCCAGGAAAAAAACCACCTAATGCTTTTCTAATAATTCTTTAATATTCAACTCCAATTTAAAATAAGGCTCCAACTTCCTAGACTCTAGAAAAGCATTATTCTCCAGCTCCCACTGGATGGACACTCCAATGCCCGAGATTCTTCAGTAGTCAACTGAACAGATGCCCCAACACCCAATGAGCTACAACTCACCCTAGCACCACCCTACCACCCTATAGAAGAATAAAAGAAGAATGGACTCCCGTGCCAGGGAAAATGGTCCACTTTACAATGATATAGAATGATGCAGAAGAAGAAGATATACTAGGCCATAACCCGAACTTTGACACAACCACCTAATGATGATCCTAGACCTCCCAACACTTCCTCTTCAACCCTCAGCAGATAGACACTAGTACAATTTGTACAATAATGTATTTAGAATGCCTAAGTACAATGATACCTTTACAATGACTGTATGCAGTTCTGCCCACTTGAAGACTTCATATTATGAACTTCTTACTACTGTTATGCACCTTAGTTGCTGCTCTTGTCATGCTACCCTCTGCTGCACCTTGCTTTGCTTTTCTACCATAGAAAGTCTGGTCCTTTGCAATCCTTGACAACACATGATCTAGCTTTTTCTTGCCTTCTAGGAGCTCGATATTGAATATGGCATATCTCTATTATTTCAGATCCTTAATATCTGATTTTTGGTCTTGTATTAGTCCTCTGAGTCTTCTTTCCAATGCCACATGTTTGACCCAATTTGGATTCTTCAAGAGAGAGTTATACCCAATATCTCACAATTCCCTAAGTATGGACTGTTTCAGCAGAGCGCACTTGTACGGTGTGCCATGTGTCACTGTTTCTTCATTTGAATATGAGATTGATAGAGCTAAAAGTATAGACTGTGCACTATCTTCCAATTTTTATGAAATTCCAATCTAATACTCAGATTGAGAGTTATGATGATTTTACCAAGGTCACTTCTTTGAGATGAATTTCTGGAGCCTGCAAAAACCCTGACTTCCACAGATCATATCTCCAAAAATATTGCGCGCCTTGATTTGAAATTTTTACTAACAATAACTTAGGATTTCAGCGTTTCCTCAAAAGAATTTCAGCTTCTGAACCTTCATAGAAAAACATTTAGGGAAAAAATGCCACGATGACCTGTTTCAGATGGCCAAATCCCTTGCATAAGGAGGAAATGAAGATCACAATTTATATGAATGCTTAAGTTGAGAGGGGATTCAACAAGTGAATGTGGGAGGGATTTTAGGAGCTTAAAAAATATTAATTATGACTTTTCAATGACCCATGCCCCAAACCCATGGGGTTTTAGCCCATTAACTGGGGGTACAAACTTCAAACATGAATATCTCTCAAACCGTGAAGAATTACATGGCGTGCCATATATCAACGAAAACATCTCGACAAGTAGAAGCCATAAAAAGCATTATTGACCCAGAATATATTAATTTTGTAGGTAAAAATTCCCATGCAATATTGGGTTAGCCCCTGGTGCTGCTTGGGTTGACATCAATGACAACTGCTGATCAACAATCTCCCCCTTTGGCATTGATGGCAACACAAGTACTCCCACTGCGATCATGACACCTCTTCCTACAACATTCTCTCCCCCTTTGACATCAATGGAAAAGGGTAAATCCCCCTGAAACACAACCATCCTGTGGGCCTGTACACACTTCCACTCCCCCTTTATATTCTGAAAAATGGAAAATCTAATGAGAACTTGGGAGAATCCCAATATTTTGGCGAAGATATTCCAATGTTGGCGAATATTTCATATGTGATTCTTTTGGTGCTGCTTGGAATCTTGCTACTTGTCGAACTGCTTGCATAAGATCTGGTTGGGAGGCTGTTACATATAGAAGACTACTAATCATAGATCTATACAACCTTTGATCCACATCCTTAGATGAGTCGTCTATGCTCAATTTGCAACCTGTTACCATTGGAGTAAGGATGGGTTTACAATCTTCTATTTTAAATTTCCTGAGCATTTCCTTGATGTACTTAGCTTGACATATAAATAATACTTTCTCTTGCTGAGATATTTGAAGCCCTAAGAAGTATGTCAGCTCACCAAGTAAAGACATCTCGAAATCACTTTGCACCTTTGTAGCAAAATTATTACTTAGTTGATCATCATTGCTACCAATTATTGTATCATCCTCTTTAGATATTAGACATGCTTTAGTTGCTTCATCCAGAACATATATGTCATTTGGAGCTCAACTTGCTGTAGCCACAGTTTCACCATACACGCCTTTCCTGATTTCACATTTCGTGGAGTTGAATAGTATTGTGTGTCCTTGATCACACATTTTTCCAACACTGAGCAGATTGTGATTCATGTTTTCAACCAATAGAACATTCTTGGCTAGAAAATCTTTGCTTCCGAGAGTGACAGTACCTAATCCTATAACATTTGAAGATCCATCATTTCCAAAGGACATGGTTCCATCCTTCTTCTCTTTCAGAGATACAAATTTATTTCTATCTCCAGTCATATGCGTTGAGCAACTGCTATCAACATACCACACATCTTTGTTCTTTTGAGCCTTGAGAGCGAGAGCACAACTATCATTCTTCTTCTTCTTCCATGTTCATTCAGTCTGTGGCTTCGAAGATTCTTCTTGAGGATTTTCAAGTCTGTAGTCTTTGGCTATGTGTCCAAAGTTTCGACATTTGTAACATTAAATATTATTTCTTAAATGTTTAAATCTATTCATGTTTCGTTGAGCCCTGGGAGGTTCATATTTGACAGATCTCCTGGAATTGTATTCGTTCCTAGGGTACGTGTGACATTCTACAGCTTTATGACCAAATTTTCCACATGAATAACAGTAGCCATAAAAAATATGTTAGTACCTGGATGGAAATTTTCGTCGAGGAATTGTCTTCCAAGGCTGTTCTTGCGAATCTTGTCCAATGAAGTCTACATGCATGTTAGATCTCATAGGTTCATTATATTTTGTTGTATAAGGTCCTGCTTCTTCTTCTTTGTAACTGATGCCAATTTTGTCATTGTAAGATCATTGATTGTTGATGAGTTCTTCCAATGCCCTTGAGCTGTTGGCATAGTTTTTGATAGTGTTTCCTTTCTTCACTTCGTCACACAACGAGACTACTTTGGATTCTAATTCTTCCCTTTCTTGGTTGCTTTCTTCCAACTTCTTTTGAAGTGACTTTTCAATGCATTTGTGTTCTTAAACTTCAATTTTGAGACCTTGAACTTGTTCTTCAAGAGTTTTGGAACGGATATTCTCCACCTTGAGATCTTTTATAAGCTTGATTTCTTCCTCATAAATTCATCTATGGTCCATCCTTCTTCTTCGTTGTTTGATACCTCTTGCTTATTATGCTTGGGTTTATTGTGCTTGGCCATAAACAATATTCTCTCATTGGCTTCTTCTTCACTATCATTGTCTTCATCGGATGATGAGATATCTTCTTTAGAGAGAAAGTTCCTTTTGGATCGTTGCTTGTTGAATTTCTTAAAGCCTTTCTTTCTTTTTGAGTTGTAATTACTTTTGTTTGGATATTTTGCTACAAAATGCCCAACCTCATTACAGCTGAAACATATCAATGGAAGTTTACCTTTGAATTGTCCCTTACCAATTTTTAGTTTTCTCGTGAAGTAAGCATATTCTTCATTTGAAAGACCTTCTTCATCATCTCCCTTTTCTTCACACTTGCAGGTGCATGTCTTTTCAATTGAAGGTTGTTTATCCTTATTGGTTTTCTTAGATGCAACGAACACAGTTTCTAGATGCGAAGTACCCTCTTCTTCATCCAGTCTCATTTCATATGCTATGAGAAATCCATGTAATTCCTCTTTGCTGAGTTTGTCCAGATTTTCACTGTATTCTAAGACCGATGCCTTTGGGTTGAATCTCCCTGATAACGTTCTAAGAATCTTCTGTATAATAGTCTTCTCATCAACTAGATCTCCCAATCCTTCCAGAGTATTGGTTATTTCATCAACATATTGAAAGTATGCAATAATGTTGCAATCTTCTTTCATTTTGAGTTGCTCAAATTTTGCTCTATAGATTTGAAGCTTTGCTTCTTTGACATTTGAGTCACCTGCATATATATTCTCAAGCTTTTCTCATACATTTTTGGTGGTTTTACAACCCAACACCTTATGATAAGCAGATTCAATAAGTCCACTGATAATAATATTATTTTTTTTTGCATCATTTACCAAATTCTTCTTACCTTGTTCATCCGTGGTTGATGTAAATCCATTTTGAACAGTGTCCCATACTTCGTAACCTTGCGCCAAGAGATAGACCTCCATTCTTCCTTTCCAAAGTGCATAATTATTTTCATTGAATAGAGGTACGCCATTCTTGGTATGCTCCATGACCTCCTTCCAGTTGTTAAACTGCTATTTGAAGGAACCAAGCTCTGATACCAACTGTTGGAAATACTGAGAAGGGGGGGGTGAATCAGTATTCCTTTCAATTACAGCATTAGTTAATCTTCAATTATTATCAGTGTTTCTACAATGATAGCAGCAAACAAGAGGAACACAAATGCACATAGTTTTTAAGATGGAAACCCACTCCGGGACAAAAACCACCTAATGCTTTTCTAATAATTCTTTACTATTCAACTCTAATTGAAAATAAAGCTCCAACTTCCTAGAATCTAGAAAATCATTCTTCTCCAGCTCTTACTGGATGGACGCTCCAACGCCCGAGATTCTTCAGTAGTCAACTGAACGGATGCCCCAACACCTAATGAGCTACAACTCACCCTAGCACCACCCTAGCACCCTATAGAAGTATAAAAGATGAATGGACTCTCGTACCAGGGAAAATGGTCCACTTTACAATGATATAGAATGATGAAGAAGAAGAAGATATACTAGACCATAGCCCCAACTTTGACACAACCACCTACTGATGATCCTAGATCTCCCAGCACTGCCTCTTCAACCCTCGGCAGATAGACACTAGTACAATTTGTACAATAATGTATTTACAATGACTAAGTACAATGATACCTTTACAATGATTGTATGCAGTGCTGCCCACTTGAAGACTTCATATGATGAACTTCTTGCTGCTGTTATGCACCTTGGTTGTTGGTCTTGTCATTCTACCCTCTGCTATACCTTTATTTTCTTTTCTTCCATAGAAAGTTTGGTCCTTTGCAATCCTTGACAACACATGATCTAGCTTTTTCTTGCCTTCTAGGAGCTTGATATTGAATCTGGTGTATCTCTGTTATTTCAGATCCTAAATATTTTATTTTCAGCAATGTAGTAGTCCTCTGAGTCTTCTTTCCAATTCCACAGGTCTGACCCAATTTGGACTCTTCAAGAGAGAGTTATACCCAATCTCTGACAATGCCATAATTATGGAATGTTTCAGTAGAGCGCACTTGTATGGCATACCACTTGTCACTGTTTCTTCATTTGGATCTGAAATTGATATAGCTCAAAGTATAGACTGTGCAATATCTACCGCTTTTTACAAAATTCCAATCCGATACTCAGAGAGAGAGTTATGACGATTTTACCAAGGTCACTTCTTTGAGATGAATTTTAGGAGCATGCAAAAACCATGAATTCCACAGATCATATCTCCAAAAATATTTTGCAAATTGATCTGACATTTCTATTGTGGCTTCCTCAAGATTTTGGCTTCGCCTCATAAAAATTTCAGCTTCTGAACCTTTGTAGAAACAATGTTAGAGCGAAAATTCCATGATGACCTGTTTCAGATGGCCGAATCACTTGCATAAGGAGGAAATAAAGATCACAATTTATATGAATGCTTAAGTTGAGAGGGGCTTCAACAAGTGAACGTGGGAGGGATTTTAGGAGCTTAAAAAATATTAATTATGACTTTTCAATGACCCATGCCCCAACCACATGGGGTTTTAGCCCACTAACTGGGGGTACAAACTTCAAACATGAATATCTCTCAAACCGTGAAGAATTACATGGCGTGCCATATATCAAGGGAACCCCATGGGGTTTTAGCCCAGTAACTGGGGGTACAAACTTCAAACATGAATATCTCTCAAACCACGAAGAATTACATGGTGTTCCATATATCAAGGGAAACATCTCGACAAGTAGAAGCCATCAAAAGCATTATTGGCCTAGAATATATTAATTTGGTAGGTCAAAATTCCCATGCAATATTGGGTTAGCCCCTAGTGCTGCTTGGTTTGACATCAATGACAACTGTTGATCAACAATCTCCCCCTTTGGCATTGATGGAAACACAAGTACTCCCACTGCGATCATGACACCTCTTCCTACAATATTCTCTCCCCCTTTGACATCAATGGAAAAGGGTAACTCCCCCTGAAACACAACCATCCTGCAGACCTATACACACTTCCACTCCCCCTTTATATTCTGAAAAACAGAAAATCTAATGAGAACTTGGGAGAATCCCAAGCTTTTGGCAAAGATATTCCAATGCTAGTGAATATTTAATATGTGATTCTGTTGGTGCTGCTTGGAATCTTGCTACTTGTCGAACTGCTTGCATAACATCTGGTTGGGAGGCTGTTACATATAGTAGACTATTAATCATAGATCTGTACAACCTTTGATTCACATCCTTAGATGAGTCATCTATGCTCAATTTGCAACCTGTTACCATTGGAGTAAGGATGGGTTTACAATCTTCCATTTTAAATTTCCTGAGCATTTCCTTGATGTACTTATCTTGACATATAAATATTCCTTTCTCTTGCTGAGATATTTGAAGCCCTAAGAAGTATGTCAGCTCACCAAGTAAAGACATCTCGAAATCACTTTGCACCTTTGTAGAAAAATTCTTACTTAGTCGATCATCATTGCTACCAATTATTGTATCATCCTCTTTAGCTATTAGACATGCTTTAGTTGCTTCATCCATAACATATATGTCATTTGGAGCTCGACTTGTTGTAGCCACAATTTCACCATACACGCCTTTCCTGATTTCACATTTCGTGGAGTTGAATAGTATTGTGTGTCCTTGATCACACATTTGTCCAACACTGAGAAGATTGTGATTCATGTTTTCAACCAATAGAACATTCTTGGCTAGAAAATCTTTGCTTCCGAGAGTGACAGTACCTGATCCTATAATATTTGAAGATCCATCATTTCCAAAAGACACGGTTCCATCCTTCTTCTCCTTCAGAGATACAAATTTATTTCTATCTCCAGTCATATGCGTTGATCAACTGCTATCAACATACCACACATCTTTCTTCTTTTCAGCCTTGAGAGCGAGAGCACAACTATCATTCTTCTTCTTCTTCCATGTTCGTTCATTCTGTGGCTTCGAAGATTCTTCTAGAGGATTTTCAAGTCTGCAGTCTTTGGCTATGTGTCCAAAGTTTTGAGATTTGTAACATTCAATATTATTTCTTAAATGTTCAAATCTATTGATGTTTCGCTGAGCCCTGGGAGGTTCGTATTTGACATAGCTCCTGGAATTGTATTCGTTCCTAGGGTACGTGTGACATTCTACAACTTTATGACCAAATTTTCCACATGAATAACAATAGCCATAAAAAATATGTTGGTACCTGGATGGAAATTTTCGTCGAGGAATTGTTTTCCAAGGCTGTTCTTGCGAATCTTGTCCAATGAAGTCTACATGCATGTCAGATCTCATAGGTTCATTGTATTTTGTTGTAGAATGTCCTGCTTCTTCTTCTTTGTAACCGATGCTAGTTTTGTCATTGTAAGATCGTTGATTTTTGATGAGTTCTTCTAATGCCCTTGAGCTGTTGGCATAGTTTTGGATAGTGTTTCCTTTCTACACTTCCTCATGCAGCGAGACTACTTTGGCTTCTAATTCTCCCCTTTCTTGGTTTTTTTCTTCCAACTTCTTTTGAAGTGACTCTTCAATGCATTTGTGTTCTTCAACTTCAATTTTGAGACCTTGAACTTGTTCTTCAAGTGTTTTGGAATGGATCTTCTTCGCCTCGAGATCTTTCATAAGCTTGATTGTTTCCTCATAAAATTTGTCTATCGTTCATCCTTCTTCATTGTTTGATACCTCTTGCTTATTGTGCTTAGGTTTTTTGTGCTTGGCCATAAAAAATACTCTCTCATTGGCTTCTTCTTCACTATCACTGTCTTCATCGGATGATGAGATATCTTCTTTAGAGAGAAAGTTCTTTTTGGATCCTTTCTTGTTGAATTTATTAAAGCCTTTCTTTCTTTCTGAGTTGAAATTACTTTTGTTTGGACATTTTGCTGCAAAATTCCCAACCTCATTACAGCTGAAACATATCAATGGAAGTTTACCTTTGAATTGTCCCTTACCAATTTTTAGTTTTCTCGTGAAGTAAGCATATTGTTAGTATGAATCCTTTGTCGAAGTGTACGAAAAAGGACCACTTTAGCTACGCATAACTAATAGCCCTAACAATAAAAGTGGCTACCAATATCTTCAGATCTGCTGTTAGTTGAACAAGAAAAGAGCTGTAAAAACCAGATCTATGCATGGAAAGACATTAAGCAGTAAAAACAAGGGTTTGCTCCATATACCAATAGACAAGACAAGAACAATTTTTGAAAGAATTTTTGTATTAATTGGGCACCTGGGAGGAAAACAAGAAGGCGTATCCAATTCTCCTCAGTGGGAGGGGTTCTTGGAAGTCCTCAGCACTTCAGATCTAAGATTTCTCTCTCTTGTTGGTGTAGAAAACCCACACAAAGAATGGAACTCAAAGGGAGCTCACACAGCAAATGGCAGAAAATGGTGACCAAGTGTATAGATCCAGAGTGATCTAATAGGCAACAAAGGTGAAGAATGGTAGGAAAAACCCTCCTATTTATAACAAAATATTGGGTCATTCTAGATCTTGGTGCATGATTAAAATAATGTTAACCAAATCTAGATCCACCTTTTATGGAATATTTTATTATATTTGTTGGAGGGAAAGGGTCTTTGACTTGGGTCAAATCCCTTGATTAGTCAAAAATAAATAAATAAATGATTTATTTATCTTTTTAAGGAAGTGGTTGGAAGATAATCAAATAAATAATGATTTATTTAATTATTTGTGGGTGATTTGGTCATATTTAACAAGGAATGTTATCTAAATAAGATTTAAATAATTATTCCTAGAAAATAATAAGATAAATAAAGGTTTATCTAATTAATTTCTTTGTTTTTGGGTTAAACATGACTGGGAATAATAACTAAATTATGGTTTAATTAATTATTCCATGAGGAAAATCAAACAAATATAGGTTTGTTTAATATTTCCTTTTGGGGTTTCCTGTTTGGACCATAAACAACCTAATAAATGTGGTTTATTAAGTTATTTAACATAGTGAAGGCAATTTTACTTAAGGTAAAATTGGTCTTACATGGTGTACTTGGGTCCATCTAATGATAATAGGTTAGATGACCAAAAAATGGTGTAACAGATTGCCCCCCAGCGTGCGAGTGTTAGGAGAAAATCGTATGACCGAAGTACGTTGTAAGAACTCAATCACCAAACATCAAAAGGGAAGTCAGAGAGAGAAATGTAAGGTAGACTAATGTGTTGAAGAACTAGACCCTGAGGAGACGAGACTTACAGGTGCAACAAGTCTCTTTTTATGAGAGGGTACCTGTGCTAAAGGCGGCGGGGGAGGCATACCTATGCCTGCCGAGACAAAGTACAAAATAATAGTGTGTCCAGTAAACAAGGGACCGAACCATAAAGTACAGCCGGCATAATCATGAGCCAGATAAAAATACAATGAGGAATCCCACATACATGCTGTGCCTGGGATAACAGCCAGGACGGATACAATAATATCTGAGTACATGAGATACAAATACAACCCAAATGCCCCCTGTAAATGGGGAAGGGCTCACAAAATCTGACTGATACATGCAAATCAAAGAGGCGCTGTAAGTGGCTAAGGCCAACATCATCAAATATCTGGAGCTGCATCGAAGGCTGCAAGGAGGAGGTCATCCGGGCATGTGGGGGGCTACCTGCAGGGCCACCCCCTCATGAGGGTTGAGACATCTCACACACACCCGAGAATCATCAAGAGCTGCTGCTGTATCACTAAACCATCAAGTATACGGATCTCGGTCATGCTGAAAGGAGCTGGAGTGGAGAAACAATCAAGTCAAAGGGAAATGAGAGATCCCTTTGCCTGATCCGAGGCACCGAACAAGAGTGGAAGCTGGAACCAAGGTACACCGCCCTCTAGACCTGGCTTCTAGAATGAATGAGCTGAGGTCGACAGAAGGAGGTCTGCCATAGGTGAGGCAATGAGAGATCCTCAACTAAGGCACGAGAGAAAATAGTAGAGCGACGGACAGACTGACACTAATGATGATGGTGAAATGGAAGGGACTGAGTAGCGAATGGACGACTTCCCTTGTTAGAGCATAAAGGGCATGAATGACATGGCAGCGACTGACGCAATATCATAAGGGATAGGGGACAGTGGGACTGAAAGCCATAACGTGCGACACAAGAGAGAGACCAAGCAATGAAGGATGGAGGGCTATAGCGGGGTACAAAAGGACTCGGGATAGACTCCATGAATGCGATGATGACTCAACTTGGATGCTCTAAACAAGGGCGACTCGATGGTGCTGCCACATAGGAAAGGCCCAATGGGGGACCATGAAAACATGAGTACAAGATGGTAACTCATGACGAAAATCGACACGAACGAAGACAAGTAAGGAGGCAAAATGGTGCCCCAAGTACAAGTGTCGTAAGTGAGGAAATTCGATTTTAAGGAGAGGTGAAGTGATCCTTCTTGGACAAAATAGGTCCTGGCGAAGGATGAAAGTACAAAAAAAGATGTGAGCTATCTAACAGAAAATAAAACACGCATCTCAGAAGGGAAATGCTTAGGGTAATATTTATTAAGATAGAGTGCATTGCGAGGATTAGGAAGAGGATGCCTTCGAAGTCCTCTAAAAGGTATGCCCCCTTACCAAGATCCTTACTGATGACGTAAGGACCTAGCCATAATGAGTCGAACTTCCCGTGACCAAGGACATCATGGGCCTGGTCATATAATAGAACAAGGTCGCCTTCATGGAAAGGACGAGGCTGGACTGTTCGGTCATATTGAGCTTTGGTGCGTTTCTTGGCCGCTTCCATGGTTTGCAATGCAACACGATGGTCTTCGGAGGCACGCTCAAGCATGATAAGTCGTTGTTCTAGAGTTTGGGTGTCAGGGAGAAGTTCAACAGCCAGATGAAGGGAAGGGATGTCACACTCGATTGGTAAGACAACCTCCTCTCCAAAAACGAGGTGAGGAGGGTTATGGTTGAGGGGCATAGGTGCCCCCGATCATGGTGTGGTCATGCCAAAATGTATTTAGAAAAAAGGGGAATATAAACACATTTAAATGATGTGGTGTGCCATTTGTTCTCGTTATGGTTATGCAGTGTGAGAAAGGAAATGGAGGATTACCAATCTCTTTTGGTACTGCATATAGGGATCAAATGGACTTTAAGTTTCCGAGTTGGCATACCTGGTGTCACTATCCCAAAAAGAGGATTTGGAGATAAGGAACTGATGCTCTCATAGAAAAGCTATAGGGTGGTCAACAATAATGTCTAAGAGACTGGGTTGCTAACGTAAGATGAGGGAACGATAAGGGGTATCATCCCTAAAGTGATCTGAAGTGATATGGGACTCTAGAGGTTCTTCTAAATGTGGAAGAATACTGGGACTAAAGTCAACACGACCAGATACACTAGGAGAGTTGTGGAGAATTGCTTGTCTTGGTCACTCAAATGTGGGTGCCCCCTTACCCAAAGATTGGGTTTCAATGTAATGGCCACAAGGTGGATGTGGTGTGAATGCCTGGGTTCAATGTAAGGGGGAATAGATAAAGTCAGGGGTGGGGTTTTTTCCATAATGTCATCATCGTGATAGAAGATGGGGTGACTGGTGGAAGAAAGACCACCTGACGTGGTGAAGCGACCTGAATCATCATCATGAGAAGAGAGGTTCACATGCGCATCGTCACAAGGGGTGACCGAAGAGTAAGTAGATAAAGGATCTACCGATGTTGAGCCCAAGATGATCGCTGAAGGAAGGTCAGGCGAAACAACAGGGGAAGATTCAGATGGAATGTTCCCCGAGGGTCTCATGGAGGATGATAGGTAGAAAATGCTGGACGAAGGCTCCGTCATCTCGACATTAGGAGGGGGAATGTCAATGGGAGCAGTCATATCTGGTAGTTCTGCTGAAGCAGAATGCGCAAATAGGGGAGAGGTGGAATCATTGCGCTTGGCCTCAAATTGGTGGACCGCGGCTAGAGAGGGGTGGAAATCCTCGAGGCGGGGACAAAGACGGGTGTAATGGCCATGGAGATCACACAAAGCACAGGGGTGGTTGGTGTGAATAGTCTTTGGGTTCTTGATCGTGGTCGCGGAAGGAACAGAGGCTTCCGGGACCGTGGACTCAGGGAACGTGACATCAACCATGGGCTTGAGATGAAGCAATTAAGGACAGGTATGGATGGCGTGGCCGACAACATCACACAGAGCACACTAGATGGTATGCTTTGGAGGCCGAGGAGGGGTAGGGTTTGTCAGGGCAACCTTGTCCTTTGATGCCCCCTTGCGAGCTTTGCCCTTTGTACCCGAAGCAGTCGCAACAGGAGGTGGTTCCTGTTGAGGTGATTGAGGCACTGTTGCAGCGGGAGAAGTCATGGGGACCGGCTGAACCGGGTTCAAAGCAATATAGGGTTTGGGTTGACTAGGCAGGGTTGCGGCTAGAGGATCATGGTACCAGACGGGAATCCCAAGGGTCAAGCTAGGAAGAGAGATGGTGGCCATGACCGGTACCGTGTAGACTCCTCGTGGGGGAGCTAGGAACGATATCTGACCAGAGGGGTAGTGGCTAGGTGGGACGGATCGTAAATGGCTAAGGCTTGGAGGAACCATGCCAGGAGGATAAAGAGGCTCATGACTACCAACTGCAGGTGAATGGCTAGGAGCAGGTTGCGGAGGGCAAGGTTGCTGACTAGCCGAAGCAGGGTGCTTGAGAGCAGCCCGAGACGATTGCATCATGCAAACATTCAAGGAGATAGGGTCAGAGATAGGAGGAGGAGGAAGACCAGGGAAGGTTCCGAGCAAAGAGGAGTCTTTGTAGACGCCAGGAGAGACACTGGTCAAGGAATCAATGGTTTGTTTGTTGGCTACAAAAGAGATGGTCGTCTCAGGTGAGGTTTGAGATTTTGGCTCATGATATGTCAACTGGTCAATGGTGACTATCTTTCCATTATGAGGGAAAGACATCTTGTGGAAAATCATGGATGGGACAGCAGACATAGCACAGGTGTAGCTTCGCCCCAATAGAATGTTGTAGTCTAGCAGGGCGTCGATGACTTCGACGTCAACGCAAATAGTCTTACCGGCAAGGGTGATAGGACAATTACAGAACAGGCCAATGGGCTGGGAGGCATGATCGTCCCACGCTCGAAGGGTGATCGTGGAAGGGGCCAGCTCAGGGGATCCGAGTTGCTTTCAAACCGAAGTGGACATCACGCAGGTGGATGCCCCCTCATCAATTATATACTAGGAAACGTTGGCGTTCCCGATTTTGACTGGGATTTGGAAGGCAACGAAAGGAGGAAGAGGAGGATGGTCCAATTGAGTGGCGTCGAAAACAATCATTTGGTCATCAACAGGATCTACAACGCCCACAGCAGATAGTAGAGCCTTCTTTTGGGAAGGGCACGACTGGAGGAGTTCCAGTGTGGAAATGGCAGCAGGAGATTGCGCCAAATCATCTACTATGATATATGAATGAGCAGCTCGACCGGAAGTAGCATTTTGGCGTAATGGTCCCTTAGGAATCTTGGTATGAACCTCAACTTTGGGTTGAGGGATATGTAAGGGGCCACTGGATGTCGAAAGAGGCTCTGTAGAACCTGAAGAAGGAGGCTCGGGGGCAGACTGAGCAGGAGGCTTGGGGTACTGGCGAGACCGAGTTTGAAGGTGAAGGTCGACGGTGGGGAATGGAGTGGAGTTCATCATGAGGATCTGGTAGTCGGAGGAACCAAAAATGGAAGGGGGAGTGGAGACCCGCCCGTCAGGTGGTTGGGTAGCCACGAATCCTTGCTGAGGGAAAGGATCAGTAAACACAGCTGGTTGAGTAGTGGCCACATTAGGGGGAGCATGAGGGGAGGCATGTTGTCCTCGTAATGTGGCTTGAGACTCCCACATCTGCCGCATCTGTGGTAAAAGGGGACAATTGTGGGTGTAATGACCATAAACACTGCAACACGAACAAGTCTTGTTGGGACGAAGAGGCCTGTCTGGCTTGGGCTGAGTGCCCTGTTGCTGGTTAGCAGTGTTAGGGTCAAAACCTTGAGGATTGGGTCCACGAGTACCAGGGGAATATTGATTTGGATTGCCTCTCCGCCTTCGTTGAGAATAAGGGGGATTAGTCGTACCCTGCTGTGCAAATACTTGCCCTGAAGGGGGCTGTAGGTGATGTTGCTAGGGTTGAGGAGGCAAGGGAGGAGGAAGCGCATATGCTGGAGGAGCTGGCATACCAGGCTGGATAAGGGTAATGGTTAGGTTGGGCAACATTGAGTTAAGCAGGAGGTTGGGAAAAAGGAGGAGGCATGTCGTATCCTGGGTACATGCTACCGGGAGGGGGAAGAGTGCTAGAGGTGTTGGCCCCTCCGGGAGGGAGACTGTAGCCCATAGGAGGTTGGGCATACAGATGGGAAAGGGCTCCAATGATACCATCGACAGAATGAGATGCCCCCCGGGCGTTAGCGCCACCGGGCCTGGGGAGGTCAGGAAGGACGGTATAGACATAACCAGACTGGGCGTAGATCAGGTCATATTTCAAGGCGATTTGGAGGGCGGCTTCTTCGGTTGGAGGGAAATGGGAGGCGACATCTTTTCCAATGGGAGCTAAGAGAGAGCGAAGGAACCAGTCCATATAGATCCGATATTCTAAGGGGGGAGCTCGACATAAGCTGCATCTTCGTCGCCATTCCTGAACATGAGTAGAAAGGCAGGTAGAAGATGTTTTCTTAAAGGAAGTCAAGAGCTCTGTACAGGTATTGTATCGGAGAGGGAGCTGGAAGTAGGATAAAAAGGCTTGGGCAATGGTCGCAAAGGTGGTATGGGAAGAGGTGGCTTGGTTGACATACCATTTAGAAGCTTCGCCGGTAAGCGTGCACTGGAACAAACGAAGACGGATGGAGTCATCGGTAATGGAATTGGAGGAACACCACATGTGGAAAGATCGGACATGATTGGTTGGATCTTATCGAGCAAGGCCTTCGAACTTAGGGATGTCGAAGGGGAGCTAGGTTGGCATAGCAGGCCAAACAACATCGTGGCGGATAGGGTCGTTGATCAACTGATTGAAATCGGGGAGGCTGAGGTCTGCAATGTACGGCAGCAAGGGTATGGCCGAGGTAGTTCCTGTGGCGGTTCCGCTAGTAGTAGTTTCGGCATTAGGGCCTGGAGCACCGCTAGCATTAGGCGATGGACCGGACATAGTGGAGGTGACAGGGGGAGAACCAGAAGGAGAAGGAGAACCCAATGAATCAGGAGAGGAGTCGGAGTGCGGACTCGGAGGAGGACTGGCTGGACGACGGCGGGGCGGAGCAGGTCGATCAACCGGAAACTGAGGGTGAAGGCCAAGAAGTCTCCAGGAAAGGAGCCTTGGGGGTGCAATGATGATGGGAAGAAGGAAACCGACAAGGGCAGAAAGGGACATAATCAAATGAGGTCAAGGGAAGAAAAGGTGCAGTGAAAATTGATTTTAGAGTCGTTGTCAGGCGGTGTTAACCAGGCGCTTCTTCACTTAGGGTCAGTGTGTGGCGTGCGTTAATTTTAATTTTTAAACCGTTTCCGTTTTGAGAGCGAGAAAAAAGTGTGCTACGTAACTGAAAATAAATCTGCAGAGAACAGTATATAATGCTGAAATAACAGAAAATTAACAGCTACTTTTGCATCTATCTAACCCAAGAAGGCAGGTCTCTCAAAACTAATCTAAAAAAGGGGAAAAATCTAGGCAAAACACATGGAAAAGAGGCCGATAGATCTAAGGTCAAAAGGGACAGGGATCTAAAGGATAAAGCTGCTGAAAAGAGGTGTAGATCACAGCCAAGAGACAGAGGAAAGGTGGCTAGAAAAAAGGGAGAAATCAGCAAACAGCGGAAAGGAAAGGGGAGAGGTCCTAAAGGGAGGTCCAAACAAAATGAGAAGAGGTGATTTGAAAGGAAGAAAGTCTGATTTAAAGGGATCTGAAAAGGAGGTATCAGATCTGGAAAAGGGGAGGCTGAAACTCTGAAAAAACAGATGCCGGAAGCAGCTAAAATGCTTCCACCAAAAGTGGAGGGTACTGAAGCCCTAGGGGGCTAGGTTCCCACTTGGATGAGCAAAACAAATCAGGAACAGGTTGAAACGGGCTGAGACAGAGGCTGGAAAACCCTGACAGAAGCTTCAGAAAACCCAGAAAAATTGCAGAAAAACAGTTGAAAAACTGGCAGGTCGCAGGTTCTGACCTGTTTTCAGTGTAGGTCGCAGAAAAGAGGCTGAAAAGTGTGACCTGGAGGTCCAGGTCGCACTTTTTGGGCTGAAAAGAGTGACCTCCCATTCCGATTGTCTCGGTGGCAGATTTTCGGAAAAGTTGCCGTCTCAGTTGCGGCTGATGTCGCTTACCTGCGCAATAGGGCCAGAAACACACGGAAGTTAGAAATTTTAATGTTTTAGGGTTTTATGTGAGAAAAACAACATAAAAATAGGAAAAATAAACAACTGAAAAGAAACCCTAGGGTTTGAAGTAGCTGGATATGCAGGAATATGAAAAACGACAGCGGTCGTAATTTAAAACCCGTGTGGAGTCGCCATTTGTTAGTATGAATCCTTTGTCGAAGTGTACGAAAAAGGACCACTTTAGCTACGCATAACTAATAGCCCTAACAAAAAAAGTGGCTGCCAATATCTTCAGATCTGCAGTTAGTTGAACAAGAAAAGAGCTGCAAAAAACCAGATCTATGCATGGAAAGACATTAAGCAGTAAAAACAAGGGTTTGCTCCATATACCAATAGACAAGACAAGAAAAAATTTTGAAAGAATTTTTGTATTAATTGGGCACCTGGGAGGAAAACAAGAAGGCGTATCCAATTCTCCTCAGTGGGATGGGTTCTTGGAAGTCCTCAGCACTTCAAATCTAAGATTTCTCTCTTTTGTTGGTGTAGAAAACCCAATGCAAAGAATAGAGCTCAATGGGAGCTCACACAACAATTGATGGAAAAATGGGACAAAGTGTATAGATCCAGAGTGATCTAATAGGCAACAAAAGGTGAAGAATGGTAGGAAAAACCCTCCTATTTATAGCAAAATATTGGGTCATTCTAGATCTTGGTGCATGATTAAAATAATGTTAACCAAATCTAGATCCACCTTTTATGGAATATTTTATTATATTTGTTGGAGGGAGAAAGTATTTGACTTGGGTCAAATCCCTTTATTTGTCAAAAATAAATAAATAAATGATTTATTTATCTTTTTAAGGAAGCGGTTAGAAGATAATCAAATAAATAATGATTTATTTAATTATTTAAGTGGTTGAAAGATAATTAAATAAATAATGATTTATTTAATTATTTGTGGGTGATTTGGTCATATTTAACAAGGAATATTATCTAAATAAGATTTAAATAATTATTCCTAGAAAATAATAAGATAAATAAAGGTTTATCTAATTAATTTCTTTGTTTTTGGGTTAAACATGACTGGGAATAATAATTAAATTATGGTTTAAGTAATTATTCCATGAGGAAAATAAAAAAAATATAGGTTTGTTTAATATTTCCTTTTGGGGTTTCCTGTTTGGACCATAAACAACCTAATAAATGTGGTTTATTAAGTTATTTAACATATTGAAGGCAATTTTACTTAAGGTAAAATTGGTCTTACATGGTGTACTTGGGTCCATCTAATGATAATAGGTTAGATGACCAAAGAATGGTGTAACACATATTCTTCATCTGAAAGACCTTCTTCATCATCTCCCTTTTCTTCACACTTGCAGGTGCATGTCTTCTTAATTGTAGGATGTTTATCCTTATTGGTTTTCTTAGATGCAACGAACACAGTTTCTAGATGTGAAGTACCCTCTTCTTCATCAAGTCTCATTTCATATGCTATGAGAACTCTATGTAATTCCTCTTTGCTGAGTTTTTCCATATTTGCACTGTATTCTAAGACCGATACCTTTGGGTTGAATCTCCCTGGTAACGTTCTAAGAATCTTTTGTATAATAGTCTTCTCGTCAATTGGCTCTCGCAATCCTTCCAGAGTATTGGTTATTTCATCAACATATTGAAAGTATGCAGCAGTATTGCAATCTTCTTTCATTTTGAGTTGCTCAAATTTTGCTCTATAGATTTGAAGCTTTGCTTCTTTGACATTTGAGTCACCTGCATATATATTCTCAAGCTTGTCCCATACATTTTTGGCAGTTTTACAACCCAACACCTTATGATATGCATATTCAATAAGTCCACTGATAATAATATTCTTTGCTTTTGCATCATTTACCAAATTCTTCTTACCTTGTTCATCCGCGGTTGATGTAAATCCATTTTGAACAGTGTCCCATACTTCGTAACCTTGCGCCAAGAGGTAGACCTCCATTCTTCTTTTCCAAAGTTCATAATTATTTTCATTGAATAGAGGTACACCATTCTTGGTATGCTCCATGACCTCCTTCCAGTTGTTAAACTGTTATTTGAAGGAACCAAGCTCTGATACCAATTGTTGGAAATACTAAGAGGGGGGGGGGGGGTGAATCAATATTCCTTTCAATTAGAGCATTAGTTAATCTTCAATTATTATCAGTGTTTCTACAATGATAGCAGAAAACAAGAGGAACACAAATGCACATAGTTTTTAAGATGGAAACCCACTCTGGGACAAAAACCACCTAATGCTTTTCTAATAATTCTTTACTATTCAACTCCAATTGAAAATTAAGTTCCAACTTCCTAGAATCTAAAAAATAATTCTTCTCCAGCTTCCACTGGATGGATGCTCCAACACCTGAGATTCTTCAGTAGTCAACTAAACAGATGCCCCAACACCCAATGAGCTACAACTCACCCTAGCACCACCCTACCACCCTATAGAAGAATAAAAGAAGATTGGACTCCCGTACCAGGGAAAATGGTCCACTTTACAATGATATAGAATGATGTAGAAGAAGAAGATATACTAGACCATAACCCCAACTTTGACACAACCACCTAATGATGATCCTAGATCTCCCAACACTGCCTCTTCAACCCTTGGTAGATAGACACTAGTACAATTTGTACAATAATGTATTTACAATGACTAAGTACAATGATACCTTTACAATGATTGTATGCAGTGCTGCCCACTTGAAGACTTCATATATTGAAATTCTTGCTGCTATTATGCACCTTGGTTGCTACTATTGTCATGCTACCCTCTTCTGCACCTTTCTTTTCTTTTCTACCGTAGAAAGTCTGGTCCTTTGCAATCCTTGACAACACATGACATAGCTTTTTCTTGCCTTCTAGGGGCTCGATATTGAATCTAGTGTATCTCTGTTATTTCAGATCCTAAATATCTGATTTTTGGTCCTGTAGTATTCCACTGAGTCTTCTTTCCAATGCCACAGGTCTGAACCAATTTGGATTCTTCAGGAGAGAGTTATACCCAATCTCTCACAATGCCCTAATTATGGACTGTTTCAGCAGAGCGCACTTGTACGGTGTGCCACGTGAAATTTTTTCTTCATTTGGATCTAAAATTGATAGAGTGCAAGGTATAGACTTTGAAATATCTACCAATGTTTAAGAAATTCCAATCCGATACTTAGAGAGAGAGTTATGATTATTTTACCAAGGTCACTTCTTTGAGATGAATTTCAGGAGCCTGCAAAAACCCAGACTTCCAAAGATCATATCTCCAAATATATTCCGTACCTTGATCTAAAATTTTTATTGCAGCTTCCTCAGGATTTCAGCTTTGCCTCATAAAAATTTCAGCTTCTGAACCTTCGTAGAAAATTTTTTAGAGTGAAAATTCCACGATGACCTGTTTTAGATGGCCGAATCCCTTGCATAAGGAGGAAATGAAGATCACAATTTATATGAATGCTTAAGTTGAGAGGGGCTTCAACAAGTGAACGTGGGAGGGATTTTAGGAGCTTAAAAAATATTAATTATGAGTTTTCAAAGACCCATGCCCTAACCCCATGGGGTTTTAGCCCACTAACTGGGGGTACAAACTTCAAACATGAATATCTCTCAAACCGTGAAGAATTACATGGCGTGCCATGTATCAACGGAAACATTTCGACAAGTAGAAGCCATCAAAATAATTATTGACCCAGAATATATTAATTTGGTAGGTAAAAATTCCCATGAAATATTGGGTTAGCCCATGGTGCTTCTTGGATTGACATCAATGACAACCGCTGATCAACACCTTCTTGATTAACCCGATAGTATTTACCACTTTGTGTTGTGATCCCACTCTCGTTGGAGGTAATTCACTCAGTGTGGCCACACAAGACACCCTTTTCACTCAATAGCATCTTAATCAACAATGGCAAGGGTTTTAAGAACTTACCTCTAAATCCCTTGAATAGCCTTCACTCTGCTTCTAAATATGATACAAATTAATCAACATCAAATTCTGTCATGAATCCTCCCAATATAATGTCAACCCAGTGATCTACAGTTCTGGTAACATTATTATCAGTCTTTTTCAATTGTTGGATCAATTTGAGGGTCCATTATGTGACATGATTGTCTTTCGAGCAAGTATGAAATTCCGCCAATCATGCCAGCGAATCTTTTAACTCGTGTGTGAAGGATACAAAGAAGATTTCATGCACTTCCGTAAAAACACACCTATTTTTCCACTCTTCCGTGGATAAATTTTCACTCCTATTCTCTTTTAGGGAAAATTCCTGAATCTGCTTTTCGAACTAGTCTTCTAAATCAAGTTTTAATGGCTGCCAGTGACCCCATGGCATTACCCAATCCCTCTCTCAAAATGCTCCTGGTACCAGCAACGAAACCATTTGTTGGATTTAAGGATCTTGACCCAGGTTCCATTTTAAGGTTTGCCAACAAACTCTGATACTAGTGGCCCTTTTGGCAATAGCCTGCTTACGCAGGTCAAGGTGTCACCCGAAGTAGTATGGGTGGGTGTTGGAACCAGGTTTCTGCACCCAGAGAGAGAGAAAGTTTAATTAAAGGGGCTCCCTCTAGATCAACAAACCTGCGCTAGAGAAGCCCTAGCCCAGAACCCTTAATAGTATATTGGCGAGTAGCCCAAGTGAAGCCCAGTAATCAGACGTAATAACTCACTAATCATATGTAACAAGACAAATCACATCTAGATCTATGCATTCACTTCTTTTTATAACATCGCATCAGCGTGCATGTAAATAAACCATCAATAAGTAGATCACGTATAACTGGAAATCACGATACATAATATTCAAATATTAAAACAGTCTTTCCATTCATTCATACTCCAATTTACTTACAGAGTTTATCTATTGGCCCATGCACACAACCAGTAGGATCTGCACACAGGAGGACTTAGGGTCTTCGCGCACACAACCAACAGGAGTGCTTACCCAGATAATTAACAATAGAGCACAAGTTCGTATTCCACTTTCATTCTTCTCTACCTTTTTTGACTTGATTTATCTATCTATTTATAGCATGCTAGCCTGCGCTATCCTATGGTACGCAAACCGTGGTTTGCAAACCCTTGGTCTACCCTTTCACCCATTACAATTTATTTGGGGTTTTGACCCACCCCAAACCCCCTGTTCTAGACTAAATATTACAAAATATTACAAAACTGGACAAAATTGTAGTCAGGGAACCCCGTTCCAACATATATACTGTAGCAGAAAGAGAGGTTGTGGAGATTGCGGCACTGCACCTAGAGGGTGAAGCCAAAGATTGGTGGTTTAGTCATCTATCACACATGAAAGTGTCTTATTATGCATATTTCATTTAGAGACTAAAGAAGAAGTTTGGTAGGAAGAAACCAGAGACATCCCACATTGATACATCTCCCATCATTGTTGAGATAGTACATGAGGAGCCAAAGGAAGATGTCCTCATTATTACTCCAGAAGAGGAACCCCTACCTCCACCATTAGCTGCATAAGTACTTGCATCAGGTGAAGGAGCACTTCCATCTTTGCAATATGGCCTTGAGCACTTGAAATTGAGAGTCCCATGCATGATTCAAGAGATGCATGAGGAAGAGGAGGCAAATACCAGCGCTGGTGCAACAGTAGAGGAGCAGCCATCACCATCCCCAACAGTTGAAGAAGCCATTGCACTTGTTGGAGGAACTCTTGTAGCTCTGCAAGATGTTCCCAAGTTTCAGCTGATCCAAGGTTTGCAAAACTTTCTATTCCCTATTATTTCATCACCTCATTTTGATATTTGTGGGATCATGCCATCAGGGAAATTGCATAACCAAGGGTCAGAGCACCTTGTTGATTTGGAGCAGTAGACTATCACTACGTAGAGGACACTTGACTTGCTCAAGGGGGATATGTATAGCCATCCAAATTTTCCATTGTTGAGCTACACACAACACTTTGTGTTGAAGTGTGGAGTTTTGAAGGATGGGATGTGCATAGTCCTAATCAGTACAATACCAGGCTATTAGTTTAGCAATATGTATGGCCATGATCTGAATGGATTGTATTAGTTTTGTTGTGCTAATTATCCAAACAGTAAGCGAAACAAATAGCTTTAGCTTTGTCAAACAGATTTCCGTGTGAGGATTAATTAAGTATTTTAACTTTTTATCATTGTACAATAGTAAATAACAAAGAATAAAACATCATATAGCACATTACTCTACAAATTTGATGAGGTAGTTCACCCCTCGTGGGCTACATCTACTGGTCTAGCTCCTAATGGCATGTCCCTCATATCTTATTGCTCAAAAATGGTAAGTAAAAGTGAAAATAAGCCTCAATAGACTGTTCTCTCTATAAAATCAGCTTCAGAGTGTATGAAATAGCTAGAGATGATTATTCATTTGCATAAAATAGACAAAGGATGCCCAATACACTCCCTACACCATGGTGGCCCTGATGGCGCCTTGATCTTCCTTGAAGAAAAACCTACTGAAGATGACCTGTGATGGCTTTGAAACCTATGCCAAACTATTTAGGATGTCGAGAATACCCAAAATTGACTATTTTTACACCCAAATTGGTCGAAAACTGAAGGATTTATGGAAAAAAGAAATTTTGCCCAATATCCCTTCAAAACCTCCTCCAAAACTGGAGGAACTCCAATTAGCAGCGCTAAAAATGGCCAAACTCTAGAATAGGTGGAGTCTGCTCCAAAATTAGGGGAACCGTTAATGGTTGCATTAAATGTCAAGTAGTGGTCAGATGCGGCATTTCCTTCGGAACTGCCGGCTTAACCGTGGGGATAAGCCCTACCAACATCAACATCCGCATTTAATTTGATCCATATGACATGGTTGGTAGTTAGGTTTATTAGCCACCGTGGTTAAGGGCTAGCGCTCGGGCTTGGCGGTATGGTCACATAATATGGTGCTGGCCCTGAGGGGCTAGCCCTTTTATTTTGTAATATTTCGAAATTAGCATGCAGCTAATTGGAATATTGATTTTTGAATTTTGCACCTAGTAGATGAATAAATGGGGGAGGAGACCCATACGTAACTTAAATCAGCATAAAAACCCTCTTGGTGTTAAAGGGGATCACTTTAGTAGCTGGATTTCACACCCTCATGTGTGAAAAGGGACTTTTTTCATGTGGACAAAGTCAAGTTTGACCAAGTCAACAACATGCATGAAGAGGAATGGATCACCAATGCAAATAGCTCAATGTGAAAAAGGATCAGCTTAAACAAACATATGAGAGCTAGCTTGAAGACAATAAGGTGTGAAAGGGGATGAAGCAGGTTGAAGAGGTCAACCTTGACCAAATCAAACATCGTGATTTTGGAGGAGTGGCCTTCATGGAGATACAACACATTTTTGGAGGGAGATTGATCATGTGCATGTGGAAACCCTAATGGGTGCGACCTAAGGTGAGGAGGCTCACATATCTTATAAGGAAGGGGATGGTAGCCATTTGAGGTTAGCTTTTTGATTATTGATTTTGGTCTGCATGACTATCCGGCATCCTCTTGTTGTTCAGCAGGGTTGCGGTGTTGTTTAGCACAAGGCATTCCTGTTTAGGAATTCCTTCTCCACTCAAGAGAGGCCTCTTGAGGGATCTTTCACTTCAGTTTTCCACATTCAGGCTTGAGGCCAAGCATCCTCCTTCAGCCAAAATGTTATTTCTACAGAGCATAACGTATTTTTGCAGGGTGTTGCAGTGGAAGGATCACAACACCACCTTCTGAGCTTATCTTTCAGAGGAGGGAGCTTCCCTTTCTTTTCAAGATTTGTAAGGAAGATATCTGGGCATATTTTACATCTTGGCACTTGGCCAAAGTAGTCTCCATCACCTACAATGCATTCCCTTGCAGGAACTGCATCATTTTACTCAGTGTTGTAGCATCAGGGTCAAGACCCTTGATCTTGAGCTTGTTTCTTGGAGGAAGGGCCAACCCTTCTCCCAGAAATATTGTATAACACCTCTTCTTATCTTTCTTGTATATTTCAGATACATTTATATAGAGCTGCAGTATAACTACATTTTCCAGATCTAGATCTACAGATCTATCATTTTATACATTGTACTTCATGAATCCTTTTCTGGGTTATTCTCATTTTGTATAAAAAAAGAAGAGATCCCCACTTTTCTCAGCAATTGAATGATTGTACACTCCAGATTTTCTATTTATCATTATTTTCTGCATAAACCCTCATTAAAATAATGCTGTTGTATGCTTCAGTAATTTCTGTTAGCAAAGGTCATGGGGTTTGGGCTTATTTGAGCAGTATTGGTTTGGGGAGACCTGTTTAACTTGGCTATAAGCATTTGTTTTTGCTCCAATTCTGGATGTGATTTGTATATTGTATATTCTAAGGGATGCAAGTCCCATTTCTCATAGTTATAGCTTAAATTTCTGAAGAAAACACTTTTATGCCCTATATTTCTGCATTTCCTCACTTTGGAAGGCGTGTATAGGCCATATTCTTACTGCTGATCGTTAATTTTGTGGCTAGATGTTCCTTGTACATCTTATGAGCTGATTTAAACTGCTATGTTCATAAATTATTGTAGCTTCACTCTTGGAATATCTTAATATATTCCCAATAGTGCTGATTTTCCCTATTTTTGGATATTACATATTTTCTGCCATATATAATTTCAAACAAAAAATATGATTTCCCTCGAACTATGGTTAAGAACTTTCCCATAGGCAGGTCGATTGGGCCTTTGCGTTGGCAGGCAGGAGACCCTGGTTTGAGTCCTGCAAAGTTGAAATAATTTTGCCATAGCTCTCCTCCTTCGGCCTGGGGCCACGTGGCGGCCTCCGGGCCTACCACATGGCAGCCCGTGATAGGCTAAAAATCCCCAAGTCAAACAAACCTCCAGCCATAGCTTTCCACTTGTCATCAAATAATTTTTCCATGTGGAATATTATTTTTTTAAAATTTTCCCAAATTTAAAAAGTCAAACTTGGTCAACTCATTTTTGGAGTTTACTAGGCTTTTCAAACCTTCATAACTTCTGCATACGACCTCTATTTTTTGAACCATTCACAGCACCAGAATCGAAGCGACAAGGCCTTTTCGGTCGTTTAGGTTGCAACCATTTCTGAGCACTTTCATTTTTGAGCATTTTTGAACTATGGACATGATCTCTTGATCACACCTCCCCACTGGGAAGCTTTTGGACCCCAAAATCTCTCTAGAATACTGAACATGAAGATGAGGAGACTGTGTCCCCACTCTTCCAATCTTAATCCACTGAAATTTCCCTGATTTCATTAATTGGAGCTTTTCTTGAAACAACAATTTTTTCCTTGAATCTGTTGACCAACTGTTGCTGACTTTGACCTTGTCATGCTGCATATTTTCAAAACTTGCAGAACAGTAACTTATATTTTTAGTAAACATATTGTTTCTACATTGGTCTATCTTAAAAGGAAACTAAAAATTAATTTCACCTTGCATCCTGTCCTTATGGCAATTTTTTTGCTGAATTAGCCTTGTACTTGTGTCTATTTCGAACCAAGTTTCCTCGCCATAGTACCCTACGATTCAGAAACCAAAAATGATCATTACTGAACTTTGTGCCTTCTCTGCTTGGATGCTCTACCCTCTCTTGGATCTTTTCACCTCCTTTCATTGACACTTTGTTTTCTGCACCGATCGACACCAAAGACAATTGCTGCAACTTCTTGTCATCTTCTTTCAAATACAAACTGCCTTCAAACTGAAACAACTCATTATTTACATCAGCATTTACATGAAAATGATTATGTAAAACTTCCGTTTTTTTAATCATCATCAGTGTAAAGTTTTGACTTGGATTGACAAGCCTCTTCATCTGCCCTGCATTCACTAAAGAAGAGTCTAGTTTTTTTCAATGAGCTCTCACAATGTACTCCTTGCCATCCTTGAATAAATGATATTTGTTCTTATGGTGATGAAAGATAGCTTTCCTGTCATACAATTAAGAACTACCCAACACCATACCTGTAATATCAAGTGGAACAACATCTAATTCAACCATGTCAATAAAATGTGCTGTTATGGCAAAGTGCAACATGCACTTGTTTGAAACCTGTAAATTTTCATCCTTACAAATCCAACCAAGAGGATATGGTTTCGGATGTGGAATAGTCTCAAGATTTAGTTTCTTGACTACATCTTTAGAAATAAGGTTCGCTTGTGACCCACTGTCAAACAATGTGTCAACCTTGGTATGTTTGGAAATAACCCTCACATGAAATAGTTCAATTCTCTTCTCTTCACTTGGAGCTTCTATCTGACAGTTAGAAATACTAGAACTGGGTTTAGTTTCATTCTCTTTCCCCTTCAAGTTCTATAGTGACATAGTTATGATTTTTGTTTCATCTCCTGATTCTAACCCTAAGTCTTGTTCAGCTATTGCTGCTTGTGTTCTTTTGTCTCCTTAACTTCCTTCTTTGGCTTTAAAAATTTCTGGTTTCAACTCTGGATGAAGTTTCCAACAATGGTCCTCATCATGGCTTGTTTTAGAACAGTGTTTGCAGAAAAAATTTCCCTTCCCTTTTCTAGAATTTGCATTTCTCTTTTTCTTCCATTTGCCTTTAAACTCACTTTCCTCATTCCCATCAAAATTTTGTTTTCCCCTTGCCTCTAAATGTGTGGTTTGAACACAAACCTCATCTAGGCTTGTAGGATTAAACATGAGAATGGTATGTCTTAGGTAAGTATGTAAACCTCCTATATACTTGAGTAAAGTGTCTTGGATATGAAAATCTACTCCTAGTAAAAGAGCTCTTCTTCTAAATTCTTGGATATAAAGTTGAAAACTTTTTCCTTTCAATTTTTTAATATTTTTCCAGTCCGTTATGGCTTTCTACATGTGAGCTAATGGATAATAGTGTTGTTTTATTGTAGAAATGAAATCAGACCATGATAAGATAATCTTACCATATTTCTTGATCTCCTCCTTTGTCTTGTCTTCCCACCAAACAAGAGCCGCACCTTCAATTCTCAATGAAGCTAGCTGAATTTTGGATTTTTTCATCATGAAAATTTTGAATTCTCAAATAGAAATCTAATTTCCTAATCCAATTATCTAGCTTTTCTGCATTAACTTCACCATCAAACATTGACAATTGAAACTTAACATCAAGTTTAAGAAAAGGAATTTTACCCCTGTTCTTGACTTTGTGAGAATGATGTACTAAAGATGATGTAGAGGTTGATGAAGATGAATATGAGGGTGATGATGGCTACTTTCCACTGTCTCCATTTATTCCATTACCCTTCTTGGATTTATCTTCATCATTATGACCTCCTTACGATCCTTGTCCTTCCTTGTGAAGTTTGGATCCTTCTCCTTCAAGTATTTCATTCCTTTCTTGATAAAGGGCTCTCACCATTTCTGTCAAATCAAGGAATGCTTTTCTAAACACCCTTTCCTCCTCTTTGGGATCAATGTCGTCAAGAATTTCTCCTCCTCCTAAAGTCATGCTTATGGCTTCTTCTGCTTCTCTTTGAGGTAAAGTTGAAGGTGGAGATAATGGGACTCTTGCCCTACTTGGCTGAGGTTTACTTTGAGATCTCACCAATTGACCTTCTCCTCTCTTAAGCTTCAGCTCAGTAAGCACGAAAAACCTTGCAAATAGTTAAACAAACCTTGCACAAGAACTATATAGAGAATAGAATTTAAATCTCCTAATGCTAAAAAACTGTGCTCCAATACCAACTTTATATGGATGGATTATATTATTTTTGCTATGCTAAGTATCCAAACAGTAATTATAATGTGTGCATAAGGTTCTCTGAAGTTTGCAGGTAAAACAAATAGTTTTAGATTTGTTAAATATACTTCTGTGTGAGGATTAATTAAGTATTTTAACTCTTTATCATTGTACAATAGTAAATAATAGAGAATAAAACATCACATAGCACATTACTCAGCAAATTTTATGAAGCAGTTCACCCCTCCTGGGATACATCTGCTGGTCCAGCTCCCAATGGCATGTCCCTCATAAATTATTGCTCAAAAATGGTAATTAAAAGTGAATATAAGGCTCAATAGGCTATGATCTCTATAAAATCAGCTTCAGAATGTATGAAATAGCCAGATATGACTATTCATTTGCATAAAATAGACAAAGGATGCCCAATACACTTCCTACACCATGGTGGCCCTCATGGCTCCTTGATCTTCCTTGAAGAAACAAACTGCTAAATATGACCTCTGATGGCTTTGAAACCTATGCAAAACTATTCAGAATGTCAAGAATACCTAAAATTGACTATTTTTGCAACCAAATTGGTCAAAAACTAAAGGAGTTATGGAAAAAACAAAATTTTCCCAATATCCCTTCAAAACCACCTCCAAAACTGGAGGAACTCCAGTTAGGAGCACCAAAAATGGCCAAACTCTAGAATAGGTGGAATCCACTCCAAAGTTAGGGAAACTGTTAATGGTTGCATTAAATTTCAAGTGGTGGTCACATGCGACATTTCCATAGGAACCACTGGCTTAACCGCACGGATAAGCCCTACCAACATCAACCTCTGCATTTAATTTGATCCATATAACATGGTTGGCGGTTAGGTTTATTAGCCGCCGTGGTTAATGGTTAGCGCTCAAGCTTGGTGATATGGTCACATAATACGGGGCTAGCCCTTTTATTTTCCACCATATATAATTTCAAACAACAAATATGATTGCCCTCACACTATGGTTAAGAACTTTCCCATAGGCGGGCCGGCCGGGCCTTTGCGTTGGTAGGTAGGAGACCCTGGTTCGAGTCCTACGAAGTCGAAATAATTTTTCTGACTCTCCTCCATTGGCACAGGGCCACATATGACCTGCGAGCTTGCCACATGGCAGCCCATAATGGGCTAAAATCCCCAAGTAGCCAAAACCTCCAACCATAACTTGCCACTTGGCATCGGAAATAATTGATCTTATGGAATATTATTTTTTAATTTTTTAAAATTTAAAGTCAAACAGTCAACATTTTGGAGTTCTTGGGCTTTAGAACCTTCCTGCTTCTGCATATGACCTTTGTTGCAAACCATTCCACGACACCGGATCAGGTGGCAGATTTCTAGTCGTTTAGGTTGCAACCATTTCTAAGCACTTTAATTTTTGAGCATTTTTGAACTATGGACATGATCTTCTGATTAGGCCATGAGACAGTAGATGCACCATCATGGATATCAGAAACACTATCACTGGGGAGCAGTGATGAGTTAGGGGCCCAAATATTCTTGGATCATTAGGTGTGACTTCACTTATGAAGCATTGGATGGGAAGATGGTTGATGATAGACATCTTGTGATGGATAACATCTTCCATTATTATGATAGATCTTTATTGATGAGAACCTCACAGCGCAAAGAGAAGTTTCCACCTACAACATATTCATAATCTTATGGATTCTACCGAGACATCAATGAGAGGTTCTCATGGAGAAACCTCAAGGAGGATGCACTTCAACATGTCATGGAGTGAAAATATTATCAAAGTGAGGAGGATTATATTTTCCATTGGGTGGATACCAAGCAGGAACATGATAGGAGTCATCAACCATAGTTGGATGGATGGGTGAGGATGATGAGAAATGGTAGGTGAGATACTTGCAGATCTATGACACGGTGTTGCAAGAAGCATCGCTGCGCTGGATGCTTTTGGGTGAGTATGGTTACCACCCAACATCTCATATTTTTATCATCCATGTTTTGTATATTACTGGTGAGATGCAGCAACGGGAGGCATGGTTGTGCTGGATACTCTTGAGAGATTTTGGCCATCATGTGAAATATCCTATGTCAATGTATGTGTTATTGTTTGGGACATTTCATAGCACTCACATTATGTGGTAGGTGGGAGTTTGGGCATGTTGTTCGGATGTGAAATTCTACATGTCTCTCAGTATATTTTTTCTTTATGATCCGCATCATGATAATGTGAGGTGGCAACAAGAGTCCTTGTTGCTTTGGTTACTATTGGGAGAGTATGGGCTGACTTTATCCCATACATTACATGATGATGATGGAGGATGGAGATAGGAGGCCTTACTTCATTGGCTTCTGTTAGGAGAGTATGGCCACCACACTTGGTATGATGATGAGGTGATGTGGCAGCAAGAGGAATTGCCGCGGTGGTTGATTTTTGGAGAATATGGTTCAACATATCACATGTTAACCCATATGTCTCTATTATTTATTTTTCACAATGTTGAGATGATGCTTGGAGCTAGCAAGGCCAACAGGTCCAATGATGGAAGCATGGAGATATGCAATCTACTCTATCTAGCATGGATTGGAGAGATAGTTCAGGAGTTGAGACTTTCCACTTTGGGAAGAAACCGCTTCATTTTATATATCCCATGGATAGAGGAAATCCTTGGACAACAGTAGAGAGAGAAAGTTTGATTAAAGGGGCTCCCTCTAGATCAACAAACCTACGCTAGAGAAGCCCTAACCCAGAACCCTTAATAGTATATTGGCGAGTAGCCCAAGTGAAGCCCAGTAATCAGACGTAATAAATCACTAATCATATGTAACAAGAAAAATCACATCTAGATCTATGCATTCACTTCTTTTTATAACATCGCATCAGCGTGCATGTAAATAAACCATCAATAAGTAGATCACGTATAACTGGAAATCACGATACATAATATTCAAATATCAAAACAGTCTTTCCATTCATTCATACTCCAATTTACTTACAGAGTCTATCTATCGGCCCATGCACATAGCCAGTAGGATCTGTACACAGGAGGAATTAGGGTCTTCGCGCACACAACCAACAGGAGTGCTTACCCAGATAATTAACAATAGAGCACAAGTTCGTATTCCACTTTCATTCTTCTCTACCTTTTTAGACTCGATTTATCTATCTATTTATAGCATGCTAGCCTGCGCTATCCTATGGTACGCAAACCGTGGTTTGCAAACCCTTGGTATACCCTTTCACCCATTACAATTTATTGGGGGTTTTGACCCACACCAAACCCCCTGTTCTAGACTAAATATTACAAAATATTACAAAACTGGACAAAATTGTAGTTAGGGAACCCTGTTCCAACATATATACTGTAGAAGAAAGAGAGGTTGTGGAGATTGCGGCACTGCACCTAGAGGGTGAAGCCAAAGATTGGTGGTTTAGTCATCTATCACATATGAAAGTGTCTTATTATGCATATTTCATTCAGAGACCAAAGAAGAAGATTGGTAGGAAGAAACCAGAGACATCCCACATTGATACATCTCCCATCATTGTTGAGATAGTACATGAGGAGCCAAAGGAAGATGTCCTCATTATTACTCCAGAAGAGGAAACCCTACCTCCACCATTAGCTGCATAAGTACTTGAATCAGGTGAAGGAGCACTTCCATCTTTGCAATATGGCCTTGAGCACTTGACATTGAGAGTCCCATGCATGATTCAAGAGATGCATGAGGAAGAGGAGGCAAATACCAACGCTGGTGCAACAGTAGAGGAGCAGCCATCACCATCCCCAACAGTTGAAGAAGCCATTGCACTTTTTGGAAGAAATCTTGTAGCTTTGCAAGATGTTCCCAAGTTTCAGCTGATCCAAGGTTTGAAAAACTTTCTATTCCCTATTATTTCATCACCTCATTTTGATATTTGTGGGATCATGCCATCAGGGAAATTGCATAACCAAGGGTCAGAGCACCTTGTTGATTTGGAGCAATAGACTATCACTACGTAGAGGACACTTGACTTGCTCAAGGGGGATATGTATAGCCATCCAAATTTTCCATTGTTGAGCTACACACAACACTTTGTGTTGAAGTGTGGAGTTTTTAAGGATGGGATGCGCATAGTCCTAATCAGTACAATACCAGGTTATTAGTTTAGCAATATGTATGGCCATGATCTGAATGGATTGTATTAGTTTTGTTGTGCTAATTATCCAAACAGTAAGCGAAACAAATAGCTTTAGCTTTGTTAAACAGATTTCCGTGTGAGGATTAATTAAGTATTTTAACTTTTTATCATTGTACAATAGTAAATAACAGAGAATAAAACATCATATAGCACATTACTCTACAAATTTGATGAGGTAGTTCACCCCTCGTGGGCTACATCTACTGGTCTAGCTCCTAATGGCATGTCCCTCATATCTTATTGCTCAAAAATGGTAAGTAAAAGTGAAAATAAGCCTCAATAGACTGTTCTCTCTATAAAATCAGCTTCAGAGTGTATGAAATAGCTAGAGATGATTATTCATTTGCATAAAACAGACAAAGGATGCCCAATACACTCCCTACACCATGGTGGCCCTGATGGCGCCTTGATCTTCCTTGAAGAAACACCTACTGAAGATGACCTGTGATGGCTTTGAAACCTATGCCAAACTATTTAGGATGTCGAGAATACCCAAAATTGACTATTTTTGCACCCAAATTGGTTGAAAACTGAAGGATTTATGGAAAAAAGAAATTTTGCCCAATATCCCTTCAAAACCTCCTCCAAAACTGGAGGAACTCCAGTTAGCAGCGCTAAAAATGGCCAAACTCTCGAATAGGTGGAGTCCGCTCCAAAATTAGGGGAACCATTAATGGTTGCATTAAATGTCAAGTGGTGGTCAGATGCGGCATTTCCTTCGGAACTGCCGCCTTAACCGCGGGGATAAGCCCTACCAACATCAACATCCGCATTTAATTTGATCCATATGACATGGTTGGTAGTTAGGTTTATTAGCCACCGTGGTTAAGGGTTAGCACTCGGGCTTGGCGGTATGGTCACATAATACGGTGCTGGCCCTGAGGGGCTAGCCCTTTTATTTTGTAATATTTCGAAATTAGCATGCAGCTAATTGGAATATTGATTTTTAAATTTTGCACCTAGTAGATGAATAAATGGGGGAGGAGACCCATACGTAACTTAAATCAACATAAAAACCCTCTTGGTGTGAAAGGGGATCACTTTAGTAGCTGGATTTCACACCCTCATGTGTGAAAAGGGACTTTTTTCATGTGGACAAAGTCAAGTTTGACCAAGTCAACAACATGCATGAAGAGGAATGGATCACCAATGCAAATAGGTCAATGTGAAAAAGGATCAGCTTAAACAAACATATGAGAGCTAGCTTGAAGACAGTAAGGTGTGAAAGGGGATGAAGCAGGTTTAAGAGGTCAACCTTGACCAAATCAAACATCGTGATTTTGGAGGAGTGGCCTTCATGGAGATACAACGCATTTTTGGAGGGAGATTGATCATGTGCATGTGGAAACCCTAATGGGTGCGACCTAAGGTGAGGAGGCTCACATATCTTATAAGGAAGAGGAAGGCAGACATTTTAGGTTAGCCTGATTATTATTGATTTTGGTCTGCATGACTATTTGGCATCCTCTTGCTGTTTAGCAGAGTTGCAGTGTTGTTTAGCACAAGGCATTCCTGTTTAGGAATTCCTTCTCCTACCTTGAGAGGCCTCTTGGAGGAGCATTGTACTTCAATTTTCCACATTCAAGCTTGAGGCCAAGCATCCTCCTTCAACTCCAGCGTTATTTCTGCAGAGAGTGGTGTTGTGTTGCAGGGTGTTGCAATGGAAGGATCACAACACCACCTTCTGAGCTTATTTTTCAAAGGAGGGAGCTTCCCTTTCTTTGAAAGATCTATAAGGAAGAATTATGGGCATATTTTACATCTTGGCACTTGGCCAAAGTAGTCTCCATCACCTACAATGCATTCCCTTGCAGGAACTGCATCATTTTACTCAGTGTTGTAGCATCAGGGCCAAGACCCTTGATCTTGAGCTTGTTTCTTGGAGGAAGGGCCAACCCTTCTCCCAGAAAGATTGTATAACACCTCTTCTTATCTTTCTTGTATATTTCAGCTACATTTATATAGAGCTGCAGTATAACTACATTTTCCAGATCTAGATCTGCAGATCTATCATTTTATACATTGTACTTCATGAATCCTTTTCTGGGTTATTCTCATTTTGTATAAAAAAGAAGAGATCCCCACTTTTCTCAGCCATTGAATGATTGTACACTCCAGATTTTCTATTTCTCATTATTTTCTGCATAAACCCTCATTAAAATAATGCTGTTGTATGCTTCAGTAATTTCTGTTAGCAAAGGTCATGGGGTTTGGGCTTATTTGAGCAGTATTGGTTTGGGGAGACCTGTTTAGCTTGGCTATAAGCATTTGTTTTTGCTCCAATTCTGGATGTGATTTGTATATTGTATATTCTAAGGGATTCAAGTCCCATTTCTCATAGTTATAGCTTAAATTTCTGAAGAAAACACTTTTATGCCCTATATTTATTCATTTCCTCACTTTGGAAGGCGTGTATAGGCCATATTCTTACTGCTCATCATTAATTTTTTGGCTAGATGTTCCTTGTACATCTTATGAGCTGATTTAAAATGCTATGTTCATAAATTGTTGTAGCTTCACTCTTGGAATATCTTAATATATTCCCAATAGTGCTGATTTTCCCTATTTTTGGATATTACATATTTTCTGCCATATATAATTTCAAAAAAAAAATATGATTTCCCTCGAACTATGGTTAAGAACTTTCCCATAGGCAGGTCGATCGGGCCTTTGCGTTGGCAGGCAGGAGACCCTGGTTTGAGTCCTGCGAAGTTGAAATAATTTTTCCATAGCTCTCCTCCTTCGGCCTGGGGCCACGTGGCGGCCTCCGGGCCTACCACATGGCAGCCCATGATAGGCTAAAAAATCCCCAATTAAAACAAACCTCCAACCATAGCTTTCCACTTGTCATCAAATAATTTTTCCATATGGAATATTATTTTTTTAAAATTTTCCCAAATTTAAAAAGTCAAACTTGGTCAACTCATTTTTGGAGTTTACTAGGCTTTTCAAACCTTCATAACTTCTGCATACGACCTCTATTTTTTGAACCATTCACAACGCCAAAATCGAAGCGACGAGGCCTTTTTGGTCGTTTAGGTTGCAACCATTTCTGAGCACTTTCATTTTTGAGCATTTTTGAACTATGGACATGATCTCTTGATCACACCTCCCCACTGGGAAGCTTTTGGACCCCAAAATCTATCTAGACTACTGAACATGAAGATGAGGAGACTGTGTCCCCACTCTTCCAATATTAATCCACTGAAATTTCCCTGATTTCATTAATTGGAGCTTTTCTTGAAACAACAATTTTTTCCTTGAATCTGTTGACCAACTGTTGCTGACTTTGACCTTGTCATGCTGCATATTTTCAAAACTTGTAGAACAGTAACTTATATTTTTAGTAAACATATTGTTTCTACATTGGTCTATCTTAAAAGGAAACTAAAAATTAATTTCACCTTGCATCCTGTCCTTATGGCAATTTTTTTGCTGAATTAGCCTTGTACTTGTGTCTATTCCGAACCAAGTTTCCTCGCCATAGTACCCTACGATTCAGAAACCAAAAATGATCATTACTGAACTTTGTGCCTTCTCTGCTTGGATGCTCTACCCTCTCTTGGATCTTTGCACCTCATTTCATTGACACTTTGTTTTCTGCACCGATCGACACCAAAGACAATTGCTGCAACTTCTTGTCATCTTCTTTCAAATACAAACTGCCTTCAAACTGAAACAACTCATTATTTACATCAGCATTTACATAAAAATGATTATGTAAAAATTCCGTTTTTTTAATCATCATCAGTGTAAAGTTTTGACTTGGATTGACAAGCCTCTTCATCTGCCCTACATTCACTAAAGAAGAGTCTAGTTTTTTGCAATGAGATCTCACAATGTACTCCTTGCCATCCTTGAATAAATGATATTTGTTCTTATGGTGATGGAAGATAGCTTTCCTGTCATACAATTAAGGACTACCCAACACCATACCTGTAATATCAAGCGGAACAACATCTAATTCAACCGTGTCAATAAAATGTGCTGTTATGGCAAAGTGCAACATGCACTTCTTCGAAAACTGTAAATTTGCATCCTTACAAATCCAACCAAGAGGATATAGTTTCGATTGTGGAATGGTTTCAAGATTTAGTTTCTTGACTAAATCTTTAGAAATAAGGTTCGCTTGTGACCCACTGTCAAATAGTGTCTACCTTGATATGTTTGGAAATGACCCTCACATGAAATAGTTCAATTCTCTTCTCTTCACTTGGAGCTTCTATGTGACAGTTAGAAATACTAGAACTAGGTTTAGTTTCATTATATTTCCCCTTCAAGTTATTTAGTGCCATAGTTATGTTTTTTGTTTCATCTCCTGATTTAGACCCTAAGTCTTGTTCAGCTATTGCAACTGTCTTGCCTTTCTCCTTGGCTTTATCTTTGGCTTTAAAACTTTCTAGTTTCAAATCCAGATGAAGTTTCCAACAATGGTCCTCATCATGGCTTGTTTTAGAAGTGTTTGCAGAAAAACATTTCCCTTCTCTTTTCTAGAATTTTCATTTCTATTTTACTTCTATTTTCCTTTAAACTCACTTTCCTCATTCCCATCTAAATTTTGTTTACCCCTTCCCTCTAAATGTGTGGCTTGAACACAAACCTCATCTAAGCTTGTAAGGTTAAACATGACAATGGTATGTCTTATGTAAGTATGCAAACCTCCTATATACTTGAGTAAAGTGTCTTGGCTATGCAAATCAATTCCTAGTAAAAGAGCTCTTCTTATAAATTCTTGAGTATAAACTGGAACATTTTTTCCTTTCAACTGTTTAAAATTTTGCCAATCCATTATGGCTTTTTGCATGTGAGCTAATGGATAAAACTGTTGTTTTATTGCAGAAATGAAATCAGACCATGATAGAATAATCTTACCATATTTCTTGATCTCCTCCTTTTTGTCTTGGCTTCCTGCAACAAACCTCACCTTCATTCTATTAAGCTGTGAATTTTGGATTTGTCATCATACATTTGAATTCTCAAATAGAAATCTAATTGCCTAATCCAATTATCTAGCTTTTACGTAACTTCATCAAACATTGGCAATTGAAACTTAACATCAAAGTTGTGAAAATTTTACCTTTGTTCTTGACTTTGTGAGAATGATGTCTTGAAGATGATGTAGAGGTTGATGAAGATGAATATGAGGGTGATGATGGCTACTTTCCACTGTCTCCATTTATTCCATTACCCTTCTTGGATTTATCTTCATCATTATGACCTCCTTACGATCCTTGTCCTTCCTTGTGAAGTTTGGATCCTTCTCCTTCAAGTCTTTCATTCCTTCCTTGATAAAGGGCTCTCACCATTTCTGTCAAATCAAGGAATGCTTTTCTAAACACCCTTTCCTCCTCTTTGGGATCAATGTCGTCAAGAATTTCTCCTCCTCCTAAAGTCATGCTTATGGCTTCTTCTGCTTCTCTTTGAGGTAAATTTGAAGGTGGAGATAATGGGACTCTTGCCCTACTTGGCTGAGGTTTACTTTGAGATCTCACCAATTGACCTTGTCCTCTCTTAAGCTTCAGCTCAGTAAGCACGAAAAACCTTGCAAACAGTTAAACAAACCTTGCACAAGAACTATATAGAGAATAGAATTTAAATCTGCTAATGCTAAAAAACTGTGCTCCAATACCAACCTTATATGGATGGATTATATTATTTTTGCTGTGCTAAGTATCCAAACAGTAATTATAATGTGTGCATAAGGTTCTCTGAAGTTTGCAGGTAAAACAAATAGTTTTAGATTTGTTAAATATACTTCTGTGTGAGGATTAATTAAGTATTTTAACTCTTTATCATTGTACAATAGTAAATAACAGAGAATAAAACATCACATAGCACATTACTCAGCAAATTTTATGAAGCAGTTCACCCCTCCTGGGATACATCTGCTGGTCCAGCTCCCAATGGCATGTCCCTCATATATTATTGCTCAAAAATGGTAATTAAAAGTGAATATAAGCATCAATAGGCTATGATCTCTATAAAATCAACTTTAGAATGTATGAAATAGCCAGAGATGACTATTCATTTGCATAAAATAGACAAAGGATGCCCAATACACTGCCTACACCATGGTGGCCCTCATGGCTCCTTGATCTTCCTTGAAGAAACAAACTGCTAAATATGACCTCTGATGGCTTTGAAACCTATGCAAAACTATTCAGAATGTCAAGAATACCTAAAATTGACTATTTTTGCAACCAAATTGGTCAAAAACTGAAGGAGTTATGGAAAAAACAAACTTTTCCCAATATCCCTTCAAAACCACCTCCAAAACTGGAGGAACTCCAGTTAGAAGCACCAAAAATGGCCAAACTCTAGAATATGTGGAATCCACTCCAAAGTTATGGAAACTGTTAATGGTTGCATTAAATTTCAAGTGGTGGTCACATGCGACATTTCCATAGGAACCACTGGCTTAACTGCGCGGATAAGCCCTACCAACATCAACCTCCGCATTTAATTTGATCCATATAACATGGTTGGCGGTTAGGTTTATTAGCCGCCGTGGTTAATGGTTAGCGCTCTAGCTTGGTGATATGGTCACATAATACGGGGCTATCCCTTTTATTTTTCACCATATATAATTTCAAACAACAAATATGATTGCCCTCACACTATGGTTAAGAACTTTCCCATAGGCGGGCCGGCCGGGCCTTTGCGTTGGTAGGTAGGAGACCCTGGTTCGAGTCCTACGAAGTCGAAATGACCTGCCTGACTCTCCTCCTTTGGCACAGGGCCACATGGCACGACCTAGGCACAGGCAGCAGCCCATGATAGGCTAAAAAATCCCCAAGTCAAACAAACCTCCAACCATAACTTGCCACTTGTCATCAAATAATTCGTCCATATGGAATATTATTTTTTAAATTTTCTAATTTATAAATTCAAACTTGGTCAACTAAATTTTGGAGTTTACTGGAGATTTAAAACCTCAATAACTTTTGCATACGATCTTGGTTTTGAGAACCATTCACAGTGCTAGTATCGTAACGACAAGACCTTTCTGGTCATTTAGATTGCAACCATTTCTAAGCATTTCCATTTTTGAGCAGTTTTCTTAACTTGGACATGATCTCTGATTAGGCCATGAGATAGTATATGCACTATAATGGAGATCAACAGTTCTTTCATTTAGGAGGAGTGATGATTTGGGGGCCCAATTATTATTTTAGTATTCTGATGACTGCTTAACTTATGAAGCTTTGGATGGCAAGATGGTAGATGATAGACATCTTGTGATGGATAACATCTTCCATTATCATGATAGATCCTTCTTAATGAGCATCTCACAGCTCAAAGAGAAGCTTCTGCCTACATCATATTCAAAACCTCATGGGATTTACTGGGTAATCTATAAGATGTTCTCATGGAGAAACCTCAAGGAGGATGCAGTTCAACATGTCATGGAGTGAAAATATTATCAAAGTGAGGAGGATTATATTTTCCATTGGGTGGATACCAAGCAGGAACATGATAGGAGTCATCAACCATAGTTGGATGGATGGGTGAGGATGATGAGAAATGGTAGGTGAGATACTTGCAGATCTATGACACGGTGTTGCAAGAAGCATCGCTACGCTGGATGCTTTTGGGTGAGTATGGTTACCACCCAACATCTCATATTTGTATCATCCATGTTTTGTATATTGTTGGTGAGATGCAGCAACGGGAGGCATGGCTGTGCTGGATACTCTTGAGAGATTTTGGCCATCACGTGAAATATCCTATGTCAATGTATGTGTTATTGTTTGGGACATTTCATAGCACTCACATTATGTGGTAGGTGGGAGTTTGGGCATGTTGTTCGGATGTGAAATTCTACATGTCTCTCAGTATATTTTTTCTTTATGATCCGCATCATGATAATGTGAGGTGGCAACAAGAGTCCTTGTTGCTTTGGTTACTATTGGGAGAGTATGGGCTGACTTTATCCCATACATTACATGATGATGATGGAGGATGGAGATAGGAGGCCTTACTTCATTGGCTTCTGTTAGGAGAGTATGGCCACCACACTTGGTATGATGATGAGGTGATGTGGCAGCAAGAGGAATTTCCGCGGTGGTTGATTTTTGGAGAATATGGTTCAACATATCAAATGTTAACCCATATGTCTCTATTATTTATTTTTCACAATGTTGAGATGATGCTTGGAGCTAGCAAGGCCAACAGGTCCAATGATGGCAACATGGAGATATGCAATCTACTCTATGTAGCATGGATTGGAGAGATAGTTCAGGAGTTGAGACTTTCCACTTTGGGAAGAAACCGCTTCATTTTATATATCCCATGGATAGAGGAGATCCTTGGACAACATATGGTTGCCACTTGGGGACTTATTGATGAGGAGAGGCATCTAAATACATAGTTGGAGGCAATTCTAAACATTCTAGAGAGGCAATTATGGATTTGGGCATTCATAGCACATTGTAGCAGATGGGGGTACCTTCCATATGAGGATTCAATTTGGAGGAAGATGGGTTGTTGTATAATCTAGTTTTGCAGTTGCTTGAGGACAAGCAACATTTTAGCGAGGAGGACTGTAATATTCCAAATTTTCCATCAGATTATTGGAATATTATAATTCTTACTTTTCTTAATTAATTAAGTAAATAAAAGGGTGGAGGGACCCATAAACCCCATAGATGAATAAAATCCACTTTTTGTGTGTGTATGTGGGTTAATTAGATAGTAGATCAGCATTATGGAGTAGTGGAGCAACTTATTAATGTAGGAAGATGGAGATCATGCAACATTAATGAGGAAGATCATGGAGATAAAGTAAGATCATAGATGAATACAAGTAATATTATAGAGAAATAATGATGAAGTGATGGAGGGAGTGATGCATTAAATGCACACATAATGGAGGAGTGGAAATTAAATGCAGAGATCATGGAGATCATGGAGTGACAACGCAACCTTCATGGAGAATAGTGGTCACATGTGCAACACAATTATGAGGTGGGCCAAGGCTAGGGAAGGCTCACAACCATATAAGGAAGATGAGGACAACAAATCAAATCAGTCTGGAATGTGATATTGTATTGTCGTTTGACATTCTTTGCACGCTTCAACTGTTTAGATAAGTCTGTTATACTTTTTAGCACATAGGTGTTCCCGAGCGGGAATCCCACCCTTACCCATGAGGGAATTCAAGTGCCTAATCTGGGAAGGTTTGTTTGAGAAGAAACTCATCATCTGACATTGGTGCCACATCTAAACCCTCTCTGCAAGACATACATCTTCATGAATTACACATTCTTGTCTTAGGGTTTGAGAGGAGGTAGTTCTTAACATTCCAACTAAGGAATTGGTGGAGGGATCATCCCTTTCATATTGTGCTTCATTTCAGTCTTCCAAGATCAACATTGCTACATCGGCAGTAGGCCATCATTTCTACAACTCCATGCAGCAATAGTTCCTTCAGGAATTGCATAGTTTAGTTAGGCAGATCTAAGGGAGGAAGGAAGTTCCAAGTATTTCAGCTTGGGATCCTGTGAGGGGTATTTCCCTCAATTTGGAGAGATAATTTCCATCAGCTGTGAGCTATACTTGATCACCTAGCAGTAGGCTACAACTTCAACCCTCTTGACAGAGAAGTTCATTCTAACAGTTGTGCAGTGTGCAGCTGCAACTTGAGCAGAGGAAGGAGGAGCTAAATCTCAAGCTTCTAGCTTGGAGATCAAGAGAAGGGACCAACCCTTCATGTACTAAGTTTATTGGGTGATGTTGTAGCTAATAGATCATTCTTTCAGCCCCATATCAACAATTGTCTTTAGGGAGTGCATAACTCAGCTAGTAGGGGTGCAGTGTGCAACCTAAAAATGGTAAAAAATCCAAAGTTAAAATCTGGCCAAACCATTTCTGGCGTTTTCTAGGGTTTTTGAGTAGAATCCGTGGTTAAAATCTTGGATCATTCTGAGCACTCCAACAACCTCCCGCACATGGTTCTTCTTCCGAATAGCAGTGGTTTCCAGCACTAGCAGCAGTAGTAGCACACATTTCCAGTGCTACTTTCCTTTAGTGTATTTCATCCATCTCGTGGATTGAGTGCATTCCTTTTAGAGCATTGTTTACCTTACATTGTTGTTGATGCATAATGATATGGCTCAACTATTTCTTCTCATAGATTATGATGTCTTAATGTAATTTGCAATTGTAGCATATTTGGCATTTTCCAGATTTTAGTGCTATGTTCTTGTTTTGATTTATTTGGAATGCTGCATATGTTCTATATTCTCGTATTTTCTATTTTGGAATATTACACACCCTCAACTCGAAATTCATGAGCTAACTGATTCTATCACACTCAGTTAACTATTACAAGTGTTTATGAGATAAGATTACAATTTATTGTCCAATTTAATTAAGGGATAATTAAATTAGACACATTTTTAATTTATTAAATAAATTGAATTGCACACTAATGTATCTCTAAGATCCATCACTACAGGACTTGTGGTCCCATACTAGTGTGTGTGTTGTCATGTTGTTTCTGGATGCCAATTTAACTATTTCTTGTTGCAAATTTCAACACTCCCTCTCAATAAGAAAGGAATCAATCTGTCCCGATCCGGTACCCTGGAATGTCCTTGCATGGGCAGATGCACCTCTTGCATGTGACATGCAACTCTTGCATGCAACACTTGTCTAGTGTTGTTCGCACATGCAATTCTTGCATGCAAAACTTCTCTAGTGTTGTTCACACATGAAACTCTTGCATGAAACACTTCTGAAATTGAATAGCCTCCAAACAACTGAATCAGTATAATTTATTTTTCATTAGAGTCTTCTCACCACTACTATTTACTGCACATGTCTATTCGACTCTCTGCGTTGTTGACATCTGCATCCATGCACTCTGCACTGCTGTCAACTCTTATCTGTGATCTAGTATCCGACACCTGTCACTCTGATTTTTGTCTTCCTGACATCTCACTGCATCAATCTAACTAATCCTGCTACATTTTTACAGTGGGCTCCTCATAGCCAGGTTTGATATATGAGATACACCATCTCTAGGACCCTTCCCAATTTCTTCTTGGGATTAATTCTGCACATCTCCCCACCTCACACATGGAGGTATAGCTGCATGTACTCCCTCTGACCATCTGGCTCGAAATTCCCCCCTCATGGAGGTCTCTGCATGAGTGGTTTCTTCTACTCCATGATTCTCATCTTGTGGCTACTCCACATCTTGAGGTTCATCCTTTGGAACCAAGAGTTCCTCATCTACATGCAAATCAAGCTCCCTCTCAAGGGAAAATCACATGGATTTCTCACACTTCCCCATGGTACATCCCTTGCATGTGTCTTTCTGTGCAAGAGTACCCTTTGGAAGCCCTGTAGAAATTTGTTGCATGAACTTCAAGGCTCCATGGTGTAGATGTCCCAATCTCTTGTGCCATAACTCACCCTCGTATTGACTCACCAGTTTGTCTGCTTTACCCATCAATGTTTCGAAACCATCTACATCAAGTTTATAGAGATTCTTCACATGAATCCCAATATTCTTGGCTTTTCCTATGGCTTTGTGTCGAAGAAAAATTTCCCCTTCTCTAAAAATCACATCATAGCCTCTATCCTCCAACATTACGACTGAAACTAAATTATTTTTCAAGCCCGGTACATGCATTACATATTTTAATAAAAAGGGTTTACGTGATTGTCTCTGGAAGGTAAATGTACCAATCTCGGTAGCATTGTACCACCCATCATCACCCATTTCGATATGCATCTAGAGGTCCTTCTCTTCCAAGCTACTAAAAATTTCTTTGTCTCCCGTCATGTGGAAAGAGGCACTGTTATCCAAGTACCACACCAATCCCATCATACTTGACACCATGCATGCGATGTGTGAGAAGTCCAACTCAAATTATGAGGCCAAATCCTCAACAACCACAAATCCTAAAGCCTTCTTGTTCTTCTTATTTTGTGGACAATTAGTGGGATAATGTCCATGCTCGTGATAATGAAAACACTTCACTCTAGACATGTTGCTCTCCTTGCCTTCTTCACCGGTCTCAGATATGGAATATGATTTCTTTCCTTCCCCCTTCTTCACCTTACCAACCAAGGCACAATTTTCTTCATCATCTATCTTAGATGAAGATCCATCCTTGGTATTCCACCTGAATTATTCTTGCTCCAAATCCGACAAAAGTTGTTCCCAATCTGGCAGCTTCTCGCTCCCATTGACAGAGTTGTGATAACTATGCAAACTATTGGAAAGGCCTAAAAGATCTAGGCTCACCAAGTCATCATACACGACAATAATTCTCACGCTCCCAAGCTCATCTTGACATTGGAAAAACTTGGTTAAATATTTCGGGATAGTGTCTTCATTCTCCATTTTGATTTTCATGAGCTTTTCCTTCAGTGCCAATTTAATATGATCACTGCTGCTCTGAAATAGATCTGTCAAAGCCTTCCACATTGCATATGGAGCCACTTTACCATGGATACTTGAGACAATGTGGTCTCATATTCCCTCCAATAAGATCCTCCTTGCCCTTGCAACCTTCTTTTTCCAAGCATCAAGATTTGCGGCATCTGCTACAACGGGTTTGGGAATGTCATTATCAATGAATTATTTCAACCCATTGTCCTCCAATACTACCTCCATCCAGTCTTTCGATGCAATATAACCGGAACTTCTCTTGAGTGTATATTCCAATCTCTAGCCATTGAAATCCATCTTGATCCTAATCCACCTATCGCATCAAGAATACTTTTTCAAATTCGAATTCTATTAAGTCACAAACTCAATTTCTCCTTCAGTATAGTTATTTCCTGTGCTCTGATACCATGTAGAAATTATACAAAAAATATGTATTTCAATGGATTCAATCTGATCATGCAATGTATTAAATAAAGATAGTAAATTCTTTTACAGTTAATTTTTTGGAGATTAAATGCAATCACACAATCACACCAAGTAAGAGAAAGAAGAAAATCAATCCACAACACAAATGTTTTTCCCGGGGAAAGCTTGCTGCTCGAAACCATCTACCTATATTGTATAATGAACTAAGGAATCATGAAAAAATTACAATGCACTCTTCTCACAAGAGTCTCCTGCACTCATCTAATTGTCTCACACTGATCCAGACAAAATCGGGCCAACACTTAGCCAATTCTTAGCCTGTCTTTAGCTTTCCTAGCTCACTCAATTCATGAGGAATGCAATCCCTATTCCTTAGGACTTTGAGCCTTTCTCATTTGCGCAGGTATCATGGGAAATCCTGTGGTGTTTTAATTGGATCCGAGCAACTTGCTAATAATACAACTGATAGTCAACTTCCCTTTAACCTTTGTCTCAACTCGATCTCCACAGGAACTAACATGCATGGAAATATTAATAGTAAATCATCAGTTGCATGACAGCTCGCTGCATGTGAATTAAATATGATTTAATTCACTTGACCTCTCACTAGTGCAACAAACAATTACAACTAGTTCAACTGAATTTAACTCACTTACCTGATTTCTCATGCATTAAACTAATGCACTAACTGCAACTTGAACTTTAAAACACATATAGTCACTCTGCATGCCTCACCAACCACCCTCAACTCGAAATTCATGAGCTAACTGAGTCTATCGCACTCAATTAACTATTACAAGTGTTTATGAGATAAGATTACAATTTATTGTCCGATTTAATTATGGGATAATTAAATTAGACACATTTCCAGTTTATTACATAAATTGAATTGCACACTAATGTATTTCTAGGACCCATCACTACATGAGCTGTGGTCCCATCCTCATGTGTCTGCTATCATGTTGTTTCTAGATGCCAATTTCACTGTTTCTTATTGCAAATTTCAACAGGCCCTTCGCTATGTTTTCAATTCTACAAGAAAAACACTTATCTTGAAGGGTTTTCAGGGGCAGTTGAAGGTTTCCTCAACTTGTTGACAAGTAAGTTGAAGCTCTGCCACCTCCTATCAACATTTTTTTCATTGTTTTAGTGGCAAAATCCTCTCATAGTTCCCACACTGCGTTTTTGGTGGGTGAGCTCCATAGTTAAATTGCAATAAAAATACCTACATAACTAAATATTCTACCCTTCCCAACACCCAAATACACTTCCCATAGCCCTCTCACCCCCTCATTTCCCTAACCCATGTTAGCCACCTATAATATTTTGTTATACCAAAAGGTGGCTAAGATCTTTTTGAGCCTCCAAGGAACAAATTTTATCACTAAAAATTGTTGGCTCTTGAAGACTTCTTTAGGCCTCATGCCTCTGTCCAAAATCCTCATTGTTGTTCTCATTTAATTCTGCTAATTTCATGAAAGAAACTGCTGAAAGACCATCATTTTTTCCTTTCTCCCACTCATAACAAACCTTCATTTGCTTCCTTTTTCTCCATATTATTCCTCTACTTGTTATGAGTTTTATCCTTCCATTCATAAAAATCCTCCTACATGGTTTAAAACTTCTTTTTGAACTGTGCCAAAACCCCCAAATCCATTTAAAAACCTTGAAATTTTTCATAAAAAACAAAGTTTTGTTCCTATGGACTTGAGCCCCTTTGGGCTAAGTCTTAACCACTTCCCCTCACATGCCCCTTACGCAGAAACTAGGCACTAGTCCCATTGGCGCTTATCGGCATCGGAGTAAATAAAATGATCGCGTATATTTTGTTACACAAAAACTCTGATGCGATGGGCTCCCTTTTGTTTTAACTCCAGGTCTCATCTTTCTTTTGAAAAAACCAAAGGTTATTACCCCGAGCGCTAATCGCATCAGAAAGAATCAAATGCGCAAGTCTTTGCCATACTCCAAAGACTCCGATTGTGATTAGCCTTGGTGTCTGAGACTCCCGATCATATTATTTTCATATAACCTTGAGCCCGCCCTCGGCGCTTAGACCTTGTGAATATTTCATTCCTAAACCCATTTTTTCTTTGTAAAAACCCAAAACCCGCTTATCCAAAGTTTTAACTTAAAAACTGAATTCACGAGTTTAAAATAAATGGGTTGATCAAAAATACCGATCGCGCAATCGCAATCGGAGAAAACACAATGGGTTGATTAAGAAGACCTGCATCAAACTTCCGATGCGATTAGGTCTCATGTATATAAACCCCGCCCCTTTTTCTTTCATTCCATATAACTTTTCCCCGGGACCAAGTGTTAAAGGTCCCGGGTGCCAATCGCATCGCAAATATTACAATGGGTAGATTAAAAATATCAGGCCCGATGGCCTGATTGCGATTGGCCCTTGTTTTAATACGCCCAGGCATATTAAATTTCGTAAAGACCACAGGCCCCGCAGTCGGGCGCCTGTCATATATGTATATCCTGATCCATTAAAAACCTTTGTTTTTGTTGAAAACTTTGGGTTTCATATGTTATAAAGTTCTTTCCGCCGGTTCACTCCAGAACTAATCCTTGCCATTGATCTAACGCTGATCGAACGACCATCACTCCGTCGCATCGACAATTTCAATCGCATTGCAATTTTCAATCGCATGCGCTTTTGTTTGCCCCTCTGATTGTGACTCCCCTGATTCATCTTCCACCATTGATATCGTTCTTAGATTAATGGCTACCACTTGATCGCTTCGCCCCTTCTGATCGCACAATCGCATCAGAGTTTTTCCATCGCATGCATTCGTTTGTTCCACCGATTAGCCATACCCCGATTTAATTCCCACCGTTGATCTGAGTTTTAGATCGACGGTCCACGCATAATCACATCGCATGATTCAATCTCTCCATTCACGCCCTACCCCCGATTGCGATCTGCCAATTGAACCTGGACCGTCCATGTGTCCGGATCGGACGGTCCAAAATCACTCTCTTTTATTTTTTGTCCCGCTCTTCTTTTTGCCTATTCTTAATAGATCTCCATCGTTGGATGCTTTCATCCAACGGCTACGCTCCTTCCCCACCATCTGAAGCAGTTTAAACCTAAAAACGCAGGATTTCATAATCATTTTATGTTTTATGCAGGTTTTAAAAGGGTTTCCGCCATTATATTGAAGAAAGGCCAGGAGGTGGGAATGAAGATTCCCGTGCCTTCAGCCCATAAAGAGAACCATTCGCAGGGCTCCATTCCACGTTTTATCAAATGATCCACGGGCATTGATGCCTATAAAGGCCCTGCGCGGCCGTGCACATCGACAAGACACTGTTTTGTTAAAAACAACAATCAAAAGAGTATAAATGTTGAAGAAAGAGCGCAGCACAGAAGAATGAAGATTGAGGACATATTTGTGGGGATTACGGCTAAGAATGATCATCAAAGGCCCAATCCCCTGAATTAAAACACAGTTAAAGAAAATCATAATGGTTTATTAGATAAAAAGGCCTCCACCGCCACATCAAGAGGCCAATTGATTCCTCTCGGCTACCATAGAGCCACATGTTGCCTCAAACCATTCAAAACAGAGGCTGAAGTTATTGATTCAGGAAAATATCTGCCTCCAGCGCTGCCAAGAAGTTAATTCTGCCAAAGGAGTTTAACAGAAAATATCTGCAGAGTTACTCCAGACAGAACATAGAGCCTCAAAGTCAAATAAATCTTCCACCGGGCTTAATTCAGAAATGTAAAACAGTTAATACAGAGAACCACCTGTAAACTTCTTCATCGAGCCCCTCAAAAGGCCGAAGAAGTATTCAATTTGCATTAATTGTTCTTGAGATATTTTGTTAGATCTCACCTCCTCATCTTCCTATAAATACCTCAGTAGAAGATGAGAAAGTATTGGTTGTTGGTTGTTGTTGATCACAAGTTGTAATATTGAAACTCTCTGAAATAAATACATAGTCTTTTGAAGTTGAAGAATAAATTGAAGTCTTGGAGGTCTTGATGATGTTGTTGTATGCTTGTTCCTGAGAAGGCTCTATCATTGGATCCATGATCTTGGCCGTTGGTGAAGTATTCTGAACTGTTTATGTTTTTCCCCTGTGTTCATTATGTTCCATAATTTCTTACTACAGTAGGATAGAAAGTGTTAGGCTAAGAAATGACTCCTGGAAGCACCTTAGACCTATTCATCCTTCACTGTTTTATGTTTTCTTCTGCTAAAGTATTTTAGAGGCTTTAATCTTTCTCTTTAGTCTTCATGCTTGTTTATTTCCTTAATAGTTTTAACAGTTCATTTCAGCATGATTTATGGTTGCCCTGCTTGTCTGCTGCCACTTAAGAACTATTACTGAAGTCTCCCTTTGAAGTTATTTGCTTACAGTGAATCAAAGAGGTCGGTTTTCATCTTGCCCTTTGTCCTCATTTAAACAGTTGGCTTAAAGGTAATTATAATTATGATTGTAGATGTTTTTAGGTGTTCCCTCTTCTATGATCAAAATTATCAGTGAATCTTTTATGTTTTCTAAGTCATTTGAAATAAAATCTTTGAGGAAATAGGGTGTTCCCAAAATCTTAGATTTCATTTTAAAAGTTGTTTCGAAATCATTATTTGCTTAAAGGTGTGATTTGAAGATTTCATGGTTAGCCCTGTCTATCAAAAAACTCTTTATTGTTCAAATTATGCTCTTGAATCCCCTTTGTTGAGAATTAAACTTCTCTTTCCAAATCATTAATGTTCATCTCATTCCAAAAACAAAAGGATCCTGTGGCCAAGTTAGATTTTCCCTTTGATATCCCATATCCATTTACAAGTTTTCCATGACCTTATTTTGAATCCATTGCCCAATGAAGCTGACATATCCTCTTTCTGTCTATCTTTCCTAGACCTTTCAGGTTCTGCTGTATCAATTCAATCCAACCAACCAAACAAACAAACACCTGCACTTAATAACTAGTCTAAAATCTATACTCTAAGCACATAAGATAAACCTTTGCAAACAAAATTTTGAGAGATCCCTCTCTGAGAACAGGAGGACTAGATCCTGTAACTCTAAAGATTGGTTTGGATGTTGCCTTGTCTTTTGATTTTCCAAAATATCAAAAAACGGGACACCAACAACCCATACACCTAACCCTAGATCCTACGTTGTGTTTTTGGGTAGTTTTAGGGTTAGGAATGTGTTTTAATTCCCTACACTAATCCCTTCACTATTTTTATCATTTTCCACTTCCATAAGCTTCCTATTACACCTATATAACTCCAAACATTTTCATACCTACATATCTCCTCCCTAATCCTTTTATCCCCTCCCCTCACCTACTTCCCTTATTTTTTCACTAGGGTTTTGCTTTACAATTGTAAAAAATAGAGGGAGGAAAGAAGCCATATAACAAAGGAGGTCAAATATCAAGGTTTGAGCCATATAACGCTCAGGAGTTGATGTCTTCCTGTTACACAACATTTTTTCACTGTCCCTGCAATCCCCATCCCACACATTGGAGGACCATTTCTGTGACTTATATGTAGTGTCATGCCTTGCAAGTAGTGTCATTGCATCCCTTTCCATGAGAAGAACATTTCCTCTGTTCTCTGTTCTTGGAACAGACCATAAAAAATAAATGATTTTGGGTCGACGTTGGCAGGCAGTTATGGCCTCGCACCAATAAGAGAAATTAGCATTGGGCCCCACGCCCATTGGCACTTTGTCTCAGTGGACTGCCCACACTAAGCTATTTTTGGAATTTTTTTTAAATATAGAAGTGAAGTTTCCATTTCCAACCACTTTGTTAGCGGAGTCAGCATGGGTTTTTCAATTGAATGACGTCGAACATCTTCCTTTGGCTTCTTGTTCCATACTTTTGAGAAACCTCCCAAAGGATAAGGCCTCCCTTCCACCATTTAAGGGTTCCCAACCTCATCCTCCTCTCCTATATATACATCTCTCTCACATAGATGCTGTTGGCTGAACATTTTGGAGAATAGATGAAACAATCTGATATAGCTGGTGTGAGATAGAGCAGAGAGATACCCTTGTTGAGAGAGAGTCTAGGCTAATTGCCTCACCAAGTACAATTTCCTGATGAATGCTCAAGATGAATTTTGACTGGACTCGCTGAAGGAGGTTGCGACGTTAAGGCTCATTTGGTTGTAATCTCTTTATTTCTCTTAATTAATACATGACTGATTTTTTGGTTCCCATCTTGTGTTCATATGATTAATATTGCACAATACATTTAATTCTCCTTGACCAATTGGAAAGTTATGAATGCAAATATTGTTTCGTATGCTAATTTCATTCTCTGATCCTTGTGAAAGCACCTGAGTACCATTGCTGAAGGAAAATTATGTTTTGGGACGAAGATCAGGAGGCTGCTTCTACAACTACGACAACTGCGTTGGAGCAAATGTAATGTTTCTTTTTTAGGAATATTGCCCAACTGCTTAATAGGAACGATGTATAAGGAAAAATATGCGAAGAAAATGTAGAACAATGCTTGGTTCCTCTTGTGTATGATGTGTGGGAATGATATGTGGGATTTCATCAGAAACAAATGGGTTTAGATGCACTAAATAGATCTCCCACAAACTGGTATCAGTGAGATATTTCCTCTTCAGACATTAACAATCAACAATCTAACCTAAACCAGAGATTGAATGAAGGGGAATTTATTGGATATTTCATATTTACAGGAAAGGATGAGATACAGAGGCTAGCTGTCCCTTTTCAGACTATGTCTATAGACTCTTGTTGAGAGGTAGTATCCCAAAAGGGTTTACTCAAAAAATCATGCTTGGAAAATTCATTTTTCAGGTATGATGGATTGAGCTACCATAAAATGTGTTTTATAATGCTCAAAAACCAATAGAAAGAATAGCAGCACTCTTTACTCAACTTTTAACATCAGAAATATGGGGAAAAGCAACTTTTCATGCACTAAAATAGGTGTATACAGAAATCTGCATAAACTGAAGGGTCAAGGTTTTGGAATATGTTATATTAGGTTAAGAGGGACTCACATGAAAAATTTCAACTTAAAAAAATAAGTTTTTCTATGTTAAATAGTTCCTCCTTCCCGACTAGTCAAGAAAAATCCTAATTTCCCATGACCTAAATTATGCAGAAAGTTGTTGAAGCATGGATAGCGTAATTTATGAAGGGATTGGCTGAGTTTATGCAAAAATTTCAGTATTTAGGATCATAATAATATTAATATGGCTTATGCAAGGAAAAATAGACATTTCTATGAAGGAAAACCCCCAAAATGAGTTGCTGCAATGCATAGAAAAAGACTGCAGACTATTACAACGTTATTTTTCTGAAGATTCAGCTGCTGTAAGTTAAAAATAAGATCTATGAAAGATCTATGGCTGAAACATCGGATTCATACCAGATCTGGAACTACTCAGCCTTCTCCACAAGATCCGCTTGGGGTTTCATCATAATAATACATGTACAAGTGTAGATCTGACTTTGAAGCTACAGAACTGCAGAATACTCAGAATTTACAAATATGACTTTATTATAACAGAGATCATATCTGAAATAGCTTAGAACAGTAGCTACTTTAAATATTTACAAAGTGAGAGGCAAGCCTCAATCACTGGAGATCTTCTATTGCCTAGAAATCAAATTACATTAAACCCCAATGCTGAAAACGCAGTTCATGAGAGGGACTACATAGTAGCTCTAGAGAAATGAAGCAAATGCTATAAAATATAGATCCGAATAAAAAATAAGAGAGATATCCTCTTCCGGGTGGTCACAAGACACCCTCCTTGAGAGAGAACTCCTCCAAAACACTGGATCTCTGCAGATCTAGAATACCACTTGCTGCAAATGAAGCAGCTGCAAAACCATCAATAGGATTAGCGTTGCTAATGGATATGGAGCTTGGTATTCAACCTGATAGTGGCTCATTTCAGTACAATCTCCTCCAAGAGCTACTCAAGGAGGGAGGGAGGATTCCTAAACAGGAAATCCTCTTCCCTTACGCTAAAAAACCAAGAGAGCTAGAGTTGCTCAAGCAACCTCTATGTTAGTATGAATCTTTTGTCGTAAAAGATCACTTTAGCTACGCATAACAAATAGCCCTAACATCGATTATGGCTACCAAACGTCTTTAAATCTGCAATTAGATGATCCAAATAATACTGCACAAATCTAGATCTAAGCATAAAAGATATTAAGCAGATAAAGTAAAATATGGCTCCATGCATCCAATAGACAAGACAAGAACAGTGTATTTGAAAGAATTTTTATATTATATTAAAAAGGGGCACCTGAGAGGAAAACAAGAAAGGTGTTTTTCGGTTCTCCTCAATGGGATGGGCTCTTGAAAGTCCTCAGCGTTTCAGATCTAGAATTCCTCTCTCTTGTTAGTGTAGAAAACCCAGACAAACATACAACTCAATGGGAGCTCACAAGGTAAAAATGAAAAAGGTGACCAAGAGTAGATCCAGAGTGATCTAATGCAATGGAGGTGACTAATGAATGGGGAAAACCCTTCTATTTATAACAAAATATTAGGGCGGTCTAGAAATTGGTGCATGAATAAAATATTATTAATCGAATTCTAGAACCACCCTTTAGGAATATTTTATTATATTTGTTGGAGAGAAAAGGATTTTTTACTTGGGTCAATTCCTTTATTTATAAATAATAAATAAATAAATGATTTATTTATCATTTTAAGGGAAATGATGGGAATATAATTAAATAAATAATGGTTTATTTAATTATTTATGGATGATTTAGTCAAATTTAACTAGGAATATTATTTAAATAATGATTTAAATAACTTATTCTTAGGAAATAATTAAATAAATAAGGATTTATTTAATTAATTTCCTTGTTTTGGGTTAAATATGACCGGGAAATATAAACAAATTAGTTATTTCACATGGTGAAAGCAATTTTACTTAGGGTAATTTGGTCTTACATGGTGTACTTGGGTTCAACTAATAATAATAGGTTAGATGACCAAAAAATGGTGTAACAGATTTCCCCCCAATGTACGAGTGTTAGGAGAAAATCGTATGACTGAAGTACGTTGTAAGAACTCAATCACTAGACAACAAGAGGGAAGTGAGAGAGAGAAATGTAAGGTAGGCTAATGTGCTAAAGAACTAGACCCTGAGGAGACGAGACTTACAGGTGCAACAAGTCTCTAGTTTATGAAGTGGTACCTGTGCTAAAGGCGGTGGGGGAGGCATACCTATGCCCTCCGAGATAAAGTACAAAGAATAGGAAGTCCTGTAAACAAGGAAGCAAACCATGAAGAGTATGCTGGCGTAAATAAGAGCCAGAAAAATAGAATGATGGATCCCACATACATGTTATGCCTAGAATAACCGTCAGGATTTATACAATAAGATTTTAGTATATGTGATACAAATACGTCCAAATGCCCCCTACACATGGGGAAGGGCTCGCAAAATCTGACTAATACATGAAAATCGAAGAGGCGTTGCAAGTAGTTGAGGCCAATATAATAAAATGGGAGGAGTTGCATCAAGGGCTGAAATGAAGAAGTCATCCGGGCATGTGGGGGGATACCTGCAAGGAAAACCCCTCATGAGGGTTGAGACATCTCACACACACCCGGGAATCACCAATAGCTGCTGCTACATCACTGGACTATCAAGTGTATAGATCACGATCATGTTGAAAAGAGCTCGAACCAAGGTACACTACCCCCTAGACCTGGCTTCTGGAGGAAATGAGCTGATGTCGATAGAAGTAGGTCCGCCATAGGTGAGGGAAGAAGGGAATCTCAACTAAGGCATGGGAGAAAATAGTAGAGCGACTAACAAACAGACACTGATGATGATAATGAACTGAGGGATACTGAGTAGTGGATGGACGACTTCCATTGTTAGAGCATAAGGGGCATGAATGGGTTGGCAGCAACTGACACAATATCAGGGAGGATAGGGGAAAATGATACAGAAGGCCATAATGTGCAACATGAGAGAGGGAGCAAGCGATGAAGGATGGAGGACTATAGTGGGAAATAAAAAGGCTCGATATAGACTCCATGACGGATGATGACTCAACTCGGATGCTCTAAACAAGGGCGACTCGATGGTGCTGCCATACAGAAAAGGTCCAATGGGGGGACCATAGAAACATGAGTACAATATGGTATCTCATGACAAAAATCTACACGAACAAAGCCAAGTAAAGAGGTAAAGTGGTGCCCCAAGTGCAAGCATTGTAAGTGAAGAATTCCGATTAGAAGGAGAGAAGAAGGGACCCTTCGTGGACAAAATGTGTCGTGGTGAAGTATCCAAACATGAAAAACTAACAGATACCCATTTGAGTGCTCGGTGATAGCTTTCCAACAGTGCAGACGGTGTGTCAAACGGGGCTATGGTTTGGTCGCAGTGGGCGAAAGAAAAAATAGGGTTTTTTCTTCTAATAAGGCATTTTCCCTCCAAAATCATTCATTTGCTTATGTAGCTGTGGTGAATGTGGAGAGGAGAGAAGGCCCTAAATCTTGCGGCGATCGTAGCAGACAAACCGACCATTGGAATCGGGATCCGTCAGTTGTAGGTAAGAGGCCTAATCCTACTCTTTGTTTTTGATGGATTCAAAGTTCAGATTAGGGTTTAAAATCTCAGTAACTGCTCCTACTTCATCATTACGGTCGGGTTGCACTTTTTGGGGCAAAAAATGCGACCTGGGACCTAGGTTTGGGCCTGAAAAGTGCGACCTGGCCCAGGATTTGGCCAAAAAGTGTGACCTGTGATATGTGGGTGGTTTCAGGCTGTTATGGGCTGAGATTCAGTTTTGGTGTAAGTACATGCAGTTTTGTTTATCTGTAGACTGACAAAGATGATGTTTTTGCGCAGATATGGTAGATATACAGATCAAGTGGAGAGAGAGAGACCTAAGTACATTACAGATGGAAATCCAAGCGGATCAGGGTGTTTGTCGTGCATTGACTAGGTTTGGGGTTCTGAAATTTGTGGAGAACCCTTTGATGAGGGCTGGTGAGCCCTTGTTGGCTCGGATTATCAGTTATTGGGATCTAGACAATGAGGTGTTTATAGTGCAGGGGCACAGGATTGAGATGACAGTCCAGGATTTTTATTTCCTGACTAGTCTCCCACCATTAGGGATGGTGGGAAATACACAGCTAGTGTTACCGTGAGGGTGTAACATCATGGAGTTTGTTGAGTGACATTGTCGACCAGGTGTCCGAGTTAAAGGGACTCGGATATCGATTGGGGATCTAGAGAGGTTGGAGACCTGGGTAGCGACAGCAGCTAGTGTTGTGGATTTTGGGCAGCCAGGCATTCCAGCACATCACTAGAGGGCAGATGATGATTGTAGAGAGTGTCTTGGGTGGGACCTACTATGGGTGGGCCCAGATGATGTTGGTGTCGGTGAAATGACAGCTGTCGCTATGTAAGCAGCAAGTGAATCATGATTGTGCCTATGGGATGGTATTGTGCTCTTTATTCTTTGAGAAGATCCTGACCTTACGACCTCGTATACAGTTACCTTATGGGGGTCTGAGAGAGCCCCGGATGCATCGGTGGGGATGACTACTGTGTAGAGGAGGGGGAGGGGCGGTCGGATGGGTGTTCCGACCAGAGTTCTTCGCCCATTCAGATCAGATGCCATTGTACATAGATGACTATCCCTATAGTGGGATGAGTTATTAGGGAGATCTGGACTTGCTGCTTGTTGGGTATGTGTTATATTCTTTCCACAATTATCCCCACGCGCTGTATGTTGCGTCGGGCGTAGCTGGGGGGTCTCGAGGGGCGAAGCAGTCCCCAAAATTTGTTTTTTGTGCGGACCCACTCATAGGTGGATCCGCCCATGGTTTTGTGCATGGTTTTGCACATGGTTTTGGGGTTCGATGGTTTTCGGCCCTTGGTATTTTGTAGATCCGGTCAAGGGAACTATGGTTATGTTCTAATCCAGGGTTAATGGATTGGGGTTTATGTATGCTTCGGCATGTATATATATATGCGTTGTAACACTAAAAGGATCATAATGAAAAATCAAGCTGGTCGTCCCGATTTGGGATCCAGGGGAAAATCTCTGTGTTTATCTGTTTTATGTTTTATGCTCTTGCTATTGTTTATTTTTTGTTATAAGAATCGTGTGTAGATATTTCTGTTCAGGGTTAAAACCTACATTTGGTATCAGAGCTGTTTCGGCTTCAAGGGGACGCCTTTGTTGTTGAGGGTTTTTTGCTCGGGCCTGTGGTAGACCTTGTTCAGTGGGAGATCTGCGGGATCGATTCTTGCGATGAAAGAAGATGGCGAGCGGTGGAAAGATAGAGATCGAGAAATTTAATGGTCAGAGTTTTGAGTTGTGGAAACTCAAGATGGAGGATCTGCTGGTGGATAAAGATCAGTGGATCGTGGTAGATCCAGGTACTAAACCAACGGCGATGTCAGATGAAGACTGGAAGAAACTGGATCGGAAGGCTAAAAGCACAATACAGTTGTGTGTCTCAGATTCAGTATTGTTGAATGTATCTGGGGAAGCTACGGCGAAGAACTTGTGGGAAAAGCTAGGGACTTTGTACCAATCTAAGTCTCTAGTGAATAAATTGTTCCTACGGAAAAAGCTGTATAACATGAGGATGAAGGATGGAGACTCGGTGACAGAGCATCTGAACGCCTTCAATACTGTGGTAAGTCAGCTGTCATCTGTTGATATTAAAATCTCAGATGAAGATAAGTGCATCAGGTTGTTGTGTTCTCTACCAGACTCGTGGAACAGTTTGGTTATTGCAATAGGTAGCAATACAACTACCTTGAATTTTGATGACATTATCTCAGCCTTGCTGTCGGAGGAAATGAGATGGAGAAATATGGAGGGTCAGAATGGAGATGCCTTATCTGTACGAGGAAGGTCCCAGAACAGAAACAAGAATAAGGTTTCGAGTGGGAGATCTAAATCTAGAGGGAGATCTAAATCTCCTGGAAAGTTTGTAAAGGTGTGTTGGAAATGTGGAAAGGAAGGGCACTACAAAAAGGACTGTAGATCTAAAGCTCCTGAGAAAGGAAAGGGATCTGATGATGCTCCTTCTGCAGAGGCAAAAACCACCTCGGATGAAGGTGGGGATGTGTATTTGGCTTCTTCTTCAAATACACATGTAGATCATAAGTCATGGTTGATTGACTCAGGTGCATCCTTTCACTTCACTCCCCATAGGGAGTGGTTCTGCGAGTATGAGAAATATGATGGTGGTGATGTCTTCCTAGGGGATGATAGGAAGGCCAGAGTCGTCGGACGTGGAAAGGTAAAGCTGAAGCTGCAAGATGGGAGGATTAGAACACTTCCTGGTGTTCTGCATATTATTGCATTGGCCAGAAATCTGATTTCTGTAAGCAAGATGGATGATGCAGGTGTAAAAAAAGTGTTCGAGAAAGATGCCTGCAAGATGGTTCGGGGAGCACTGGTATTAATGCGGGGAGTTCAGATTGGAACTCTGTACAAGCTACAAGGTAGCACTGTTATTGATGGGTGTAACAATTCTGTGGTTCCTGAAAGTGGGACGGAAAGTCTAGCTGTCTCTGGAGAAAAGACCATGCTATGGCATCAAAGGCTTGGACATATTGGAGAGAAGGGCCTTCGGATACTACATAGAGATGGTATGGTAGAAGGTATGTCTAATTGTTCTCTGGATTTCTATTTCTATGAACATTGTGTATATGGGAAGTAGAATCGGGTGAGTTTTCCTTCTGGTGCTAAGAGGGCAAACAAGATATTAGAACTTGTGCACAGTGATGTGTTTGGGCCTGTGTCAGTTCCATCACTGGGAAAGTCTGTGTACTATATTTCATTCATAGATGACTTCTCAAGGAATACATGGATATATTTCTTGAGGAAGAAATCTGAAGTCTTTGACAAATTTAAAGAATTTAAGGCTCTGGTGGAAAACCAGACAGAGAAGAAGATAAAGGCGTTGAGGACAGATAATGGTGGGGAGTTCTGCAAGAAGGAATTTGAAGAGTTCTGTAAGAAGTGTGGTTTAGCATGAAAAAATACTACTCCATACACACCTCAACAAAATGGAGTTGCAGAAAGAATGAATAGAACACTGATGGAAAAGGCAAGAAGCATGCTCAGTGGTACCGGGTTAGGACAAGAATTCTGGGCAGAGGCAGTGGAGACTGCCTGTTACTTAGTTAACAGATCACCTTCATCAGCGTTGGAGGATAAGACCCCACATGAGGTATGGATTGGTAAGAAACCCTCTATTTCACATCTAAGGGTATTTGGATGTGATGCATATGTACACGTTCCAAAGGAGAAAAGGACCAAGTTGGATAATAAATCTGAAAGGTGCATCTTTATTGGGTATAAGGATGGTTTAAAGGGTTACAAGCTTTGGAACCCATAAACAAGGAAGGTTGTGTACAGCCGAGATGTGTTGTTTAGAGAAGTGAAAGATGTTGTTAAACATGAAGTCCTACCAAAGGAACCTGAGAAGATAGAGTTTGAGCTAAAGGAGGATGAATCAGACTCTAAAACAGAAGAAGACTGAGAAGATGAAGAGCCACAAACTCCAGCTTTGAGAAGGTCAGTTCAGGAAAGAAGGCAACCATAAAGGTATAGTCCATCCTGGACGGTCGGGTTATAACTATAGCGGAGACAGTGACAGGCTGTCGGGGAGGCGGTGATTCGAGGAGGATGGAAAACTGCGGAAGAGGAGGCCATGGTTGATGAAATGGCATCCTTGCTAAGCAGATGCATGGGATGCGGTAGAGTTGCGTTTGGAAAGGCCATTGGGAGAAAAATGGGTGTGCAGAAAGATGAATGTAGAAGGCAAGGTGGAGAAATACAAAGCTCGGTTGGTAGCAAAAGGTTATTCCCAGGTGACGGGAATTGATTTTGGTGATATTTTTCTCCTGTTGCCAAAGTTACTTCTATTAGATTACTTTTATCTGTTGCTGCTGCATTTGATTTTGAGATAGAACAGATGGATGTGAAGACAACATTTCTTCACGGGGATCTAGAAGAGGAGATCTACATGAAGCAACCTGAAGGCTTTATGGTGAAGGTTAAGAAAGAACTGGTATGCAGGTTGAAGAAGTCTCTGTATGGGTTAAAACAGTCACCAAGGATGTGGTATCAGAAATTTGATACCTATATACGGGGACTTGGCTTCACCAGAAGCAAGGAGGATCATTGTGTTTATTTCAAATTAATTGGTGACCGTGTTATTCATTTGGTCTTGTATGTGGATGATATGTTGTTGATTGGAAATGACAAAGAAATTATCCAAGATTTGAAGACTTAAGCTTGTTCTCCAAATTCGACATGAAGGATTTGGAGTCACGCAAACTATATTTTGGGCATGGAAATTAAAGAGATTGGGCAAAGAGAGCTGCGGGTTAAACTAGAGGAAGTATGTCGAGACTATATTGAGGAGGTTCAAGTATGCGGGATATTAAGCTGGTGAAGGTTCCTATTCTGTGGGGTGTAAAGTTGTGTCTGCTGACGAGTGTCCCAAGACACAAGAAGAAGAGGAGGATATGTCCAGTGTTCCATATGCAAGTGCAGTGGGTAGCCTGATGTATGCAATGGTCTGTACTGGACCAGACATTGCACATGCAGTGGGAGTATTGAGCAGGTTTATGTCAAACCCGGGGAAGGAGCATTGGACAGCAGTGAAGCAAGTTTTCAGATATTTACGTGGCACTAGTGATTATGGCTTGTGCTACCAGGGAAGACCAGGATTAGAAATAATGTTGGACATTCATGGTTTTGTTGATGCAGACTGGGCTGGAGATCTGGACCAAAGAAGATCTACAAGTGGGTATGTTTTTAGCCTATTTGGAGGTGCAGTCAGTTGGATGAGTAAAAGACAGTCTGTAGTGGCTCTTTCAACTACAGAGGCAGAATACATAACATCCACTCATGCAAGCAAGGAAGCAGTTTGGTTGCAGAGATTGTGTTCAAGTATGGGGTTGGTACAACAAGCTATAAGGATAGACTGTGATAGCCAAAGTGAAATTTTCTTGGATAAGAACCCTGCTTATCATTCCAAGACAAAGCACATTGATTTTCAATATCACATTGTTAGCGATATGGTTGAAGCTAAAAGGGTGTTTCTGGTAAAGGTGGACACTTTGAAGAATGTTGCAGATGCATTGACGAAGTCTGTAAGCACTCAGAAGTTCTCTTGGTGTAGAGAAACAATGGGTGTTGAAGAATTGGCCCAATGACTAAGCTCTCCTGTGGCCCCACAATGGCACCGCCACCACCGTGGGAGAATGTTGGGTATGTGTTATATTCTTTCCACGATTAGCCCCACCTTATTTGTATGTTGCGTCGGGCATATTTGAGGGTCACGAAGGCGAAGCGATCCCACGTGGGGTCGAGGGCAACGCCCTCCAAAATTTGTTTTTTGTGCGGACCCACTCATATGCGGATCCGCCCATGGTTTTGTGCATGGTTTTGCACATGGTTTTGGGGTTCGATGGTTTTCGGCCCTTGGTATTTTTGTAGATCCGGTCAAGGGAACTACGGTTATGTTCTAATCTAGGGTTAATGGATTGGGGTTTATGTATCTTGACATGTATATATATATATGTGTTGTAACACTAAAAGGATCATAATGAAAAATCAAGAGTTTGGTCATCCCGATTTGGGATCCGGGGAAAATCTCTTTGTTTATCTGTTTTATGTTTTATGCTCTTGCTATTGTTTATTTTTACGGTTATAAGAATCGTTAATGGGGTTACGTTTCGGGGGTTAAAACCTACTGGCACATACTTGGTCAAGTATGGGGCCCCGATGGTAAGTGACAAGCAACTAATCTGTTATGTGCATTTTAGAGTTTGTGACTAGTATTCATGGTACTAATCCTTATATTTTTTGGAATGCAAACATAGCTCCGGTAAAACTAGCCGGATATATGGGACGACCTGCAGCAGCAGGAGCTACAGGTGCAAGTGGATCAAGGACTGCACAGAATGAGGATATGGCCGCTCTGTTGGAGGACATCCATCGTAGATGTGAGGGGCTGCTAACTGGTGTGTCGGAGCATGGTTGGCAAGATTTAGATGACCAGTACATAGAGCTATGTATTGGGCTATCCTTGGAGTGGCGAGGTATCATGCGACGCATGGCGATGGCTGGTCAGACTGTGCGTGATCTACGAGCTCTGGGAGCAGAGCGGTTGGCTCGGGATCCTCCAGAGAGTGATTAGATGTAGGGCAGGTGGTGCCCCCCAGTGTCTATGTAGGGGCAAGTGGTGCCCCCCATTTTTGTAGTTTTGTTTTTGTAACATGCTATGGGCATGTCATATGTTTCAGAGTAGATGGACTCTAAAAACACATGTTATATGATATATATGATTTATATGCATTTTTTTGATGGTGTTAAATGTTATTTTCTTGTGTGTGATAAATGCCAGTCTAGAACATGATTTGTGATTTGATCTACGTAGTGATTTTGACGTCTAGGTATATGGTTGAATGTAATGAATCTAAATGCACGTATCAAAAGTTTCACTCGTAAATATTGTCTAAATAGGACAGGGTTATGCACACGATAGACAGCATTAAGTTGTAAGACAAGAAGCATGGAATCTAAATGAATGTGTAGATGGAGGATGTGATGAGAGAGGGCATCAGCTAAGAGACCATGTACTACATCATATTCGGCCTGATTATTGGTGGCATTACCAATGCAGACCCCGTTTGTAAGAATGAGGGTATGCAAGGGGGTAAAGATGGCCCATGCGGCTGAGGTGAGATTCCGGGAATAGTGACTTGCTCAATCGGCATAGCCAATATAATGTGTGGACGAGAGGGCCGGTGGAATGGTGTCACAAGACAAGAAATGGGAGGAAGGAGAAGAATGATGGTAGCGTGAGTATAGGTTAGACATCCAATGACAACTATGGGAGGGAGTAGTCGGGGTAGGAAGTCTAGGACTCATAGATCGACTAGAGGGAGATGAATGAGAACTATGGGAGGAAGAGCAGGAACTCATGCTATGAAGACATCATAGATACGGATGGTATCATCGTGATTATGGGAAGAAATTGAAAGGTAGAGGAAACCACATGACACTGCAAAGCTACCGAAATCATCAGTATGGGAAGAGAGGCGCACATATGGGTCATCAGGGGGAATGACAGAAGAACAAGTAAAAATATGGTCAAAGCATGAAGAGCCCAAGAATGTTGCTGAAGGGGAATCAAGCAAAACAGATGGAGTGGATTCAGAGGGAATGTACTCCGAGGGTCATGCGGATGATGATAGGTATAGGAGGGGGGCAATAGGTTCCGTCATCTCAACATCAGGGGGAGGGATGTCAATGGTAGCAGGGGGATCCTCGAGTAAACTTGACGCATACTGAGCAAGGATGGGAGAGACAGATTGATTTTGTTCAACTTCGTACGCGTGAATGACCTCTAAGTAGGCTCGGTAATGCGTGAGGTGAGGAAAATGGTGAGAATAATGGCCATGGATGCCACACAGAGCACAGGGTTTGTTGGTGCGAAGAGTCTTTGGGTTCTTGGCTGCGGATGAGGAAGAAACAGAGGTTTCATGGACCGTAGATTTAGGGAACGCGACTTTAACCATGGGTTGGATATGGGGCAACTCAGGACAAGTATGGGTGGCATGACTGATACCATCACACAAGGCACAAGGCTTGGCGGGTGGAGGGGGGGTAGGGTCGGGTGTGGTGGCCTTATCTTTGGATGCCCCTTCGCGAGTTTTTCCTTTCTTGCTCGTAGCTGTCACGGCAGGAGGATGGTCTTGAAGAGGGGCTAGGGGCACTGTAGTGGTAGAAGGAGCGAAGGGAATTGGTTGCACAGGTGTCACAACAATGTATGGTTTGGGATGGCCCAGTGGGGTCTCGGCTGGAGGAGTAAGATACCACACTGGTATTCCCACGGTTAAATTAGGGAGGGAAAGGGTGGCCATGACGAGAACCGAATAGACTCTGGGGGGGGGGGGACCAAGGAAAGGTATCTGAATGGCGGGGTAATGGCCAGGAGGGATGGCTCCCATATGGAGGAGACCTAAGGGAACCGACTCAACAGGGTAGGGAGGTTCCTAAGTGTGAGGGGGATGGGAAGGTCCAGGCGGGAGAGGTTTAGTCGGTTGAGGTGAAGGGCTAGGAGCAGGGTGTGGTGGGCGAGGTTGAGATTGCTGACTAGCCGAAGCAGGCTGTGGAAGGGAAGCCTGAGATGATTGCATCATGCAAACATTCGCTAAGATGGGATTAGAGACAGGAGGAGGGGGAGGACCTGGGAAAGTTCCAAGCAAGGAGGAGTCTTTGTAGACGCTGGGGGAAACACTGGTCAAAGAATCAACAGTTTGCTTATTGGTGATAGTAGAGATGGTGGACTCAGGGCAGGTCTGAGATTTTGGTTCATGATACGTCAACTGGTCAATGGTGACAATTTTGCCATTATGAGGGAAAAACATCTTGCGGTGGACTGCGGAGGGGACGGCAGACATGACATAGGTGTAACTATGCCCCAAAAGAATATTGTAGTCAAGAGGGGCGTCGATAACTTCAACTTCAACATAGACAGTCTTTCCTGCAAGGGTGATAGGACAGTTACAAAATAGGCCAATGGGCTGGGAGGCATGGCCATCCCACGCACGAAGGGTGATTGTGGAAGGGGCCAGCTCGGGAGATCCAAGATGTTTCCAAACCGAAGCGGACATCACACAGGTAGATGCCCCCTCATCAATAATACATCGAGCGACATTGGCATTTTTTATTTTGACTAGGATTTGGAAAGAAAAAGAGGCAGGAAGGGGGAGTGGTCTGACTGACGGGCATCGAGAACAATTAATTGGTCATCAGCAGGATCTACAACACCCAAGACAGATAGTAGAGCCTTATTTTGAGAAGGACACGATTGGAGGAGTTCCAGTGTTGAAATGGCAGCAGGAGATTGAGCCAGATCATCTACTATGCTGTATGAATGGGCAGCCCGACCAGAGGCAGCATTTCGGCGTAATGGGCCCTTAGGAATTTTGGTAGGAACCTCAGATTTGGGTGGAGGGATTTGCAAGGGACCATTGGGTGTCGACAGAGGCTCTGTAGGACCTAAAGATGGGGACTTGGAGACAGACAGAACGGGAGGCGTGGAGTACTGACGAGACCGAGTTTTAAGGTTAAGGTCGACGGTGAGAGGTTGGTCAGAGGCCATCATGAGAATCTGGTAATCAGAGGAACCAGAAGGGCAAGGTTGAGGGGTTACCAGGGCATGAGGTGGTTGAGTATCCACGAATCTTTGTTGAGGGAAAGGATCGGTAAACACAGCGGGTTGAGAAGTAGCCGTATTGGGAGGGACAGTAGGGACGAATTTTGTCCCCGCACGGTGGCCTGAGACTCCCACATCTGCCTCATTTGTGGTAATAAGGGACAATCATGAGTGTAATGACCATAAACACCGCAACATGAACATGGCTTGTTGGTGCGATGTGGCATGTCCGGCTTGGGCTAAGAGCCCTGTGGCTGGTTGGCAGTGGTAGAGTCAAGACTTGAAGGATTGGATCCACGATTACCAGAAGCAGATTGATTGCCTTTCCTCTTTCTTTGAGAAGGAAGAATATTAGTTGCCCCCTGCTGTGTAAATACTTGCCCTGGAGGGGGTAGTAAGTGCGGTTGTGGGGGTGGATTAGGCAAGGGAGTGGGAGGTCCAAATGCTAGAGGAGCTGGGACACCAGGCTGTGGGTACGGATAAGGGGTAGGATGGGCAACATTGAGATAAGCAGGAGTGTGGGAAAAAGGAGGAGGCATCCCGTATCCTGGATACATGCTACTTGGAGGGGGGAAAGTCCCGGAGGGGCTGGCCCCTCCTGGAGGGAAACCATAGCCTAGAAGAGGTTGAGCAGAGGTATGTGACAGAGCTCCAACGATACCGTCGGCAGAGTGAGATGCCCCCGAGGCATTAGGGCCAATGGGCTTGGGGAGGTCAGGAAGGACGGTATAAACATAACCAGATTGAGCATAGATAAGGTCATATTTCAAGGCTATTTGGAGGGCAGCTTCTTTGGTTTGGGGAAAATGGGATGCGACATCTTTGCCAATGGGAGGTAAGAGAGAGCAAAGAAACCAGTCCATGTAAACCCGATCTTCAAATGGGGGAGTGCGACACAAGCTCCGTCTTTGTCGCCATTCTTGGACATGAGTGGAAAGGCAGGTCGAAGAGGATTGATGAAAAGAAGCCAAGAGTTCAGTACCAGTGTCATATCGGAGAGGGAGATAGAAATAAGATAAAAAGGCTGGGGCAATGGTCGCAAAGGTGGTATGGGAAGAGGTGGCTTGGTTGACATACCATTTAGAATCTTCGCCGGTAAGCATGCATTGGAACAATTGAAGATGGATGGAGTCATCAGTGATGGAATTGGAGGAACACCACATGTGGAAAGATCGGATGTGGTTGGAGGGATCTTTACTAGCTAGGCCTTCGAACTTGGGAATGTCGAAGGGGAGCTTGGTTGGCATAGTAGGCCAACTGACATCATGGCGAATAGGATCATTGATTAGCTGATTGAAGTCAGGGAGACTGAGGCCAGCCATATAAGGGACCAACGGGGTAGTTGAGGTAGGTCCCGTAGTGGTTCCACTAGAAACGGACCCAGCAGTAGAACTGGGGTTGCCGCTAGCGCTAGGTCCTGAACTAGACATGGTAAAGGTAACAGGGGGAGAACTAGGAGTACGGGGAGAACTCAAACAATCAGAGGAAGAGTCGGAGTGTGGACGCGGGGGAGGACTTACTCGATGACGGAGGGAAGGAGGAAGTTGACCAACCGAAAACTAAGGGTGAAGGCTAAGAAGTCTCCGGGACAAACGCCTTGGAGGCGCAATGATGACGGGAAGAAGAAAAACAGACAAGGGTAGGGAGGTGCAAAATCAAGTGAGGTCAATGTTGAAACAAGGGCAGAAAGGTGCAGTGTCAATTTATTTTAAAGTCTTTGCTAGGTGGTGTTAACCAGGCTCTTCTTCGCTTAGGGTCAGTGTGTCGCGTGCGTTAATTTTAATTGTTTAAACCCAGACGTTTTGAGAGTAAAAGAAAAAGTGTGTTGTGTAACTGAAAATAAATTTGCAGTAAATAAGACTGAAAGAACAGAAAATTAACATCTAACAATGCATCAATCTAAACCAAGAAGGCGGGTCTCTCAAAACTAGTCTATAAGAGGGAAAAAATCTAAGCAAAGCACGCTAAAAAGAGGCCAATAGATCTAAGGTCGGGAGGGACGGGGATCTAAAGGAGAAATCTGATGAAAAGAGGAGCAGAGAACAGCAAAGAGACAGAGGCAAGGTTTCTACTAGAAAGGAGGGGATCAGCTAAAAGTAGAAGGGACAAGGAGGCGGCCCTAGAAATGAACCCGAACAAAACTATATGAGGTGATTTGAAAGGGATAAGAGCTGATTGAAAGGGATCTGAAAATGAGGTATCAGATCTGGAAGAAATAAGGCTGAAACTCTGAAATTCAGACTGTTGAAACAAAAAAACTCTCCCACAAAAATTGGAGGGTACTAGAGCCATAAGGGGCAAGATTCCCACTTAGTTGAGTGAAACAGATCAGAAATAGGTCTAAATGGGCGGAAACAGAGGCTGGAAAACCTTGACAGAAGCTTCAGACAAACCCAGAAAAAGTGCTGGAAAATTGCAGAAAAAAGGGTAGGTCGCAGGTTTTGACCTGGTTGTGGTCCAGGTCACAGATTTGGGGCAGAAAAGTGCGACCTCAAGGCCAAGTCGCATTTTTTGGGCCGATAAGTGCGACTTGCTGATTCACGTCTCTCGGCGGCAGATTTCAGAAAAAAATTTCGTCTTAGCTGCGACTGATGTCTATCACTTGCGCAATGAGGCCATAAACACACAGAAGTTAAAAAATTGAATGTTTGAGGGTTTTAGAGGTGAAGAGCACCATAAAAATAGGAAAAACAGAAAACTGAAGAGAAACCCTAGGGTCTAAAACAAATGGATATGCAGGAATATATAAAACAAAAGCAATCGCAAAAGAAAACCCGTGTGGAGTCACCAATTGTTAGTATGAATCTTTCGTCGTAAAAGATCACTTTAGCTACGCATAACAAATAGCCCTAACATCGATTATGGCTGCCAAACATCTTTAAATCTGCAATTAGATGATCCAAATAATATTGCACAAATCTAGATCTAAGCATAAAAGATATTAAGAAGATGAGGTAAAATATGGCTCCATGCATCCGATAAACAAGACAAGAACAGTGTATTTGAAAGAATTTTTATATTATATTAAAAAGGGGCACCTGAGAGGAAAACAAGAAAGGTTTTTTACGGTTCTCCTCAATGGGATGGGTTCCTGAAAGTCCTCAGCGTTTCAAATCTAGAATTCCTCTCTGTTGTTAGTATAGAAAACCCAGACAAACATAGAACTCAAAGGGAGCTCACAAGGTAAAAATGAAAAAGGTGACCAAGAGTAGATCCAGAGTGATCTAATGCAATGGAGGTGACTAATGAATGGGGAAAATCCTTCTATTTATAACAAAATATTAGGGTGGTCTAGAACTTGGTGCATGAATAAAATATTATTAATCGAATTCTAGAACCACCCTTTAGGAATTTTTTATTATATTTGTTGGAGGGAAAAGGAATTTTGACTTGGGTCAATTCCTTTATTTATAAATAATAAATAAATAAATGATTTATTTATCATTTTAGGGAAATGATGGGAATATAATTAAATAAATAATGGTTTATTTAATTATTTATGGATGATTTAGTCAAATTTAACTAAGAATATTATTTTAATAATGATTTAAATAACTTATTCTTAGGAAATAATTAAATAAATAAGGATTTATTTAATTAATTTCCTTGTTTTGGGTTAAATATGACCGGGAAATATAAACAAATCAGCTATTTCACATGGTGAAAGCAATTTTACTTAGGGTAAAATTGGTCTTACATGGTGTACTTGGGTTCATCTAATAATAATAGGTTAGATGACCAAAAAATGGTGTAACACTCTATTTCAAAAATCATTCAACAACCTTTCTTGAGCCCTCTCCTCCTTTTTATAACTTGAAGGGGTGCACAAACCCTAAACCACTTCAATGGACTTAACCCCTTTCACATTGGATCCCTCTTCTAAAACTGTGCTGGTTCTCCAAGGTGGTCCAATTTCTGTTCACACACAAGTGGAAAAAGGCCCAGATTTATCCTTTTCCACATTGGGCATTTATTTATTCTTTTTTTTAAGGAGTTTTTCATGTCCTCCTTTACATTTTATTCCTTAATCATGAAATGCAAAAATAAACAAGGCAAAATTAATGTTCCAATTAGCTGAAGCTAATTTAGGAACATTACAGTCTCCCCCTCCCAAATGTTGCTTGTCCTCAAGCAACTGCAAGGGTGCTGTAAAAACTCCCCCCTTCTTCTTGTGGCATCCTCCTTCAACAGTCTCCACCATTGCTTTAGATTTTCTGTAATAATTCCATCTCCCAATGGTTCCTCCCAAGTGTGAAAAGTGGCCTTTGGTAGATAAACCAAATATCTCTCATCATGAAGTAAAGGAAGGTCTATATGGAAACCTTCTTGCTGATCCATGGCCTCATCAAGATAGAAGTGATGGTCATAATTGGGAATTCCACCATCAATGAAGGTCTTCCACCTCCATGCTATCACCCAAATGAAATGAATTGCCTTCCAGCGTGGTAACTCATAGTGAAGCTCCTCCCAAATTCCCATGAGAGGCATGCTCCAAGTGCTACCAACAATCACATGGTCCACATCATAAAGAGACAAGTAATGTGCTGTAGTGGCCATATGGTCTCCCATGCTCCCCCTAGAACATGTAGTGCAAAGAATGTGGGAAAATCCTTTCCCCAAGGACACATTCCACAAATGTGTCTCTCCTTCAACTATGTTCCCAAGAATAAGAACATCTTCAACATGTGGAATCATGATTAAGATCATACTAGCTGCCATATGATGTGCTGGATGGTGACAATAGTCCCTCCCTTGAGACTAGCACTGCCCATCATCTTGCAGCCTCAAGTCATGATACCATAAGTGGCCATCCCACCACTTGCTTGCTGAAATAAGCTTCTTCAAAGCTTGGAAATGATAGAGGAAAATAAGTTTTGGCTGAATGAAGATCAATCAAAACATGTCTTGCTCTAATTTCTCCCATGTGAGAGGCTCCCCTTCATGATACAAACTCAATACATGACCCTTTGTAGAAGATGATACAATGTACTATGCAGCAGCCATAAAAAGTTCCCTCCTCTTCTTGAAATTCAATTGAATATGGGAGAGTGCATTCCCATTGGATACATTCATCCAATGTATCATTCCTCCTCTCCCACATATGCTCCTCATATAAATAGAAATATCAGCAAGATAGGGAGCAAGAATAGAATTCATGTTGGCTGCCATATGCAACAAATGTGAAGGGCAATGATCCCTCATATGCAACCAACGCAGTTTGGACCTCAACTACAATATATACTGCTGAAAAATGTGGTCTTCCAACTACTTTCATGCTGCCTGAATCTATTCATAAGCTTGGAGGAAATAAATGATGGATGAGGCAATGTGAGCATTTCCTCCAAAGAAAAATTCCTCCCCAAGTCCTCCTAGGGAGTGAATATCAAAATTGCTCATGGCCTCAAGTAGACCATGTAGCCTCAAAGTAAGAATGCTCCTCCTTGGAGCAACATTCTGCACATATGTGGTTAAGGGATGCATGTATACATGAGATATATGAAAATAATCAACACCCTTACCACAAGTTTTGCTCATACAATGGGAGCAGCTCATAGATGAGCCTCCTTCCATTCTCAAAGAAAAGAGAGAAGACTGTAATAACTCTTTCAAAGAGTCATGTGCATGCACAGCTTCCATGCCAAATGTAGATGTGGGAAGGCTACTATCCTTCCCCTGATTTTCCTGCCACAGTGCAGAAACTGAAATGAGAGTGGGTGTGGATGATGTTGAGAGTCTCCTTCTCTCCTCCTTGAGCCTACCCAAGACTCTCAACGCTGCATCAAGACCTCCCAAGGTCTCCACCTCTCTGAAATCAATGGGCAATCCCCCACCATGTGAAGCATTCACCTCTTCTTGCTGATCAAGTGGCCTTCTTGGTGCAATGTCTCTAGGAAATGAGACATCATCTAGTGGTGACTGAATACATGAATGGAGAAAACCCTCCATGCTTCCACTGCGCAATCCAATCACCTATTTAGGTGCATCAACCCTCTGCAGTAGATAGGAATGAGATTGGCCCTCTTCCCCATCTTCTCTTGATATACTCATGCTTTTGCACCTTCTCCATCTCAAGGGCTTGTGAAATGCAGCCCCTTTGATATCTCCAAGGGAAGATCTTATTCCTCCCTTACTGCTTTTGCACAGCACAATGAAACTCTGCTGTTCTAGATCAGCAACACATAGAAATGTAGATCTCTCCATGCAATGGGATGAAATGAAAACAGATGAATTCTTGACCATACCTTGGTGAAATGTAGAAGCAAGAACTTCTTCTGCAACTATGTAGTCTTCCTCCATTGAACATGAAGGTTGCTCCTCCAAGGTTGTGCCAGCACTTGTAGAAGTCTCTACCCCCTCAACATCCTTGATATTTTCTTGAATATTCTTCTAGGTCTGGAAAAAGAGTGGGGGAATCTCTTTTCCTGTCATTACTTCTTCTTCTCCTCTTTCTCTCAGCAAGAAAGTGGGGATGTGACAACATTGTAAATCAGATTGTATGGCTGAATTCTCACACACATCATAAGAAGTACTGGGTACTCCATCTTCTTGAAATTCTCTAGGAATTTCACTGTAGCTTCTTCTGCTTTGAAACCCTCTTGGAGTTTCACTGCACCCTTCTTCTTCCATTGGTTGAACCTCCTTGGAGAGGCCCTATTCTGATCTGAAAATGGATGAAAGTAGTCTCATCCTCTCCATCATTGTTCTCTTTTTTTCTTGGGCTTTGAAAGCCACAGGCTGAGCCAAGAAAGGAGCTCTGATACCACTGTAATGTTCCTTTTTCAGGAATATTGCCTAGCTGCTTAATAGGAATGTTGTATAAGGAAAAATATGCAAAGAAAATGAAGACAAATGCTTGGTTCCTCTTGTGTATGCTGTGTGGGACTGATATTTGGGATTTTAGTAGAAAAAAATGGGTTTAGATGCACTAAACAAATCTCCCACAAACTGGTATCAGTGAGATATTTCCTCTTCAGACATTAACAATCAACAATCTGATCTAAACTAGAGATTGAATGAAGGGGAATTTACTAGATATGTCACATTTACAAGAATGGATGAGATCCATAGGCTATCTGGCCCTTTTCAGACTCTGTCTATAGACTCTTGTAGAGAGGTAATATCCCAAAAGGGTTTACTCAGAAAATCATGCCTGGAAAACACATTTTTCAGGTATGATGGCTTTAGATACCATTAAATGTGTTTTAGAATGCTAAAAAACCAATATAAAGAACAACAACACTCTTTACTCAGCTTTTAACATCAGAAAGATGGGGAAAATCAACTTTTCATGCACTAAAATAGGTGTATACAGAAATATGCGTAAAATGAAGGGTCAAGGTTTTGGAATATATTATATTAGGTTAAGAGGGACTCACATGCAAAATTTCAGCTTAAAAAAATAAGTTTTTCTATGTTAAACAGTTCCTCCTTCCCGACTAGTCAAGAAAAACCCTAATTTCCCATGACCTAAATTATACAGAAAGTTGCTGAAGCATGGATAGCGTAATTTCTGAAGGGATTGGCTGAGTTTATGCAGAAATTTTAGTATTCAGGTTCATAATAATATTCATATGGCTTATGCAAGGAAAAAAAGACATTTCCATGAAGGAAAACCCCCAAAATGAGTTGTTGCAATGCATAGAAAAAGACTGTAGACTATTACAACGTTATTTTTCTAAGGAATCAGCTGATGTAAGTTAAAAATCAGATCTATGATAGATCTATGGCTGAAACATCAGATCCATACCAGATCTAGAACTACTCAGCCTTCTACACAAGATCCCCTTGGGGTTTCATCATAATAATACATGTACAAGTGTAGATCTGAATTTGAAGCTACAGAACTGCAGAATACTCAGAATTTATGAAGATGACTTTATTATAATATAGATCAGATCTGAAATATCTTATAACAGTAGCTACTTAAAATATTTACAAAGTGAGAGGCAAGCCTCAATCACTAGAGATCTTCTATTGCATAGAAATCAAATTTACATTAAACCCCAATGCAGAAAAGGCAGTTCATGAGAGGGACTGCGCAGTAGCTCTAGAGAAATGAAGAAAATGCTATAAAATATAGATCTGAATACAAAATAAGAGAGATATCCTCTTCCGAGTGGTCAGAAGACACCCTCCTTAAGAGAGAACTCCTCCAAAACACTGGATCTCTGCAGATCTAGAATACCACTTGCTGCAACTCAAGCAGCTGCAAAAACCTCAACAGGATCAGCGCTGCTAATGTAGATGGAGCTTGGTCTTCAACCTGATAGTGGCTCATTTTAGTACAATCTCCTCCAAGAGCTACTCAAGGAAGGAGGGAGGATTCCTAAACAAGAAATCCTCTTCCCTTAGGCTAAACAGACAAGAGAGTTAGAGTTGCTCAAGCGACCTCTATTTCGAAAATCCTTCAACAACCTTTCTTGAGCCCTCTCCTCCTTTTTATAACTTGAAGGGGTGAAAAATCCCTAAACCACTTCAATGGACTTAACCCCTTTCACATTGGATCCCTCTTCTAAAACTGCGCTGGTTCTCCAAGGTGGTCCAATTTCTGATCACACACAAGTGGAAAAAGGCCCAAATTTATCCTTTTCCACATTGGGAATGTATTTATTATTTGTTTTAAGGAGTTTTTCATGTCCTCCTTTACATTTTATTCCTTAATCATGAAATCCAAAAATAAACAAGGCAAAATTAATGTTCCAATTAGCTGAAGCTAATTTAGGAACATTACAGCAAAGGTAGGACATCTATCCCGACTCAGTTTCGTTCATTAACTAGGAATCGGTGCATTAGCATGTCCTCTTGCTACTAGACCCACCTTAGGGCTAGAGGGATTGCCTCTATCCGTGGAGGGGATTTACCTATACAATACGTTGGCGACTACACTCGAGATAAGTGTGTGTTTGTCGTCTCGTTGTTTGTCGAGCATTTGGCTTGTCGAGTCAACTTTGGTCATTTCATCATTTTTATGCTTTGATTGACTTGTCTGACTATTTTCCAACATCTTGTTCAGTTCCATAGTTTCAAATCTGACCTCTACTTAGTGGTTTTTTCCACATGGTTTTCTAGCTCACCGCAGATTTTCTTTGAACAGTCACGCCAATTGGTGCATTTTTCTTTTGTCACAGGTGTGCCAACCCCTGTTTAGCGTGGATTATAGCTAAAAATTCATGTCGAATCCTATAGTATTTTATTTGACCTCTTTTATGAGATTTTGTTAGTGTTTCTTGGCTCTGAATTGGTTTTTTGCTTTGCAATTGGTTTAATGGGATTGTTTTGACTTTGTAGTCTCGGTTTTCTTAGCTATTTATCCATCATTTTATCAGTGGAGTTTGTAGACCTAGGGATTCTAGGTGCCTTGTGATGTTTGTTCGGCCCTCTCCTCACTGAGCCTTCTGAGTTAGTTCGAGTCAGTTCTTGATCGTTGTTGTTTAAATTCATTGACTGGTTGTGTTAGTCTTTCTCTAGATTATTCGTGTCTTTGGTTTGTTGGATGATCACTTTTGTTTTTGTTTGACTCTCCATTTCTCACTTTGAGCATAGATCACATTGCTCATTGGATCGTTTCGAAAGCCCTTTGTTTTATTAGAAGAGTGCATCCTTGTTTTGAGTGCTTTTTATGTTTTTATTGCATAGATCTATTCGTTTTAGATCGTTACATTCATAGTTCTCAAAAATAGTCTTTGTTTTGCTTTTTAGTGTAATAGTGCATTGTGTGCTTCATTCATCTAAAAGACAATAAATTTCATTCTTTCGCTTAAATTGAAAATGAAAATGTTCTTTTGCATTACTAGCTCTTAGGGAACTAGGAAATAGTTTTCGTTTTCTCATTTGTTTGTATTAGATGCATTAGTGAAATTCTTCTTAGGTTTCAATTGATTTCTATTTTTTCATAGATTCCTATCCTTCTCTTAGTTAGCATTCATTGAATGGAAATCATCTTCTTTTGAACGTAGTGTGCATTTAGGAATTCGAGATCACATTCGGTAAGGCATTGAAATCGCAACATTAATTCAATATCAACCTTAAAATGAATTCAATCAACCTAAGGAAACACTGAAACATAGCGCACATATTTTAGAGGTCTAGGCTAGTGACGTGTTCCGACGTCGTTAAACCTAGTAGCTGTCGTTGGCTATCTGGCATTACACAGTGCTAGTACGAACTTATGCTCCCCGTAAAGTTGTGTATATAAAGGGAGACCCTCATAGGTTGCAATCCTTTATCCATAGGAAGCTGAGTCTGCCACCCTGTAACTATGATACACCAAACACAACATTCGGGGATACTACCTGCACGTACATCAAGTCCTTCGTCATTTCTCTTTCATTTGATCACTAAGGTGTATATGGCAGTTCACAGAAACTTGGTACACCCTCTTACTTAGATTACCTGAGTAGTTATTTTGGTATTTTCGTGACTCTCTAAAAGTGAATAGATCATCGAGCACTTGTCCTTTCATGCTTGTTCAATCTAAAAGTGACTAGAGTCACCTTTTTCCTATTTCTCGACTCTTAAAATATGAAACCACAGAGTTTTGTTTCAATGTATTAAAATATTAACTGCCCACGAAATATTCCTGCTTAAAGTTATCTTCCTTAGTGTTCTATTTTAGTGTTGTTTCCATGGCAACGTTTTCGGAGTTTACCAACCAAGGAATCCCCTTCGAAGAGAATCCTGGTCCTTTTCCTAATTTTGGGAATGCTAACGCTCCTTATATGGCAACATTGTCACTTCCTGGGTTAACTTTTGGTTTTCCTGTATGGTTATTCTCGACCTCGGTGGTTTCGAATACTCTGACCTCTGTACAACCATCTCCTCCACTTGAGCAACATCATGTTGATTCTAAGGTGGACCTTGTTAGCCCCCCTATAATTTTTTTGACAAGAAAACAGGGGGCTAAAATGTTATTGAGCCTTTAAGGAATGCATTTCCCCTGAAAACACATCATCCTTGAAGCCTCTTGGTGCCTTTTTTCCTTTGATAAAGTCTCCTCTGTTGATTTCCATTATAAAGCCTCTCTGTTTGTGAAGAAATGCCCAAAGGCCTCCTTTTCCCCCTTATTTCACCCTCACTTAGCCTCTTTTCTAGTTCCCCTTGTCTCCCCTTCTATTTCCCTTTTTACCCTCTTAATCCTCCCAAAAATCCCCTTAAAATTCCACCCTTACCCTTTGTTTAGCCATTTTCCCCTTTCCCTCTGTATCATTCCCTTCCTTGGCCTTCAAATTCCATTTAAACGGGTTAAAAACCCACTTTCCGACCTTATAATAGGCCTAAGCTCCCTTCCCGCTAGCCCCTTAACCACTTCCCACACATGCCCGACGCTAGGACCAAGCGCTTAAGTCCCAAGCGCTAATCGCAATAAGAAGATTAGCGGGAGGCCAAGTTCCATTGTAATCTCCAAAAGGTCCGATGAGATCGATTTATAACGTTAAGTCCTACGATATGTTATACACCATCGATTTGCTGTTCAGATCCGACGGTGGAGTGCTAATCACAACCCCCGTCTGATCGCAATCGCAAGTCCCAGTGGTGCCACCTTGATTGAAACCTCCTGATCAAATCTTAACCGTCCATCTCCCCGCTGATCCAACGGTCCTGCACTAATCGCATCATTCCCCGATTGATCGCAGGCCTTTCCCTCTGATTCTCGATTGTTGCGATCCTCCGATTGCATTCCCTGCCATTGATCTGGACTCGAGATCAATGGTTAGCTCTCAATCGCGCCCCGACCTTCGATCGCAATCGCAAGCCTTCCCCCACCATCTCCCGATTTAATCCCGTCCGTCCGTTTGATACATGATCCGACGGTCATCGCTGTCCCCGCCTAATTGCAATCAGAAGTTTTTAAATATGTGATGCGATTGCCACCCCCTCTGATCTCCCATTGCGATTAGACCTGCTGGGTCCCACCACATAATTCTTCTACTGATTCATATAATAAGAGCTTTTCCCTTTGTAAACGGGAATTTTGTTATATTTTCAGTTTTACAAAGGATTTCTCATCGCATCGCAGGTTTTGTGTTGTATCATTCCACCCTCCGCTCCGCTCCGATTGCGATTGCTATTTTCGTACCTGGTCTCACCTCATACGTCCACCTCCATGCATTTCATAACATTTTCCTCCATTTCCTGTGTATTTCCGGTTCTAACCAAAGTCCCGGATTTACATTAAAGATAATCTTACATGTTTATTTCGTCTGTTTTCAAAAAGCCATTCCGCTGTGTCGATCTCCATCGTTAATCTTTGTCCCCAGATCATGATATGTCTGCGCTGCATTCTACCACCAAACCCTATTTTTTGAAAGTTCTCACCCTTCCGTTTGCATTTTGACACCATTGTGTAGTCAAAGCCACCACTCCTCCAGCCCCCACTGCATTTCTCCGCCACTGCCCGAGTTTTGTGAAAATTTATTTCATTGTGCAGGGGTCACATAGGGGCCAATTCAGCGGCCAAACGGGATAGAAGAGAGGGATTTAAGGGATTTGAGCTTGTAATTGGAGATTTAAAGTGCTAATCCCATGTTCAAAGGACTCAAGGCTCAACTTGAAGACTAATGATCGCACCAGCAAGTCATAACTGCGCTACCTAACAGAAGAACGTGTTTTCTCCAGAGGTACACCTTCCTACAGCAGTTTCCATGCCGCCTCGAGCCCATAAGCAGTTAATTGCACTGACAGAGCTTCATTAAATACTGTCTGAGTAGTATTAATGGAGGTATGGAGAAGCCCGCAGACTTTAAACTAGTTAACCAGATCCAGAAGGCAGTGCAGAGATCCAGACAGCCGAGAGGATTACAAGGAACATATCGGAAGTCAATTTCGACCTGACAGAGGCGTCCAAATAGCCTACAGAGTACTTACAGAGCTGCAGAGCCATTAAGCAGCATGGGCAGGAACTCCTCCACCATTTTGTCTTAATGAAATTCATTTAATTTGTATCTACCCCTGTTATCGTCATTCTCCTATAATAATTCCCAAGAACGAATTGTAAAGGTTGTTGGGCCGATGTTGTTCGGCTGCTGACTTTGTAGTTAGAGGGATTCATGTTTACTGTTAGAACAGTCTTGGGAGTGAGAAGCAGAGTAGTTGTATCATAGTAGGCTGGGAGGATAATTCTGGACTGTAACAGCCATTGAGCTCAGATGTATGTGACTGGTTTTGCATTATTTAATCAAGCACATTTCATAGGATCCTTGTCTATTACTATTGGTGATCTTTTTCTAACACTGTTAATTACATTTTCATGCTATTTCATGTTCTTTTGGGCTCGCATCAGAAATCTGGCATAGGATTCACCCTTGTTAGGTGCCCCCTATTTCTGTTCTCCTTGCCCTTGATGTTTTCCACTAAATGTGATATCTAAGAATTGGTTTCAGTCGATTTAACCAGTGTAGTGGATGTTACTGCCTGCTCTCTGATGTATGAATTGGATGGGTCAGTTCTTAGATGTTCTTGTTGGGTTTAAGCTGGAAGATTTGGGAACACTAGGGATTAGAGTTAGCCCTGTCCACTAGGATCCTTGCACGACCGGCTGGCCTTTCTAAGATCCCTTCTGTTAAACTTATCTCTATTTTTCCCTTGGAGCTGCTAAAGCTAACCTGGAGTTAAATGACCTCTGGTCCGATCTATAAGCTGCCCCTTTGTCCTTCTTTGAGAGCTGCCTTTGAGTATGTCCAAGCAGGCCTGGAGTTAAATGACCTCTGACCTGATCTATAGACAGAAATTAGGTTGCTTTCCTTCTCTCACTTTCAATCTTTAATGTTTCATCCCACCATCTAATCTAAAGATCCTTTAGTATTAGATGACTTGCCCTTTGGAAGCCTTGGGTAGCGGATGCAAGTAATTTCCTTTCATGACTCCATAGCCCAATGGATGGCACGCTCTTGACCTATCCTCTTTGCTGAAACATCCTGCTGCTTTGTTCCTTTCTTCCATTACTTTCCCAGCCTGTGATCTCATGACTCAACCCAACAACCAACCAACCAAATCATTTTAAACCCCCCCTTTGTGCTTCATAACTAGCCTAACATATTTTTTGAGCTTCAAAGATATATCATTCTTTGCTCTGATTGGAGAGATCCTTCTCCGGGTCTAGGAGGGCTAGATCCTAGGGCCCCAAAGTGGTTTGATGTTGTCTTATCTTTTGGTGTTGCCAAATCCACAAAAACATAGGAACCCCAACATAATGGTGACTCCGCTGGGGAATAGACCAATCAGTCTTAATTTGGTAAACCACTGTGGTGGACAGTGAAGCTGTAAATCATCCACCTGGTGACTCCACAATTCCTGAATGATAAAAAGACTCCACCGGTGATTGGCAGGCCACTGATTATCTGTGGTTTCACATAAGACTCCACTGGGAGACCATTTGCATTACAACATCATCCCCACCAATGGAAGACTCCGAGTTTAGTCCCCTTTAAGAGTTTGATTGTGGAATATCAGGTATACTGGCTAAACTCAGAAGCAAAGACCTTCCAAAGGTTTTTCGTTCCAGCTCAAGATTCAATGATCAACCTGAGCTGAAGAAAGTTTTTTAGAAGTGTTGGCAGAGAGGTATGAAGCTGAGCTCGAAATTTTGAACTCACAGGAGATATCATACGAGTTCAAAGACCCGAGAGCATTCTTGGAAAGTCTCTCGCCCCCTAAAAGTGAAGAGATTCCGCTGCTGTTTGATGTGCAAGAAGAAGATGATCCGGTTCTCAAGAGTCGCTTCGAAGATGCAGTGGAAAACGCAGAAAACAAAGCTGCCCAGGACGTTGACAGCCTACTAATCATGGAAGTCTTAAAGAAGGAGTTGGTACATCATGCGTTCGTCGATCCTATGGTAGAGTACATGGAGGCCCTGATTTGCTCGAATACTCTAGCATTGATCTTTAGCACGGGCCAGATTCATCATAAATGGTCACTACTGATGGTGACCATAGTTTTGAAGAACCACATGCAGAGCACCTTGTGGTTATCTCAGACAGGCAGTCAGTGCTCATATCCTTTTTTGTTACTACTTGACTGGCTGCATTGGCATTATTGTATCACTTAGTACATCAGAGATTTCCAAGTAGAGTAGGGTAGGTAGGAAGTCTGAAATAAAGCTCTGTGTATGAGCATGTAGTTAGTTGTTTTTAATTTCTGCAAAGTCCAGCAAATTGGACTATCTAATCCTAGTTTGATTGTTTTTCAATTTCTGTCTTAGAGTATAGATAAGAAATCTGCTGGACAGTTTAATCCCAGCAGATGTTAGACTAGTTAGAGAAACATGTGAGACCAATAGTCTAATCTGGTCTCATGGAGTAATAAGGGTAGATTTAGAATAGGTTTATCTTCCTATTTGTAAAAATTGATGATGTAAAGGGTCTGCAAGTCCAAATGCACCCAGAAGAAAAATTGTTAGGACCATAGTGTGGGTAGGAAGTTTTTTGGGAGAGTTTTACTGCTGATATCATGTCTTCATGATTTGTGGCAGCTGATAGAAGAAAGAAATGAATGAGTCAAGCACCAGGCATCTGGCCTACACCAAAGATCAATTTATGAATTCTTGACTCCTTCAAGAAGAATTCATCCCCATGTGGAGCCACTGTTAGCCCCCCTATAAATTTTTTGACAAGCAAACAGGGGGCTAAAATGTTATTGAGCCTTCAAGGAATGCATTTCCCCTGAAAACACATCATCCTTGAAGCCTCCTGGGGCCTTTTGTCCTTTGATAAAGTCTCCTCTTCTGATTTCCATTATAAAGCCTCTCTGTTTGTGAAGAAATGCCCAAAGGCCTCCTTTTCCCCCTTATTTCACCCTCACTTTCTAGTCCCCCTTGTCTCCCCTTCTATTTCCCTTTTTACACTCTTAATCCTCCCAAAAATCCCCTTAAAATTCCACCCTTACCCTTTGTTTAGCCATTTTCCCCTTTCCGTCTCTATCGTTCCCTTCCTTGGCCTTCAAATTCCATTTAAACAGGTTCAAAACCCACTTTCCGACCTTATAATAGGCCTAAGCTCCCTGCCCGCTAGCCCCTTAACCACTTCCCACACATGCCCGATGCTGGGACCAAGCGCTAATCGAAATCGGAAGATCGGTGGGAAGCCAAGTTCCTTTGTAATCTCCAAAAGGTCCGATGCGATCGATTTATAACGTTCAGTCCTGTGATATGTTATACACCGTCGATCTGCTGTTCAGATCCAATGGTGGAGCGCTAATCGCAACCCCCATCAGATCGCAATCACAAGTCCCAGTGGTGCCACCCCGATTGAAACCTCCCGATCAAATCTTAACCGTCCATCTCCCCGTTGATCCAACGGTCCTGCGCTAATCGCATCATTCCCTGATTGATCACAGGCCTTTCCTTCCGATTCCTGATTGTTGCGATCCTCCGATTGCATTCCCCGTCGTTGATCTGGACCCGAGATCAACGGTCAGCACTCAATTGCGCCCCGACCTCTTATCGCAATCACAAGACTTCCCCCACCATCTCCCAATTTAATCTCGTTTGTCTGTTTGATACATGATCCGACGGTCATCGCTATCCCCGCCTAATCGCAATCGGAAGTTTTTAAATATGTGATGCAATTGCCACCCCCTCTGATCTCCGATTGCGATTACACCTGCTGGGTCCCACCACATAATTCTTCCGCCGATTCATATAATAAGAGGTTTTCCCTTTGTAACTGGGAATTTTGTTATATTTTCAGTTTTGCAAAGCATTTCTCATTGCATCGCAGGTTTTGTGTTGTATCATTCCGCCGTCCGCTCCGCTCCGATTGCGATTGCGATTTTCGTACCCACTCCCACCTCATACATCCACCTCCACACATTTCATAACATTTTCCTCCATTTCCTGTGTATTTCCGGTTCTAACCAAAGTCCCGGATTTACATTAAAGATAATGTTACATGTTTATTTCGTCCATTTTCACAAAGCCATTCCGCTGTGTCAATCTCCGCCGTTGATCTTTGTCCCCAGACCACGATCTAACGGTCTACGCTGCATTCTACCACCAAACCCTATTGTTCACAAGTTCTCACCCTTCCGTTTGCATTTTGTCACCATTTTGTAGTCAAAGCCACCACTCCTCCGGCAACCACTGCATTTCTCTGCCACTGCCCGGGTTTTGTGACAAGTTATTTCATTGTGCAGGGGTCACAGAGGGGCCAATTCAGTGGCCAAATGGGATAGAAGAGACGGATTTAAGGGATTTGAGCCTGTAATTGGAGATTTAAAGCGCTAATCCCATGTTCAAAGGACTCAAGGCTCAGCTTGAAGACTAATGAGCGCACCACCAAGTCATAACTGCGCTACCTAACAGCAGAACGTGTTTTCTCCAGAGGTACACCTTCCTACAGCAGTTTCCATGCCGCCTCGAGCCCATAAGCAGTTAATTGCACTGACAGAGCTTCATTAAAGATTGTCTGAGCAGTAGTAATGGAGGTATGGAGAAGCCCGCAGACTTTAAACCAATTAACCAGATCCAGAAGGCAGCGTAGAGCTCCAGACAGCCGAGAGGATTACAAGGAACATATCAGAGGTCAATTTCGACCTGACAGAGGCATCCAAATAGACTACATAGTACATACAGAGCTGCAGAGCCATTAAGCAGCATGGGCAGGAAATCCTCCACCATTCTGTCTTAATGAAATTCATTTAATTTGTATCTACCCCTGTTATTCTCATTCTCCTATAATAATTCTCAAGAACGAATTGTAAAGGTTGTTGGGCTGATGTTGTTTGGCTGTTGCCTTTGTAGTTAGAGGGATTCATGTTGACTGTTAGAACAGTCTTGGGAGTGAGTAGCAGAGTAGTTGTATCGTAGTAGGCTGGGAGGAGAATTCTGGACTGTAACAGCCATTGAGCTCAGATGTATGTGACTGGTTTTGCATCAGTTAATCAAGCACATTTCACAGGATCCTAGTCTATTACTATTGGTGATGTTTTTCTAACACTGTTAATTACATTTTCATGTCGTTTCATGTTCTTCTGGGCTCGCATCAGAAATCTGGCATAGGATTCACCCTTGTTAGGTGCCCTATGTTTCTGCTATCCTTTCCCTCGATGTTTTCCACTAAATGTGATATCTAAGAATTGGTTTCAGTCGATTTAACCAGTGTAGTGGATGTTATTGCCTGCTCTCTGATGTATGAATTGGATGGGTCAGTTCTTAGATGTTCTTGTTGGGTTTAAGCTGGAAGGTTTGGGAACACTAGGGATTAGATTTAGCCCTGTCCACTAGGATCCTTGCACGACTGGCTGGCCTTTCTAAGATCCCTTCTGTTAAACTTATCTCTGTTTTTCCCTTGGAGCTGCTAAAGCTGACCTGGAGTTAAATGACCTCTGGTCTGATCTATAAGCTGCCTCTTTGTCCTTCTTTGAGAGCTGCCTTTGAGTATGTCCAAGCAGGCCTGGAGTTAAATGACCTCTGACCTGATCTATAGACAGAAATTAGGTTGCTTTCCTTCTCTCAATTTCAATATTTAATGTTTCATCCCACCATATAATCTAAAGATCCTTTAGTATTAGATGACTTTCCCTTTGGAAGCCTTGGGTAGCGGATGCAAGTAATTTCCTTTCATGAATCCATAGCCCAATGGATGGCATGCTCTTGACCTATCCTCTTTGCTGAAACATCCTGCTGCTTTGTTCCTTTCTTCCATTACTTTCCCAGCCTGTGATCTCATGACTCAACCCAACAACCAACCAACCAAATAATTTTAAACCCCCCCTTTGTGCTTCATAACTAGCCTAACATATTTTTTGAGCTTCAAAAATATATAATTCTTTTCTCTGATTGGAGAGATCCATCTCCGAGTCCAGGAGGGCTAGATCTTAAGGCCCCAAAGTGGTTTGATGTTGTCTTATCTTTTGGTGTTCCCAAATCCACCAAAACATAGGAACCCAAACATAATGGTGACTCCGCTGGGGAATAGACCAATCAGCCTTGATTTGGTAAACCACTGTGGTGGACAGTGAAGCTGTAAATCATCCACCTGGTGACTCCATAATTCCTGAATGATAAAAAGACTCCACTGGTGATCGGCAGGCCACTGATTATCTGTGGTTTCACATAAGACTCCACTGGGAGACCAGTCGCATTACAAAATCATCCCCACCAATGGAAGACTCCGAGTTTAGTCCCCTTGAAGAGTTTCATTGCAGAATATTAGGTATACTGGCTAAACTCGGATGCGAAGACCTTCCAAAGGTTTTCCGTTCCAGCTCAAGATTCAATGATCAACCTGAGCTGAAGAAAGTTTTTTTAGAAGTGCTGGCGGAGAGGTATGAAGCTGAGCTCGAACTTTTGAAATCACAGGAGATATCATACGAGTTCAGAGACCCGAGAGCATCCTTGGAAAGTCTCCCGCCCCCTAAAAGTGAAGAGATTCTGCTACTGTTTGATGTGCAAGAAGAAGATGATCTGGTTCTCAAGAGCCTCTTTGAAGATGCAGTGGAAAATGCAGAAAATAAAGCTGCCCAGGACGTAGACAGCCTACTAATCATGGAAGGCGTAAAGAAGGAGCTGGTACATCATGCGTTCGTCGATCCTGTGGTAGAGTACATGGAGGCCCTGATTTGCTTGAATACTCTAGCATTGATCTTTAGCATGGGCCAGATTCATCATAAATGGTCACTACTGATGGTGACCACAGTTTTGAAGAACCACATGCAGAGCACCCTATGGTTATCTCTGACAAGCACTCAGTGCTCATATCCTTTTTTGTTACTACTTGACTGACTGCATTGGCATTATTGTATCACTTATTACATCAGAGATTTCCAAGTAGAGTAGGGTAGGTAGGAAGTCTGAAATAAAGCTCAGTGTATGAGCATGTAGTTAGTTGTTTTTAATTTCTACAAAGTCCAACAAACTAGACTGTCTAATCCTAGTTTGAATGTTTTTCAATTTCTGTCTTAGAGTATAGAGAAGAAATCTGTTGGACAGTTTAATCCCAGCCGATGTTAGATTAGGTAGAGAAACATGTGAGACCAACAGTCTAATCTAGTCTAATGGAATAATAAGGGTAGATTTAGAATAGTTTTATCTTCCTGTTTTTAAAAATTGATGATGTAAAGAGTCTGCAAGTCCAAATGCACCCAGAAGAAAAAATGTTAGGACCATAGTGTGGGTAGGTAGTTGTTTGGGAGAGTTTTACTACTGATATGATGTCTTCACGGTTTTTGGTAGCTGATCAAAGAAAGAAATGAATGAGTCAAGAACCAGGCATCTGGCCTACACCAAAGATCAATTTCTGAATTCTTGACTCCTTCAAGAAGAAGTCATCCCCATGTGGAGCCACTGTTAGCCCACCTATAAATTTTTTGACAAGCAAATAGGGGTCTAAAATGTTATTGAGCCTTCAAGGAACACATTTCCCCTGAAAACACATCATCCTTGAAGCCTCCTGATGCCTTTTGTCCTTTGATAAAGTCTCCTCTGCTGATTTCCATTATAAAGCCTCTCTGTTTGTGAAGAAATTCCCAAAGGCCTCCTTTTCCCCCTTATTTCACCCTCACTTAGCCTCTTTTATAGTCCCCCTTGTCTCCCCTTCTATTTCCCTTTTTACCATCTTAATCCTCCCAAAAATCCCCTTAAAATTCCACCCTTACCCTTTGTTTAGCCATTTTCCCCTTTCCCTCTCTATCGTTCCCTTCCTTGGCCTTCAAATTCCATTTAAATGAGTTAAAAACCCACTTTCTAACCTTATAATAGGCCTAAGCTCCCTTCCCGCTAGCCCCTTAACCACTTCCCACACATGCCCGGCGCTGGGACCAAGCGCTTAAGTCCCAAGCGCTAATCGCAATCGGAAGATCGGCGGGAGGCCAAGTTCCTTTGTAATCTCCAAAAGGTCCGATGTGATCGATTTATAACGTTAAGTCCTACGATATGTTATACACCGTCGATCTACTGTTCAGATCTGACGGTGGAGCGCTAATCGCAACCTCCGTCTGATCGCAATCGCAAGTCCCAGTGGTGCCACCCCGGTTGAAACCTCCCGATCAAATCTTAACCGTCCATCTCCCCGCTGATCCAACGATCCTGCACTAATCGCATCATTCCCCGATTGATCGCAGGCATTTCCCTCCGATTCCCGATTGCTGCGTTCCTTCGATTGCATTCCCCGTCGTTGATTTGGACCCTAGATCAACGGTTAGCGCTCAATTGCGCCCCAACCTCCGATCGCAATCGCAAGCCTTCCCCCACCATCTCCCGATTTAATCCCGTCCGTCCATTTGATACATGATCCGACAGTCATCACTGTCCTCGCCTAATTGCAATTGGAAGTTTTTAAATATGTGATGCGATTTCCACCCCCTCTGATCTCCCATTGCGATTAGACCTGCTGGGTCCCACCACATAATTCTTCCGCCGATTCATATAATAAGAGGTTTTCCCTTTGTAAACGGGAATTTTGTTTTATTTTCATTTTTACAAGGGATTTCTCATCGCATCACAGGTTTTGTGTTGTATCATTCCACCCTCCGCTCCACTCCGATTGTGATTGCGATTTTCATACCCTGTCCCACCTCGTACGTCCACCTCCGCGCATTTCATAACATTTTCCTCAATTTCATGTGTATTTCCAGTTCTAACCAAAGTCCCAGATTTACATTAAAGATAATGTTACATGTTTATTTCGTCCGTTTTCACAAAGCCATTCCGTTGTGTCGATCTCCACTGTTGATCTTTGTCCCCAAACCACGATCTAACAGTCTACGCTGCATTCTACCACCAAAACCTATTGTTCGCAAGTTCTCACCCTTCCGTTTGCATTTTGTCACCATTGTGTAGTCAAAGCCACCACTCCTTCGGCCCCCACTGCATTTCTCCACCACTGCCCGGGTTTTTTGACAAGTTATTTCATTGTGCAGGGGTCACAGAGGGGCCAATTTAGCGGCCAAATGGGATAGCAGAGATGGATTTAAGGGATTTGAGCCTGTAATTGGAGATTTAAAGCGCTAATTCTGTGTTCAAAAGACTCAAGGCTCACCTTGAAGACTAATGAGCGCACCACCAAGTCATAACTGTGCTACCTAACAGTAGAACGTGTTTTCTCCAGATGCACACCTTCCTATAATAGTTTCCATGCCGCCTCGAGCCCATAAGCAGTTAATTGCACTCACAGAGCTTCATTAAAGATTGTTTGAGCAGTAGTAATGGAGGTATGGAGAAGCCCGCAGACTTTAAACCAATTAACCAGATCCAGAAGGCAGCGTAGAGCTCCAGACAGCCAAGAGGATTACAAGGAACATATCAGAGGTCAATTTCGACCTGACAGAGGCATCCAAATAGCCTACAGAGTACATACAGAGCTGTAGAGCCATTAAGCAGCATGGGCAGGAAATCCTCCACCATTCTGTCTTAATGAAATTCATTTAATTTGTATATACCCCTGTTATTCTCATTCTCCTATAAGAATTCCCAAGAATGAATTGTAAAGGTTGTTGGGCCGATGTTGTTCGGCTGCTGCCTTTGTAGTTAGAGGGATTCATGTTGATTGTTAGAACAGTCTTGGGAGTGAGTAGCAGAGTAGTTGTATCGTAGTAGGCTGGGAGGAGAATTCTAGACTGTAACAGCCATTGAGCTCAGATGTATGTGACTGGTTTTGTGAGCTCAGATGTATCTGACTGGTTTTGCATCAGTTAATCAAGCACATTTCACAGGATCCTAGTCTATTACTATTGGTGATGTTTTTCTAACACTGTTAATTACATTTTCATGCTGTTTCATGTTCTTCTGGGCTCGCATTAGAAATCTGGCATAGGATTCACCCTTGTTAGGTGCCCTATGTTTCTGCTCTCCTTGCCCTCGATGTTTTCCACTAAATGTGATATCTAAGAATTGGTTTCAGTCGATTTAACCAGTGTAGTGGATGTTATTGCCTGCTCTCTGATGTATGAATTGGATGGGTCAGTTCTTAGATGTTCTTGTCGGGTTTAAGCTGGAAGGTTTGGGAACACTAGGGATTAGAGTTAGCCCTGTCCACTAGGATCCTTGCGTGATCGGCTGGCCTTTCTAAGATCCCTTCTGTTAAACTTATCTCTGTTTTTCCCTTGGAGCTGCTAAAGCTGACCTAGAGTTAAATGACCTCTGGTCCGATCTATAAGCTTCTCCTTTGTCCTTATTTGAGAGCTGCCTTTGAGTATGTCCAATCAGGCCTAGAGTTTAATGACCTCTGACCTGATCTATAGACATAAATTAGGTTGCTTTCCTTCTCTCACTTTCAATCTTTAATGTTTCTTCCCACCATCTAATATAAAGATCCTTTAGTATTAGATGAATTTCCATTTGGAAGCCTTGGCTAGCGGATGCAAGTAATTTCCTTTCATGACTCCATAGCTCGATGGATGGCATGCTCTTGACCTATCCTCTTTGCTGAAACATCTTGTTGCTTTGTTCCTTTCTTCCATTACTTTCCCAGCCTATGATCTCATGACTCAACCCAGCAACCAACCAACCAGATCATTTTAAACCCCCCTTTGTGCTTCATAACTAGCCTAACATATTTTTTGAGCTTCAAAGATATATCATTATTTGCTCTGATTGGAGAGATCCCTCTCTGGGTCCAGGAGGGCTAGATCCTAGGGCCCCAAAGTGGTTTTATGTTGTCTTATCTTTTGGTGTTGCCAAATCCACCAAAACATAGGAACCCCAACAGACCTGTCCCCTTATTTGCATATTTCTTCTTCGTCCTCTTCTACTTGGCCTAGTGAAAGACTAGATTCTAGTAACCAGGTGGCTAAGAAGAATAAGAAGAAGATGAAAAAGTAGATGTCATATAAGAGAGAGGCCAACTCTGTAGCTATTTCTCCTAAGACACCTTCTTTTGATAAACCATCTAACCTTCCATGGAAAGTCAAATTCCCTTGCATGTTGTGTAAGGGTGACCACCTTCTTCGAGATTACCCTAGCATCCCCAAGGTGCTTGAAGTGTGGTCCAATGGCCATCGACCATTTTCTTTGGCCTCTGGAAGTCATGTTGGTGATATTTATTCAACTATTACTGATAAGAATCATAAGAAATAGGGTAATATCACAAATCCCTGTAAGTTTTGTGAAGGAAATCAACCCATTCACCTTTGTCCATACATGGATGAAGCCATGAGAGTATTGGAAAACCCTACTGTTTTTGCGTCCTGCCTCCCAGTTGGTTACCAAAAACTTTCTTTGAGTCCTCCGTAAGTTGATCGAATGATCGGTCAAGATTCATCTTTGGTCGATCCTGCTCCCCCAAAAATTCAAAATCACAAATCCATTCTTGACCAACAATTGGTTGTGGAAACGGTCGATCTAATCCCGTCTATGGTTCATCAAATCTTTTCCGTCGAGAGTAATTCTCATACCCCTCACGTTATTCTTGTTTCTTCAGATTCCTTGGAGTTGGAGAAAGATCCTCCCATCCCTGTGACTCAAGAAGTTGATATTCCTGCTCCCATGTCTATGGTCCAAGAGGATGCTCCCCTTGCTCCGCTAAGACCAATGACTAACCATTCCATTCCTGTGGTAACCCCTCCAAGTAGTTTGTTCGCTTCCTTCGATCAGAGTAGTTTCGCGGGATACCGTCTTCCTTCTTATATGCCTTTTGAGGTCACGGTACAGGCCTTTAATATGGTACTACCTGGCACGATTATAGACGAAGGCACGTATTTTAGTATTCTGTCTTCAACTACTTGGAAAGATTTTGGTTCTCCATCGCTTGTGCCTGTTACTCAAAATATGTTGGCTTTTGACAGAGGAACATATCAACCTTAGGGATCCTTTCGAAGTTTCCAATTACTTTGGGAGGTAAAACCGTCTATACAGATGTGATGGTTGTCCAAGGCCCCTTGGATTTTAATTTACTCCTAGGGTGCGACTATGCTTACCTCATGGGCACGTTTGTCTCTTCCCTCTTTCGTGTGATCTGTTTCCCACATGACGGCCGGATCATGACCATTGATTAGTTTTATTTCTTTGGTCCTAATGTGACATTTGTTCCATCATCGTCTCTTACGGATCTTTATCCGCCAGTTGTATCTTCCCCGCCACAGGTCAATTATGTGGCCACTTGTTCATTGCCCTCATCTAGTGATAGTGTCGTCAAGTACCATCTATTTGGGGCATTAGATGGCAATTTCTGAGATGTCATTCTCGCATCAGATGATAAATTTTTGGTAGCCATGAATTCTTATTCGACATGGTAAGTTGTCGTCGGAGCAGAGTTCGTTTTGCTGTGTCAAGCTCCTTAAAAAATGAAACAAGATCATCGTGAGGATATTTCGTATTCTACGTCAACCTCGTTAAAAAATGAATTAGGTCATGAGGATAGTTCTTTTAATGTGTCAATCTCGTTAAAACAATGAAGCATGTAATCCCAGTCGAGTCTTTCCCTGATCTCGTAATTTGAACCTTCACTCCATCTGCTTTTCATTAAATGTAGATGGACTAAAGCTTGGGGGGCATGTATCTGGAATTGAGTCACCATGCTGGGGGCATGCCCACTTTTCAATCATAGTTTATCTATGTTTCGAGCTTGTGAAAAAATGAAACCAATCTCAAGCATAATTTACCTTTGTTTTCGAGCTTGCGTAAAAATGAAACCTTTTTGGCTTGGCGTGCTTTGTGAGTGTTTTCCTGCTTATTGGTGTTAGCCCCTTATAAATTCCTTGACAAGAAAGCAAGGGGATAGATAGTTTTGTGACCCTTCAAGGAATGCATTTCCCTTGGAAACACATCATCCTTGAAGCCTTTTATGTTCCCTGCTCTTTGATCCTTTCCCTCTGCTGTTTTGGGTCTATGAGCCTCATTGATTGCTAAAAAATTGTGCTCCAAAAGACCTTCATTTTCCCCTTGTACCTCTGCAAAATGTCCCATTTTACCCCTTTTGAAAAAGTCCTCCTTTTTCCCTATAAGTCCCCCTTTAACCTCTAAATCATACCCAAAATCCCCTTTGAATCCTTCCCTTTCCCTTTGTTTGGCTAAAATTCCCCTTTTCTCCCTTATCGTTTCCTTTCCTAACCTTTAGAATCCATTGAAATGGGCTAAAAACCCACTTTGGACTTTATAATAGGGCCTAGCCCCTTTTCTTCCAGCCCCAACCACTTCCCCACATATTCTCGTAGCCTAAGACCAAGCGCTTAAGCCTTCAGCACTAATCACATCGGAGAAACAGAGCGGAGCGTTAAAAATCCTTTGTAAATACTGAAAAACTCCGATGCGATTGTTTTGTTCTATATGTCCTCCGCTGGGTTCTCCACCATTGATCTACCACGTAGATCGGACGGCCCACGCTAATCGCAAATGTTTCCAATCGCATTGTTTTTTTTAAGTCCCCCGATCGGTTCATCGCAAACATTTGCGATGCGACTGATCGCAACTCCCGTCCAATCGCTCTTCTCCTCCGATCATCGCAATCGCAAGTCCCTCCTGATCGTAACTCCTTTCCCCTTCCCCCCGATCGCATTCCCCTCTGATTGATTGCATCACATGTGTTCCCTGTTGCGATTGCGATTGATTCCCGCTCCTAATCTCCGATTGCGACTGCGATTCCATATGGGTCCCGCCTCATACGCATTTCCGTTGCATTTCATGTATTTCCTTTGCATTTCCACCAAAGTCTAAAGTTTCACATTTTGCATTAAAATGTAAATGTTTCATATTAGTTCTGCCCCATTTCATATATCATTCCACCGTTTGATCTTCATCGTTGATCTATGCCTATAGACCATGATCGAATGGCCCACGACACATTTCTCCACCAAACGCTATTATACACCATATCATTGCATTTTTCACATTCATTTCATTCAAAACACTATTCCACCACCGCCGCGCTATTGTCCTCCCGTCCTCCATAGCCATTCCCCCTATGCATGGATTTCATAACTCAGTCCCGTGTTTTGCAGGGTTATCAGATGGGAAAGGCCGCCATTATTACATAGTCCGCATTACAACGACAAGATCTCATAGCCAGAGATATAAAAGAAGCGACAGAGGGTTCAATGCATAGAAAACTAAGTCAACAAGGCAGCTACATCAACAGAGTGTTTTTCTCCATAAAAGGACGGGGCGCCCATACTGCTTTTATCCTATGCCATGTCCCAGAGAATATTTTCCGCCTTGACCACAGTCCGGAGTTACCAGAGCATTAGTTGTGTAGCATGGCAGACCTCAATATGTTTTGTTTATTCACCCACAGTACTACAGAGTACTACTGCAGCCAGGGTACATCAGGACCATACTAGAGTAAATGGAAGTTGAAGAAGATCACTCCTTCGTTCCAAAAGGTACCAGGGATAAATGCAGAGAGTTAAAACAGAATGGGTTGCGGCCCTCTCCTTCTTTTCTGTGTTTTAATGTTTCATTTAGTTCTTCACCTACCTCCTCGGCTCATCTTCTACTATAAAACTCAGGAAGAAATTATTGTAAAGGTTGTTGATGAGATATCAGAGAATTGCAAGCTGTTTTCTGTGAGATATAGCTTCTGTGTAAAGTTGTAAGATATGCTGAGGAAAGATGTATTCATGCTGAATGTTTAAGCTGTGGGAAATGTTGTACATGACTGGTGTTGTTTTTTAATATGACAAGCACATTTCTTTGGATCCTGATCTAAAGCAGCTGGTGATGTTTTCTGTCTCTATGTTTTATTTCATTTCTTTTCACTTCTTCTGGCTTGCATTAGAAATCTGGCATAGGATTTGCCCTTGTTAGGCACCCTATGTTTCTGCTCTCCTTGCCTTAATGTTTTCTACTAAATGCGTTCTCTAAGGATCGATTTCGGTTGATTTAACCAGTGTAGTGGTCCGATATATTGCTAGCTGATGTATGAATTAATGAAATCTATCTTTAGATGTTCTTGTTTAGATTTAATTGAATGAATTGGGAACACTGGGAGGTTTAGGAATTTGCCTCTATCTCACTAGGATCCTTTTTAAACAATTGAACATTTTCTAAGATCCCTCAAGTTGGAGGCCAAAGCATTGAGAGTTAAAAGTCTCCCTCTAATCTCAGGTCTTTAACTTTGTGTTCTAAAACCTTTATTGTTGTTTTCGCCCTTACCATTCCATGTCACCTATCATCTTCAAGATCCAATGCTTTAGATGACTAGCCCAACTGAAAGCTTGCACATTTAAGAACAAGTAAACCATTTCCTAACTCCATTGCCCAATGGCCTTGATGTTATCTGAATTACCTACCTTTGCCTAAAATCCTCCTTTCTCATCCTTGTCTTAGATTGGACCCTTCTTTCCTGATTCCCAACAACCAAACATAAACAATCAAACAAACAAGCCTTGTGCCTATAACTAGCCTAAAATCTTAACATTTGAACTTCAAAGAAATATACCTTTGACAATCATAGAGAGATCCCTCTCTGGAACTAGGAGGGCTAGATCCTAAGGTCTGAAAGTGGTTCTAATGTTGTCTAATCTTTTGGTCTTGCCAACCTGGCCAAAACATGGGATCTCCAACATAATTGCGACTCCACTGGGGAGTTGAGTGTATTTCACCTCAAACATTCTTAGGCACTCAAAATACCTTCAATCTCTGGTTAGGTTGGTAGTAAAACACTTACACTCACATTCCACTTACCTCTTGTTGTGTTTTACCCCATACTCTTAGACAGAGTCTAGAAAGGGCCAGGTAGCCTCCAGATCTCACACTCTTTTAGAGGTGAAATATCTGGTAAATGCCCTCCCAGTCAATCTATGGGTAGAGTTTGCTGTGTTTTCAGGATATCCTGGAAAAAAGGATATCTCATAAGCACTGTGGTGGATAGTGTACACCTTAGAACACCCCAAACCTTCCACCTGGCGACTCCATAGTTCCTAAAAGATCAAAGACTCCACTAGTGATTAGTAGGCCTGCTGATTATCTTGGTTTCACATAAGACTCCACTGGGAGACCAACCTCCATTACAGCATCAACCACAATAGAAGCAACAAGCAGGGTTAAGCTGCTTGGTTGGAAAAAAATATTCTGGCTTCAAGAACCATTTACACAAGAGCTTATCCCAACCCAAACCCACCTGAAATAGTTGATAGCCCCTAGAGCATCCTCAAGAAATCACCTACACCTAGGAGATCAACTATTTCCAGTCATATCCATAGAGCTAACTCTACACCAGAAGACCTTACAGCTCTATCACACTTTCACCTTGACCTAGACCTACCTAATAGATTACCAAGAATTAGGTTATTAGTGATTTAGATCAGCTAGACCTTGAGCTTCCCAGTTCATCACCTGACAGTGGTAAACACACTAGGGATAGAGAAACCCCTCCATCTAAACCTTCTGTTGTTCACTTCATTAAAAAATTGGGGCTCTCCCACCCTGAATCTGCTCAGCAAACCTCTGCTGGTCCTAGACTCCCTGTCATCCATATACCAGCTACTCCAGTCAACCCTTTACCTCATCAGAACATCACCATGGAAGCCTAGTATGCACCTTTGGTTTTACCCTAGCCTCTAATGCCCCTACTAAATGATTATCAATCAAAGATCCCACATTTCGTTGTAAAAGAGTCCATCATAGCCCAAAAACATGTAGATAAGATGGAGGATTCTTTTGACTACATGGAAATAGATGATGACACAGTCAAAATGAGAATCTTTGCCCAAAGCTTAGGAGGTGACGTGAAGAAATGGTTCAAAAACCTACCTCCTAATAGCATCCAATACCTCCCCGCTCTATATCAGACCTTCATAAACAAATGGGAAGTTAGGGCTAACCCTCACCAAATCCTAGCAGAATACATGAACCTTAAAAGGAACATAGGAGAGAGTATCCATGATTACTCAACAAGATTTAACAACATTTACAATGCTCTCCCTCCACATATGAAACCTCCGAGAGGTATGGCCCTAGTGAAATACCCTGAAGGGTTTGATGCTGACATGGCCTATCAGCTAGGGATAAAGAGTACAACACATTGGAAGACATGCAGAAAGGAGCAGTAAATATAGAAGCCAACTTGATTGAGAAAAGGGCAAGACTGAGAGCTGAGAAAAGGGTAACATATAGAGATGAAAATGTAGCTTCCACATCCGATCCCAATTATGATAGATTATCCAAAAACATGGAGAGACTACAAAAAATGATGGAAAAGATGGTTTTCACAGTTAGCAATCAGAACAAAAATCAAAACCATAACCATAACCAAAAATTTAGAAGGAGCAATACCACTCCCAACAGACAAAGAGAATAGGATCAGCAAGTTATTCCCCCTTTTCAAGAGAAATTTCTTGATGAAGACGAGGGAATCATAGAAGAGTCTGAAGGGAATGCAATAAACATGTTTGAAATAGAGAACTCAATCCATAACTATTATTTGGAGGAAGATCAGCCTTCACCCTCATACTGGGATGAAGAAAGATTGGAATATGAAGATTACAAACTTGGATTTGAAAATGCTATCATGTAGGTCAGGGAACATTATGAACTTAGGAGCAAAAAGAGCCAAGACACTTCCAAACCCAAAGTTCCTGAGATTACCATCAAGAAAAGGACTGAGAAATCTTCTAAAGCAACTATTGAGAGTAACAAAACAACAGCTGAGAGTTATGGAAAGAACAAAGAAAAAGACAACCAACAAATCGATAAACAAAGCCAACCCACTAGCAGCACTACTACTGTAGTTAGTGCTCCTGATAAAAAAGTTGCTAACACTGTACATAGTGATAATCAGCCCACTGATCCAGCCACCAAGGCAGTGGCTAACAAAACAGAGTTGAGCACCACAAAGGGTCAGTCCGCTTTCAATTTGGAGAGTGAGATTGCAAAAATTAAAATCTATGTACCACTCTCTGAGCTGGCCACTCAAGATGTATATACAGGCCAAATTTCGAGAGCTTTGAACTTAGGTGAAAATAGTGACACTGTAAACTTGAGTGATGATCAACCAGCCTTTTTGTTTGGTCCAAAGATAGAAGGGAAGTTTCAGGAGGGGGTAGTTCCACCTTTTTATATCAGTCTCAACATTCATGAAAAGATTCTTCATAATGCAATGCATGATTCTGGAGCATCACACAACCTAATGCTGAAGGTAGTCATGGAAAGGCTAGGCCTAGAGATAACCCGACCTTAAAAAGATTTGTATTCATTCGTCTCTAGCAGAGTAAAATGCCTCGGCCTAATTAAAGACCTGTGTGTGAGTCTTACTCAGATTCCTGCTAAATGTATGATCATGGATGTCGTGGTGGCAGATGTGCCACCCAAATATGGCATGTTACTATCTAGATCATGGGGAGCCAAGCTGCAGGGTACCATGCAGATGGATGGGACCTATGCCACCATCCCTATTTTTAGCCAACTAAGAAGACTATATAGGGAGGCACAGATGAAATTCTTGGTCAGTAGCCCTGAAAAGCCAGAAAAACCACCGTTATACTCTGTACATACAGATCTTGACTCCTTCATCTTTTGTAATGATGAATCGTCCATGGACTTTAAAATAATGGCTACCCTGGATTTAGAGGAAAACGAAGAAGGAAACCATAGATAGTGCACTGAAACGGAAATTCAAAATGAGCAAAAAATAGAAGGTAATCAGTTAACTGGTCATCCCTCACAGACCCATATATCACACGAAGAGCTAAATGGCCCACAGCCTAGTGCAGACCCTACTACACAACATAATGGCGAACCCAGCCATAGGGAAGGAAATGATAACAAAACCGAGATTGAACCCCTGTGGGAGATGAGTTTCGATGGGTCCTGCACAAGAAGAACTACCGGGGCAGGTGTGTGGCTGCATAACACAGAAAATGATTACGCAGACAGCCACGCCTGCAACTTGCATTTCAAATGCACAAACAATATTGCAGAATATGAGGCTCTAATCCTAGGGTTAAATCTGTTGAGGAAATTAGGAGCCCGTAAGATAGCCGTGCAGGGAGACTCTGAGTTGGTGATAAAACAGGTGAACGGTGAATACACAGCAAAACACCCTAGGTTGAGAGCATATAGGAACGATGCCGCAGACATATTGAAAACCTTTATTGAATAAAAATTAGTGTTTTTCCCTAGGAGTCAAAATGCCATTGCAAACGGATTAGCGTGCTTGGCTAGTTCATACCCCAAGACTCCTAATGACCAGCAAATCATAATACATACCAAATTCAGACCTACAGTACCAGATAACAAAAAATACTAGTAGGTATTTGAGGGTGATAAGCAAATTGAAGATTTCCTGATGGGCAGGGACGAGTTTGAGTTTTCTGATTCAGACTTTGTGTCTAGTGATAACTGCCTAAGTGAGGAACCCTCAGATAAGGAAGAAACACCCGGCAACATAGAAATAAACGCTTTAAATGAAGAAACTGGAAATTTAACCACATAATGTAAAAACGCAGAAAATGAAGAAGTTGAGGTGCTACAGGCCAAAGATAAGAACATACCTCGAGGTCTGGCACCGTTAGAAGACCTTTTTGACTTTGACGATGTAGCAAAAAATCCTACCATAGAGCACACGGACGATGATGTGGAAGAATGCAACATAGGCACAAATGATAAGCCCAAAATTATTAAATTAGCTAAGTCTCTTCCTGTGAACATAAAAAAGAAATACATTGACCTTTTTAAGGAATTTATTGACGTGTTTGCGTGGAGTTATGAAGACTTAAAGGCTTATGACACGAACATCATACAACACAAGATACCGTTAAAAGAAAATCAGAAACCCTTTAGGCAGAAACTTCGTAGAATAAACCCGAAACAATTGCTTGCAGTTGAAAAGGAGATTAAAAATATGTATGAGGTAGGCATAATAGTTCCTGTGAGGTTCTATGACTGGGTATCAAACTTAGTTGCTGTGAGAAAGAAAACAGGGGAAATCAGGCTGTGTATAGACTTCAGAAATCTTAATAGAGCCTCACTCAAAGACAATTACCCTCTGCCTAAAATGGAACACATTCTACAGCAGGTAGTAGGCTCAAAAAGGATTTCTCTATTAGATGGTTTTTCAGGATACAAACAAGTTTTAGTACTCCCAGAAGATCAGCTAAAAACAAATTTTACCACTCCATGGGGCACTTTTATGTATGTAAAAATGCCCTTTGGACTGATGAACGCTGGTGCAACCTTCCAAAGAGCAATGGATATAGATTTTTTAGATGAGATAGGACACTTCATTGTTATTTACTTGGATGACATAACAGTCTATTCCAAGACTGAGGAAGAACACCTAGAGCATCTGAGGAAAGTGTTTGAAAAATGTAGAAGGTTTGGTCTATCACTGAATCCTAAAAACACTGTTTTTGGGTTGCAAGAAGGAAAGCTTCTTGGCCACATTATATCTGAAAGGGGAATCAGGATAGACCCACAAAGATTTGAGGAAATACTAAAGATCACACACCCAAGAAACATCAAAGAATTACAGTCCTTCATTGGGAAAATTAACTTCCTTAGGAGGTTTATTCCCAACCTAGCTGAACACCTTAGGGATATGACTAACATGCTGAAGAAAGGTGCAGGAGTTAAATGGAATGTTGGAGCTAAACAATCGTTTGAATCAGTAAAACTTGCACTCACCCAAGCTCCTGTTCTGGTCAGCCCTGATTTCTCAAAGGATTTTCTGATATTTTCATTTTCCTTTAAGCACACAGTAGTTGCAGTTCTGCTGCAGAAAAACACAGAGGGAATGGAACAGCCAATTGCCTTTTTCAGCAAAGCACTAAGGGATGCACCCTTGAAATACAACATCATGGAAAAACAGGTGTATGCCTTAGTCAAGGCCTTAAAGGACTTTAGGGTGTACATATTGCATTCCCACACCATAGCTTATGTGCCTAACCTAGTTTTCAAAGATATATTGTCCCAAGATCCTGATGGGAAAAGGGGCAAATGGATTGCTGTGATTTTAGAATATGATCTTGAGATAAAACCCACCAAACTGATCAAAGGGCAGGGCTTAGCTAAATTAATGGCTAAAAAAAATCTGCAAGCTCTTGACATTAACTTGGTAGCTGCTTTAGATGAGCAGGAAGGATTGCCTGATACCACTGCTGAGGAGAAGTTTTAGAACTCTCCTTGGTACTCTGATATCCTTTATGTGCTCACCAACCTCAATGCTCCACCAGAACTCTCAAAGACTAAGGCCAGATTCATAAAACTAAAAGCTAGAAATTACTGCATTCTGAATGAAAACATATATTGGAAAAATTCAAATGGCCTATTGCTTAAATATTTTCCTGAAGCTGAAGCTGAGAGGATTAAATGAGAATTCCATGCTGGAGAATGTGGAGGCCACCTGAGTTGGAAAGCCACTGCAAATAAAATACTCAGGGCTGGTTATTATTGGCCCACACTCTTCAATGATGTCCATAAGATGATAACTGCCTGCCACAAATGCTAGAAATTTGAAGGCAAGAGAAAACTCCCCCCCTCCCTTTACAAACCATCACTGTGGAAGGTCATTTTATGCAATGGGGCCTAGATTTCATAAGAGAAATTCACCCAGCCTCTTCTGCACAACACAAATGGATCCTAATAGCCACAGAATACTTCACTAAGTGGATATAGGTAATACCTACTAGGAATGCTACAGATTCAGTCATCATTAGGTTCCTAGAAGGTCATATCCTCTCTCGGTTTGGCTGCCCAAGGAAAATAATCACCGACAATGCTGCTTCTTTTGGATCAAAGAAAATGGTTGATTTTTGTCACAGGTATCAAATAACACTTGGTCATTCAACTGACTATTACCCACAAGGTAATGGCTTAGTTGAGTCATCAAATAAGAGCCTAGTGGCCATCATCAAAAAGCTGCTAGAAGAGAAAAAAAAGTCATGGCATAACAAGTTGGTGCATGCTTTGCGGGCTGACAGGCTCACAACAAAGAAATCCATTGGCATGTCCCCATATCAGCTTGTCTATGGAACAGAAGCATTATTTCCTACCAGCCTTGGAATACCAGTAATCAAACTCATCAAAGAGATCTAGACAGAAGAGGACAGTGTGGTGAGAATAATAAACCAAACAATTCATCTCCAGAAAACAAGGGAAGAGGTCTATAGAAAAGCTATCAAAGTTCAGGAAAAAATAAAGAGGTTGTTTGACAAGAGAACTAAGGCCACTGATTTCAAAATTGGAGATAAATTTATGAAGTGGGACTCAAAAAGAGAGGACAAAGCTAAACATGGCAAGTTTGACAGCTTGTGGCAGGACCCATACATCATCCAGGCCACTGTGGGTCCAAATGCCTTCTTCCTACAGGAATTAGATTGTACAGAGCTATTTGGGGGTCCTGTAAATGGCAGGATGCTCAAACACTACTTCTGCTGATTTTCAATTTCTAGTTTTCATTTCCATTGTATATACCATTGCAGTTTTTGTTTTCAAGAAAAAGAGGAAAATGTTTCCAAAAACAGAGAGAAAGGGGAGGTTCAGACATGCTCAAAACATGAACCTCTGAAGTGCAAAAGATTGTCTCTAATATGATCAAAATTTGAGCCAAAGAAAGCAAAGTAGCTGGTCCTAACATGCTCAAAATATGGACCAGCAAATAAAAACGAAGAATCAGCTCTAATATGCCCAAAACCAGAGCTGAAATGACGAAAAGAGTGTGACTCCAACAAGCCTCAAATATTGAGTCACAAAAAGAAAGAAGGATGCTTCAAGATTTCAAATTTCAAGCCTTCAAAGTTTTGCTTCAGTTTTTTGCAAATTTTTGTCAATATGCAACTGTATTTATGCCTTGGATCTACAGAAAACTAGATTGTCTAATCCTAGTTTGACAATTTTTAAATTTCTGTTGCAGAATGTAGAGAAGAAATCTGTTGGACAGTTTAATCCCAACAGATGTTAGATTAGGTAGAGAAAAATATGAGACCAACAGTCTAATCTGGTCTCATGGAGTAATAAGGGTAGATTTAGAATAGGTTTATTTTCTGTTATAAAAATAAATGATGCAAAGGGTTTGCTAGTTCAAATGCACCCTAGAAGAAAAAATGCTAGGATTGTAGGATGGGTAGGTAGATTGTTTGGGAATTTTTATGCTGATCCATCATATTTGTGGCAGCTGACAATCAAAGAAGAAAGGTGGCTTAAGCAACAGGCATCTGGTCTACACCAAAGATCATTTTCTGAAATTCTTGACTCCTTCAAGAAGAAGCCATCCCCATGTGGAGCCACTGTTAGCCCCTTATAAATTCCCTGACAAGCAAGCAAGGGGCTAGATAGTTTTGTGAGCCTTCAAGGAATGCATTTCCCTTGGAAACACATCATCCTTGAAGCCTTTTATGTTCCCTGCTCTTTGATCCTTTCCCTCTGCTGTTTTGAGTCTATGAGCCTCACTGATTGCTAAAACATTGTGCCCCAAAAGACCTTCATTTGCCCCTTGTACCTCTGCAAAATGTACCATTTTACGTCTTTTTCCCCTTTTGAAAAAGTCCTCCTTTTTCCCTCTAAGTCCCCCTTTAACCTATAAATCATACCCAAAATCCCCTTTGAATCCTTTCCTTGCCCTTTGTTTGGCTAAAATTACCCTTTTCTCCCTTATCGTTTCCTTTCCTAACCTTTAGAATCCATTAAAATGGGCTAAAAACCCACTTTGGACTTTATAATAGGGCCTAGCCCCTTTTCCGCCAGCCCCAACCAATTCCCCACATATGCCCATAGCCGAAGACCAAGCGCTTAAGCCTTCAGCGCTAATCGCATCGGAGAAACAGAGCGGAGCGTTAAAAATTCTTTGTAAACACTGAAAAACTCCGATGCGATTGTTTTGTTCTATAGGTCCTCCACTGGGTTCTCCACCGTTGATCTACCACGTAGATCGGACAGCCCACGCTAATCGCAAACGTTTCCAATCGCATTGTTTTTGTTAAGTCCCCCGATCGGTTCATCGCAAACATTTGCGATGCGAATGATCGCAACTCCCCTCCGATCGCTCTTCTCCTCCGATCATCGCAATTGCAAGTCCCTCCCAATTGCAACTCCTTTCCCCTTCCCCTCGATCGCATTCCCCTCTGATTTATCACATCGCATGTGTTCCCTGTTGCGATTGTGATTGATTCCCGCTCCTGATCTCTGATTGCGATTGCGATTCCATATGGGTCCTGCCTCATACGCATTTTCGTTGCATTTCATGTATTTCCTTTGCATTTCCACCAAAGTCTAAAGTTTCACATTTTGCATTAAAATGTAAATTTTTCATATTCGTTCCACCACATTTCATATATCATTCCACCGTTTGATCTCCGCCGTTGATCTACGCCTATAGACCATGATTGAACGGCCCACGACACATTTCTCCACCAAACCCTATTATACACCATATCATTGCATTTTTCACATTCATTTCATTCAAAACACTGTTCCACCACCGCCACGCTATTGTCCTCCCATCCTCCATAGCCATTCCCCCTATGCATGGATTTCATAACTCAGTCCCGTGTTTTGCAGGGTTATCATATGGGAAAGGCCGCCATGATTACACAGTCCGCATTACAGTGGCAAGATTTCACAGATAGAGATATAAAAGAAGCGGCAGAGGGTTCAATGCACAAAAAACTAAGTCAACAGGGTAGCTACATCAGCAGAGTGTTTTTCTCCATAAAAGGATGGGGCGCCCATACTGCTTTTATCCTATGCCATGTCCCAGAGAAGATTTTCCGCCTTGACCACAGTCCAGAGTTACCAGAGCATTAGTTGCGCAACATGGCAGACCTCAATCTGTTTTGTTTATTCACCCACAGTACTACAGAGTACTACTACAGCTAGGGTACATCAGGACCATACCAGAGAAAATGGAATTTGAAGAAGATCACTCCTTCATTCCAAAAGGTACTAGGGATAAATGGAGAGAGTTAAAACAGAATGGGCTTCGACCCTCTCCTTCTTTTCTATGTTTTAATGTTTCATTTAGTGCTTCACCTACCTTCTCGGCTCATCTTCTGCTATAAAACTCAGGAAGAAATTATTGTAAAGGTTGTTGATGAGATATCAGAGAATTGCAAGCTGTTTTCTGTGAGATATAGTTTCTGTGTAAAGTTGTAAGATAGGCCGAGGAAAGATGTATTCATGCTGAATGTTCAAGTTGTGGGAAATGTTGTACATGACTGGTGTTGTTTTTTAATATGACAAGCACATTTATTTGGATCCTGATCTAAAGCAGCTGGTGATGTTTTCTGTCTCTATGTTTTATTTCATTTCTTTTCACTTCTTCTGGCTTGCATCAGAAATCTGGCATAGGATTTTCCCTTGTTAGGCACCCTATGTTTCTGCTCTTCTTGCCTTAATGTTTTCTGCCAAATGCGTTATCTAATGATTGATTTCAGTTGATTTAACCAGTGTAGTGGTCTAGTATATTGCTAGCTAATGTATGAATTAATGAAATCTGTCTTTAGATGTTCTTGTTTAGATTTAATTGAATGAATTGGGAACACTGGGAGGTTTAGGACTTTGCCTCTATCTCACTAGGATCCTTTTCAAACAATTGAACCTTTTCTAAGATCCCTCAAGTTGGAGGCCAAAGCATTGAGAGTTAAAAGTCTCCCTCTGATCTAATGTCTTTAACTTTGTGTTCTAAAACCTTTATTGTTGTTTTTTCCCTTACCATTCCATGTCACCTATCATCTTCAAGATCCAATGCTTTAGATGACTAGCCCAACTGAAAGCTTGCACATTGAACAATAAGTAAACCCTTTCCTAACTCCATTTCCCAATGGCCTTGATGTTCTCTGAATTACCTACCTTTGCCTAAAATACTCCTTGCTCATCCTTGTCTCAGATTGGACCCTTCTTTCCTGATTCCCAACAACCAAACATAAACAATCAAACAAACAAGCCTTGTGCCTATAACTAGCCTAAAATCTTAACATTTGAACTTCAAAGGCATATACCTTTGACAATCATAGAGAGATCCCTCTCTGGACCTAGGAGGGCTAGATCCTAAGGTCTGAAAGTGGTTCTGATGTTGTCTCATCTTTTGGTCTTGCCAACCTGGCCAAAACATGGGAACCCCAACAATTGGGTCGTTGCTTATTATGCAGACTATTTCTCCTTATTTTTATCAAAAATTAAGGTTATATTTTCGTATTCGTTTATTGGAAAGACATTTTGATTACATTAGATATCAACATATTCCTAGATGAATAAATGCATTAATTGATATAGTAGCTAATATTGTATTAAATAGAAATTTGCGTAGTTTGTAAAAAATCATCATCACATGGCAAGATCCATACAGGAAAATAGATGTATATATACATATCGAATGTTGCATCCATCTACATCATAAGTTCAAAAAATATATATGTTTCGGTTACATCCTGAGACATCATGTCTCTCAAAAAGTATGTGGCAATGAAACCTAGGTGTTTAGTGGGTGTGACGCTCATGATAGCATGTCACTAACCGTACATGCCGCCTCAATAAGTGGTGAACACGGTTTGACACCCCTGCAGTGTGTCTTTGGTACGCACGAGGAACATCACCGAATCCGGCATAGTTCGTGATCCCACGGGATATTCCCTCCAAGTTGCATATGATTTCCTCCTCCTCGCCTCCCTCACCATGAGGGGCTGCATCAAAGTTGCGAGGAGTCCTCCACACTATCGAGGACATACATGTAAGTCTCTCTTGGCCAACATATGAAATTACATGGATTAATGTCAGAACATGCATAAAAAAACAAATCATAATACTCATTAAAATAAAAAATGAGTCTTACCCAGTACTTCATCCCAATCCTCTCTTTTTGGGAGTGGGATATCTGCATCACCGGTGAAAATCCATGCCAGATTAGGGCCATTCCTCCACGAAAATTAGCTGTTGGTAGAGCCACTCAAAGAACTCTAGTCTCAAGGAAATCTGTTGACTGCCCCCAGACCTCGGCATCAAATTTTCCCAATGGACATTCCATGGCTCCTGAGCTGGTGGTGTTAGAACTATTACCTCCTGACGTTGGAAGATTGGTAACGGTTCCAATATGAAAGGTACCAATATGGACCCGTAGCCGAACTGCTTCAGCTTACCATTCTTGAATTTTATCAACTGGCATTTGATGTTGATTGTTATTGCGTCTGCCCAGTTATAGAGTGTCGGTGCCATCCAATCCATTGCAGGAAGTAATTGTGTTTTTGTTGCCTCATGTGGAGCCTGAACTCCTGCAGCTCACATGATGGTGTGTAGCACCACTCTGAGTGCCAGATTGGGAATGGTTTGGATATCCACCATCCAGCTTTTGGATCCTTTCCATGCTCCTCGGAAAAATCTGTTGATAACCATACCCATGTTTTCCATTGTGGGCCGAGTACCAGTCAGGATTGGTATTTCCCTCCTCTGTGACAATCTGATTATGAAGTAAATATCTGAGACCTCAATCTCAAGTTCCTAGTCGTGAATAATGAATTTTTCCTGATAAATGTCCCAGAAACTGATCAAGTACTGGAACAACTCTGGTTGAGCTCTGAGACATGGTGCCATAAAGAATTTTTTGAGCCCACAATCTCTGAAAGCTTCCATGCATCTCACATTGCCCATGGCTTCCTCATATTCTTCACTGTGTTCTCGCTCTTTCCATTCAATCACCATTTTGTCCTTTCACATGTGCAAAAAAATTCATATGATTGTCATTAGCCAAATCCAATGCTTTTGAAACAGTTAAATTGGGCTTACTATTTTCATTTACATGCTAAAAATGGTTGTCGCGGTTGGTGCAACTGTTTTAGAAACAGTTACGCCAATTGACGTGCCCCCATTCATTTTTTAGGCCGGTTGGCGTAAGTCCATGCCCGATACCCGCACCGACCACTGTGGCCTAGGTTTTACAAATCCCCCCATAGATCTATGAAAATGGGGTTGGAGGTAATGAAAATTCTATCAAAATGTAGGGAAGGATGTGATTTCTTACCTGGAACAAACATATTCATGATTTTCCACTCATATTTCCCGCTGTCAGCACCACAAAATCACAGTGAAAAGGGGTAACAAATTGCTCATAAGAGGTAAAAGTGAAAATCATTTTTTTTTACCATTTTTGGCATTTTATAACTTTTCTAAAACCTAATTAGGTTTTAAAGCATATTTTTCGATTACTGTGATATGTTATTTCAAAAACTGGGTTTTACGTGCGTCCCTTGTGTAGCGATAGGTACTCAACGTGACGACGATGAAGTAACGAGTTGTATTTTATACTTTTTCGGACTTGGTAAAAACACGAAAAATTCATTGTTCGAGTCATCTTTCAGCTCTTTTATAACTCTTGAAAATTGAAAATATTGCCGAGACTCTTGTCATTTTGAACTCGTTAAATGGTTGTGAAATGATATCTACCCAGTATACGTTTACCCCTTTTTCGGGCTGGGATATATTATTTACGAAAAAGGAATACCGTAGCCTATCACCACTAAGAGGTTCTCTCAGACACAGTGTTCTACATTTTTGTATCTGTGAGACTACCTACAAAAAGGGACTGCTAGAGTTTTATTTTCTGCTTCTTTTCAAACTCTCTAAACATGAAAATATGTCGTGTTCTTCCATTGTATAACTCGTTAAAAACTAAATGACATCAGAAACTGTCACCATGATGTTACTGAGTTCCTCCTTCCTAGGGCTCGTAAAAGTAGTAGGATGGATTTTTCCGAAGGAAAAAATTACATGACAAGCACATGCTATCCCCTTCAAGCTTGTTTCCAAAAATAATCGGGGTACTTGCCAATAATGGTGGGGGAAAATGGAACCAATTCTCAGTTGTGTCGGCAGTATGTCACTCTTGAACATGACACTCATCTGCATTCGTGTCCGGTTGGGGACATGTCATTACGTCATTTTTTTCCTCCATGGGTTTGGGTAATATTTTTTGACCACTCATATAATCTTTGCCACGTCATCATGACCTCAAATCCCTTGATGTCAAATACTTCCAAATTCAGAGTCGTGTTGTTGATATGTTCAAGAGAAGTTTACGTATGCAGTTTTCAAATTCCCTCCGATCCTCTTTTTGGTCCCGATTCACTATCGTCATATTCCTCTGCATCGTGTCGATGATGTGGGAAACATTATGGACCTCCTTCTACCAGGTCACTTCCTGTCGACTTCAACTCATTATCCAGGAAGTTTATCTAGAGACTCCCTTCTGGTACCTTAGAGCTTACATTCCTCAATAGCAAGTTCTTCGCATTCGATGATAGGTCTTCATCGTTGGCCTTCGATCGAGTGACTCTGTGGGTGTTCGATGCCAGATCAATTTTCACATTCCGTGGATTGTACTAGTTGTACCTTGAGAGACATTGTCATTATTGGTGGTTTCTCTCATGGCTATTAACAACTTTTATCATTGGCTGGTAATTAGGTGAATTTCTTGCATGTTAGACTTCAGCTCACATACTCTCATGCTTGAATTTGTACTTTTTTGGGTCGAGATGGAGTGCAAGACCCTAGGTTTTGTCTGATAAGATCCAGGCTATGGGATATTTTGGTTTATCATGACTATATACAAGACTCTTTTGATTGGATGGCTGCGACCATACCTGAGTCTATTTTGTTGATCCTTACTGTTGGATGGCTGCGTCCATACCTTGGATCTTAGTTTATATTTATAGATGGTTGTGCCCATGCCACATGTTCATGTATAAAAGATATCAGTTGTATTTGTACTTGCAGGTCTTCTGACAATGGTGTTTGGTTTGAACGTTTTCTCGTAAATCATTTCACTCCTCCCTCTCTCTTGGACCTCATGCTTTAGGGGGCATCTGTTACACAACATTTTGTCACTGTCCCTGCAATCCCCATCCCACACATTGGAGGACCATTTCTGTGACTTATATGCAGTGTCATGCCTTGTAAAAAGTGTCATTGCATCCCTTGCCATGAGAAGAACATTTCCTCTATTGACTATTCCTGCAACAGACCATCAAAAACACATGATTTTGGGTCAGGGCTGGCAGGCAGTTATGGCCTCGCGCCAATAAGAGAAATTAGCACTGGACCCCATGCCCATTGGCACTTTGTCTCAGTGGACTGCCCATGCCGAGTTGTTTTTGGAAAGTTTTTTAAATATCGAAGCGAATTTTTCATTGCCAACCACTTTGTGAGCGGAGTCAGCATGGGTTGCTTGACTGAATAACGTCGAAAATATTCCTTTGGCTTCTTGTTCCCTACTTTTGAGCAACCTCCCAAAGGATAAGGCCTCCCTTCCACCATTTGAGGGATCCCAACCTCATCCTCCTCTCATATATATACATATCTCTCACATAGATGCTGCTAGCTAAACATTTTTGGATAATTCATGAAACAATCTAATATAGTTGGTGTGAGATAGAGCAGAGACAGGCCCTTGTCGAGAGAGAGTCTAGGCTGATTGCCTCGTCAAGTCCAATTCCCCGATGAATGCTCGAGACACATTTCGACTAGACCCACTGAAGGAGGTTGTGACGTCAAGGATCATTTGGTTGTAATCTTTTTCTTTCTCTTAATTAATACATGACTGATGTTTTGGTTCTCATCTTGTGTTGATGTGATTAATCTTACACAATACGTTCAATTCTCCTTTACCAATTAGATAGTTATGAATGCAAATGTTGTTTCATATGTTGATTTCATTCTTTAATCCTTGTATAGGCACCTGAGTACCATTTTTGAAGGACCGCGACTTGTCGGGATGAAGATCAGGAGACTGCTGCTACAGCTATGACAACTGCATTGGAACAAAGGTAGGACATCTATCCCGACACAGTTTCATTCATTAACTAGGAATCGACGCATTAGCATGTCCTCTTACTGCTAAACCCACCCTAGGTCTAGAGGGATCACCTCTGTCCGTGGAGGGGATTTACCTACAAAACACTTCCTCATTGGCCAAATAGTGTTTTCAAAATGTAGGATATTTAGGGTTTTGTGAGTAAATCCAACACGTGGTATATCATGCCAAGTTAATAAGCTCATTTGCCACAAAAATTAGGATAGGTAAGGTCATCATTGCAGGAGTGAGTTTTACAATTTCATTTGAGGCCATAGCTAGAACTACAGGGATACTAAACAGTGGGGAAAAGTGGATCAAGAACTTAGATTTGGATGTTCAAAATTACAAATATTTCATTAAAAGTCGTTATAAAGATGCCATCAAGAATATTTTTCCTTTTGGACAGTTGTTAGATAAGTTTGACCCATTGATGAAGGCCATAATGAGGTATTTCACATATGAGAGTAGATTCTCAAGGCTGCACAAATATCAGGTCAGATTGTTAATGCATTTCACAGGGTTAAAAACCCTCAACCTACCCTACTATATCTACAAAAGGTTGGCTAAAATGGTAGAGAAAATGCAGCATAAAGAGAGTGATCACAAAGCTAGTCCTTTCCACCATGCCCTCAACAAAATCATTGTCTTACACCAGCTCACACAGATGAACATATATTGGGAGATATTCATTTAGTCCACTGTATTTTTCCCCCTGCTAGTCAACCTACTAGCCAAAGCAAACCATCAACAACACCATGAGTACCATCAAAGCCAAAGGAGATTGGCTCATCTAGTAGAATTTTAGTCAATAGGACACCTAGGGTTGAAGTGACACAAACATATCAAAGAGGAAGGAGGCTTGTGCTTGCTCCAAACATTTTTGAAAGGGCCAACCCTGCATTAGCTGAACAAGAATCATCATCACACCATGAAGCATATTTGCAATATGAGGAACCATTCCATATTAACACTGCCATGGAAGATTTGGAGGTGAATTAAGAGCACAGAACAAAATATCAGGTCATCATGGAGAAATATGTTGAGATTAGAGAACTTAATCATAGCTTGTCAAAGTCCAACTTCTTGATTTCATTCCTGGAGCAAGAGAATATGCAATTAAAGGTAAATCAAATACTCTTGAACATGCCTAAAGTTGATTTGAGAAAATAATTGGAAAGGGAAAAGTAGTAGTTGACATAGATGATTCAGATGATTAGGAATAGAAGGTAAGAAGAAAGAGGCTAGGGATTAGAGGCCTCAAAAGCAAAATTTAGCAACAAAGAGAGGCGTCTCCACCAAGGACCCAAATGACAGTTAATGAGCTCATATTAGTAGAAATTGGGAAGGATAGGGAATATTGGCCTGATAGAGTCAATTTTCACTTGGAGAAGCTCTTGAAGAGGGAAAAGAAGAACAAAAACATACAGAGACACATGGACATACATTACTACTCAGGAAATCAGGTGTTTGAGGTAAGAATCAAGCTGTTAAAGGAAAAACTCAAGAAAACCCTAATGAAGAAAAAAGAGAAGGTTAAGTTGGTTTTACCATAATAGGTCTCCATGGAGAAATTCTAGAACAAGTTTCAGAAAATTTGGGAAAATTTTGACAAATTTTGAAGATTTTGGCAATTTTGGCAATTTTTGCAGAGTGTTTGGTCTAAAAGGATAGCAAGCTTCACACTGCACTTTTGTTGGGGGCATTCAAATGCCAATTTTTTTTCATTTTTGGATATGTTTTTACGCCTACATCAAATGCATCCATTGGGAGAGCCATATTAGCACATTCTGGTGGGTGAAATGGTAAACAAACCACCTAAAAATCATCTTTCTGCCATGTTTTTTGAGAGCCATGCTGCGCTTTTGGAGTAGTCGTGGGATAAATGGTTTTTGGAAGGCTAGAAACAATATTTTTCAGTGCTTGAAGATTCTATTAGGTAGTATACAGGAAAATATTTCTCTAGCATCTTTCAGATCTTGATTTGGACCTCGGGAAGGCCTCCAAAAGCCACTTACACTTGGCACAATGCGCTTTCTCCTCGCACATTGCACCTTTTTGTTAATTCATTGCGCTTTTTCTTGGAAGCCTGTTTTCTCAGTTTTATCAATGCAGTTCAACTTTTTCTGATGTAATTACTCTTTTATGATGTTTTAATGATGTAATTAATGGTAAATATGTTGGTTAGAGTCAAAATAAGGTGAATTCATGCTTGTAAATGGCTTTCATGGTAAAATGTATCAGTTTTTTTATTATGAGGAGAGTTTTGTCAACCTCCCTAGCTTTTAGGTTCTAGGTGAGGAATTCATGTGAACTATTCCTCCACTCTAGGATTCGACCCCTGAGATAGGGGAATGGTTTTTTGTCTATATGGATGGATTTCTTAGTCATTTTGTTGGTTGGGCATCACAGGATGGAACTCTTGTAGCTTTTAATTCATATTTTTATTTAGGAAATCAAAGGACCAGTTGCAAATATTATCTAGGAATTCTAGTGCTGTGACTTTGTAATGTTGTATTTTCTATGTTATAGTTTCATATGAATTATATATATTTATCCTTTCCATATCTTTCTTTCTTTAGTGATTTTCCTGAAAGGTTTATAAGCATAATTCTTTCATGTAAGCTCTGTTTTGTTTGGAATGTCATTTTATGTAATCTTCCTTCATGTTTAATGAATTCATGGTGCACATGCTGATAAATCCTCCTTCACTTTCAAACCCTACACTACACCGAAAAAATCCTAAGCCCATCACAAAAGCATAGCTATCTTGCTCCTCCATATCTCTTGCAGCTGCGACCTTTGATCCTTTGACCTAGTTACCTGATTTTCATCCCTGATCCAACAGAAAAACCCTAGAGCTGGGGTATCTAGCCTAAAATCTACTCTTGCACCAGTAAGATCCTTGGATTGTTTTTCATAGAGGGATCCCTCTCTAGTTTGGTAGGTCTAGCTACAAAACTAAAATCTTGGTTTGATGTTACCTCCATCAATTTCCTTTCAACTTTGGTACATTGTGGAGGCTAACATGATCATCAAATGCCATGAACTAAATGAATAATATATCTGAGAAGTTACCTCTTCATTGTATAATTTTTTTTGCAAAGTATGTATAATATATATCAACAAATGGTAGCTTGAGACCATCTTTAGACAATTTGTCAGCAATAGTGTTAAATTCCTGGGGTGCATGTGAAAAAGTCAACTCCTTGAATTGTTCTTTAGTCACCCAGATTCTCCTCATCCAATTGTATAAGAGAGGCAGGTTGAAAGTTGTAACATTTTATGCCCATCGCACCACCATATAAGAGTCCCCAAATACCTCCAACCTCTCAATATCAAGCCTTACAATATAATACACCCCAGAGAGAAAATAATTTTTCTTAGGTGTTTGAACCCTTGCCATTCCAACTGAAAGGATACTGAGTACCCGAAAATGAAGTAATGTATGTACCACATCTATGCATCTCCTATTTTGTGGCTCCATAAAACAACCTACAAGGAATATTATATGAGATAGACAAGGGAAATATATGTCTCACTAATGAAACTTTGCCTCCAACCCTCACTTCTTTGTAAAACAACACAATCCCAATGCACAAACTCTTGATATTATGACTAATGTTCTCAAATATAAAAGAATTGTGACTCCTCCAAAGTCCCCACATTATATATAAAGGAAGAGGACCAGAATCTTTGTTATATATAATCCAATATTGAATATATTCTTCCACTGAAGAGAAATTATAATTCAATTGCATATTTAGAAAATTAAAAACCCTATCCCGAATCAATTTGGAAAAAGTACATTTCAAAAATAGATGGATTGAGTCCTAAAATTTATCCATACATAATCCACAACATATAGGACTAGCATAACCCCTCTGAAACATGTTGTCCCAAGTCAGAATCCTTTTTTTCCAAACCAACCAACCAAATACCTTAAGCTTGGTTGGAATATTCCACTTCCAGATATGTAAGAATGATTTGAAAGAAACTGAATGGTGAGGAGAAGGACAAGTGTACCAATATGCCTCTTTTATGAAAATTTTTCCCCACACCACATTACCATCCCACACAAATTTTTCCTCATCGTCAATTAGTGATGCCCAAAAGTGAAATATCCTATACATATCTATCCCACCTAATACCATGTACTCCATATAAACCAATGTCATCTACCTCCATCCATTTAGGGTGAGTGGAGTCATAATTTACAAGAAAATAATTGATATAGTAAATTTTGAGATTATTTATCCTCCGAAGAAGATCGATCAATAGTGTAATTTGTCCCAGGAAGCCACAAATATGGTCCAATCCTATTTCAATACTTGTGCCATTTCAAATTTCCATTTGATATTGCTTATAATCCACACAAAAAATTTCATAAAGCTTATCCATATATATGAGATGGCACATGGTATGTGCCCCAACCTTAATCCATTGAAACATTGACCAATTTTGGAGATATTTTGTTTTTATGATATGTTGCCATAAACCATGCCCATTTAGAGCACACCATAAAATCTTCATCAATAAATCCCAAATCAATCTCTCAAGATCCTTGATGATCCAGCCACTATGTTCTTTCCTCTAAGATAAAACCTCAAGATGGGCCAAATGAAACTTATTCTTCTCAAAATTCCCACCCAAAATACAACCAAATATAATAAATTTGATCTCGTTGATGATGTTTTTAGGCAGAATGTAGAGATGAAGCCAATATACCAATATGTTATGAAAAAGAAAATATACCACAATCAAATGACCACCCAAAGTGAGCCATTTGCGTGCCCATGTTGTTAATTTGTGCTGAAATTTCTCGATAAGCCACTAGAAATCTTTTTGATGCCATAACTGTTTGGTTTGATCATAAATATTTGAATCCAAAATTGATGGATGAGCATGCAACCCCAAAAATATCAACAATCTCCATAACCAAAGCATCATCAGGGAAAGAAGAAATAAAGAGGGATTTAGAATTGTTCATTAATAGCCTAGAGACATTGCGATAAAGATGAATGATACTATATAAATATCTCAAAATTCCAAATAGATATTTTTCCAAATACAAGTACATAGTAGACAAATATAATATGTGTATTCTTTATATGTCGAGACATATGCACACTTGAAAGTGTCCTGCTAGTATGAGGCCTAGTAATTAACCTTCTTAAACCCTTTATGACAAGTATGAAGAGAAGAGGAGACAATGCACACCCTTGTCGAAGGCCCGAGGAATGTTGAGAAATAAATTTGCATATGTAACACATGCCATAATCCACGAAATACCATGTAGTGAAATACCAATCTTATGTAGAACCAACTATAAGAATGCCCAGTCCACACAGTCGAAGGCCTTGTGGAGATTGAGATTCATAATAATCACCCTGATCTTCTTATACTTGATCGTGTGTAAGGTATCCTAAGTCATAGAAACCACATTCTGTATTTTCCTCTATTGAAGGAAGCCAAATTGCTCCGGTGCAATGTCAGCATACAAAGTGGATTTTAATACGTTCTCTATGATTTTATAAATAAAATTATATATAGTGTGACATAATAAGATGGGTTGGTAATATGATAAATTAGAAGCATGGGAAACCTTAGAGATCAAAGTAATGAAAGTAGAGTCAATGGCCCCGAGAATATTACCATATGTGCATGATTCCTCAACGAAAAATAATATGTCTGGTCCCATAATATCATGAAGGTGTTAAAAAATTCAATAGGCACTTTGCAAATTATAATAAATTTAAATATTAATATTTAAAATATATGTTTAATATTATAAAATAAAAATTATTTATATTATATTTCAAAATTATTAAAAATATAATTGAAATCTTTAAAAAAATATAGTTTAAAAATAATATAATTTATATTATTCACATTATTGTAGGAGAAGTGAATATCAAAGAGAATCAAAATATTACAATGATAAGTAGTTTATTATAGAGATTTTGCAATGTAATGTCATGTGAAACATTTTGACTAAGGTAAAATTATATTAAAAATAAAAATAAAATACATAAAAGTAAAAATTATATTTATAATTTTAATTAATTATTAAACTAGCTTAGATATAGCTTAATTTTAGATCTATGAAGTGTTTCTCTGGATCAAATCTCTTGAGATGCAAACAATTTTTAGATCGAAAAGAGATTGGATCCCTCTTGATGCTTAATAGATTCAGATTTAAGATGAATCTAAACTCATTTAAAAAGGCTTAAATTTAGTGGAATGAAAAATACATATTAACTAGGAATCGACGCATTAGCATGTCCTCTTGTTGCTAGACCCACCCTAGGGCTAGAGGGATTTCCTCTGTCTGCGGAGGAGATTTACCTACACAACAAGTTGGCGACTCCACTAGGGATCAGTCTGTGTTTGTTGTCTCGTTGTTTATCGAGTGTTTGGCTTGTTGAGTCAACTTTGGTCGTTTCATCATTTTTCTGCTTTTCTTGACTTGTCTTACTGTTTTGCACAATTATGTTTAGCTCCAGAGTGTCAAATATGACCTCTGCTTAGTGGTTTTATTTTTTCCCATGGTTTTCTAGCTCAGTGTAGATTTTAGTTGAACAATCATGCCAATTGGTGCATGTTTCTTTTGTCACAGGTGCATCATCCCTTATTTAGCATGTATTACAGCTAAACAGTCGTGTCAAATCCTGTAGGATTTGATTTGACCTCCTTTATGAGTTTTTGTCAGTGTTTCTTGGCTCTCGATTGGGTTTTTTCCTTGAAATTGTTCTACTGGGATTGTTTTGACTTTGTAGTCTCGGTCTTCTCAGCTGTTTGTCCATCATCTTATCAGTAGAGTTTGTAGCCCTAGGTTGTATAGGTGCCTTGTGCTGTTTTTTCAGCCCTCTCCTCACTGAGCCTTCTGAGTTAGTTCGAGTCACTTCCTGATCATTGTCGTTTAAATTCACTGAATGATTGTGTTAGTCTTTCTCTAGATTCTTTGTGTCTTTGGTTTGTCATCAGTTATTTTTTTCCTTGATGATGACTAAATGATTATTCCCAGATTTCTAGAAACAAAATTTATAGAACATTGTGAGTTCTAGAAATCTCACTACCTTCATTATCCTTAAGATAAAATTTTCACTATTTTATCATCCTATCTAGTCATGACTAGCCCAATACTCCCGGAAGACCCATCATGGGCTTGAGCCATTTGTTTTAAACCTAAATTATCACCTTGGCCCAAATACTCTTTTTTTGTTTTGCCTAAAAATCCCCACTACCACCTAAAACTACCAATCAAATAGCTTTGTTCTGTCTCACATGATACTCCCAAACACTGATGGTCTCAAATTGTCTCTATAGAACCTTCTTGGATAGTCAAGTATGATTGATGTTTGGATATTCAAATACACTGAGCCTGTCATAGATCCTATCTCACACTTGGTGATCCATAAGTATAAGTCTCAGTCCAAAATCCAAGTCCAAGAAAGCCCCCATTAGGTCACCTAAGGTCTCACTCAGTCGTAGGATGGATTTGGTGCCCTAAAAATTGTGCCTTACTACATGAAGAGATTGTATTTAAATAGAAATAAAATCAAGCAATTTGATCCAAAATTAATCAACAATCATTCAAGAAAAGCCTCCTTGGCTTAAAGAGCACAAATACTGCAAGGGACAGCTGCCCTTGTTCACATTTTTACAATGAATAACCAAGGTTGCCATCAAAAATAAGAAGAGGTAAGGTAATAAGATATTATCATCACAGGGAGGAAGACACAAACAAGACAAAGGCATTAGGCCTGTATGTAAAAGAGAATCAGGGTGTTTTTTATGGCTGGTTAACAAAACAGTGGTGACAAGAAAGAAACCATCACAAAGGCTACAAAGATAGAAGTCACCTCAACCCCATCAAGTACACATTGAAGATTTTGTTACAAATGATAAATAGGTTTTTAAAGGCTATTAAAGATGAAAAAGCATCCTTCTTAAAAGCTGAGGGCATGCAAAGAGTATCAGTTTGAGAAGCTAACGTTTTTCAAGTACAGTCAAAGACCTATAGAAGGGATCAACAAAAAATGAAATATAGGCATCTGCAAAAATATCAAAATGGCCCAAGAAAGCAAATGTATCCTTGATTTCCATCTCAACTATTTGACCCCCAAAAAAATCCTCCTTTTCAAAGGATTGTTCCGCAAAAAGATGATAGAGGCATAAGTGAAAATTTTGCAAAAATATGTCTAAAGCGTTTTTTACAGCAAAATATCAGTTAAAAGGCATACCGAAAATATGGGGAAACTTTAACTTTGCAAAAGTGGGTTTCTCTTTTAAATTTATTTTTTCAAAAAACTATAAGGGCCTCTTTTAACTTTCCCCCACAACATTTGCCACTTTCCAAGACAGAAGAAGACATTGGAGGAAAGTTGCAGGGTTTTTCAGGCGAAATTGGGAAAATTTCTCGGCAATACGCACTGAGGCCGGTGCTACACACATGGCCTTCGGTGCTACGCATAGGAGGGAGGTGGGAAGTGTAAATTTACACTGCGCTATGTGCTCAGAGCCTGGCACTACGCCCCTAGGCTGGCACTACGCACAGACTCAGCAAATACTGGAAGGCGCCCAGAAGACCGCCCAGTCTGCCCGGCGCTGTGCTCTGACGACCCAACCGGCCCGACGCTATGCACCAGGTAGACTTTCCAGAATTTGTCCAAAGAGTTCCAAAAACTTGAAACTTCATCTCCAAGTCTTCTGAAAATCCTAGCATAAGGTTGGTGGAACCTTTTTCTCCTCCCAAGCATTCCTTTTCTAAAAACAAGGAGGTCATCAATAGTCAAAATCGTCTTTGAGTTAGGGTTTGCAAGTGAAATTAGTTTTGAGTGCAAAAAGATATCTGGGTAACTGTGGGCTAACCTCCAACACCAAGTGCAAGCCTTAAAAAAAAAAATTTCACCTTAGCCTTCATCTTGCAAAGGGTTGACCTACACCACCTATTTTGCCTAAAAACCCTCAAAGAAAGGCCAAAGGTCCCACTGTTGTTTTTTTTTGGACCAGTCATCATGTCAGAGGGAGATAGTCACACCAGTAGTGATGAGAGCCATACTCCCACCAAGCCAAAACATCATGGAGGAAAAGCAAAAAGATCTGAGCCCCTAGACACCACTCCAATCACTTCATCTCCTATAATCCTTTCAAGCTTTCAAGATGTAGGGTGCTGCAAATTTTGTGAAAGGGTCAAGCAAGTCAGCAACCATTCAGACTTGACTATATTGTTTGTTTGTAGCTTACAAAATCATCAAGTTAATATAGCAAGGGTTAAATTGGAGCTCTCATCTGAAATCATTTCCAAAGCAACATGTATACCAAACATTGGTGAGGTATGGTTCAACCAAAAGAAGTTGGAGTTGAGTTATTATGGGTCCTATTTGAAACCCAACTATCAACAAAATTGTAAGGCTATTTTCCCTTTTTCCCATTTGCTAGAGAGTTATGTTGCATTGATGAGACATATTATCAGTTTTTTCACATGTGAGGGGAGATACTCCCGGATCTACTCATATCATTTTACTGATGCATTTCACCAAGGTCAAAATGATGAACCTGCCTTAATACCTTTTCTGAAGCATTGATAAAATGGCCTCAATTGTCAAGAAGAAAAGCTATGACCACCAAATGTCAAGCCTCTTTCACCACTCCTTGATCAAAATGATTGTCCTATATTAGCTAGAGCAGCAAGGAATATCTTGGGAAACCTTCATATCACATAATGTGTTTATAGACCCCCGAGCCTTCATCCAGTAGAACTTGCCTTCCACTTCACAACCATCTACCTCTGCCCATCCATCATCTCCCCATGTGCCTTCTCCACAAATAATTTTACCTCTTGTTTCTTCCCCTAATTTGCTAAGTGAAGGGGCTGATAGTAGCCCTAGTGAAGAAAAAATAGAAGGCAAAAGTCAGGAGGAAACTGAGATAGGTAATGATGGACAAGGAGGAAGCAGTGGAAAAGAAGATGATGAAAATGAAGAAAACAGTGAAGAGGAGGGAAGTAGCCATGAAGAAAGCAGTGATGGAAAAGATGAAAGTAGTGAGAAAAATGATGAAGAAGAGCAACATGATGAGGAGGATAGTCATCAAAGTGCCCAAGACTATCAAGGAAAGAGTCACGATAGTCATGACAGCTGTCATGACTTTCCTGACAAAAATCAGTTTGTGGAAGACAAAGAAAATCAAAGTGAGGCAAATGCAGAAGATGTCAATCAATCAGAGGATCAAAGTGATGACAACACTACATCCAAAACTTCCATTGTTTCCCCTCTCACATACACTTATCACAGAGGGAGAAGATATGTGTTTGATACCTCTAAAAGGCAAAGGGCCATCTCCTCTCAAACTTCCAAAACATTGGACAAGGTCAAGGGAAAAATAAAAAATGTTGAGCAGAAGATACAAGTTAGAAGGAGCAAAATGATAAAGAAAAGTTCTCAAGGGCCACTTTTTGTTGATCTAGAGAGTGACAATGAGGACCAAGAGATGAGTACTAAGTTGCTCCTCTTAGAGAAAGAGGCCCAGCTTCAAGAATAGGAAAAGGAATTTTAGAGGGCACAAAGAATTATATACTATTATAAAGAAGAGCACAAGCATTTCAAAGAGGTGAAGAGGGGCCTTGCCTTACAGAAGAAAATTGTCAAACACTATGCAAGGAAGAGCATGCTTGCTAATGCCAAACTAAAGCAAGCCCTCATGGAGCTAGAAGAACTAAAAAGGATCAAAGTGCATGATAGCCTCAGGATCTTGGCTGATGCTTCTCATCAGGTATCTAAAACCCCTTGAGGGGTCTACACACCAATTTTGAGGCAAATTTGGAATTTTTTTGTTTTTTCCAAATTTTGACCCCTAGGAGCACAACACCCTAGGCACTATGCACAAAATTGGTGCATCCTAAGCTTCTAAAGTTTTCATTTTTGGATTTTTCCTATCACCAACAGTCTACCCACAAAATTTCAGGTCAATTGCAGCATTTGTTCCCCCTCAAAAGGTCAAAAAACACCTCAAAATTGACCTTTTTGCCTCCTTTTCAGGCCAGGTGCGGCGCATAGAGAAGTCATGGGTGATTTGATTTTTGAGTAGGTAAATGGAATCCATTAAGCACAAATCAAGTATTTTTGGAAAGTAGACTCATCAAGCTTTCCAAGATCCTTCACGGGGTCAAATCCGATGCCAGGAAGGGGTCCAAAACGCAACTACAACAGACCCTATTTTTTGCTAAAAGGGCGCTACGCACAGAGACAACCTTTTGCCAAAAAGTCAACAAAAGACACTAATTAATGAAAAATTTGTTTTTTAATATTTTCGTGGAAAAATAACTCCTAATTTGATTAGGGATTTATGTTTTGATGTTTTTCATTTATTATCTTATCTATTATTTGTCTTGGGCCTTGCATGGTCATTAAGCACATTTATGACATTTATGGCTAAATTAGGGTTTTTGGAAGCCTCTTAGGGTTTCAACCTCCTCATTTTCTCCATAAATAGAGCATGAGGCTCTTATGTATTGGTTGGATTTTTATGACTTATTCTGAAGTAATACATAGTCTCTTGGATTTTTGAAAAGAAATTGATGTCTTGGAGCTCATGCATGCCCTGATTTGTTTGTTGATGGAGGAGGACTGTTTGGAGGATCCATAAGCCTGGTTGATGGTGATGTGTTTCTCTTTTGTTCATGTCTTATAGTTTTTCATTATGTTTCCATCTTTCTATGTTGTAGTAAGATAAAGAATGTATACTAAGACATGTTTGCTAATGGCACCTTAGATCTATTTGTTCTTCACTGCCTTAATGTTTTCTTCTGCCAGGATATGATTAGAGAACCCATCTTTCTCTCTAAGGATTTCCTGAGCTTGTCTATTTCTTGAATGGTTTAGATCAGTTGGTATCAAGCATGATCCATGGATAGCCCTGCATATTTGTTGCCACTAACAACTCTATCCTTTGTCATTGTCTCACACACGCTGAAGCAGAACAAGTCCTCAATGCCTGTCATAGCGGTGCTTGCGGTGGCCACGTCTCCAGTCTAGCCACTACCTAGAAAATTATGCGCGCTGGGTACTTTTGGCCTTCACTCTTTGGTGATTACATTGAGGCAGTTAAACACTACCTCAATTGCCAACATTTTCCTCCCAAGGCATGAGCCCCTCTAACTCCCCTCCATCCTGTCATCTCCGCTGGCCCCTTCTGCAAGTGGGCCATAGAATTTATGGAGTGTCGACCGTCATCAGCTGGTAACCATAAGTATATCATCGTGGCAGTTGACTATTTCACTAAATGGGCTGAGGCCATGCCAATGTTTAAAAACATGGTAGCTACCACAACCCTCTTTTTCTTTAACCATGTGATCGCTCGATTAGGAGTTCCGAAACAATTGGTCTCCGATCATGGCTGAAATTTTGAAGATGAGATATGGCGTGAGCTATCCTTACTGTTGGGCTTTGAGCACCAATATTCCTCCTCTTATTACCCCGAAGGTAATGGCCAAGTTGAAGCAGTCAATAAAATTCTTAAAACCATACTTCAATGGACGATGGATAAGCACAAAACCAATTGGCACCTTATGCTCTTTCCTTCTTTGTGGGCCTATAGAACTTTTGTTAAAACTGCCACCAGGTTCACTCCTTTCCACCTTGTTTTTTGAGAGGAGGCAGTATTACTGATCGAGTGTGAAATCCCTTCCCTTCATCTAGCCATTGAGCTTCTCCCTGACACCCAACCTTTAGAACAGAGACTTATCATGCTTGAACGCGCTTTCGAAGACCGCCGTGTTGCATTACAAACCATTGAGGTAGCTAAGAAATGCACGAAAGCTCAATATGACCGAAAATTCCAACCTCGTACTTTTCACGAAGGTGATCTTGTTCTAGCATATGACCAGGCCCATGATGTCCTTGGTCTTGGTAAGTTTGACTCATTATGGCTAGGACCTTACATTATCAGTAAGGATTTAGGTAAGGGAGCATATCTATTAGAGGACTTCGAAGGCCATCCCCTTCCCAATCCTCACAATGCACTCTATCTGAAGAAATATTACCCTTAACATTTCCTTCTAGCAATGCATGTTTATTTTCTTTAGGTAGCTAGCCCATGCTTTTTAGTGATTTGATACTTCACCAGGACACATTTTGGCAAGGAAGCGTCACTTCAACCTCCTCTCAAAATCGAACTTTCTTCACTTGCAACACTCGTACTTGGGGCACCACTTTGCGTCCATACCTGTCCACACTCGGGTCGACTTTCGTCGTGAGTTACCATCTTGTACTCACGTTTTTATGGTCCCCATTGGACCTTTTCTGTGTGACAGAACCGTCAAGTCACCCTTGTTTAGAGCATCTGAATTGAGTCATCATTGTATTTATGGAGTCTATCCCAGGTCCCATTGCATCCTGCTATAGTCATCCATCATTCATCACTTGGTCCCTCTCTCGTGTTGCACATTATGGCCTTTAGCCGCACTGTCCCCTACCCCTCATGATTTCATGTCAGTCGCTACCAGGTAATTCATGCCCTTTATTCTCTAATGAGGGAAGTCGTCCATTTGATACTCAGTCCCCCCCCATTTCATCATCATCATTGGTGTCAGTTTGTCAGTCACTCTACTATTTTCTCTTGTGTCTTAGTTGAGGATCCCTTATTTCCTCACATATGGCGGACCTCCTTTTGTCGACATCAGCTCATTCATTCTAGAAGACAGGTCTAGATGGTGGTGTACCTTGGTTCCAGCTTCCACTCTTGTTCGGTGCCTCGGATTAGGCAAAGGGACCCTTAATTTCCCTTTGACTTGATTGTTTCTCAGCTCCAGCTCCTTTCAGCATGATCAAGATCCGTATAATCGATGGTCCAGTGATGGAGTAGCTGACATCGGTGATTCCTGGGTGTGTGTGAGATGTCCCAGCCCTCATGAGGGGATGGCCCTACAGGTATTCCCCCACACACTCAGATGACCTCTTCATTACAACCTTTAATGAAGCTCCAACATTTGATGATGTCGGCCTCAGCTGCTTGCAACGCCTTTTTGTTTGCATGTATCAATTAGATTTTTAGAGCCCTTTCCTATTTTCACGGGCATATGGGTTGCATTTATATCTCATGTACTCAGATATCATTGTACAAGTCCTAGCTATTATCTGAGGCAAAATATGTATGTGTGATTCATTATCGTGTTGTTTATCTGGCTCATGTTTATGCCAGATTTATGTCGTCTCGTGGTTTTCCGGACACCTTATTATTTGTACTATTGCCTCGGCGGGCATAGGTATGCCTCCCTCACCGCCTATAGTAGGCACTCACTTATCAAAGAGACTTGTCGCACCTTCAAGTCACCTCCTCAGGGTCTAGTTCTTTAAGCACTTTGGTCTACCTTACACTCCTCTCTCTTTGACTTCCCCTTTGACGTCTAGTGATTGAGTTCTTACAACGTACTTCGGTCATACGATTAGCTCCTAATGCTCGCACGCTGGGGGCAATCTGTTACACCATTTTTTGGTCATCTAATCCATTGTTATTAGATGGACCCAAGTACACCAAGTAAGACCAATTTTACCCCAAGTAAAATCACATTCACTATGAAAAATAACTTAGTAAACCACCTCTATTAAGTTGTTTATGGTCTAAACAGGAAACCCCAGGGGAAGACATTAAACAAATCCATATTTGTTTGATTTTCCTCAAGGAATAATTAGTTAAACAGCAGTTTAATTAATATTCCTAGTTATATTTAACCCAAAACAAGGAAATTAATTAGATAAATCATTATTTATCTTATTATTTTCTAAGAATAATTATTTAAACATGACTTGAATAATATTCTTTGTTAAATATGACTAAATCTCCCTTAAATAATTAAATAAATCATTATTTATTTGATCATTTTTCAACCATATCCTTAAAATGATAAATAAATCATTTATTTGTTTATTATTACTTAAACACATCTTTAAACTGATAAATAAATCATTTATTTATTGATTATTTACAAATAAGGGGATTTAACTCAAGTCAAATTCCTTTTCCCTCCAACAAATATAATAAAATATTCCGTAAAATTTGGATTTTGATTTGGTTAATAATATTTTAATTATGCACCAATATCTAGACTAACTCAATATTTTGTTATAAATAGAAGGGTTTTCCCATTCATTTGTCACATTTTGTTGCCTAAAGATCACTCTGGATCTCAACTCTTGGTCTGGCTATTGATCCACCATCATAGCCATACTTTTCCATTTTTGTCTGGGTTTTCCACACCATCAAGAGAGAGGAATTCTAAATCTGAAGTGCCGAGGACTTACAAGAACCCATCCCATTGAGGAGAACAGGGAACACCCTCTTGTGTTTTCCTCCCAGGTGCCATCAATACAAAATTTATTTGATATATTCTTGTCTTGTCTATTGGATGCATGGAGTAAATCTTATCTTTTTTACTATTTAATGTCTTCTAATGCATAGATCTATATTTTTGCAGCATTTATCTTGATTACCTAACTGCAGATATGAAGATATTAGCAGTCATTTCTGCTGTTAGGGCTGTTTGTTATGCGCAACTAAAGTGGTATTTTTTCATACGCTTGTAATTAAGATTCATACTAACAACTGGCGACTCCACATGGGTTTACGATTACGACCGCTGTCGTTTTTCTGATCCTTGCATATCCAGCTGCTTTAAACCCCAGGATTTCTCTTCAGCCCCTTGTTTTTTCTTTTCTTGATGTTTTTTTTAACCTATAAAACCCTAAAACGATAAAAATTATGACTTCCATGTGTTTTCGGACTTATTGCTCAAGTGACAGACATCAGCCGCAGCTGAGACGAAATTTTTTTCTGAAATCTACCGCTGAGAGTGCCGAAAGTGCAGGTCACACTTTTTAGCCCAAAACTTGTGACCTGGACCTCCAAGGCACACTTTACAACCCAAAAAGTGTGACCTCTGCTAAAAACAGGTCAAAAACTGCGACCTGGACTTTTTGCAAGGATTTTTTTGAAAGTTTTCTGGGTTTGTCTGAGCCTCTGTTCAGGGTTGTCTGACCTCCGTCTTCACCCGTTTTGGACATGTAATTGTTCTGTTTCTCTTAACTAAGTAGGAACCTAGCCCCCTAGGGCTTCAGTACCCTCCACTTTTTGTGGAAGAGTTTTTGCTGTTGTAGTTTGTCTGAAATTTAGAAGTCTTCAGCCATTTTTTCAGATCTGATACCTCACCTTCAGATCTGCTTCAGATTGGCTTGTTATCCATCCAAATCACCTCATATAGCTTTGTTTTGGTTTTTCTCTAGGGTTCACTCTGTTTCCCTCTAGGAGAGAGCCTTTCACCACCTTCTTTTTACAGCAATTTTTCCTCTGATTTGTTGTTGTTTTCTGCACCACTTTTCAGCAAATTTTGTCTTTTAGATCCCTGTCCCTCTTGACCTTATATCGATTAGCCTTTTTAGTGTGTTTTGATTAGTTTTTGACTACCCTATAGACTAGTTGTTGAGAGCCCTGCCTCCTTGGGTTTAAATTATTGCATTATTAGCTATTTATTTTATGTTTTTCCAGGCCTATATATTGTCATTTGCAGGTTTATTTACAGCTATGCAACAAAACTTTTTATTTTTCTCTACAAACGTCTGGGTTTAAAAATTAAAATTTACACACTTTTACACACACACCCTAATTGAAAAAGGGCTTGGTTAACACCGCCAAGAAAAGACTCTAAAACATTGAAAACAATTGATCCTGCACCTTTCTGCCCTTGTTTTGACATTGTAATTAGTTGATCATGCACATCCTTGCCCTTGTTGGTCTCTTTTTCCTTTGTGTCGTGTTTGTGTCGACACCATTGCGCCACCCAGGCATTTATCCCGGAGACTCCTTGGCCTTCATCCTCAGTTTCCAGTAGGAAAACTCACTCCTCCACGTAGGGTTTGAGTTAGTCCTCCGCTGAGTCTGCACACTGACTCTTCTTCTAGTCCTTTGGGTTCTCCTTCTCGTTCTGCCTTCGGTTCTCCCCTTGACACCTTCACTATGTCTGGTGCAGGACCTAATACTGGTGGTAACCCCAGCCCTCCCACTGGGAATACCACTATTGGGACTGCAACAGACACTACCCCGGCTGCACCCTTGCTCCCTTTCATGGTAGGCCTTAGCATCCCCGACTTCGACTAGTTGATAAATGACCCTATACACCATGATGCTAGTTGGCCTACTATGCCAAAAAAGCTCCCTTCAGACATCCCAAAGTTTGAAGGTCTTGCTAGACAAGATCCTCCAAATCATGTTCGATCTTTCCACATGTGGTGTTCATCTAATTCCATTACCAATGACTCTGTCCATATTCGGTTGTTCCAATGAACACTTACTGGTGAAGCTTCTAAGTGGTATGTTGATCAGGCCCCTTCCTCTCATACAACCTTTGCGACTCTTGCCCGGGCCTTTTTGTCTTATTTCCAGCTTCCCCTTTGTTACGACACTGGTACCGAGCTCTTGACCTCTTTCCGTCAATCGTCTGTGACCCGCCTATCCGACCATGTTTAGGAATGGCGGAGAAGAAGGAGCTTATGTCGAGCCCCTACCTTCGAAGATTGTGTCTACATGGACTAGTTCCTTAGGAATCTCTTGCCGCCTATGGGGAAAGACGTCGCATCTCACTTTCCTCAAACCGAAGAAGTTGCTGTCCAAATTGCGTTAAAATATGACCTGATCTATGCTCAGTCGGGTTATGTTTATACCGTTCTACCTGATCTTCCTAGACCCGATGGTGCCAACGCACCGGGGGAATCTCATGCCGCGAATGGTATCGTTGGAGCTCTCTTTAATATGTATGATCAACCTCCTATGGGCTATGGTTTTCCTTAGGGAGGGGCCAACACCTCCTGCAATTTTCCCCCTCCCAGTAGAACGTATCCAGGATACGGCATGCCTCCCCTTTTTTCCCAACCTCCTATTTACCACACTGCTAACCAACCTCATTTTTATCTGTATCCACAACCTGGTGCTCTAGCTCCTCTAGCATTAGCACATCCTCCTCCCTTGCCTTCTCAACCCCCACAACAACAACCACCACCCCCTCAGGGACAGGTGTATGCACAGCAGGGCGTGACTAATCCTCCTCCCTAAAAAAGGAAGAGCAAAGGCACTCAAAATCAAGCTGCCCTTGGTAATCCTAGACCTAATCAAGGTAATGCTCCTAAAACTACAAACTAGCAACAAGGCACTCAGCCCAAGCAGGACAAGCCTATTCCTACGAACAAGCCCTGTTCTTGTTGTGGTGTTTATGGTCATTATACACATGATTGTCCTCTTCTACCACAGATGCGATAGATATTGGAGTCTCAAGCAACTTTGAGAGGACAAAAAGCCATTCCTTCCATTCCTCCTAGTCCTGCACCTAGCCAACTAGCTATGCTTATTGATCCTTTCCCTCAGCAAGGATTTGTGGCTACCCAACCACCTGAAGGTCAGGTGGCCACTCAACCTCTCCCATCTGGTTCCCTTAATTACCAGATTTTTATTATGTCCTTTGATCAGCCTCCTGAACCTCCTTCTCCTGGCCCTTTACCTTCAGATGGTAGTCATGACCCCCTTGATCCTCCAGCTGCTACCCCCAAATCTTATCTTACTTTGACCCCGATTCAACCAGTCTCTCTAATTCCTCCCACTGCAACAGTGCCTTAGTCAGCTCAACCGAAACCTTTTCCCGTTGCGACCATTTTGGGTAAGCAAGTCAAAGCTCACAAGGGGGCACCAAAGGACAAACACTCCCTTTCCTTGTTCACGCATTCTGATTCAGATCTGCCTACTCCCATTGGCATCCTTCCTCTCGATGCCAACATGAAGGAGCCTTCGGCCACCTTTTTCTACCTATCATCATCCATAAGACCCCCGGTGGAAGCCCCCATGGTGACTTCCCCTGATGATCCGCCTGGCCTCCCCCTAACGATCACCCCAGGCTCAACATCGGTATTTGCTTATTCTTTGGTCATCCCCCATGAAGTTATGCATGTGCGCCTTTCTTCACATGATGATGAGTCAGGTAGCTTTACCACGGCAAGTGACCTCCATTCCTCTAGTCAACCCATCTTTCACTCCGATGAAGACATTATGGAAGCAATGACTGACCCCGGCTTTCCATGGAATGATATGCACCACCATTTGTACTTCCTCCTGCAGCAGTCCCATGACCAATATGCTGTGGAAAATAAAGACTTCATTCCTAATGAAGTCGATTGGTTTAGAAACCCCTTCCCTGCACCTGATGCTTTCAAAGAAGGAAATATGGCCGATATCTCTCCTACCATTAAAATTGACATTTCTGACAAATCAGGGGTCGAAGAAAATATCACTTTAGGCGCCCATTGCACCACGGAAGAGGTTGAAGCTTACACCAAGCTATTCAAATAATTCTGCGATATTTGTGCCTAGTCCTATTCATAAGTGCCCAGAGTTAATCCTACAATTTTTGAACACCATATCGATACATGGCCCAATGCAAATATTGTCCGTTAAAAGATGAGACCCATTAATCCTTCCATACGAGAAGCTGTCAAAGCCGAAATTGATAAGCTCAAGTAGGCTAGTTTTATCTATCCCATTGAATACACCACTTGGGTGTCCAATCCGGTTCTCATTCTTAAGAAACAAGGCACCATCCGTGTTTGCAATGACTTTTGTGATCTGAACAAAGCTTGCCCCAAAGACAACTTCCACACACCATTCATTGACCAAATCATTGATGAGTGTGTGGGGCACAAGGTTCTATTTTTTATGGATGGTTTCTCTGGATACAACCAAATTGTTATCCATCGTGCTGATCAACTCAAAAATGCGTTCATTAATTCATGAGGAACCTTTGCCTATCGAGTCATGTCATTTGGCCTTAAAAACGCAGGAGCCACTTTTTAGTGGGCTATGTCTTACTATTTCCATGACCTGGATCATATTATCTTTGGTTATTTAGATGACCTTGCCACACATTCTAAACATCAGGCGCAGCACCTTCAGGATCTGTGGACCATCTTTCTCCGATGTTGCAAGTATAATATTTGCCTTAACCCGCTGAAGTGTGTCTTTAATGTGCCTGTTGGCCGTCTTTTAGGCTTCATTATGTCTAAATATGGTATCACTCTTGACCCATTAAACGTTCAAGCCATCCTTCAGCTTCCTATCCCCCGCACTTTATGCCAGTTACAAAGCCTCCAAGGCAAAGCTAATTTCCTTCACCGGTTTGTGCTTGACTATGCCACCACTGCACATGGGTTTCTTAGACTCCTCCGCTCCAATATCCCTTTTGTATGGGATGCCTATGCTCAAAAGTATTTTGATGCCATGAAGCATGCTCTCACATCCGCTCCCTTAATTCGTCCCCCTGACTTTGATAGGGATTTCATCCTATATATCTTTGCTTCCACCCACTCGGTCGCTGGAGTCCTTATTCAGGAAGATGATAATGGAATTGAGCATGTTATCTATTATGTCAGTAATAACCTGGTAGGACCTCCTGTATCCTACTCACACGAATAGAAATTAGCATTGGCTATCATGTTCTCGGTCCAAAAACTTCGTCATTACATCCTCATGCATTCCACCAAGGTCGTGACTAATTCCAACCCCATGGCATCCCTATTAAGTCATCAAATCATCAGTGGGAAGTGTTAGGTCTCTGTAGTTTGCAATATTGGCATTTACAAACGCTGCAGAGCCTACATGAAAACCACTTTGGGATTCTAGGATCTAGCCCTCTTGAATCTAGAGAGGGATCTCTCTACAACTATGTTTAAAGATGTGATCTTTAATTCTTTTGAATGTGATTTTAGGATAGTTATGAAGAAAAAGGTTTGTTGTTTGGTTTTGGTTGGGCAAGGATATGATGAAGGTGAAGGAAGTCTATATGAAGGGTGAAGGTGTAAATAAGTGGAGGAATGGTTCTGCTAATAAGATAGGCAAGGCGTAGCTTTAATCCATTGGGCTATGGAGTCATAAGAGGATTTAATTGAAACAACAAGGTTCAAGAGTGGTCCATGGGGCAAGTCATCTATGTCAAAGGATCTCTTTAAGTTGATTTTATGGAATGAAACAATAAGAAATGGAGTGAGGGAAATCAAACAGATGAAGAAACAAAGAGCAGCTTAAGATCAAGTAAGTACTTTGAAACGACCCTGCTTTTGGCATGCACTCAAGGAAAAACACAAAAGTAATCTAAGATCAGGTAAGTACTTCTAAACTATCCTGCTGTTGATGTAATTTCAATAGAAAACATTTAAAACACTTAGAATAGCTTAAGATCAAGTAAATACTTTTAACTTAGCTTGCTTGCAGTGTATTCAAAAGGAAAACATTCATGATAAACATAAAAAGTAGTCTAAGATCAGGTAAGTACTTTGAAACTAGTCTGCTTTCAACATACTCTTAAGGGAACTCTTCAAAGCAACTATTAGAGATAAACCAAAGGACAAGGCTAACCATAAACTTCTCTAGCTCATCTTTAATTAGCAAACTTCTCAAGAACATTCAAAGATAAAATCTCAAGTTGTACTCAAGAAATATGGGCTTACCAACACTTCACAGGTTATACTCTATTGAATTACCTTCAAATAAAAAATCAGCAGAAAACATAAAGGATAAATATTTTCAGTGAGATTTAGGGTACTTCAGGAGTAAATCCTAATCTATTTTTGTTGTTATTTATCAGAGAAAAGTGGACAGAATGGAAACATAAAGAAAAATAACAATTACAGTGAGAAACACATCACGATTGGCATAGACCAGGATCCCACAAATCAAATATTTGTATTTGACGTTCAAACCAGTTACAATCATCAAGTCCAGTAGGTTTCTATAGCTTCAAACTTCTCATTTCAGCTTATGTATCTTCAATTACAAACAGGGCTACAACAACTTCAGAAAACTATTTATATGCAACAGATATCCAGAGACCAACCCTTTACAATGTGCTCCTCAAGGAGATTTATAAGGAAATGAGGAGGTGGAAGAGTTTCCTGGGGTTGAAGTGTAATTAATTCTATACTAAATGCAACTCCTAGCCTTGAAAACTATGCAAGGCATAAGGCAGGAAGGCATTACATTTACAACTCTGTTTCATTAACTCTGTTTTCTTCTTTTAGGCTTAGTGGGTGAAAAGATTGAATTTTAAGGTTCTTTTTATATTTTATAATAACTTTAATGATAGTTTAAAATATGTTCTCTTGTTTGTAATAACTGTTCAGCAGCCTTTAAACAAAAATATCACTGACTAAGGAAATTACTATGCCTTCTTTTAATTTATTGAGGCTGTAGGTGGCACTTTTGGTATCTGAAAGGATATTTTAGCCTCTGATGTGGTAGTGGAGGCTTCCTTCGACTGATATAACTCTTTGTTTTTATAAACACGGTGATTTATCCTCTGATATGTGTTTAGGTTTAATCAAGCCTTGATCTTCATCTTCAGGTCTTCATTCTATGATACACTTTACTGCTTTGTTTCAGTTGCATAGGTGGCTTTCTGTCAGTTGAAGGGTTTCATCCAAGATCAAGGGTCGCGATCCACTGATAACATGAATTTAGAAACCCTGCTGGTTCCTTTTACTCGTTGATATGAGTCACAGAATCGTCATTCTGGACCGAACTGGTCACCTGTCTATGACTGTGGAAATACATGGATTAACCACCATTAGAACCCTGCAAAACACAAAAACTTATTAATAAATCTTGTGGAGATGGTTTAGCTGCATTCGGAGGTTCGGAAAAGGAAGTTTGAGCTATCGAGGATGGAGAAATGAAGTGGGGGAGGACGAAATCCTGCCAGAAACAACTAACCATGTTTAATTTTGAATTTGGCGCGAAATTGGAGAAGGGCGGTTTTGGAAAACCGACAACGATTTTCGCATTGCATTTGGGGGGTAGGTGGTATTTTGCGGATCTATTGCAATATGATACATCGGTCAACACGTGGATTTTCAATACCACCCATTTCACAAAATTTTTTAGCGTTGAACTTTAGGCACAAAGATTTTGCGATACGCATCGTCAACCATTAGATCGGAGGACCCAGATCCAACGATGCCGAAATAATGCGATTGGAAAGTTACGCGGACGAGGAATGTAGTGGGGGCCAGGTGTCGTAATTAGATTGGGCGGGATTTATATATGGTGGATGGTATGCCTCGACATAACTGGGTTATCGGGTTTAATTCCAATCGTCAGATCTTTCTGATGGACAGTCAGGATTAAGAGAGAATGCGGAGGTTTTGAAAGTGATAAAGGAAAAGACAGGTGAATGGGCGGAAGGATGGGGCCCCGATGGCCGTTTATCTATAGAGATCAATGCTCCAGATTTGTTTAAAACCATTACATTGGAAATGGTAAAATAAACAGAGGGAAAGGTTTTTTGCGATGCGATGAAGCGCGAACTGTTGGATCTGAAGAGAGATTGATGGTGGAGATTAAATCGGAGGTCGGGATAGTGGAGGATCACATGATGGATGAATGCAATGCTATGAAGCGTGAACCGTTGGATCTGGCGGAATGAACAGCTGGGATTACATCGCGTTGGAGATAGGAAAAGAGGCCAAAGCATCGGGGTGTTTGAGTTTGCTATGTGCAATTAAGCACTGGTCGTAGGATCGATATGAGAGATCAATGGTTAGGATTAAATCAACGGGTGTGATGACGGAGGGCTATGGGTGGAGCACAATGAGATCTTATTTGTCGGTTCTTGTGGATTAGACGGCTGAGATTAAATCGGGGGATCGACATCGGAGGAGGAAAAGGGAAAGGATAAAGGGAATCTGCGATTGCTGATTGTGATGGAGCGATGAGGCTTAACACTCGGTCACGCTCTGGGTGACATAAGGAAAAGGGGGTGGGGCTTAAGACTGCAAGGGGCTTTAAAGCCTTATAGAAAAAATGAAGGTTTTTAGGATTTTTAAAGGGTTTTTTGAGGAATTTGGAGGTTCCAATAGGGGTAAAGACAGGTTTTTAAACCTTATAAAGGGATTTCACAAGGCTTTAAAGGGGAATTTGAGGGAATGAGAGGTAAAATTAAAGGGTTTATGGATGAAATGGAGAAGGAAATGGAGAAGTGTAATGATGAAAAATGGACTTTTTAAGCAATATTTCTCTTAGTAAATAGAAGGTCCTTCAGGTTGGATCTAAGTCATCAGACTAGCTCAAGACATTTGGTATGACAAATTTTTATAGGTGGCTAACAGTGGCTCCACATGGGGATGGCATCTTCTTGAAGGTGTCAAGAACTTCAGACAAGTTATCTCTGGATGCTGATTAGTGCCCTGCACTTTTGATAATATTTTTATCAGCTGCCAACAAAAATGGCTTAGAACTTGATATATCAGCAGAAAAGTATTTTCCAAACATCTACCTACACAACCTACTTCCTAACATTTTTTCTTCAGAAGGTGCACTTGGACTTGCAAACCTTTTCATCAATTATTTTATTCTTTTATTGAAAACATAAAACTAGTATAAGTCTACTCTTATTTCTCCATGAGTTCAGATTAAGCAGTTGAACTCATAAGTGTCTCTACCTAACTACTATCTGTCAGGATTAGACTGTTTGACAGAATTTTATTCTCTAAATTCTAAGACAAAAAATTAAAAGTAGCCAAGATAGGATTAAGTAGTCTAACTTGTTGTTGATCTATGGCATAAAAACAAGCTGCACATAGACTAAAATTTACAGAAAATTTAAAACAAAATTTGTGAAGGCTTAAGATTTGAAAACTAAAACATCCTTCATTATTTCTTCAGCTCTGTTTTGAATTTGTTTGAGCTATCTTTTCTCTCTCATCTGGTTCAAGTTTTGAGCATATTGGAACCCGTTTGTTTTCTATCTTTGGCTTAAGATTTAATATAATTAGATTCATTCTTATTTTGAGATTCATAGGTTCAGATATTGAATTTGTTTGAACCTTTGTTTCCTCTATCCTAATCTACCTTACTGATAAGCCAAAATTGTGTTGTTTGGCTAATCTAATTCACTAACCTATTAGCAGCAAATTGAAAAGCTAATTAGTCATGATTAGGCTGTATGACTAACTAGAAGTGTGTCTTTAGGAGTGGCATTTGAGCTTGCACACTTTCAGACTTTGTCTCTCTTTTTTGGTATGGGGCTATACCTTTCTTGTTTTATTTATGCCCTCTTTTCTTTTCTATTGTTTTTGTATTTTAATTTTTCTAACTTTGAATGCAATTTTCAGACAATGATAATTTACAATGGAAAGTAAAAAGCTTTGGAACTCATAACTCTTGACATAAGTAATGCTTGAGCATCCTGCCATTGAGAGGACCTCCAAGAAGTTCAGTTCCATTCACTTCCTACAATAAATATGCATTGTTACCAATAGTAGAATGAATGAAATAAGGGTCTAGCCATAAGTTATCAAATTTTCCATGTTTGCCCATATCTTCTCTCCTGGACTCCCACTTTAAAACTTTGTCACCAATGATGAAATCACTGGCCTTTGTCCTTTTATAAAACAACTTCTTGATGTTTTCTTGCTTGTGTAGTGCTCTGTTGTAGACTTCCTCCCTGGTTAGTTGAATATGTATAGTTTGATTGATTCTTCTTGTCATATCATTATCCTCAGGCTGTATTTCCTGGATCAGCTTCATGACTGGCACTCCTAGACTGATTGGAAAAATTTCACCTGCTCCATAAACTAGTTGGTAGGGAGACATTCTAGTTGATCTCTTAAGTTTTAATCTGTCAGCCCATAGTGCATGTACTAGCTTGTGTGCCATGATTTCTTATTGTATTCCAACAACTTTTTTATTACACTCACCAAACTCTTGTTTGAGGATTCTACCAACCCATTTCCTTGAGGGTAATAAGCAGTAGAATGGTCCAATGTAATCTGATATTTATGACAGAATTAAACCATCCTTTTGGATCCAAATGTAGCAACATTGTCAGTGATAATCTTCCTAGGACAGCCAAATCTAGATAGGATATGATTTTCAAGGAATTTTATGATGACATAGTTAGTGGCTTGCCTAGAAGGGATGGCTTCTATCCATTTGGTAAAGTAGTCTATTGCAGTGAGGATCCATATATGTTGGGCAGATGAGGCTAGATGGATTTCCCCAATGAATTCTAGACCCCACTTCTGAAAAGGAGCTTCAACAGTGATTGGATGCAAGGGTAAGGGAAGCAGTTTTCTTTTGCCTTCAAAGAGTTGGCATTTGTGACAGGCAATAATCATTTTGTGGACATCTTGAAAGAGGGTGGGCCAGTAGTAACCAGCTCTAAGGATTTTATTGCTAGTTGTCTTCCAAAAGAGGTGGCCTCCACATTCTCCTTCATGTAATTCATGCTTGATCTTATCTGCATCATTCTCAGGAAAACATTTAAGCAATAATCTATTAGCATTTTTCCAATATAAACATTTATCCAAAATGCAGTAATTAACATCTTTCAACTTTAAAAATCTTTCCTTCATTTTAGAAAAACTAGGAGGTGTATTTAAATTGAGCAAAACATATAAAATATCAGCATACCAAGATGAAAACGGAAAATTTTCTTCAATAATGGGAGTTGACAACTCCTCCTGTTCATCTAATGCATCTAACATGTTTATGTCAAGAGCTTCAAAATTAGACTCAACCATTAATATTACTAGTCCTTGGCCTTTTATGAGCTTAGTGGGCTTGATTTCTAAATCATATTCTAGTATCACAACAATCTACTTTCCTCTTTTTCCATCTGGATCCTGGGTTAAAATGTCTTTTACAACTGAACTTGGCAAAAATGCAATTATGTGGGTATGTAAAATGTAAACTCTAAAGTCTTTTAAGGCTTTGACTAAGGCAAAGGCTTGTTTTTCCATGATATTGTACTTCAGAGGTGCATCTCTCAATGGCTTACTAAAAAATGCAATTGGCTGCTCTTGTCCCTTCAAGTTTTTCTGTAATAGGATAGCAGCCATTATGTGTTCTGTTGCAAATGAAAAAATGAAGAAATCCTTTGTAAAATCAGGACTAATGAGAACTGATGTTTTGGTTAATTCTTGTTTTACCAGCTCAAATGATTTCTTTGCTTCTAAGGTCCATTTAACTCCGTCTTCCCTTTTAAGCATATTGGTCATGTTTCTAAGGAGTTTAGCTAAATTAGGTATGAACTTTCTCAAGAAATTAATCTTCCCAATGAAAGATTTAAGTTCCTTGATGTTTCTAGGATGGTTGATTTGCAATATACCATCAATCCTCTTTGGGTCTATCTTTATCCCCTCTTCTGATATGATGTGTCCAAGTAGTTTTCCTTCTTGGAGACCAAACATTGTCTTCTTTGGATTTAAAGATAGCCCATATTTCCTGCATTTCTCAAAGACTTTTCTCAAGTGTTGAAGGTGTTCTTCATCTATTTTGGAAAAAACAGTGATGTCATCAAGGTAAATAATGATGAAGAAGCCCAATTATTCTGAGAATGCAATATCCATGGCTCTCTAAAATGTAGCACCAACATTCATTAAACCGAAGGGAATTTTCACATACATGAAATTACCCCAAGGTGTAGTAAAGGTTGTTTTGATTTGATCATCAGGATATACCAGAATTTGATTGTAACCTGAGAAGCCATCTAACAAAGAAATCCTTTTAGAACCAACTACCCTTTGTAAAATGTGATCCATCTTGGGTAAAGGGTAGTTGTCCTTTAATGAGGCTAAGTTTAAGTTCCTAAAATCAATACAAAGCCTTATTTTTCTTGTTTTCTTCCTAACTGACACAATATTAGATACCCAATCTGAATATCTAACAGGGACTATAATTCCATCATTATACATTTTCTTAATTTCTTTCTCAACCAGGGGTAATTGAACAAGGTTTATTCTGCGCAATTTTTGTCTATAAGGCTTCTGGTTCTCTTTGAGGGTTATCTTATGCTGAATTATCTCCATGTCATATGATTTTAGATCTTCGTAACTCCATGCAAATACATCAGAAAATTCTCTAAACAACTCGATATATTTCAGTTTGATGTGAGTTGGCAATGTTTTAGACAGTTTGATCATTTTTGGTTTTTGTTCACTGCCTATGTTACATTCTTCTACTTTAGTTTCAACAGGTTCTAGTTTTTGTTTTTTGGCAACATCATTGAAATCAAACAATTCTTCTAATGGGACCAGTCCTTTTGGCAAGCTTTGAGTGTTAGATTGCAGTATTTCTAAATTTTCTTTTTCCAAATCTGCACTAACTTCTGTGGTATTTTCAAGTTTATTAGATAATAGATTTATCTCAGCAATCTCTAGATACTTTTCTTCCTTATCAAGTAAATTTTCTTCCATAGGACAGTCTGGTTCATAATCTGAATCTAAACTTGGTAGCTCAAATTTATTTCTGGACTCCAGGAAGTCTTCTATTTGTTTATCTCCATCAAAAACTTTCCAGCATTTTTTATTGTCTGGGACAGCTGGTCTAAATTTGACTTGGGTGGTGCATTTCTTGGTCTCATAAGGTGTTAGACAAGTTCTAGCAGCAAAGGCTAAACCATTGGCAAGGACATTTCGGTTTCTTGGGACAAATATAAGTTGGAACTCATCAAATTTTTTTAATAAGTCCATGACATCATTTCTGTAGGCTCGAAGTCTAGGGTGTTTGGCACTATATTCCCCATTCACTTGCCTAATAATCAACTCTGAATCCCCCTAAAATTTTATCCTTTTGGCCCCTAATTTCTTCAATAAGTGTAGGCCTAAAAGGAGGGCTTCGTACTCAGCTATGTTATTTGTAAATTGAAAACTTAACCTGTAGGAATGCCCTTCAGCATGATTGTTTTCAGTGTCTTGTATCCATATGCATGTTCCTGCATCATTTCTAGTGCAAGACCCATAAAATTTCATGCTCCAAAGAGGACTGTTCTCAGAACTAAGATCTATTTTATTGTTGTCCTTCCTGCATTCTTCATCATTTTGTTCTGAACTAGGGTCTGTACTACATTTTCGTGAATTTTGTTCCTCAATTTTTTCAATGTTTTGAGGTTTTACTTCTTATTTTTCATGATCTGCGTTGTTTGTATGACTGTTTTGGACCTCAAGACCAGTAATCTGTTTTCTGTGAATTTTTAAATCAGCGGACTGATTTTTAAGTTCCTCTCCATTTTATTCCTCATCAATGGTTGTAGCTATATTTGAAAGTGAAGTGATCACAACTTTTGATGTTCCTTCACTGATTAGTTCTTGATCTTTTGGAATATGATCATTAAAAAGAATGAAAGAGTCAGTATCAGTGTGTATGGAGTAAAGAGGAGAATTTTCTGGTCTTTCTTGGTTACTCACCATGTACTTCATGTGTGTTTCGCTATAGAGTCTTCTAGGTTGGCTGAAGATAGGGATGGTGGCATAAGTCATATCCATTTGCATTGTGACTTGTAACTTAGCACCCCATGATCTTGAGAGGAGAATTCCATATTTGGGAGGTATATCAACCACTACAATGTCCATCACTAAACTCTTGGTTGGTATTTGGGCTAAGTTAACAAAAAGGTCCTTGATTAAGCTTAGGCATCTTACCCTATTCGAATCAAAGGAATATAAATATTTGTAGGGTCTAGTTACCTCTAAGCCTAATATTTCTACCTTGGGCATGAGGTTGTGTGATGCTCCTGAATCAAGCATGGCATTGTGCAAGATATTTTCATGAATGTTTAAGCTGATGTAGAATGGAGGGTTGTTCCTTCTTGAAATTTCCCTTCAATTTTTGGTCAAAAATGAGCTCTGGGGTATCATCATTTAAGTTAAATGTGTCATGAACATCTTCTATGTTCAAAGCTTTCAAAATCTGACCTCTATATACATTTTGAGTGGCTAATTTTGTAAGTGGAACAAAGATTTTGATATTGGATACTTCATTCTCCAGGCAGAAGGGAATATGGTTCTTCAACATGTTTATTTCATCCTTCTTAGTCACTATTTCATCAGCAACATCAGCTTGCTGATTTCCTCTATTTACATAGGTAAAAATTGTTTTAATAGGAGCACTAGCTGAAGTACTAATGCTGCTAAGGTTTGCACTCTGTTTTTCATTAATTTGAGTGCCTTTATCTTTGTTTTGATCAGAATTTACAGCCACTGATTTGTGATCCTAATCTGTCTTTTTAAGTGTATTTTCAGGGCTTTTTTTGGCATATTTATCAGAGGTTTTATTCTTGGGATTTTCTTGATTCTTTTTCTTTCTGAGGTCATAATGTTTAGGTGATCCTATGATGACATTTTTAGAGTACTGTTCATAATAATTTGTTTGTTGTCTTCTGTCATCATAAGGTGTATATAGACCTTGTCTTGTTTCATAAATGAAATCAAAATCCTTGTTAGCTACTCCCAACATATTCATGTTGTCATCCTCTGTTTTTTCATTGGTTTGATCATCCTCATCAACATAATTTTCTTGAAAGGGAGGTCTGATCTGTTGATCTTCCTCTCTTTGTCTGTTTTGAGGTTGATTTATCCTAAAGTTCTGATTTTGATTTTGAGATCGATTTCTGTTTTGAGGTGCTGATTGGTTTTCGCTAGATTGTGCTCTCTCAAGTATGCTCATCTTCTTCATCATTTCCTCCACCATTCTCTCCATTTTTGAACTAGATGTGGAAGGTGTAGTTTTCTCTTTAAACGATACTTTCTTTTCACTCCTCATCATAGCTCTTTTCTCAATTAGATTTACTTCCACGGTTAGAGCTCCCTTCTGCATGTCTTCTAAAGTCAAGGGGTATATTTCTCTTAGTTGATAGGCCATTTCGGGATCAAATCCTTTAGGAAATTTGGCCAAAGCTGAGCCTTCTAGAGGTTTCAAGTCTAGGGGCAGGGCATTATAAACACTATTAAACCTAGTGCAATAATTTTGGACACTTTCCCTAGTGTTTCTTTTGAGATTGTTGTAATCTGAAAGTATTTGGAGAGGATTTTTTCTAAATTCCCATTTGTTTAGGAATAACTGATGGAGGGCTTGGAGTTCATTAATACTATTAGGGGTTAAGCTTTTGAACCATTTTCTTGCTTCCCCCCCTAGACTTTGAGCAAATAATCTGAGTTTGATAGTTTCATCATCAATCTCGTTTCTATCAAAATAGTCATTCATCTTGTCCACATGTTGTGAAGTAGTAGTAACACCACTGGCATCATAAAATGGTATCTTGGAATGATATTCCTGTGGCAGATTGACTAAAGGTAAAGGAAGGACTAGAGGGGAATACCATGTTGCCATGATAGGAGGTTGTGGGAAGAACGGGGGGTTTACAAGTGGAGGATGTAAGGTGGGAAGGGGGTTGATGGAATGGTGTGGTTTGAACAGTGGGTGTATGGATAACAGAAGTGGATGGACCAGCAAAAGGCTGTTAAGTAGATCTTGGATGAGAGAAACCAAAATTATGAAGGAAATGCAAATCAGGTGGGGTAGTTTCTCTACTACCAGTGTTTTCACCACTATCTTGGGATAAAGGTGAAGGCTCGAAGTCTGTATGATCTATATCATCAAGTGACCTAGTTCTGAATGGGTTTCTTAAGTCAACTTGTGAATCTTGTAGAGCTATAAGATTTTCAGGAACAGAATTAGCTCTTTGGACTGGTCTGACAACAGTTGAAGCTTGAGCCTTAGGATACTTCCTAAGTATGCTTTCAGGATTCTCAACTATCTCAGGAGGGTTTGTGTCAGGATATGCTCTAGTATGAACTTTTCTAGAAGCCACTATGCTATTTTTTCAGACCCAATAATAAGAAAAGTTTAACCAAATATGACAATCTTTAGTAGGCTAACTGATCTTTAGCAAGGAAAATTTAATCCTCAAAGTTTTCTTAACTAATTTTGTATGATGTTATGATAGTAATGGGTTTCCAAATGGAGTGTTTAGGTCTATTTAGGATTGTGGAGTCACCAGGTGGAAATTTTTAGCTTTAGAAGGTAAAATGTTTTATGGTCCACCACCATTAATAGATTTGAATACCAATCTGAAATATTTTTGGGTTTTCTAAGTTTTTTCAGTCCTATAGGTTATGAGAGTGTCCTAAATCTGACCTCTATATACATTTTGAGTGGCTAATTTTGTAAGTGGAACAGAGATTTTGATATTGGATACTTCATTCTCCAGGCAGAAGGGAATATGGTTCTTCAACATGTTTAGTTCATCCTTCTTAGTCACTATTTCATCAGCAACATCAGCTTGCTGATTTCCTCTATTTACATAGGTAAAAATTGTTTTAATAGGAGCACTAGCTGAAGTACTAATGCTGCTAAGGTTTGCACTCTGTTTTTCATTAATTTGAGTGCCTTTATCTTTGTTTTGATCAGAATTTACAGCCACTGATTTGTGATCCTAATCTGTCTTTTTAAGTGTATTTTCAGGGCTTTTTTGGCATATTTATCAGAGGTTTTATTCTTGGGAGTTTCTTGATTCTTTTTCTTTCTGAGGTCATAATGTTTAGGTGATCCTATGATGACATTTTTAGAGTACTGTTCATAATAATTTGTTTGTTGTCTTCTGTCATCATAAGGTGTATATAGACCTTGTCTTGTTTCATAAATGAAATCAAAATCCTTGTTAGCTACTCCCAACATATTCATGTTGTCATCCTCTGTTTTTTCATTGGTTTGATCATCCTCATCAACATAATTTTCTTGGAAGGGAGGTCTGATCTGTTGATCTTCCTCTCTTTGTCTGTTTTGAGGTTGATTTATCCTAAAGTTCTGATTTTGATTTTGAGATCGATTTCTGTTTTGAGGTGCTGATTGGTTTTCGCTAGATTGTGCTCTCTCAAGTATGCTCATCTTCTTCATCATTTCCTCCATCATTCTCTCCATTTTTGAACTAGATGTGGAAGGTGTAGTTTCCTCTTTAAATGACACTTTCTTTTCATTCCTCATCCTAGCTCTTTTCTCAATTAGATTTACTTCCACAGCTAGAGCTCCCTTCTACATGTCTTCTAAAGTCAATGGGTCTCTTTCTCTTAGCTGATAGGCCATTTCGGGATCAAATCCTTCAAGAAATTTGGCCAAGGCTGAGCCTTGTGGAGGTTTCAAGTCTGGGGGCAGGCGTTATAAACACTATTAAACCTAGTGCAATAATTTTGGACACTTTCCCTAGTGTTTCTTTTGAGATTGTTGTAATCTGAAAGTATTTGGAGAGGATTTTTTCTAAATTCCCATTTGTTTAGGAATAACTGATGGAGGGCTTGGAGTTCATTAATACTATTAGGGGTTAAGCTTTTGAACCATTTTCTTGCTTCCCCCCCTAGACTTTGAGCAAATAATCTGAGTTTGATAGTTTCATCATCAATCTCGTTTCTATCAAAATAGTCATTCATCTTGTCCACATGTTGTGAAGTAGTAGTAACACCACTGGCATCATAAAATGGTATCTTGGAATGATATTCCTGTGGCAGATTGACTAAAGGTAAAGGAAGGACTAGAGGGGAATACCATGTTGCCATGATAGGAGGTTGTGGGAAGAACGGGGGGTTTACAAGTGGAGGATGTAAGGTGGGAAGGGGGTTGATGGAATGGTGTGGTTTGAACAGTGGGTGTATGGATAACAGAAGTGGATGGACCAGCAAAAGGCTGTTAAGTAGATCTTGGATGAGAGAAACCAAAATTATGAAGGAAATGCAAATCAGGTGGGGTAGTTTCTCTACTACCAGTGTTTTCACCACTATCTTGGGATAAAGGTGAAGGCTCGAAGTCTGTATGATCTATATCATCAAGTGACCTAGTTCTGAATGGGTTTCTTAAGTCAACTTGTGAATCTTGTAGAGCTATAAGATTTTCAGGAATAGAATTAGCTCGTTGGACTGGTCTGACAACAGTTGAAGCTTGAGCCTTAGGATACTTCCTAAGTATGCTTTCAGGATTCTCAACTATCTCAGGAGGGTTTGTGTCAGGATATGCTCTAGTATGAACTTTTCTAGAAGCCACTATGCTATGTTTTCAGGCCCAATAATAAGAAAATTTTAACCAAATATGACAATTTTTAGTAGGCTAACTGATCTTTAGCAAGGAAAATTTAATCCTCAAAGTTTTCTTAACTAATTTTGTATGATGTTATGATAGTAATGGGTTTCCAAATGGACTGTTTAGGTCTATTTAGGATTGTGGAGTCACGAGGTGGAAATTTTTAGCTTTAGAAGGTAAAATGTTTTATGGTCCACCACCATTAATAGATTTGAATACCAATCTGAAATATTTTTGGGTTTTCTAAGTTTTTTCAGTCCTATAGGTTATGAGAGTGTCCTAAATCTGTTTCAACACTTAGCTATGGTGATGAGACAAACATAGTTTACTCTTATGGCTTAGCTAGCTGATTCCTTCAAGGTTTGATAAGGCTCTATGAGAATCCTAAGGGTTACTTAGTTTGTCACTAATTCAAATAAGTCCTATCATGATCACCATTTGCTTTGGTAGTGCTTGAAGAGAGCTACTTATACTGCATTGAATGCTGAGTGTTTTGTTTTAAGGATTTTACTCAGAACTTCCCCAGTGGAGTTGCCAGAAATGTTAGGTCTTCATAGTTTGCAAGATTGGCAAATACAAATGCTGCAGAGCCTACACTTGAACCGCTTTGGGATTCTAGGATCTAGCCCTCCTGAATCCAGAGAGGGATCTCTCTATAAGTTTCAAAGATTTATTTATCTTTTAAGGTTTTTAGTATGATATTAGGCTAGTTATGAATAACAAGGTTTGTTGTTTGGTTTTGGTTGGGCAAGGATATGATGAAGGTGAAGGAAGTCTTTATGAAGGGTGAAGGTGTAAATAAGTGGAAGAATGGTTCTGCTAATAAGATAGGCAAGGAGCAGCTTTAATCCATTGGGCTATGGAGTCATAAGAGGATTTAATTGAAACAACAAGGTTCAAGAGTGGTCCATGGGGCAAGTCATCTATGTCAAAGGATCTCTTTAAGTTGATTTTATGGAATGAAAAAATAAGAAATTGAGTGAGGGAAATCAAACAGATGAAGAAACAAAGAGCAGCTTAAGATCAAGTAAGTACTTTGAAATTACCCTGCTTTTGGCATGGACTTAAGGAAAAACAAAAAGTAATCTAAGATCAAGTAAGTACTTCTAAACTAGCCTGCTTTTCATGTACTTTCAATAGAAAACATTTAAAACACTTAGAATAGCTTAAGATCAAGTAAAGACTTTTAACTTAGCCTAATTTCAGCGTATTCAAAAGGAAAAAAATCATGATCAACATAAAAGGTAGTCTAAGATCAGGTAAGTACTTTGAAACTAGCCTGCTTTCAGCATAATCTTAAGGGAACTCTTCAAAGCAACTGTTGGAGATAAACCAGAGGATAAGGCTAACCATAAAATTCTCTAGCTCAACTTTAATTAGCAAACTTCTCAAGAACATTCAAAGATAAAATCTCAAGTTTTACTCAAGAAATATGGGCTTACCAACACTTCACTGGTTATACTCTATTGAATTACATTTAAATAAACAATCAGCATAAAACAAAAAGGATAAAGATTTTCAGTGAGATTTAGGGTACTGCAGGAGTAAATCCTAATCTATATTTTCTATTCTTTATTAGAGAAAAGTGGACAGAATGGAAACATAAAGAAAAATAACAATTACAGTGAGAAACACATCACCGTTGACATAGAGCAAGATCCCACAAATCAACTATTTTTATTTGACGTTCAAACCAGTTACAATCATCAAGTCTAGTAGGTTTCTATAACTTCATATTTATCATCTCAGCTTATGTATTTTCAATTACAAACAGGGCTACAACAACTTCAGAAAACTATTTACATGCAACAGATATCTAGAGACCAACCCTTTACAATGTGCTCCTCAAGGAGATTTTATAAGGAAATGAGGAGGTGGAAGAGTCTCCTAGGATTGAAGTGTAATTAATTCTATACTAAACGCAACTCCTAGCCTTGAAAAATATGCAAGGCATAAGGCAGGAAAGCATTACAGTTACAACTCTGTTTCATTAACTCTGTTTTTTGCTTTTAGGCTTAGTGGGTGAAAAGTTTAACTTTTAAGGTTATTTTTATCTTTTATAATAAATTTAATGATAGTTTAAAATATGTTCTCTTGTTTGTAATAACTTTTCAGCAGTCTTTAAACAAAAATATCACTGACTAAGGCAATTACTATGCCTTCTTTTAATTTATTGAGGTTGTAGGTGGCACTTTTGGTAGCTGAAAGGATATTTTAGCCTCTGATGTGGTAGTGGAGGCTTCCTTCGACTGATATAACTCTTTGTTTTTATAAACAAAGTGATTTATCCTCTGATTTGTGTTTAGGATTAATCAAGCCTTGATCTTCATCTTCGGGTCTTCATTCTCTGATACACTTTACTGCCTTGTTTCACTGGCACAGGTGGCTTTCTATCTGTTGAAGGGTTTCATCCAAGATCAAGGGTTGTGATCCATTGATAACATGAATTTGGAAACCCTGATGGTTTCTTTTAATCGTTGATATGAGTCACAGAATCATCATTCTGGACTGAACTAGTCACCTGTCTGTGACTGTGGAAATACACAGATTAACCACCATTAGAACCCTGAAAAACACAAAAAATTATTAAGAAATCCTGCGGAGATGGTTTAACTGCATTCAGAGGTTCAGCGGAGGTAGTTTGAGTGATCAAGGATGGAGAAATGCAGTGGGGGAGGATGAAATATTGGCAGAAACAGCTAACCAAGTTTAATTTTGAATTTGGTGCGAAATTTGAGAAGGCCGGTTTTGGAAAACCGGTAGCGGTTTTCGCATTGCATTTGGGGGGTAGGCGGTATTTTGTGGATGGAGTGCGATACAATACATTGGTCGACACGTGGATTTTCAATACCACCTATTTCACAAAAAAATTTAGCGTTAAAATTTAGGCGCAAAGATTTTGCTATATGCATCATCAACTATTGGATCGGAGGACCCAGATCCAACGATGTGGAAAAAATGCGATGGGAAAGTTTCATGGACGAGGAATGTAGTGGGGCCCAGGTGTTGTAATTATATTGGGTGGGATTTATATATGGTGGATGGTAGGCCTTGGCAGAACTGGGTTATCGGGTTTAATTCCGATCATCAGATCTTTCTTATGGATGGTCAGGATTAAGAGAGAATGCAGAGGTTTTGAAAGTGATAAAGGAAAAGGCAGGTGAATGGGCGGAAGGATGGGGGTCTGATGGTCGTTGATCTGCAAAGATCAACGGTCCAGATTTTTTTAAAACCATAATGTCGGAAATGGTAAAATAAACAGAGGGAAAGGTTTTTTGCGATGCGACGAAGCACGAACCGTTGGATCTGAAGAGAGATTGACGGTGGAGATTAAATCGGAGCTCAGGATAGTGGAGGATCACATGATGGATGAACACGATGCGATGAAGTGCGAACTGTCGGATTTGGTGGAATGAACGGCTGGGATTACATCGCATCAGAGATAAGAAAAAAGACCAAAGCACCGGGGTGTTTGAGTTTGCGATTTGCGATTAAGCGCTGGCCGTAGGATCGATATGAGAGATCAATGGTCAGGATTAAATCAGTGGGTGTGATGATGGAGGGCTATGGTTGAAGCGCGATGAGATCTTAGCCGTCAGTTCTTGTGGATTCGACGGTTGAGATTAAATCGGTGGATCAGCATTGGAGGAGGAAAAGGGAAAGGATAAAGGGAATCTGCAATTGCTGATTGTGATGCAGCGATGAGGCTTAGTGCTCGGTTGCAGTTCCGGGTCACATAAGGAAAAGGGGGTGGGGCTTAAGGCCACAAGGGGCTTTAAGGCCTTATAGAAAAAATGAAGGTTTTTAGGATTTTTGAAGGGTTTTTTGAGGAATTTGGAGGTTCTGATAGGGGTAAAGATGGGGTTTTAAACCTTATAAAGGGATTTCACAAGGCTTTAAAGGGGAATTTGAGGGAATGAGAGGTAAAATGAAAGGGTTTATGGATGAAATGTGAAGGAAATGGAGAAGTGTAATGATGAAAAATGTAGTTTTTAAGCAGTATTTCTCTTAGTAAGCAGCAGTTCCTTGAAGTTTAATAATAAAACAATAGTGAAGATTAATCACCAAGGATAAAGGTCATCATAAGACTTCAAGAACTCACAATTTGGAAATGAATTTTTTCTTGAAGGCTAAAAAATATTTAGCCACCAGTTGGTATGACAAATTTTTATAGGTGGCTAACAGGAAGTATGCCCATTGGATCGTGATCCTCTAGGAATTCGATCTTGAATTTGTCACACCAAAAATTAATAAAGGTTTAGCCCTTGCTGAACTCATTTCCAAACTACCTACAGGTATGCAAGATCCTCCAATTAATGAAAATATCCCCAATGAACACTTATTTTCCATTACCACTGATGACCCCTGGTATGGGGACATCCTCACGTATTTTTGAACTCAAAATTTCACCCTCCATCTTGATCGTGATGCTCGATGATGTATCCGTCACCAGGCCCCCCACTACCTTTTTGTTGGTGATGACTTTTATCGTCGCGGTGTAGATTCTTTCCTTCGTCATTGTCTCACACATGCTAAAGCAGAACAAGTCCTCAATGCCTGTCATAGTGGTGCTTGCGATGGCCACCTCTCCGGTCTGGCCATTGCCTAGAAAATTATGCGTACTGGGTACTTTTGGCCTTCTCTCTTTGATGATTGCATTAAGGCTGTCAAACACTGCCCCAGTTGCCAACATTTTTCCCCCGAGGCACGAGCCCCTCCAACTCCCCTCCATCCTGTCATCTCTGCTGGCCCCTTCTGCAAGTGGGCCATAGACTTTATGGAGTGTAGACCATCATCAGATGGTAACCATAAGTATATCATCATGGAGGTTGACTATTTCACTAAATGGGCTGAGACCATGCCAATGTCTAACAACACGACAGCTACCACAACCCTCTTTTTCTTTAACCATGTGATCGCTCGATTCAGAGTTCTGAAAAAATTGGTCTCTGATCATGGCTGACATTTTGAAGATGAGATATGGCGTGAGATATCCTCACTGTTGGGCTTTGAGCACCAATATTCCTCCTCTTATTACCCCTAAGGTAATGGCCAAGTTGAAGCAGTCAATAAAATTCTTAAAACCATACTTCAATGGATGGTGGATAAGCAAAAAACCAATTGTCACCTTATGCTCTTCCCTACTTTGTGGGCCGATAGAACTTCTATTAAAACGACCACTAGGTTCACTCCTTTCCACCTTGTTTTTGGAGAGGAGGAAGTCTTACCGATCGAGTGTGAAATACCTTCCCTTCATCTAGCCGTCGAGCTTCTCCCTGACACCCAACCTTTAGAACAAGGGCTTATCATGCTTGAACGTGCTTCCCAAGACTGCCATGTTGCATTGAAAACCATTGAGAAGGAGTAAAAGGATTAATAAGACTTCTCAAGGGCCTCTTTTTGTTAATCTAGACAGTGACAATGAGGACCAAGAGATGAGTACTAAGTTGCTCCCCTTAGAGAAAGATGCCCAGCTTCAAGAATGGGAAAAGGAATTTGAGAGGGCACAAAGAATTATATACTATTATAAAGAGGAGCACAACATTTCAAAGAGGTGAAGAGGGGCCTTGCCTTACAGAAGAAAATGGTCAAACACTATGCAAGGAAGAGCATGCTTCCTAATGCCAAACTAAAGCAGGCCCTCATGGAGCTAGAAGAGATAAAAAGGACAACAGTGAATGACAACCTCGGGATCTTGGCTGATGCTTCTCAACAGGTACCTAAAACCCCTTGAGGGGTCTACACATGAATTTTGAGGCAAATCCGGAAAGTTTTTGTTTTTTCCAAATTTTGACCCCTAGGAGAGCAGCACCCTAGACGCTATGCACAAAATTGATGCATCCTAAGCTTCTAAAGTTTTAATTTTTGGATTTTTCACATCACCAATAGTCTACCCACAAAATTTTAGGTCAATTGGAGCATTGCTGCCCCCTCAAAAGGTCAAAAAGCACCTCAAAATTGACCTTTCTGCCTCCTTTTTAGGCTAGGCGCTGCGCATAAAGCAGTCATGGGAGATTTGATTTTTGAGCAGGTATATGGCATCCATTCAGAACAACTCAAGTATTTTTGTAAATTATACTCATCAATATTTCCAACGAGTCATCACAGGACCAAATCCGATATCGGGAAGGGGTCCAAAACTCGGCTACAACAGACCCTATTTTTTGCTGAAAGGGCGTTATGCACAGAGACAACCTTTTGCCAAAAAGTCAACAAAAGACACTAATTAATGACAAATTGGTTTTTTAATATTTTCTTGGAAAAATCACTCCTTATTTGATTAGGGAGTTATGTTTTGATTTTTTTCATTTATTATCTTATGTATTATGTGTCTTGGGCCTTGCATGGTCATTAAGCACATTTATGACATTTATGGCTAAATTAGGGTTTCTGGAAGCCTCTTAGGGTTTCCACCTCCTCATTTTCTCCATAAATAGAGAATGAGGCTCTTATGTATTGGTTGGATTTTGATGACTTATTCTGAAGAAATACATAGTCCTTGGAGTTTTGAAAAGAAATTGATGTCTTGGAGCTCATGCATGCCCTGATTTGTTTGTTGATGGAGGAGGACTGTTTGGAGGATCCATAAGCCTGGTTGATGGTGATGTGTTTCTCTTTTGTTAATGTTTTCTAGTTTTTCATTATGTTTCCATCTTTCTATGCTGCAGTAGGACAAATATTTTAGACTAAGATATGTTTGCTAATGGCACCGTAGATCTGTTTTTTCTTCAATGCCTTAATGTTTTCTTCTGCTAGGATATGATTAGAGAACCCATCTTGCTCTCTAAGGATTTCCTGAGCTTGCCTATTTCTTGAATGGTTTAGATCAATTGGTATCAAGCATGATCCATGGATAGCCCTACATATTTTTTGCCACTAACAACTCTTCTCTTGGAGTCATCTCTTTAAAGCATCATTACCTAGGTTTACCAAAAACGTTTGTTTCGATCATGCTCTTTGCATTTACTAAGCTGGTTGTTTCAAAGGACCTTCATAGCTGTAATATTAGATGTTCTGGGTTTTCTCTCCTTCTATGGTTATATTTATTTGTGCATCTTAAATGTTTTCTGCTCTTGATGATGAAATCACTGAAAGTTAAATAATTTTCTTGCCTTTCTGTATTTCATTTGAATGTTTTTCTTGGATGAATATCTACTTTCAATCTAAAATCAAATGGATTAAGTTTTTCTTATGCCTTTGATTCTCTTTCTATGCTTATGATTCTTCTAACTCCCTTAGTTTAAAAAATTAATAAAGGATTCTGGTCTACCCTTTATTAGCTTTTTGTTTTCAAGCTTAATGTCCATCTCATGATCCTTCACAACCTCAAAGATCCACCAACCAAGTTAAAATTTCCCTACAAATACTCCCTAATCCATTGATGAACCTATCATGACCTTGTTAGATTGCATTTCCCAATGACTTGAAGTTTTCCTTGTTTCTATCTAGTCTATCTAAGCATCATACCCAATAAAAAACAATCAACAAACCCAATATTTCATAACTAGCCTAGAATCAACCCTAATCAGCAAACAAGTTCACATCTTTGCACCTAATAGAGAGATCCCTCTTTGAATCCACGAAGGCTAGGTCCTTGGATTCCAAAGCTTGGTTTGATGTTACCCCTGTCCATTTTTATCTCAATCAATCTAGAAAATTACGGGGAGCTAATAAGATGCATTAGTGAAATTTATCTTATGTTTAAATTGATTGCTACTTTGTCATAGATTCATTGAATGGAAATGATCTTCTTTTGCACGTAGTGTGCATTTAGGAATTCGAGATCACATTCGGTAAGGCATTGAAATTGCAACATTAATTGAAGATCAACCTTAAAATGAATTGAATCAACCTAAGGAAACATTGAAACCTAACACACATATTTTAGAGGTCTAGGCTAGTGACATGTTCTGACTTCGTTAAACCTAGTAGCTGTCGTTCACCATCTGGCATTAGAAATCACTAGTACGGGCTTATGCTCCCTGTACTGTCGCGTATATAGAGGGAGACCCTCATAGGTTGCAATCCTTTATCCATAGGAAGCCGAGTCTGCACCCTGTAATTGTGATACACCGAACACAACATTTGGGGATACTAACTGCACGTATGTCAGGTCCTTGGTCAATTCTCTCTCATTTGATCACCAAGGTGTATATGGAAGTTCATAGAAACTTGGTACACCGTCTTACTTAGATAACCTGAGTAGTCATTTTGGTCTTTTCGTGACTCTCTAAAAGTGAAAATATCATTGAGCACTTGTCCTTTCACGCTCGTTCAATCTGAAAGTGACTAGAGTATCCTTTTGCCCATTTCTCAACTCTTAAAATATGAAACGATAGAGTTTTGTTTCAATGTATTAAAATATTAACTACCCACGAAATATTCCTTGTTAAAGTTATCTTCCTTAGTGTTTTGTTTTAGGGTTGTTTCCATGGCAACATTTTCAGAGTTTACCAATCGAGGAATCCCCTTCGAAGGGAATCCTGGTCCTTTTCCTACCTTTGGGAATGTTTGTGCTCCTTATATAACAAAATTGTCCCTTACTCAGTTAAATGTTTGTTTTCCTGGATGGTTATTCTTGACCTCAGTGGTTTCGAGTACTCTGACCTTTGTACAACCATCTCCTCCGCTTGAACAACATCATGTTGATTCTAAGGTGGAAATCTCCCCTTATTCACCTATTTCTTCATCCTCCTCTTCTACTTCGCCTGGTGAGGGCCTCTATTCTAGTAACCAGATGGCTAAGAAGAAGAAGAAGAAGACGAAAAAGTAGAAGTCAGATAAGAGAGAGGCCAACTCTGTAGCTATTGCTCCTAAGGCACCTTCTTTTGATAAACCATCCAACCTTCCATGGAAAGTCAAATTCCCTTGCATGTTGTGTAAGGGTGACCACCTTATTTAATATTTCCCTGACATCCCCAAGGTGCTTGAAGTGTGGTCCAATGGCCTCTGGAAGTCATGCTGGTGATACGTCATCAACTAGTACTCATAAGACTCATAAGAAATAGGGTAAGATCACAAATCCTTGTAAGTTGTTTGAAGGACATCATCCCATACACCTTTGTCCATACATGTATGAAGCTACGAGAGTATTGGAAAACCCTACTATTTATGTGTCCTACCTCCCAGTTGGTTACGAGAAAATTTCCTTGAGTCCTCTGTTAGTTGATCGAATGATCGATAAAGATTCATATTTGGTCAATCTCGCTCCCACAGAAATTCAAAATCACGAATCCATTCTTGACCAACTATTGGTCGTGGAAATGGTCAATCTAATATCGTCTATGGTTCATCAGATCTTTTCTGTCGAGAGTAATTCTCACACCCCTCACTTTCTTCTTATTTCTTCAGATTCCTCATACTTGGAGAAATATCCTCCCCTCCCCGTGACTGAAGAATTTGATCTTCCTGCTCCTATGTCTATGGTCCATGAGGATGCTCACCTTGCTCCGGTAACACGAGGGGCTAACCATTCCAATCCTATGGTACCCACTCCAAGTAGTTTGATCGCTTCCTTCGATTGGAGTAGATTCGCGAGGTACCGTCTTCCTTCTTCTGTGCCTTTTGAGATCACGGTATAGGGATTTAATATGGTCATACCTGGCACGATTATAGATGAAGGCGCATCCTTTAGTATTATGTATTCAACTACTTGGCAAGATTTTGGTTCTCCATCACTTGTGGCTGTTACTCAAAATCTGTTAGCTTTTGTTAGAGGAACCAATCAACCGTTAGGGATCCTTTCATAGTTACCAATTAGTTTGGGAGGTAAGACCGTCTATATAGACTTGATGGTTGTCAAAGGTCCTTTGGATTTTAATCTACTCCTGGGGTGTGACTATGCTTACGTCATGGGCGCACTTGTCTCTTCCCTCTTTCGTGTGAAATGTTTCCCACATGAGGGTCAGATAATGACCATTGATCAACTTTCTTTCTTTGGTCCTAATGTGACATCTGGTCCATCATCATCTCTTCTGGATCTTTATCCGCCAGTTGTGTCCTCCCCGCCGTAGGTCAATTATGTGGCCACTTTTTCATTTCCCTCATCTAGTGATAGTGTCGTCGAGTACCATCTATTGGGGGCATTCGATGGCAATTTACGAAATGTCGTTCTCGCATCAGATGAGAACCTCTTGGCAGCCATGAATTCTTATTCGAAATGGTAAGTTGTCGTAGGGGCAGAGTTCATTTTCTTGTGTCAACTTCCTTAAAAAAATGAAACAAGCTTGTCATGAGGATAGTTCGTCTTCTACGTCAACCTCGTTGAAAAATGAATTAGGTCATGACAATAGTTCTTTTACTGTGTCAACCTCATTAAAACAATGAAACATGTTTCCATTCAATTCAAGTCTTTGATCCGATCTCATAAGATCACAGTCGACTCTTTCCCTAATCTCGTAATTTGAACCTTCACTCCATCCGCTTTTCATTAACTACAGATGGACTGAATCTTGGGGGGCATGTACCTTGAATTGAGTCGCCATGCTGGGGGCATGCCCACTTTTCAAGAATAGTTTATTTGTGTTTCGAGCTTGTGTAAAAATGAAACCAATATCAAGAATAATTTACCTTTGTTTTCAAGCTTGCGTAAAAAAGAAACCTTTTTGGCTTGGCGTGCTTTGCGAGCATTTTCCTGCTTATTGGGTCATTTCTTATTATGCAGAATATCTCTCCTTATTTTTCTCCAAACTTAAGGTTATATTTTTGTATTCTTTTACTGGAAAGATGTTTTTATTACATTAGATATCAACATATTCCTAGATGAATGAATGTGTTAACTAATACAATAGGTAATATTGTATTAAGTAGACATTTTCGTAGTTTGTAAAAAATCATCATGGCATGACAAGATCCATACGGGGAAATAGATGTATATATACATATCGAATGTTGCATCAATATTCATCATAAGTTCAAAAAATATGTATGTTTTGGTTATATCCTGAGACATCATGTCTCTCAAAAAATATGTGGAAATGAAACCTAGGTGTCTAGTCGGCGTGACGCTCATGATAGCATGGCACTGCCCATACAAGCTGCCTCAACAAGCAGTGAACACAGTTTTACACCCTTGTAGTGTGTCTCTGGTACATGCAAGGAACATCACCAAATCGTGCATAGTTCGGGATCCCACGAGAGATTCCCTCTAATTGTGTATGATTTCCTTCTCCTCGCCTCCCTCACCACGAGGGGTCCCATCAAAATCATGAGGAATCCTCCGCGCTATCAGGGACATACCTGCAGGTCTCTCTGGGCCAACATATGAAATTACATGGATTAATGTCAGAACATGGATTAAAAAAATCAGAATACTCATTAAAATAAAAAATGAGTCTTACCTAGTACTTCATCCCAATCCTCTCCTTCTGGGAGTGGGAGATCTGCATCACCAGTGAAATCTGTTCAAGAGTAGGGCCATTCCTCAAAGAAAATTAGCTGTTGGCAGAGCCACTCAAAGAACTCCAGTCTCGAGGACATCTGTTGACTGCCCCCTGACCTCGACATCAAATTTCCCCAATGGACCATCCGTGGCTCCTGAGCTGGTGGTGTCAGAACTATTACCTCCTGACGTTCGAATATTGGAACCGTTCCAAGATGAAAGGTACTAATATGGTCCCGTAGCCGAACTTCTTCAGCTTACCATTCTTGCATTTTATCAACTGGAGTTTGATGTTGATTGTTACTACCTCTGCCTAGTTGTAGAGTGTCGGTTCCATGCAATCCACTGCAAGAAGTAATTATGTTTTTGTGGCCTCATGTGGTGCCTAAACTCCTATAGCTCGCATGATGGTGTGTAGCACCACTCTGCGTGCCAAATTGGGAATGGTTTGGATATCCACCTTCTCGCTTTTGGATCTTTTCTGTGCTCCTCGTCAAACTCTGTCAATAACCATACCCATGTTCTCCATTGTGGGTCGTGTACCGGTCAGGATTGGTACTACCCCCCTCCACAACAATCCAATTATGAAGTAAATATCTGAGACCTCAATCTCAAGTTCCTGGTCGTGAATAATGAATTTTTCCTGATCAATGTCCCACACATTGATCAATTACTACAGCAGCTCCAGTTGAGCTCTGAGACATGGCGCCATAAATAATTTCTGAGCCCAAAATATTTGAGAGCTTCCATGCATCTCACATTGCCCATGGCTTCCTCATATTCTTCACTCTGTTCTTGTTCTTTCCATTCAATCACCATTTTGTCCTTTCACACCTGCAAAAAAATTCATATGATTGTCATTAGCCAAATCCAATGCTTTTGAAACAGTTAAATTGGGCTTACTATTTTCAATTACATGCTAAAAATGGTTGCCATGGTTTGTGCGACTATTTTAGAAACATTCACGCCAATTTACGCGTCCCCTTTCAATTTTTAGGTCGGTTGGCGCAAGTCCGTGCCTGATACCTGCGCCGACCGTCGTGCCCTAGATTTTAAAAAATCCACCCATAGATCTACAAAATTGGGGTTGCAGGTAATGAAAATGCTATCAAAATGTAGGGAAGGATGTGAGCTCTTACCTGGAAAAGACATATTCATGATTTTCCACCCGGATTGCCAGCTGTCAGCACCGCAAAATCATAGTGAAAAGGGGAAACAAATTGCTCACAAGAGGTAAAAGTGAGAAGTAATTTATTTTTTACCATTTTTGGCATTTTATAACTTTTCTGAACCCTAATTAGGTTTTAAAGCATATTTTTCAAATACTACGCTATGTTATTTCAAAAAATGGGTTTTACGTGCATCTCTTGTGTAACGACAGGTCCTCAATGTGATAACGATGAAGTAACGAGTTGTATTTTATAATTTTTCGAACTCGGTAAAAACACGAAAAAGTCATTGTTGGAGTCATCTTTCAGTTCTTTTTAGACTTTGGAAAATTGAAAAGATTTCCGAGACTCTTGTCGTCTTGAACTCGTTAAATGGCTGCGAAACGATATCTACCCAGTAGAGGTTGTGTTGGTGGATTTGTCACACGGTTGTACGAAATCACACCTGTTTAAGGGGTGTGGTCTACCCCTATAAAAAATTGGTCACAGGCAGAAAATGGTGGAGCTCAAAAGCACATAATCTAATGAAAAATATGTGAAAGTATGCTAAAAAACAATCTAAAACTAAAACACGAATACACAGAAGCTATTGAAAAGAGTAAAAACGATAATAATGCGAATGATGGCTCAAAGGCCTGTTATTAAACATTTTAAAAAAGGAGAAGAAATTTTACCCACTTGCCAAAGGGCCCCTAGGCAGTGGCTCTAGGTCCCGATGCAAGGATTTTGGTTTCCAAGTTCTGCCTCTGATGCAGTCTCCCTCTCTCTCCGCTGTGATGGACTAGGATTGTTGGGTGGCCAACAATCGAGTCCCCTCTTCTTCCAGCTCCGGGTCTCACACTGCTGGTATTTATTGGGAAATTTTGGCCAACATGACAATTTGATCACCATTTCTTCATCTCTTGGTGGCTTTATATAGAGGATTTTCAAAACCTCCTTCCCTCCCTTGGTACATGATGGATGGTGACCCAAGGGAGAGGCATGATTCCATTGTGTGCTCACATGAGGTCTAAGGAGGCGCTGGTGGCTGTCCTTAGGTGACTTCATATAAGGAGAAACTTTCCTTTGCTTCCTTGTGGTCCCAGAAAGTGACTTTTTTCCATTTCTAGGAATGTGCGCTTAACGGGAAAAAGTGCGCGCAGAAGGTGCTCTTCTCGAAGGATAAAGCGCGCAATCCAACATTTAAGGCTAGTTGAAACTTGATTTCCTTAAAACCTTAGAGATTTTAAATACTTCTTGATTCCATAATTTTTCTGCCTTGTAAATATCCTTAGCCTTGGTATTTAATTAATACCATTTTCTGCTGTACGATTTTCCAGTGTTAACAGTTGCCCCCTAATGTGTAAGGTCTAGGAAGAACTGTATAGCTGAAATACATTATAGTTTCTTTTCTATATCATGCGCAGAGAGAGAGAGAGAGGTCTACGTGAATCTTGGAATTGCCAACACCTTTCACCATTTCCTAGATAACCATGGCCTAAGGGGCCCCTGCAAGCAAACAAAATATACAACATATATACAAATTTTCAACGAGGCAGGCATGTCCCATGCTCGTGATGCTATGGCTAGTTAAACAAAATTGACAACTATATGTGCTATCTATGTCACTATTATGGTCGTGATGTTGTCGGTTGTTGACGAAGACTACTGATGCCCTCATGGGCGTTTTTTCTTTGATGATAGGTGGAATGTGGTACCCATATGTGCAAAACTGGTATGGCATCTAGATGCACAATGTACGCATATGCATTGGTTGGGACCTTCTCGTGTAAACATTGTTTGATAGAGACGCTTATGGAGGCATGGGTCTTCGATGGATCTTTAATCAAAGTGAAATGGTTGTAATGTACGATACCATTTCGACATGAAATATTTTATCGTAGTCGAATTTCCGACAGTGCCACCTTAGGATACCCCTTTGCATGGGGAGAGGTGATCCAGGGTACCGCTTCCTTTTCGGAAAGGAGGTGTCATGTCTGACAAAAAGGAAGCCTTAACCGAACCATGGGTTGTTGACCTGAGGGGTCAAGGACCTAGATGTGATGGGTTTAACATAGGCATGTTGGTGACTGAATGATGGGGATTCAGTGGCCTGAGGTCAGAGTATGCTTTAGCTTCTTGGTGGCAGTCATAGTTATTTCTGAAAAAGAAAATCCCTAGAGTCGATAGAACTTCCAGGGCGGGTGTGAACTGGCTATGAATGTCATGGTGGTGCACGCGTGGGGGTGAAATACTCCGACCAAGGGGAATGAGGGACTGCTGCCATGGGGGGAATAGATGAAATATGAGGGCGAGGTGGCGAAGAGCATCGTTTGCGATCTTTATACACTTACCAAAAGAATAAAAATAATAAGGTTTGGTTTGTACAAAACACAGAGACAGATACCCCAAAACATGAAAGGGTTTGCTCACTAAAGGTGTGAGGATGGTGTTTTTCTGAGGGTGGGGGTCCCATTGGCCGGTCTCATGTGCGGGGTTGATGAAGCGGATGGAAGAGTGTCACAGATTGGATAATGGTAATGGAGGTATTGTGGGCCAAATGCCATGCATGGAGGTGCGCTCTCAATCTGCTTATGCAACCTGGTCGTCCGGGAATGAGGTTTGAGTTTGAATGGTAAAATTTGACCTTATGCATGATGAATGGATGGGCACGAGGTGCTTCCTGGACTAAAATGGTATGGCCATGGCGTCACTTGTGCTGTGATATATGGCCTACTTTGGGTGACGAGTGCTATTGAGGGGAGGCGCTACCGACCAACGCAGACGTTTATCATGTTCAGGGTGAGGTGATGATAAACGTGGTCGGGTATGAGGACCCTATGGTGTATTTTTGATGGAGAAATGATTTCAAGATATGAAAATTTTTCTGGGATTCTATCATGCTGGAGGTAGAATGATACTTGCTTCGAAACTTTCAATAGATGGTGTTGTACGTCGGTACAAAGGAGAAGCATATTCTTTTCATCAAGTGAAAACATATTCTTCAAGTGAAAAAAAATTACCTCGAGTGAAAGAATATTCTTTTCATGAATCATTATTGAAAGGCATGAACTTTAAAAAGGAAGATAGGAGGGTGCATACCTGCCAGCGCTAAAAAAATATTTTTTCTTAGAAAGCGAATGTGAGGCACCACTTTCATTCGTCATGGGATATTGATGATGGTGCAACTTACTATTTGCAGAATGGGCCTTCTGATCTCTTATTATGGACCTACGAAGTTCTGGGAAATGGTGATAAATATGGGATTATGGCCCTAATCCTATTCATTTGTACTTGCTAAGTTTTGGAAGATCAGAGGTATTTGCAGAGCCTTTCTTGCCATTGCGATCAGCCTGTGTACCAGGGATTAGCGATATTATGCCGAGGTAACTTTCATGATGTCCTGCATTGTAATTTCTTCAGTTTGAGGGTGCCAGGGGTCGTACAATTAGGTTTGTATAGCCTCTAAGAAACTTTTGACCCTAGATTGCATGGGCGATCTAGGGGAAAAAGAACCTTCTTTCCGCTCTATTATGAGGGACAGGCACATGAGGGTGTGTTGTTCCCTCCTTTTTATGTGCAAAGGCGCGCCTGTAAAAAATACAAGCATGCAAGGGTATGCCTGTCTGAGGGACAAGCATACAATGGGCATGATGAATTTTTTTTTTTGAGTTTTTGTCTATTTTTGATGTTTTTCTCTATCGTGATGGGTACCTATGTTGCTTGGAAGGTTAGTGTGGAGAGAGCGGGATTGGCCCGAGATTCAGACCGCTCTAGCTGCTGATGCTGAGGCACGTCGTTAGTTGGCTACATGGGGCCTGTAGAAATTTGTTGAGAATGAGTTCCTACAGTCGCAAAACAGTTTGTTATGGTACATTATACAGCATTGGCACCGGCGGTGCAACATGTTTGTGTTGCGTGGGATGAACCTAGTGATCTGTCCTGAGATGGATATTTACTTTGTGACCGAGTTACTGCCTCAGGGGGAGGCTCTGAGGTACCCACTCTCTGCTAGGAGAGTGAACCTTGATAGATTCTGACGGCGGCATTGTGGTGGTGTGCCTCTAACTGAGGGGTGTATCAACATCACATCAGTGACAGATGTGGCAGAGCAGTGTGCTCTGGTAGTTATTGTGCGACTGGCAGGGCCGGTTGCTCCACATCCGGCATTCGGCCCGTAGGTTAGAGTTTTACGCCGATTTAGGAGCAGACATTTTTTCGATTTCACTCGGTTCTATTTTGATGGCATGGTGTCGCAATTGAACAAGGTCCAACAGGGATCAAAGTCTTTTGCATACGCCAACATCCTATGTAGCATTATGTATGAGCGGGTAGTGCTACTGAGGCCAGTGGTGGCAGTGCCTTTTGGGGGGCCGCGGGAGCCACGTATGACGAGGTGGGCTCTGGTGGTGGCAGCATGGTGGGTTGTTACTGGAACAACACGACTGAGGCCTGGTTTAAGGCCAACCCAAAGATGTTTTTCCATAACCGTACACAGGGATGGAATTCTGAGGTGACACAAACATGGGTCTCCCCTTTGGTTATGTTTGGGGACTTGCAGGTATGCTTTATATTTTTTCTGCATTTGATTGAGTATTTATGTACTTATGTGTTTTGTTATTGACACTGACATTATTTTGGTTACTCCTGCATATGTTGGGAATGTAGGTCACCCCATGGCCTGACTGGCGAGTCACGATCCTCTGCTTCGACCTCAAGGTGGTCAGAGAGGGGGGGATGTAGGTCGGCCGGGTGGTGATGGTGCTAGCCCTACAAAGGAGTGTAGCAGCTCAGCCGCAATAGGGGTTGCTGCCGAGCGAGTTCATGCTAATGTGCCTCAGGCTCGAAATACATAACTGACAGCTCAGGTGGCCGCTCTAGAGGACTTCCGGGATCGAGTGGACTTCTTGACCTGAGGGATGCCTGTGCAAGGTTTTATGGATGACCTCGAGGAGATTCGGTTAGAGATGGTGATGGCCCGCGAGAGGGATTCTTAGCCCACTCTACATCAGGTGGCGATCGGAGTGGTGATAGAGGCTCCGGTGGTGGCACCGGGAGCAGTGGTTGGTCCAAGTGCTCCTCTTTAGGGGGCACCCCCGTAGAGTATTTTTTACACCAGGAAAGCACCTGCTATGAGGATGCTTCCTGTATTTTTTATGACTTTTGTGTCTTTGGGCTAGTCAGAGAGCCAACGACACTATTTTTTGTACTTAGATACATATATTTTTTGCTATATATATGAGAGATATTTTTGTGGCTCTACATGGTGTATCACTTGTATCGGATTATATGTTGTGTTATGTTGATGGATGTCTATATTTTGGTTTTTTATGTTTGATGGTTTATTCGAGATTCATTCCAGTCTAGGATATTGTTAGCTATGTGATCAACTGTTTGGTTTTGATTCCTTAATACGTGTGAAAATGTAATGTAATCAAACTGTCTGCTTAAACCTTTAACATGCAAATATTTTCTAAACAGGTGTGTGTCTCTAGTCGTGAATGCTTGGTTTAACTGTGATACCACTAACTGGGAATCAAGGTAGATATGCATATGGAAAATGCCCTGATGGAGGGAGTCACACATAAGCCCAATGATGACGTCATATTCTGCCTGATTGTTTGTTGCTAAACCGATACACACACCATTTAAACTTAGTGGTGATCGGTCAGGGTGATAAATGACCCAGGCAGCAGCGGCTAAATTTTGAGACCATCTTGACGCTTCATCAAAAAATCCAAAATATGGTTCATTTTAGTGATCCATGTTGATAATTTGAATGCTTTTGTCTTAGTCTTTGGGTCAAAAATTTCAAGTGAGTGGTTTTGTGTACTCCTTATTCTAGGGGAAGGGCCGTTGGGGCCCTTATGGGTAGAATTTCTTGAGGTAAAGGCCGTTGACGGGGTTAGTGAGGCAAGTCTCATCCAGTTCTGTCAAGATGTATGCCCCCTGTCAGAGGCAATGTTTGATGATGTAGGGTCCTTTCCACAAGGTTTTGAAATTTCCTGGCCCTAAGGCCTCTCTTGTGACATCATAGTCGAGGACTAATTCCCTCTTGGTAAACGAGCGAGGGGTGATGTGGCAGTTGAATGATGCTTCAACCCATTTCTTATGGGCCTCGTTGTGCTGCAGCGACTATCGTCAGTTTTTGTCGACAAGCTCTAGTTGTACTAGGTGCTGTTCCAATGGCTGGGTATCATTAAGGAGTTCGATGGAAGCATGTAAATTGGGGATCTTGTAGAAATCAACGCAAAGGCATAAGGTACCTTTGTTTTTTGTGACAGGAATATGATGGAAACCTGGGGCGAGGGTGAGGCAGTAATCCTATCGCCAATATGAGCAGATAAAAATTTCATATGGTGGACTGTATCATCGACATTTGGTGGGGGAATAATCTTTGTAATGGGATTCTGTATGGGCTCAGAGTTAAGTTCCCCCCTACGATAGTTAGTTTCCGATAGGTAGAAATTTTTCCTGCCATAGAAGTGCCTAAATGTTTCCATTAGGGGGCATGTCTCTGGTACGTGATTTAGGTCAGTGTAGATGGTGCATGGCATTATTGATCCAATAGAGTAGATATTATGTGATTCTCTGCTACTCGTTGTTCCCGATGTGGATGCTTAGAAAGGGTCAGACGTAAATGAGGTTGTCTTTTGTTTCCATTTCCATATTGTTGGCTTAGACTTGTCTTCCTCTTCAGTGGAGTGTAGAGCTAATGCAAATCATGCTACTCTCAGCTTGGGGAGATGTATACACTTAAATGTATGATGGAAGTGTGAGAAAATTCAGCAATAAGTGCGCGTGATATTCTCTTGATTGGAGAGAAGTTTTTGAGGGAGAGAAGAGACTATGCAGAGACTATTCGCAAGGGGCTTGAGTTCTCTGCATTGGTTGACTTGATGAGCGCTCTGATAACATAGGCCGCATGTTATCCTAGGCTTGGCTAGGTTTACTTGTTGGTGGTGCTCTGTCTTGTTAGGCTTGACACACCATTGTGGGGGTGGAGACATTGATCCGACGATGTACCTTTTATGCCACTTTGAGAGATCATATTATCTCTTCTCTATGGCTTTAATCAAGTCGATAGTAGGATGAATTTTTGTGGCATAAGTATAATGTCATTCGTAATGATTACCCTAAGATATTAGGAAAAATATCCTTGACATGAATGCTCCTTCTCACTCAGCTCGAGGTTTGATGGGGAACAAGTGCCGAAAGGTTGCTAAATCAGGGCAATGGATGACAATATGGTCCTTCTCTTTGCATAACGTACATGCTGGTCATTTCTACGAAGTGTCGTTGGGGCAGACTAGGGGTTCCTTGCTGGGCTGTTCTTCGACTGTCAAGAAAATGATGGACTTGCTCATCTCTTTTGCTTGGGTTATGGAGCTGCCGATGGAATCGACGTCCATATTGTCTTCGTGGGAAAAGGCGAACTATGGCTGAGCGGAGGGTAGCAAGGGCTAGCCGAAAGCGAGGTATGTAGTGACAATCCTCCGAAAGGTGATTGTCAGCGCATAACGGGCATGTGAATTGCACTACCTGTAGCCCTACATAGTAAACCCTTTCGATTGGATACCATCTTTGAATGAGCTCCAAGGCTGTGCATTCTTTGAGATGGTGGCCACGTTCATCGCATAGCATGCAACGTATAATGGACATTAATGGGGGCCTTTATACAAACCTATGTTCCTCTTGTAAGTAGAGTATTATTCAAACACATGTAAGGTGTCCCTATATCGAGGTATCTTTGGGCAATGGTGGGTATAATGTCCATAGGTACCATAGAGAGAGTATGCGTGATTGGTATGTAGCGGCTTGCCTTTACCTTTGGTGATAGGTTCCTTTTTACTGGAACACGGCGTCGAGGTGTCTACTTCGGAGCCGAGGAGTGGTTTTAACTTGTCCAATTCCAGACATATGTGGGTAGGGTGGCCTATAACATCACATATAGTGCAGAGTGGTGAATCTGTTTGAATGGCGGAGGTGACTATCTTCTTTCCTCTTTTTGCGGTTTTCTTGGCCGTGGTAACCAATTTTGCAATGGGAACTTCCTTTTTGGGGGAGGTCTCTACCTTTTCTTGGGTTGGATGGGGTTCCTCATGCTATAGGGTAAAATTCTTGGGTTGTTGGTTATCGTATATCCGTCTCAAGGCTTTCCGATGCCCGAGGCAGACAGTAAGATTACCTATATAGTTCACAAAGATGACATATACATGTTCATATTAACTTAAAAAACTTGATAGAATGAGATATAAAATTACCTCTTTAATGATCTTGGAGTCCCTTGGAGAGCACTAGGCAGCGAAGCAAGAGTTCTTCTTCACCGGCTCCAAATCTTGGTCCTGTAATCAATCAAAGCACCCATGTAATTTCTAATATAACATATATCCTATCAATTAAGCCAATATATAATAAACATTTAAACTATGCACATCTAAGCCATTCATCTCATGCTGTATAAGTGATTAAACAATAATGACGATATGAACGCATGGAATGGACAAAACAGATACAGTTCTATTGATTTATGAAAAAGGAGGATTACAATTGTTGGTTGCACCAAGCCCTCCTCAGCCTTCCAATCTCTCTATCTCTCAAAGTGGTGATGTCTCGATCAACAAGTTCTCAATGAACCTCTTTGACCCTTGACCTTCACACTACAACAATGATCTCTACTTCACAAGTATGCAAAACTTTAGCAATCCTTCGACCTTCAACAAAGAGACTTCAACTCCATTTTATAGGAGATGGAGAGAGCAATCATTGCCCTTCTCTTTCCACCAGTTTTGAATAGAAAAAACCAAGATGTTTCTCTAACCTCCATGCTTTTTCCTTCTTTGAGAGTTCAATTGTTTATGGCAGTGCCCAATAAGAGATCAGTGCTTTGCAGTTTCCTTTTTGTACTGACTCTCTTGTGAGAAAAAGCTGGAGATTCAAATCATTTTCCGCGGGTTTTTCCCATTTCAAACTTAAAACACAGGTAACGCTACCCTCTAGTGTAAAAAGAGCGTTTCCCTAGCCACTAATGTCGCCCATTCACTGATCAGTTGTGTTATAACGCTCTTGTGTTGTTATAGAGAGGCGTTACCTTAGTAGAAATAGGTTTGATTTAGGTCTTTTTATTCCTTCCATATTTGTCTTCTCCTCTGAGCTGATGAGGAGGTATTTTGACCTGTAATAGATGCCCCCTAAAGTGTGAGGTCAGAGACAAAGACGATGGCCGAAATACTTTACAATGTGTGTAGTAGAGATAAAGAGATTGAAAGACTGAGGAAAACCTGAAACAACAGCATATGTCAGAAAATATAGTATCTGCCTTGAGTCGGGCATTCCCATGCTCAGTAGCTTAAACAACATGATTACTCTAGAATAGATATATTAAGAATTTGTCCACCGATAAGCACAATGTGGAAGTGTCTATCATAACAGGATCAGGCTGAAGAAGCTGTCTCCATAAACAATATCACAACTTGGGGAAGAAAACACAACTTTAATGATGTAACCTTTGCCCCAAGGTCTTGACCGTCGATTCATTTAAACTGCATATTCCTCAACATGTGAATGAAATAGATGTCGTCAAAAATGTAAGAAATCGTCTGATTACCAGTCGATAATGAAAACGTTAACAGACGCGAAGGTGGCCACCGATAACGATGATGGTCCCTAAGATCCACAGTAGAATCTAGCGAGTGTGAATAAAATGAGTTGAAGTCGAACACTCGTAGAATTATTCGACCAGGAGCCAATGATGAAGACCCCTGACCAAACATAAGACTACCTGCCACTGATGTCTGCAAGTATCCGGGTACTGATGGGTTTCTGGATCAACTTATTAGATAAGATGTTGAAGTCGATAGGAAGAGATCGGTTGAAAGGTAGGCACTGAGGCATCCTACATCAGTCAACATGAAATGGAAACCAACTGATTTTGTTTATGATTTGAGATAATGAAGAGGAAATGGGGATGTCGGACGACAAATAATTTCTAGCATAATGAGCGGTTTGGTTGATAACAGGAGCAGTGGATAGCGATATCTACTTGAACAATAGAAGGCATTGTAGCAGGGTACTAGGCAGCTGAAGCTTGATGAACACCAAAGAGTGTGTTAGAATTTTACTGGTGCAGGGACACTAGGAGATGAAGGCTAATACTCATAGATGGTAGGGTTTGGCTAACTGCAAAAGAGTTTTCTAGGAAGTGCCATGTTCAAGAATTTTGCTGCCAAATCGACCTTTCTGAAATGTAATAGAGGTAGTATCCATTTTGTCCAAATTTTTTCCCTTCTGATTAAGTTTAACGAGTCCAGACGAGTAAACTCGGTGAATTTTTGATATTTAAAGAGTCTGAAAAATGTCAGAAAAGACAACTCCGCGCCCCATCTGATTAGGTTTAACGATTCCAGACGAGTAAACTCGGTGAATTTTTCATGTTTAGAGAGTCTGAAAATTTTCATAAAAGACAACTCCATTGGGGTACCTTTGTCATGTCTTAATAACCGGGCACGACAAAGGGAGAATAGTAAGCCCAAAACAATTCATTTTCTGTAAGTTAGTCCATCGAAGCCGGAAAAGTGAGAAATCTATGTTCGATGAACGTCTACCTCATTTTGTTATGAGTACGAGGAGATGGAGTAAACTCAGTACTCTTTGTGAATTTTTAACGAGTCCAAAAAAGAAAAACTCGGTGCCCTCCATGGAATTTTAACGAGTCACACAGAGAAAACTCGGTTACCTCCGTGAAATTTTAACGAGTCACGCGGAGAAAAATCGGTTACTTTTTCAATTTAAAGAGCTTTTGAAAAAGAGAAAAGAATGGCTCCTTACTTTCTGTCGTGGTATTTTAATGAGCCCGACAAAGTCAACTCGAGGTTTTTTTAGTTTTATGAGCGAGAAAAAGATTCCTAAAAAGAAAGCTCAGCACTTATTCATAGTTTTAATGAGTCTGAAGAAGAAAACTCTAGGTTTTTCGGATTAACGAGCAAGAAAAAGACCATAGAAAAAAGAATGCTCGATATCAACTTCGTATAAGTTTAACGAGTCTGAAGAAGGGAACTCGACGTTTTTCGGATTAACAAGCAAGAAAAATATTGTAAAAAGAATGCTCGATAAAACATGAGTATGTCTGCACATAAATCCTGATCACTCATCAGAACATCAGTACCAAATCTCAAGAGTTGCGACACATGCACAACAATAACCGTAGTCTGTCGCAACAATATATAATGTCGGAGTCGGGTGACGGTGAAAAATACCGCCAGAGAAAGTTTCTCCACATGTGAATAACGTAATTCCGGTCCGATTAGACCTTTGGACAAATAGTATATCACATGTTCACTGTCGTCACTATGAACTTGAACCAGAACCATTCCAAGTGAGGATGGTGTGGCTGCCAGGTAGAGGAGAAAGTCACATGAGTAGTCGGGGGCACTAAGGAGTGGGGCTAAAACAAGTGCATTTTTTAAAGCATCAAATGACCATTGATCTTGGTCATCCCACAAGTATAGTGTTCCTTTCTTCAATAATCGCATAAATCCTTTCGTCGTCTCGGCATAGTTAACGATGAATCGACGTAGAAAGTTTGCCTTCCCTTGCAAACGTTGGAGTTGAAGGATGGATTGTGGTGCCGACAATTCCACAATCCCCTTAACCTTATCAAGATCAACCCTAATCCCGTGCTTGGAGACAATGAAACCTAACAGATGTTCAGACTCGACCATAAATACGCACTTATGAGGATTCAAACGTATATTGTAGAATCTACACCTAGCAAAAATTTCTTTCAGATGCGCGAGGTGATCAGGTTGTTTCTTGGAATGGGTCGGAAGGTTATCCAAGTAAGCCTGTACAATATGTCCAATGTCATGAAAAGCGTAGTCCATAGCCCACTGAAAAGTTGCTCCAGCATTCTTCAGACTGAATGGGAGTTTACGATACGCAAATGTGCCCCAAGGACAGATGAAGGTAGTTTTATGTTGGTTTTATTTTTTAATTGCAATTTGGTTATAGCCCAAGAATCCATCCATGAAGGAAAAAGATTCGCATCCGGCACAATCATCGAGAATCTGATCTATGAATGGTGTAGGATAATTTTGTTTGGGACAGGCGGTGTTTAGATCACGATAGTCAACACAAACTCGAATGGTGCCTTGTTTTTTATTAACGGGAACCGGATTGGAAACCCATTCCGTGAAAGGAACGGGATATATGAAACCTGCGTTTAAAATTTTTTCTACCTCAAGTTTGATGGCGGCTGCTTTGCGCGGGTGGACAGGTCTGAGTCGTTGCCAAATTGGTTTGGCATTGTCATAAATCTTGATTTCGTACTCGACGATAGACAGGTCTATGCCGGGCATTTATTCATAAGACCAAGCAAACACATCATGGAATTCCTTAAAAAGGGATGTGAAGCATGCAATTTCCTTTGGATTGCAATCGGCTCCAATCTGAATATTTTCCACGATACCTGTTTTGACTGAGATATCAATGAGCATTGTCTTAGAAATATTACCCATGTTCCCTTCTGAATCGATAGTTTTAACAGTTGTGTAAGCGGAGGGAACCATCTCAGGTGGGTCAAAAGATGGGATTTCAGTTTGTATCGCGTCTGAGTCCATCATCGAAGCACGATGGTGAAAATCTTCCCAGGGTTGTTCTTCTAACGACATGATCTCTCGAATAGCTTCGTCTGTAGGCCAGACTTCATTGAGGAGATCCTTAGAGAGAACTGTGATGGGAGGGAGGTTTGTACCTTTGGTCGAAACCATAGTAGTGGAGGGTTCAGATGCAGTTTGGATGGCTTGGTAAGCCAACTCGGCCAGCAAAAGCGGCATCTGATATCCATAGGAATTAATGTATGAAGGTGCTGGGATGATCCATGGGTCGATAGAGCCATCCAAAGTGGTGGATATCATTGCAATTGTGTTTGGGATCTGCAGCGGCGGGAGAGGAAAAAAACCTAGTAGGGAATATGCCTTCAGAAGACTGGTACCGATACTGACGTAAGAGTCAGGAAAGCCTCCTATTAGGGGTACAGTGTTACTTTTTGACTATTTTCCCATCCAATGGAAATAGGATGAGCCGGAAGACTGAAGAGACAATGGCGGTCATGGCATAAGACCAACTACGACCAAGCAATAGATTATAGTCGAGATGGTGTTCTACGACTTCAATGTCCACGTTTACCCTTTTCCCACTCAGAGTGATGGGAAAGATAGCAAGGTAACCTTTTGGGAGGAATGTGTGGCCATCGAAAGATTTGAGGGAATTCGACGGCGGTGTTAAGGTGGGAGAACCTAAATTGAGCTAGCAAGCTTGTGACATAACGCAGGTCGAAGCACCTTCATCTATGACAGTGCGATGGATTGGTCTCCCTTTCGACACAACCTACACCCAGAATGCGAGTTGGTGCATAAGGCAAGGTTTAGATTTTTCCATATCAAAGATAGCTAGCATGGAATCCTAGGGGTCTATTCCACCAATGGCCGAAAGCAAGGCTTTCCTTTGTGCTGGATAGGTTTGTAATACTTCGAGAGCAGACATAGCTGATAGTTCCTGCACCAAATCTTCTACAATGTTGTAGTTTTGGGCTGCACGTGCAGAGGTGTTATGAGTCGTGCGTCGAAGTGTCCCTTTGGGCGGACGAATCACGGGGTCAGCAGTAGGCCGTTCGATATGCAAATCATTAGGCGGCGATGGATTTGAACTAGTACTAGGTTCTTAAGCATCTATGGTAGGATTTCCATAAAGCTTGGTTCGAGTTTGAAGTTCAACACTCTCAATGCCATAAATGGCAAATGGTCCTTCGCCGGAAGGATATGAACCACAATTGCCCCGTTAATGGGGTTGTGGCAGATTGTCAACCATGTGTTGATGTTGCTGCTGTTGATTAGGGAAATGATTATGAAGAACGATAGGTGTTCACCTAGAATCTTTGTTGGCAATAAAATCGGTGCATTCTTGTAGCCGAGGACATTTGTATGTCAAGTGGTCCTCCGCACAGATCTTGCAAGGAAATTTCATGGGTTTATCCTTCCCTTTGTCATTTTTGGTAGCGTTTTTCTGATTAGGGTTATTCTGATTATCTGATTGGTCTTCTGAAGAATATGGATTTTTCTTGTTTTTCTTATTTTTGCCAATAGGCTTTTGTGAGGTTTGCACAGAATTTACCTCAGCAGTGGGAAGAGTAGTCATTTGGTGAGGGGCGGTGGCAGCTGAAGATGGTTGGGTAGCTTGCCCCCGAGACTGCTTTGTGGCTACGCCAGAGATCATGCCAATGAGACCATCGGCATGAGCTCCATTTTTCTGAGTAGCCGAAGGATTTGGGTTACCAGGGGCATTGGGGAGAAAATCATATAGCGTGCCAGATTGTGAATAGATTAAATCAAAATGCTGGGCATGACGAAAGCATTGATCTTCTGTAAGCGCACCTGAAAGGCCAATGGTTTTAGAGATGTGGGGTAAGAGAGACTTGCAAAACCAATTGGCTAAGAGATGATCCGAAATTGGTGCTTTGAATAGCCTCCTCCTACATCTCCATTCATGAATGTGATCGGAGATGTGGGTGGTGGTGTCTTGGCACAACGAGGTTAATAGTTCCGTTCTGGTTTCAAATCTAATTGGTAATTGGAAGTTCTTTAAAAACTCCATCGCTAAAGCACCAAACGTATTGATGGCGGCGCATGGCAATTCAATGTACCACTTGGCAGCATTTCCTGTAAGCGTGTGGGGAAACAGTCGATGCCGGACACTATCATCCACCATGGAATTGGATATAGACCATAGATGAAAGGTAGTGATGTGTGCGGCTAGGTCATCCCCTTGTTTCCTGTCGAACTTCGGGATGTCAGAAGGAATTTTATGCGGTACTGGAGGCCATAGTGGGTTGTGTTTGATGGGATCGTTAGTCAGTTTATGGATATCGGGGATGTCCAAAGCTGCCAAAAATGGAAATTGTGGATTTTCCCCCGAATCTAACCAAGTCAGTATGGGCTGACTACTTAGACCATAGGGTCCACCCATCAATGTGTTACCAGGAGGATAAGTAGGACTTTGGTAAAAAATTCCTATAGGTGGAGGAGTAGGGACATACAGTTGCTGTCCATAGGGCATTTTGTATTGCGGGGCGAACGGTTGGTTTCCCCCAGTATAAAAGTGCCCTCCCATTCCAGATGGAGCTTGGGGTTGGTTATTCCAAATGGATGCAATAGAGTTTCTCGGAGGCATGCTACTACTTGCATATTTTGGCAACTACATAGACCCTACACCTATATTTGAACCACTTAAGGGAATATTATTGATAATAGGCTGTCTTATTTGTCCTAAGGATTGCAGAGGAAGTGAAATGTTCCCTGCTACGTGCGTGCTGGTGACACTGTCCCCTGGTATAGTGGCCAAGGGGTTTGAACTCAACAGAGGGTTCCAACTGAAAGGGTTTCTAAAAGGCACCGAAGTATTCATACTCGTGGGAGGAGCAATCGTGGGTCCCAACGTGGTCACGGTAGGAGTAGATCCCAAAGGATTCAGTGAGCTACTGATAGTTGTGATGACCATCAGGTTGGGATTAGGTATATTTTGACTACTGGGGTTACCGAGTAATGGCATAGAACTGACCACCGGCAGGGAGGATGGTGGCGAACTTGTGATTGTTGCCATTGGCATCGACCCTGTTGATGCTGGTGGTGAAATGGATGTTTGTGCGGCCGAAGACATATCTTGGCGTGGTGGAATATGAACTATCACAGGCCCTAATGGATCAGTGAGTGGAGGATTGTAATTAGGTACAACCCCTTCTGTGAAAGGGTCCTCTGGAAATTCTGTATGATATGAGGCTATGTGAAAATCGAGATTAGTTAGTGGAGACTAATTGTTTGGTCAATTTAGTGTGTCCTAAATTGCTGCATTTAATTGTCAATCCGGGAATCGTAAGCTGATGAAGTGCGGCGCACTATATGTGCAAGATAAACTCTTTCTTAACTTTTTGTCGTTTGTGGTCTTTCTAAGGTAAAATGGAAATTCTAAAGTGAAAAACAAGCTTGGTTATATTTATTCAAGGAAGTGATATTCCCTATAATGATTTACCAATCTCGAAACTTTAAAAACAAATTGAAATTACAATGACAAAAGAAAGTAAAAGTGTACTGCTGAAATGAAAAGTGCTGCTAATCTAATGAATCAAAACAAGAAACTAGTGAACATGAAAACTAAACTATTCTTGCTGCCAACTGAACACAAAATAAACTATGCTTATGGAAATTCAAAATTGCAATGAAATGAATCTAAATCAGATTACATCAATTCATTTTCTGACCCTTCATCATTAGACCAGCTATGACTTGCGGAAGTAATCATAAACAACTTGTGTAACTGATTATTTAATTTGCAGAAAGTAAACTAATACTAAAACATACACACATGATTCAATCCCTCGCCATCAGTCCAGCTGTGGCTTTCGGAGGCAACTGAAGATGTCATACATGATTTAATATATCTAAGTTTGCAGAAAAGAAACTAATACTAAACTACACACATGATCTAATCCTCGCTATCACCCAACAGATGGAGTATAAATCAAGATGTCATACATGATTTAATATATCTAAATTTAAAAGAAACTAATACTAAACTACACATTTCATCATGCAGCCCCTCACCATCGGTGCCCAGCTCGTGGCTTTCGGAGGTAACTGAGGACACTATGAGCGCTTAATATATCTACTTTTGCGTAAAAGAAACTAATACTAAACTACACATTTCATCTTGTACCCTCACCATCAAATTCAAATTTCGTGGCTTTCGGAGGTAACCGAGGACACTATGAGTAGTACTTAATATGTCTAATTTTAACTACCGAATCGCATAAGCAAACCGAATTGTACAAAACAAGACTCGAAATTAAACAAAAGCTATAGAAAGAAAAACTAGCATCGTAATAACGTTAGTTTCATATCATTAGCAAAAATACTATGAACATGCCCCGGGCTGTCTACCTAAAACCTGCACAAGAAAACTGATCAGTGATTCAACAATCATAAAAAACATAAAAGACAGGAATGCAATGGAAATTATAGAAATGTATGAACAGAAATGAAACAATTATGAAATATGAACATGTAATGAATTATGATACAATGAATTTTAAAGAAATGAAATGAAATATATATACATTAATACACAATCCCCACGATAGGCCCTCTACATGTACTTCCGTGCGATTTCCTCAAACACTTAATTATAAAACAGTAGTTTTCTCACATTAAAAGGCAATTAAGGCATCGGTAGTATTACGGGTTGAGGCAAACAGACCTACCACAAAGCTAACATAACAGAGTACGCACATCAACTATCAACTAACAACTCAACAACTAACCCTACGTGCGTATGCAAACGCTCTATATAAAGCAATAAACTGTAACTGTCTCCTGAAGTTTATGATAGCAGCCAGCACGTAGACCACTAAGGCCACGGATATAGGAGTATGGCCATGTTGGAAAACGGATCTATGGAAGGTGGGCGCTTGAATTCAACTCCTGAACTTTGCACAGATGTCAATTAACCTCCGCAAGCTTAGAAACGGCCGTATGGATGTTTATATGCCACGAAACAGAGTCCAGCCGACATAGAACTCCATAGTTGACTTCCACGTGGATGGCTTTGACCGTGGCTTTCTTTGACGAATTTACTTGAACCAATAGGACACGAACCATGTCCTCGTCATTCCTAGCTTGCCCATGTGGCTCGTTTCCTTCGTAGACACCTGTAGCATAGATATCCACAAAATAGCTGCGGAAAGTTGCAGCAGCTGCGGAAAGTGGCAAGTTTCCGCAGCTGTATGAACAAAATCTAAATCAAATAGAAAACACAAAAACATAATTAACAACCATGTTAGATACCCTTTTGCACATGATATTGACAATTTTGGAGGTTTAGGTGAGTGAAAAAGATATGGAAAAGTGTATGGAAAAGAGGCAAATTCGGGACTCAACATACCCCCACTTTGAAGGTGTTGCATGTCCTCATGCAACCAAAATTTTGACACTCTTTGTTCAATTCATGTGCCTTGATACTTCAGCCAACACATCTAACCCCCTTCTCTTCTTCTTTGGTACTGCCATCATTCTGGGTTTCTTCATGAGGCACCTGAATCTGATATTCACAAGTGCTCTGCTCAATTTTTGGCATTTCCTTTTTAGCTTCTTATTTTTCTTTTGCCAAATACCCAAATGTAACATAGTATTGTCATGGATAATCTTGTCCAATTTGCCTTGCTCTTTGAGTGTTTCATTTTCATTTTTGATATGCCGATTCAAAAGCTCAAGCTCAAAAATCTCTTGTTTTAATGACTGAACCAAATCATCCTGCAATGTATGAGGCTGAATAGAAGAGGTACTTGGGCCTGTGGCTGCCTTCTCCAAGGATTCTATATAGTCATACACCTCCTGCTGTTTGGGGTCTACTTCCGGTGTCTTTTTCATTGGGCTGTCCCCAAAGTGTTGCAAGGGAGAACTATGTTCAAAATCTGGCTGAGGAGAACTTTCATCAATATTTTGCTGAGAATTAGATGGAGTATGCTCATTGTCTGATTGGGAGTGAAAGGAGTCAGGTTCACTAACTGACTGAAATGGACTATGGTCAGTTGGAGACTGTTCTGATGTCTCCTCACCCAAATCAATGAAATGAGGACCTTTAATTTGTGTTTTTCTCAGTTTTCCCTTAAGCCTGCTCCTTCTCCTCACATGCTGTGGTACACTACCCTTTTGTTCTTGTTTTCCTGTTTTTGCCTTCTTGGATAGAGATGACTGTTTTTGGAGAAAAATTAATCTTTCAGATAGAATTTGGTGATCTTCTTCTTCAGAAGAAGAAGTTTTATGGACAGCCTCAATAATTTCTTTTTCTTTTGGTATTGTTGGCTGCTTAGCTTTAATTTCCTTCTTCTTCCTTTTTACCAATCTCTCTTCCCTATCATTTTTCTTCATAGTAGTAGTAGAAGTATCTTGGATTTCATCTACTGTTCTTTTCCTTCTACTTCTCCTTGCTGTGCTAGCTGCGGGAATTTCCTGTGTAGGAGCAACTTGGGTTTCATCATTCATTTTCTTTCTTCTACTCCTTCTAACTGGATTACCTTCAGGAATTTCCTGAGGTTCTTCAAAGAAGTTTCTAACTAGGAATTGTTCCCATGTATCTTTTCTTTCCTTTAGTTCCTTTTCAATCAGAATTTTTATAAGCCCATGGTGATATAAATGAGGCTCTACATCTCCTAGATGTTTTTGCACAGTCACAGCCATTTTCTTCAAGCTATTGAATAGGAAATAAGGAAGATTGAGAGTTTGGTTTTCAAGAAAATTCATCAATAGCCTAGTATGATACATGTACATAGAGCCAAAACGGCCTTCACATGTAATAAATTTCTGAACAATGAGTAATAAAGTGGCCCATTCATCTTTTATTGCATGCACAGGGATTCCTCTTTTGAAAACAGTGATATCCATACCTTGATTTCGGAGGATTGTTCTCCATGCCTCATCACTGATACTTTTATTTTTGAACCAACATTCTCCTTCCTGAAGAAGCTCGGTGGCTGCTGCTATTGATGCTTCATTGACCAAAAACTTGAGGTCTCCCACTTCTGCTTCCGAGCCATCAAATGATCTTGCAAACGCTTTGGTAACTTCTCTGTGGTAACCCCTGAATTTTTGAATAAAACGCAGCCATTTAGCTCTCCTCAACATCTCTTTTGCTTGTGAAAATCCCTCTACAAACTTCGGTCCTTCCGGCTCTGCCCTCAATAATTTTCCCATTTTACTTCTCTGTGCTTCACAGGCTTGCCTCTGTGAGGGTTTAAGCGGAAATGGAACAATGGAATACACAGAATCTAGCACAATACTGTGGGGATGTTATCACTAAACGGAAATGAACACCATAAACAGAATGGAATACGACTGTGGGTGGATATACGGGAATGAGAGTGAGCAAAAGGAACGGAATGGAGTGTAACAAGGAGTGAGAATGAGTAGAGTGGGGTTTTGTACACACAACAGAGACACGACAAAGAGGTTAACAAAGTATAATGCATTCGGCCGCATTTTGAATTTTGGTGGCTGTGTAATAAATATAAACACGTTTCAATCAATGATTATGAAGTTATGCGGCTTGTAAGAGTCCTTTTTCAACTCAAATACGTATCATTATCTACGGTGGGATATTTAAACATGAGTGAGAGTCGGAATTTCAATAATGAAATCGTTTGTGAATAAATGCAAGAGGATAACATAGAGATCGTGGAAGGTTACGGGACTGTCAATACAATCATTGTGCGTTATGGGTAGAGCTCATAGTTTAAAATTACATAAAAATGTGTTTTTCGATACTATTTGAAATAAACTTTATTCATACCTTTGGAATCCTTGCTTTTGCCTTTGGTCTTCAACTGATTGATCTTCATTAGTGTCTTGAATGTTCCATTGATCCTCTCTCCTGCATTTTATTTCATAATTTATGAAAATAACAACTAACTGTACATTCTTTTTGAAAACAGAGTAGTAGTAGCTGCGGAATTTGCTCCTAGCTGCGGAAACTGGAGTCAGCTGCGGAAACAGATGTCAGCTGCGGAAACTGACACAGCTATTACTTGGCTGAAATAGAAATGAACAAGTGACAAATGAACAGGTGGAAATGGTCATAAAAATATTTTTATTGATGGAATGGATGGAATGAAGTGGAATGAAGTGAAATGAAATGAAATGAAATGAAACGAAGTGGAATGAAATGGAGTGAGTGGTGAGATGAAATGAAATGAAAGACAGATTTTTTTTGGAAAATATAGAGTGTCAGGTGTCCCTGATTTTCACCCCATATTTTCTGTATAAGACTGCCAATCAATGATTGGTTTTCAGGCTTATACCATTTTTTTTTTTTATTTTTATTTTTTTTTAACTTGAAAAACAAAAGCTAGCCTGGTAGAGAAGAAGAATTCTTCTGTACCAGTCTGATTGCAGAACTTTCTTGAAACAACTTAATAAAATCCTCTTTAGAGAGTGGCTTATGATAAACTTTCAATCTATGGCCATTCACTATAAGAGGAGTTTGAAACTCATCAGTGGTCTTGATTCTTACAGCTCCATTGTTAAAGATCTTGTCAATCTCATATGGCCCAAGCCAATGAGTCTGAAATTTCCCTTGAAAATCTTTAAACTTGGAGTCAAATAACAATGCCCAATCTCCTTCTTGAAACTTTTTCTCTTTGATATATTTGTCATGCCACTTAGTTCTTTGATATTGAACTAGATCAGTTCTTAGAATTGCTTCTTGTCTGATCTCATCTAGCTCATTCAATCGCTCCATTCTATGCTTTTGGGCTTCTGATAAGTCCATCCCCAACTGAACTGCTATCTTGAAGGTCTTGACTTGGAATTCAATGGGGAGCAAGACTTCTTTCCCATAAACAAGTTCATAGGGAGAATGTCTTGTTGTATTCCTCCATGTAGTTCTGTAGGCCCACAAGTCTTCTGGAAGCCTTTCTGCCCAATCTCTTCTATGTAGATGAACAGTTTTGGTGATGATACTTTCAAGAACTTTGTTTGTGGACTCCACTTGACCATTTGCTTGTGGATGGTAAGTAGTAGATCTTCTGTGCTTGATTTTGTATTCTTCCATCAACTTCTCCACCAAATTTGATGTGAATTGGCTCCCCTGATCTGTTACAATTTCTCTTGGAACACCAAAGTGAGTAAAAATATCCTCATAAAGAAAATGAACAACTGAATTTTCAGTAGCAGATACTAATGCTTTAGCTTCTACCCATTTAGTAACATAATCAGTGCAAACCAATATATACTTCTTTTGCTTTGATGGTGGATTAATAGGTCCAATGAAATCTAAAGCCCATTTTTCAAAGGGTTCAATGAATACCTGTGTTTGTAGTGGCATTTCATTTGAAAGGGTAGGTTTCCCTACTCTTTGGCAGCTATCACACCTTTTGACATATTGTTTTGCATCTTTGAAGAGAGAAGGCCAATAATATCCCAAGGAAAGGATTTTATAGGCCGTCCTTTTGTCCGCAAAGTGTCCACCGCATGGTTCATCATGACATGCCTTAAGAATATCAGGCATTTCATCTTCCCTGACACATCTTCTGATCACAATATCTGGCCCTGTTTTAAACAATTCGTTAGAAATCCATGAATATCTTGAACTCTCCTGAATAATTTTTCGTTTTTCTCTTGGAAATAAATGTGAAGGTAGTTTCCCTGTAACCAAATAGTTAGCAATATCTGCATACCAAGGGGTCTTAATAGTTACTGCAAACAAATATTCATCAGGAAACTGATCTTCTACAGGAGAATCGTCTTTAGTATTCTGAATCCTAGACAAGAAATCAGCTACTGTATTCTGTTTTCCTGGTCTATCCAACACAGTAATATTGAATTCTTGCAAAAGTAAAAGCCATCTTGTCACTCCGCCATTAGTAACAGGTTTGTTCATTAAATATCTAATTGCAGAATGGTCAGTATGAATAAAAGTTTCATAGCCTGTTATGTAATGTCTAAACTTATTAATTGCATGAACAATAGCTAAGAACTCTTTTTCAGTCACAGTATAGTTCAACTCTGTGGGAGTCAAATTTTTACTGGTGTAATAAATGGCATAAGGAATTAAATCTTTTTTACCCAACACAGCTCCAAGAGCTGTATCTGAAGCATCTGTAGAAATATGGAAAGGAAGTTTCCAATTTGGTCCTCTCAAGATAGGTGCTTCAGATATTCTTGTTTTCAAAGTTTCAAAAGCCGATTGACAATCAGGATCCCATTTAAATTCACAGTCTTTTGTAAGCAATTTGAAGAGTGGAGATGCAATTTTAGTGAAGTTTTCTATAAATCTTCTATAGTAACTAGTAAATCCTAGAAAACTTCTAACATCTCTTTGACAATTTGGAATAGGCAACTTGGAGATGACTTCAACTTTTGATCTATCAACCTTAATCCCATCTCCTGAAATATGATGTCCTAAAACAATCCCTTCAGTAAACATCATAAAGCATTTTTCATGACTTAACGAAAGGTTTGTTTCTTTACATCTTATGAGAACTTTTTCCAAATTTTCTAATGCCTCTTCAAATGAATTACCATAAACTGTAAAATCATCCATATAAACCTCTACACAATCATGGATTAGATCAAAAAAAATTCCTAGTACTGCTCTTTGGAATGTTGTTGGTGCATTACATAACCCAAAAGGAAGCACTCGGTAGGCAAAAGTTCCCCATGGACAAGTAAATGTGGTCTTATCTTGATCTTCAGGTGCTACCTGAATTTGATTATAGCCACTAAAACCATCCAAAAATGAAAAGTACTTTTTACCCGCTAATGTATCTAATACCTGATCGATAAAAGGCAAAGGAAAGTGATCCTTCAAAGTTGCTTTGTTCAATTCCCTGTAATCAATGCATACCCTCCATTTACCATTCTTTTTAGGTACTATAACCAAAGGAGAAACCCATCGGCCATCTGAAATTGGATAAATGAAGTTTACATTGAGAAGTTTTTGGAGCTCTTCTTTCACTATCTCCCTAAGATTTGGATTCATCCTTCTTTGAGGTTGTCTGATTGGTCTACTGTTTTCCTCAATATAGATATGATGAATGCAAGTCTTAGGATCAACACCCTTCATGTCAGTATACTCCCATGCAAATGTAGTAGAGTGTTTTTGCAAGATTCTGGTTAGTTCTTCTTGTTGTGACTTCTCCAGATGTTTGTTAATGTTCAATGTATTTTCTGGAAAAATCTCAATAGCAGAATTACCAAACTCTTCCATAGAGTAGAGAGACATTTGTCTTGATGATAAATATTCTATGTCAGATTCCAACTGAAATTGTGTGGGGTCATATTCTGAAGTTATCTCAAAATTTTCTAATGTGTTCAGAATTTGACTATCCTCACTAATTTCAGAAATGGTAAAGACAGGTTGTATAGTGTTCTCACCATCGACCCATTCATTGTCTCCTATTTCTGTAATTGCTCTTGCAGGAGGATACAAATTGAATTTCTTTGTCGAATTACCATTAGAAATGTACATGTCTCCAGATCTACAACTAATAAAAGCATCAGCTGTGGCCAGCCAAGGTCTTCCTAAGATAATTGGATGTCCTCCCAGATTACTTTTGGGAGTCAAAATCATAAATTCTACTGGATATTCCCAAGAATCTAAGGAGACTGAAATATCTTCTAATACACCATCTGGTTTAATAACCGATCGATCTGCAAGTTGCAATAAAGTAGGTGTAAAAAGAAGGTTAGGAAGTTTTAACCGTTCCATAGTCTGTCTACTCATAATGTTGATAGCAGCCCCTAAGTCAATCAATGTGTTTGGAATTTCTATCCCATTTATATGTGTCTTGACAATTGGACTTCCTGGATCTACATACTTCTGCATGGTAATTTTTCCCATCATAATATCTACAATCTTTCCTACCAGGTGGATTCTTCTTGTGTCTTTTAGTTTCCTTCCCGGTCTTTTGAAACTCAACTCCTTTATGGTTTTTGCTAGAATAGGAATTTCTCGAATGGCTTGTAGCAATGGAATCTTGATACAAACATTCTTCAATTCATCTAGAAAGTCATAGTTAGGCAACAAGATTTGTTTTTTCACCCCCTTATCAATTTGTAGTCTTTCCGGAAAAGGAGGTGTAGATGAAGATACAGGTTGCTCAACTATAGGAGTTGTGGATGTTAGCTTTTCTTTCTCTTTTTGAATTTTTGAATTTTGAAGAGATTCTTCCTCAGAACCCTTATTGACTTGAAGAGAGTCCTCCTCAGAGGTATCTTGCTCTTGAATGTCTATAGAAGGTTTTTCTAAAACTCTACCAGATCTGAGTTGTACATCGTGGAGAGGAACAATCATATAGGTAGGAAATTGTTGTCCTTCTACCATATAAGTAGTTTGAGGATTCTTATTGTTAGGATTTGGCAATGGTTGAGCTGGAAGTTGATTTGTCTTCTGTTGGTATGGGAGCATGAGTTGAGGATTTGTATTTTGTTGAGAAGGTTGTTGTTGTGGAAATGGCAATGAAAGTTGTGGATTTGGGCTTGGAAATTGTGGAGATTGTTGATTTTGAAAAGATGGAGGATATTGATAAAATTGAGCAAATCTCCCATAAGGATTTTGCATCCCCTGTACCCATGGCTGATATGAATTTTGATGTTGGGGCCAAGGTTGTTGCCAAGGATTCCAATTTGGTGGGGTTTGAAGATTCATAGGGTTATTAAACCCTTGAGATTGTTGTCCTTGCCAAGGTCTCCTTGCGACAAAACAGAGAGATTCTACTGAATTTGGATCTTCTTGAAAAACAGCTTTGAGTCCAGGGATTGAAGGACAATCCTTGATCTCATGATTCTCTGAGAAAATCATACATGTTTCTACAACTTTTGCATCCAAGGTACATTCCCTTAAAGCATGTTTCTTTCTACATTTCGGACAAAAGATGGCTAAAGCATCTGTTTCTGCTTTCTGCTTGTTTTGGATTTTAGGGGTGTCTAGTTGTTCACTAAGACTCCCTAAGATATCAGTTTTAAACTCATCAAGCATATTACCAATCTCTGCCCTACTTACTGATCCAGTTGCAGATTTGTTAGCCCTAATAAGAGAAGAATCCCTAGGCCCTTTTCCAGTTTTATATTTTCCCCTTGAGAGATGGATACATAGTTTTGTTATATCATGAAATGGAAGTTGAGAAATGTCTCCTTTCCCCATCATGTTTAAAATGTCTATCCATTCATCTCTAATGGCTTTTAATAGGAGGGCTTTCAAGGTTTCATTATCTAAGTTGCTCATCTTCGCTCTTTTCAAGTTGTATTGAAATCTTTCAATTAAGTCTTCCAAATTTTCATCTTCTTTTTGCATCATTTTGAATACCTCATCCTTGTGATTGGTGGGCATACAATAGTCCAAGTATCTATCCAAAAATGTTTGTTTCATATCATTCCAAGTCCCGATAGATTGAGTGGCTAATCCCATGAACCATTTCAGAGCAGATCCCTTCAATGTTGAAGGAAACAGTTTGAGTTTTTGAGAATCTTCCATATAGTCATAAGTTCGGCACACTACTTCAAACTCAAACAGAAATGTTTCAGGATCCTCACTTCGTAATCCATAAAATTTAGGGAGAACAGATGGTGAGATATTTTTCATTGTTGCATGATTTTCCTCATCAACTATAGGGAATCCAAGAAAATTGTCCCTATTTCTACCGTTATTTCCTTCACCATTGTTATCTTCATTATCTCCTCCTCCTCTACCTCCACCTCTATTTATTAATTCCTCTGCCATGATAGTTTCTTTAGAGTCCTTATAGTCCTCTAGTTCTTCTACCAAGGAAGGATGAGAGAAAGTCTCTTTGTTTTCTAAATGGGTTTTAGTAGGTGGTATAGGAGAATCCTCTAATTCAGCTGTTCCTTGACTTCCAAAAATCTTAAGGCTAGGGGTAGATGGTGGTGAATCTGGTCTATGCCTTGAAGAAGATGGAGTTATGAAAATCGAACTCTTGGCTTTAGCTATAAACCTTCCCCAGAATCTCTTGCTCTATGCATGTCATTTTTTTTATTTTTTAAAAAGTTGGGCTAATAATTCTCTTTCTGATCTTCCAGATCACACTAGGTGCAAGAAGAGAGCATACTTAAGAAATTACTAAACCAATAACTCTCTTTTCTGATCCTCCAGATCACACTAGGTGCAAGAGGAGAGCATACTTCAAGAAGTTATCAAGTTTTCCTTCTTTTATGATTTTATGTTTTTTTTTTTAAGAAATTGGCTACCTAGTTACACTTCCCCGGCAACGGCGCCAAAATGTTTGGTCAATTTAGTGTGTCCTAAATTGCTGCATTTAATTTGTCAATCCGGGAATCGTAAGCCGATGAAGTGCGGCGCACTATATGTGCAAGATAACCTCTTTCTTAACTTTTTGTCGTTTTTGGTCTTTCTAAGGTGAAATGGAAATTCTAAAGTGAAAAGCAAGCTTGGTTATATTTGTTCAAGGAAGTGATTTCCCCTATAATGATTTACCAATCTTGAAACTTTAAAAGCAAATTGAAATTACAATGACAAGACTTGAAAGAAAGTAAAAGTGTACTGCTGAAATGAAAAGTGCCGCTAATCTAATGAATCAAAACAAGAAACTAGTGAACATGAAAACTAAACTATTCTTGCTGCCAACTGAACACAAAAGAAACTACGCTTATGGAAATTCAAAATTGCAAGGAAATAAATCTAAATCAGATTACATCAATTCATTTTCCGACCCTTCATCATTAGACCAGCTATGACTTGCGGAAGTAATCATAAACAACTTGTGTAACTGATTATTTAATTTGCAGAAAGTAAACTAATACTAAACCATACACACATGATTCAATCCCTCGCCATCAGTCCAGCTGTGGCTTTCGGAGGCAACTGAAGATGTCATACATGATTTAATATATCTAAATTTGCAGAAAAGAAACTAATACTAAACCATACACACATGATTCAATCCCTCGCCATCAAACCATACACACACATTCATCAATCATCATCTAAATTGGGTTTTATAAATCAAGATGTCATGCATGATTTAATATATCTAAATTTATAAAGAAACTAATACTAAACTACACATTTAATATGTACCACCACCGCCTAGCCGCTTATAACCGAGACACGGTGAGCGCTTAATATATCTACTTTTGCGTAAAAGAAACTAATACTAAACTACACATTTCATCAGCGTGTACCACCATCAGTCCAGCTGTGGCTTTCGGAGGTAGCTGAAGACACTATGAGTAGCATAATATGTCTAATTTTAACTACTGAATCAGATAAACAAAACTGAAATGCACAAAACAAAACTGAAGTTAAACAAAGACTGTGAAAGAAAACTAGCAGCAGAATAATGTCAGTTTCATATCATTAGCCAAAATACTATGGAAATGCCCCGGGCTGTCTACCTAAAACCTGCACAAGAAAACTGATCAGTGATTTAACAATCATAAAAACATAAAAGACAAGAATGCAATGGAAATTATAGAAATGTATGAACAGAAATGAAACAATTATGAAATATGAACATGTAATGGATTATGATACAATGACTTTTAAAGAAATGAAATGAAATATATATACATTAATACACAGAACCTCGGCTGAGCAGGGGCCCTCTACGCAGCTCTGGTATGATCCTCAAACACGAATTAAGTTATAGAACAGAGTTTTCTCACATTAAAAGGCAGTTCATTACAGACTGGTAGTATTACGGCTCAAGGCAGCGTAATCACTACAAAGCTAACGTAACAGAGTATGCACATCAACTATAAACTAACAACTCAACAACTAACTCTACGTGCGTATGCAAACGCTCTATATAAACAAATAAAATGTAACTGTCTCCTGGAGTTTATGATAGCAGCCAGCACGTAGACCACTAAGGCCACGGATATAGGAGTATGGCCATGTTGGAAAACGGATCTATGGAAGGTGGGCGCTTGAATTCAACTCCAGAACTTTGCACAGATGTCAATTAACCTCCGCAAGCTTAGAAACGGCCGTATGGATGTTTATATGCCACGAAACAGAGTCCAGCCGACATAGAACTCCATAGTTGCCTTCCACGTGGATGGCTTTGACCGCGGCTTTCTTTGACGAATTTACTTGAACCAATAGGACACGAACCATGTCCTCGTCATTCCTAGCCTGCCCATGTGGCTCATTTCCTTCGTAGACACCTGTAGCATAGATTTCCACAAAATAGCTGCGGAAAGTTGCAGCAGCTGCGGAAAGTGGCAAGTTTCTGCAGCTGTATGAACAAAATCTAAATCAAATAGAAAACACACAAACATAATTAAAAACCATGTTAGATACCCTTTTGCACATGATATTGACAATTTTGGAGGTTTAGGTGAGTGAAAAAGATATGGAAAAGTATATGGAAAAGAGGAAAATTCGGGACTCAACACTACTCTTCCGCAGAAAGCACAAGTTCACCAAGTTTCAGTTCTTCCTTAATAGTTAAAGGAGGTAGACCTTGTTATCGTCGAGACTGACGGCGTGGATCGGAGGATGCCATGGTGACCTGTTTATTTTTAACAAATTTTAATTGTGATGTATTATAAAGTCTCAATGACAGTAACCACACACCTAAAAAAGAAAAAAAGGACACTCTAAAATCAATCAGCAAGCAGTCATAATAGGGTGCCCTGTCTGAGTACTACCATTCGCTAGTGATGAAATCCAGTATCACAATAGTATACAGAGAGGGTTGGTCAAAAGTACAGTTATGGTCACTCTAGAGCTTCGCCCAAACCTCAGACAATAGGTGTAAGCACTCTCATGAAGATGAGTACCCTCCTAAAGACCGAAGACAGAGTGGGTCCGTCTATTTCAGGTACCAGGACAGCCCATCCCAGTCACCTTGTGTAAGTCCCTAAAAAGTATGGCCACTAAAGATACCTCAAATCACAGACATCATCAGGGGGGTCCACAATCAAGGACAGTGTGCTATATGGGCAGAATACCTAGATCCCAGATCTAGTTTCGACATCCCCAAAGGGAACCCCAATATATAACACACCCACTGGAGGCAGTCGAAGGCGAGCTACCTTCTTGTGCACCCAAGTGTTGTCTCGCGCTGAGCTCCGGTAAAGGAACGGTCCCAATAATATGAGTGCAGTAGGATTTCGCTTGTTAATGACTCTAGTTTCAAGTTTTGAGATCTTGAGTGATTTTCTCATTATACTAACCTAAGATCCTACCCTGAACTACTGCTTGTGTGAGCTCAAAAAAAGAGTAATGTGATTGATTTTATTATCGCTTGATTCTTAGTGTACTTGATTATTAGTCTTGTGGAGGGGGAGTGGACGTATGAAATGTAATGAGACTCTGACTCAAGAAACCATGCGAAATATGCTCTAAATATTCAATTCTATGAAGAGTATTTCTACAAGGAGAGGTTTCTTTTCAACATCCATGCACTAACATTCAAATAGAACAGTTCAACTTTAAAGATTCAGACTTCTATCTACCTCTTTTTAACAGTCTATGAACTGAAAAATTTAGAATAAACTCAGCTAGATGCAAAAAAAAAAAAAATTCTTCTCTAAAAAGTAAATTCTTTTGACACTGACTTTTCAAACAAGAGTAACAAACAGAAATGCCAGCTTAGTAGACAAGCACATGGATTCATTCAAGGAGAGATACTGATGGCCAAAAACTCTGCAAATAAAACACAATCACAACAGTGAAAAAAACGTTTTGGCTGAGTAACGCACTGTCTCTGAGTAAAGACAACGTTAATCCAGAGACTAACGCACTGTATTTAAGAAGAGGCAGCATTATAACACACTGGAAAACCTATAGAGATAGTGTTAGCCAGGCTAAATTTCTTCATATGGTCAAATAGAAACAGGATTGAACTCTGCGAGCTTTTGACATGTCTACTGGGCATAAGAATTGGTCGGAAGGGTCTGTGAATAGAAGAAAGAAGAAAGGAGGGAAGAAATAGTCCAAAAACTATGGGGAATCTCCCCAGCGGAGTTGCCAATTCTGCTATAGGGTAAAATGATTGGGTTGTTGGTTATCGCATATCCCTCTCAGGGCTTTCCAGTGCCCGAGGCAGACAGTAATATTAGCTATATAGTTCACAAAGACGACATATACATGTTCATATTAACTTAAACAACTTGATAGAATGAGATAGAAAATTACCTCTTTAATGATCTTAGAGTCCCTTGGAGAGCACTAGGTAGCGAAGCAAGAGTTCTTCTTCACCGGCTCCAAATCTTGGTAATGTAATCAATCAAAGCACTCGTGTAATTTCTAACATAACATATATCCTATCAATTAAGTCAATATATAATAAAAATTTAAACTATGCACATCTAAGCCATTCATCTCATGCTGTATAAGTGATTAAACAATAATGATGATATCAACGCATAGAATGGAAAAAACAGATACAGTTCTATTGATTTATGAAAAGGGAGGATTACAACCGTCGGTTGCACCAAGCCCTCCTCGGCCTTCCAATCTCTCTATCTCACAAATTTGTGATGTCTCGATCAAAAATTTCTCAATGAACCTCTTTGACCCTTGACCTTCACACTACAACAATGGTCTCTACTTCACAAGTATGCAAAACTTTAGCAATCCTTCGACCTTCAACAAAGATCCTTAAACTCCATTTTATAGGAGATGGAGAGAGCAATCATTTCCCTTCTCTTTCCACCAGTTCTGAATAGAAAAAACAAAGATGTTTCTCTAACCTCCATGCTTTTTCCTTGTTTGAGAGTTCAGTTGTTTATGGCAATGCCCAATAAGAGATCAGTGCTTTGCAGTTTCCTTTTTGTACTGACTCTCTTGTGAGAAAAATCTGGAGATTCAAATCATTGTCCGCGGGTTTTTCCTGTTTCAAACTTAAAACACGGGTAACACTGCTCTCTAGTGTAAAAAGAGCATTTCCCTAGACACTAACACAACCCATTCACAGGTCAGTTGCGTTATAACGCTCTTGTGGTTTTATAGAGAGGGGTTACCTTGGCAGAAATAGGTTTGATTTAGGTCTTTGTATTCCTTCCATATTTGTCTTCTCCTTTGAGCTGATGAGGAGGTATTTTGACCTGTAACACCTCGGGGCTTTAACCCTATGGAAGTAACATTGGTGGTTCCTATTCTGGATGGGGGGGCGAGGTACCAAACTGGAAATTCCAGCGATATGTTGGGTAACACCAGTGTTGCCAAAACCTACTGGGAAATGAAGCCAACTGGGGGATAGAGGAAGGGGGTTTGGGAGGTGGCGTAGCCTAGAGAGGCTGCCATGGCTGATGCCTCCATTTCATTACTACTTGAGTCCGTGTCCTGACAGACATTGGTGCATGATGTGGACATCATGCACACCGGGGCTCCTATGGCATTGAGCGATGCTTTAGGGATAATGGGAGGATCTCCTAGGAATGACCCTAGGATGGACGACGGTTTGAATTGGCCAGAGCCATATTCTTGGTACCGTGATATACCATCAATGGTTGTATCTACATAGGGTAGGATTACATCCGTGTTGGTTAGGGGGCACTTCTCGCTATGTGTCAGCTGATCTACTATAATGATGCGATCCTCTTGGGGGAACATCATAATGCGAAAGATGAAGGAGGCTACGACGGACATGGCATACATATAACTCCACCCAAGGAGTATGTTGTAATCCAGGTGAGTGTCCAAGACTTCAATGTCTATGTGGACCATCTTGCTGGCTAAACAAACAGGGAAATCTTGGTAGAGGCCGATGGGGGCCGAGGGGTGACTGTCGTAGGCCCGAAGCACTATGACCAAGGGTTTTAGTTTGGGAGAACCCAACTTCTATCAAATTTTTTTTGACATGATGCATGTCGATGCACGCTCATCAATGACACATCGGTGAATAGTGATATTCTGGACCGATATTGGTATTTCGAAGGTGACCATGGATGGAAGCCTAAGGGTGGCTTTGTTTAAGTCAAAATCGATCATGCACGTATCAGTAGATCGATAGCGCCTAACACAGAAATTAGGGCTTTCAGTTGCTTTGGGCATGACTGCAGTACTTCCAATACAGACAGAGCAGTGGGTGATTGAGCTAAATCGTATACGATGCTATAATTATGGGCCTCTTTGGAATAGTTACCTGCCCACCTATTAGGTCCCTTTTCCATCTTTGGCAATGGTTCTATAGGCATCTTTGAAATGGTAAAAGGTGCAGTCAATGCACTAGTACTAGCCCCTGACGTAGTGGAGTTTTGTGGGGTGTCGTAACTACGATTCCGTGTTTGGAAAAACATTTCTTCCCCAGTCATGTAAATTTCATGGCTGTTTTTCCTGGAATCGTCTAGGTTTTGTTGCTGAGTGCTGACCGTCCCTTGGTGGGGGAAAGGTTCTTTCATAACAGTGGGTGGCTGGAAAGATCCTCCTTGTCCTCGGTTACTCTGAAGCTTTTTAAGCTTAGGGAGATCGGGACAATGGTGAGTATAATGTCCGTACTCACCAAATATTGAACAAGAGTGGTTTGTTTACAGAGGTGGCCATTTTCCTTGCCTTTGGGCATTTCTTAGCACCTGGTTTTGATTCTAGAAAGGGTTTCCCTCGGCCTGGGATCGCGATGGGCATTGTTGGTTGCTGCCCCCCTATCTAGGGTTTCCTTTTGGTTTTTTTTTTCTTAACCACGTTAGGAGGGTAGTTCTCCTGATTATACTAGTGGGGTTGGTTTTGGGATGGCTACACAAAGTTCACCTATGCATTGTTTTGCGTAGGTGTGTCGTGTGCTTGGGACTGAATATAACACTATCCCTTGTTTGCACCTGGCCATTGGGGGGTAGCTCTTCCGTCAATGGTTCTTTTTGCGTACTAGGTCCTCTCAGCCAGAGGATAGGGTCTTCCTTGGTGATACGCTTGCGCCCTATTAGTCAAATCTTGCTGAGGCATGTGATGACTTTGACATTTGGGTTGAGACATGTTATGGGTAGAACTATGTGCATAACTGGGATTGTGACTACTGCTGCCTAGGTAACCTTGGGTCATTGACCCAATTAATCCGTCTGTGGTATTTGACGCGCCTGGAAATTATTGATAAGTTAGCAGGCATGGTGCGTTAGGCAGGATATTATTAATATATCCTAACTACGTATAAACCAGTTCAAGCTTCTCGGCTTTACTGATTGCCTCCTCTTTGAATGTGGTGTATTGTTGCACCACATCCTTTGAAATGTCCGCTGTCAGAGTTTTCAAGAATAAATCTAAGAGGACCCAATCATCGAGTTTAGCTTTTCATAAACTACGATGCCGCCTACATTCATGAAGATGGTTAGAGATATGGATGGCAGGGGTTTTTCTGAAATGAGTGAGTAACTCCATTCCCAAATCATGGTGAATGGGTAACTGAAAATAAGTGGGGAACACAGTAGCAAGGGCGCTAAAGGTTCCATTTGAAGCATGAGGTTGCTCCACGTACCATTTCGCAGCTTCTCCCGTAAGAGTGCATTGAAATAGCCTCAACCGAATAGTGTCATTGATGATAATATTCGATGAGAACCATAGGTGAAAGGTCATTATATGATTACCCGGGTCTTCCACTTGCTTGCCTTCAAAATTTGGTATGTCAGAAGGGAGCTTCGTGGGCATGGGAGGCCATTAAGGATCATGTGCGATGGGGTCATTTGTGAGATTTTTTAAATCGGGTAGATTTAACGCACCTAAGAAGGGTGACTGGGAGGTTGACGCCATGGCAACGTGTCAAGACACGAAGTTCTGGTTAGAATGAGGGTTAGTCTGTGACGTACCCTAATGTGTGTTTAGCTGGCTTCCCGAATGGGATGTGCTCCTCTACCCCCTAGGGGTCGAGGGGGGAGTGGTGTGCGGTGTGATGTTGGGAGGCCGACTAGGGTTCCCAACTATGGTTGCTCCAATGAAGGATGAACCAATGATAGTGGAAGTGCTACATCTTTGATGCTTGAATGGAGAAAGACCTGGAACCCCTCCCTGTAACGGGGGGAGGTCCAAAAGACGCTTGGATCGACGAGGTTTTATTGGAATCATTGGGATGCTGACGAGGTTAGGTTTTGGAAACCTTTGAGGGGATAGAATCTATGATCATGACAAATTTATGGCCACATACATAAAACAAAGCGAAAATGAAATGAATTTTTCCTTTACTTTAATCTATGTGATCAATCAAGAAAAAAAAAGGTTTTTGTTTGTTTGCACGTGATACTCAAAATCCTAGAGGACCTATGCGTCGTCACACACTCAAAACTAACTAGGCCTTGAGAATATTTCTTGCAAGTGCTAGCACAATGTCTCCTAAGAGCTAGCGACGCCCGCCAGTCAGCCGAAGAAAATCCACCAAGGTAAGGGTAGAGGGTCTGGTGCTTTCTTGCACCGTCACCTATAGGGTAAAGGATGCACTATATTTTGGCCACTAAGAACCACCATCCCACATGAGCATTCAAGTCTTGGGCTTCTTGGTAGTTAGCTAACAGTACTGAGTATCATCCAAGTCAGGTAGCCCTGACAGATACCTGCCCGCACTGCGCCTAAGCCTAACCCCCTCGAAATCGGGTCTCTACCGCATTCAGGTTTTGTTCTCCGTGGGCTTATAGGTGGATTTAAAGCTCCCTAGATACACAAATTCTATGTTTCAAGATGAATTATTATCAAGGCGGCTTATTGGATGCCTACCCCCTTGATACTAACTTAAACTATAAATTATTTTATGGCCCCTATGGGGAGAATTTATTGAGTTTTGGTTAAGTTAGTTTTAGGTGTCTTTATTTGCTTAGTGGGTGAGTGTGTGTGAGCATATGGTGAAAAATATCATAGTTTGATCATATGGATATTGGTGATCCGTTACAATCGTCCCCTAGTTAAACTATGTGATGTTGTTCCTGGCTCAAATGGAAAACATTTGCGGATAAAGGGTCGCTTTAAATTTTCCTAGTTAATCTATGTGATCAACTAAAGGGAGATAGCGATTTGTAAATATAGAGCATTCATATGCTTGCCTAGGATCACCGAATGGTGCAAAGGTAGTAGAGACTACTTTCTCTATTTGAAAATTGATCCTAGTCCCGCAATTCCTAATGCATGAATTAGACACTTCCTACACTAGAAAAGAAAACTAGCTGACATGGACTGGTTAAACTAAGTGTGCATACTAGAATTTTGCAAAAAATAGATTGTTCAGTAAGAAATGGTTAATTCACCCCCTACTTAAACTATCTGAATATTTTTGCAAAAAACCAACTTAAATGAAAACTGACTCTAAGCATATAGAAGGCAGCAAAAAGTGAGTTTCCAAAAGCTATGGGGTATCAACACAAGTGCTGGCAGATACATTAGGAGCTACCCAACACACTTCCAAGCAAAAAAATGAAAAATATAGGGAAAAAAATTCACTCTTCAATTTGCGCAGAAAACGCTCTGACAGGTGCGCTTTCCTGCATGCAGATCATTGCTAACCGCGTGCACTGCGCATCTGTTAGAAGAAATTGTTCGCAAAAATCCTGCAAGTAAAACAAAAATTAGGAGCTGCCATCTTCAATCTATCACTCCAAGTGAAGCTAGGGATTGCAAGATGGATCAGAGGACTATCATCTCGACTCCCCAGCGTAGACAAAGGTCTCCTGCAAGAGATGGAACAACCACATAAACTTGAAAACCGTTAGTGGAGTCGCCAATCTTGTGTTGATGAATTTGTCACACGGGTGTACAAAATCGCACCAGTTTAAGTTGTGTGGTCTACCCCTATAAAATATTGGTCACAGGTAGAAAGTGTTGGAGCTCAAAAGCACATAATCTAATGAAAAATATGCGAATGTATGCTAAAAAATAATCTAAAACCAAAACACAAATACATAGAAGCTATTGAAAAGTGTAAAAACGATAATAATGCAAATGATGGCTCAAGTTCCTCTTCTTATTAAACGTTTTAAAAAAGGAGAAAAACTTTTACCCACTTGCCAAAGGGCCCCTAGGTAGTGGCTCTAGGTCTTGATGCAAGGATACTGGTTGCCAAGTTCTGCCTCTGATGTAGTCTCCCTCTCTCTCTGTTGTGATGGACTAGGATTTTTGGGTGGCCAACAATCGAGTCCCCTCTTGTTCCAGCTCTGGGTCTCACACTACTAGTATTGCTTGGGAAATTTTGGCCAGCATGACAATGTGATCACCATTTCTTCATCTCTTGGTGGCTTTATATAGAGGATTTTCAAAACCTCCTTCCCTCCCTTGGTACATGATGGATGGTGACCCAAGGGAGAGGCATGATTCCATTGTGTGCTCAAATATTCTTTTGTGTGCTCACATAAGGTCTAAGAAGCGCTGGTGGTTGTCCTTAGGTGGCTTCATATAAGGAGTAACTGTCCTTTTCTTGCTTGTGGTCCCTGAAAGTGACTTTTTTCCATTTCTAGGAATGCACGCTTATCGGGAAAAAGTACACGTAGAAGGCACTCTTCTCGAAGGATAAAGCACGCAATCCAGCATTTAAGGCTATTTAAAGCCTGATTTCCTTAAAACCTTAGAGATTTTAAATACTTCTTGATTCCATAATGTTTCTGCCCAGTAAATCATTAGGCTTGGTATTTAATTAATACCCTTTTCTGCTATAAGATTTTCCAGTGTTAATATATGTTTACCCCTTTTTCAGGTTGGGATAAATTATTTACGAAAAAGGAATACCTTAGCCTATCACCACTAAGAGGTTCTCTCAGACACAATTTTCTACCTTTTCGGATCTATGAGACTACCTACGAAAAGGGACTGCTAGATTTTTCTTTTATGCTTCTTTTCAGAGTCTCTAAACATGAAAAGATGCCAAGTTCTTCCATTGTCAGACTCGTTAAAACCTAAATGACATCAGAAACTGTCACCATGACGTTACCGAGTTCCTCCTTCCTTGGGCTCATAAACCTACTAGGATGGATTTTTCTGAAGGAAAAACTTACATGACAAGCACACGCGATCCCCTTCAAGCTTGTTTCCAAAAATAATTGGGGTAGTCGCCAGCAATGATGGGGGAAAATGGAAACAGTTCTCAGTTGTGTCGGTAGTATGTTGCTCTTGAACATGACACTCATCTGCATTCATGTCGGATTGCAGACATCTCATTACGTCATTTTTTGCCTCCATGGGTTTGGGTAATCTGTTTTGACCACTCATCTACTCTTTGCCATGACATCATGACCTCAGATCCCTTGATGTCAAATACTACCAAATTCAGAGTTGTGTCGCTGATATGTTCAAGAGAAATTTACGTATGCAGTTTTCAACCTCCTTCTGATCCTCTTTTTGGTATTGATTCACTATCATCATATTCCTCTGTGTCATGTCGATGATGTGGGAAACATTATGGCCCTCCTTCAACCAGGTCACTTCCCGTCGACTTCAGCTCATTATCTAGGAAGTTTATCTAGAGACTCCCTTCTGGTACCTTGGAGCTTGCATCCTCAATAGCAAGTTCTTTGCATTCGACGATAGGTCCTCATCATTGGCCTTCGATGGAGTGATTTTGTGGGTGTTTGAAACTAGATCACTATTCAAATTCCATGGATTGTACTGGATGTACCTTGAGAGCCATTGTCATTATTGGTGTATTCTCTCGTGCCTATTAACGGATTTCATCATTGGCTGGTAATCAGGTGAATTTCTTGCATGTTCGACTTCAGCTCACATACTCTCATCCTTGAATTTGTACTTGTTTGGGTTGATATGGAGTGCAAGACCCTAGGTTTTGTCTGATGAGATCTAGGTTAGGGGATATTTTGGTTTATAATGACTATATACATGACTCTTTTCATTGGATGGCTGTGACCATACCTAAGTCTATTTTGTTTATCCTTACTGTTGGATGGTTGCGTCCATACCTAGGATCTCAATTTATATTTATGGATGGCTACACCCATGCCACATGTTCATGTATCAGAGATATCAGTTGTATTTTTACTTGCAGGTCTTCTGAAAACGGTGTTTGGTTTGAACACGTTCTCGTAAAGCATTTCCCTCCAACATTCTCCCACTTATTGTTTCCTTTCCGAAGGGGGCCACGGGAGAGCTTAGTCATAATCCCAGCTCTGCAACACCCATTGTTTCTGTACACCAGGAGAACTTCTAAGTGCTCACAGACTTTTTCAATGCATCTGCAACATTCTTCGAAGTGTCCACCATTACCAGCAACACCCTTTTATCCTCAACCATATCTCTCACAAAGTGATATTGAACATCAATGTGCTTTGTCTTTGAATGATAAGTAGGGTTCTTAGCCAAGAAAATTTCACTTGAGCTATCACAGTCTATCCTTATAGCTCGTTGCACCAACCCCATACTTGAACACAATCTCTGTAACCAAACTACTTCCTTGCTTGCATGACTGGCTGCCATGTATTCTGCCTCTGTAGTTGAAAGAGCCACTACAGACTATCTTTTACTCATCCAACTGACTGCACCTCCAAATAGGCTAAACACATACCCACTTGTAGATATTCTTTGATCCAGATCTCCAGCCCAGTCTTCATCAAAAAAACCATGTTTTCCCAACACTCTTTCCAATCTTGGTCTTCCCTGGTAGCATAAGCCATAATCACTAGTGCCACGCAAATATCTGAAAACCTGCTTCACTACTGTCCAATTCTCCTTCCCTGGGTTTGACATAAACCTGATCAATACTCCCACGGCATGTGAAATGTTTGGTCTAATACATACCATTGCATACATCAAGTTACCCACTGCACTTGCATATGGAACACGTGACATATCCCCCTCTTCTTCTTCTGTCTTAGGACACTGTTCAGCAGAAAAATTTACACCTATAGGAATAGGAACATTCACCGGTTTACTATCCTGCATATTTAACCTCTGTAATATAGTCTCGACATACTTCCTCTGGTTTAACCAGAGCTTCCTCTTTGCCCTATCTCTCTTAATTTCCATGCCCAAAATATAGTTTGCAGCACCAAGATCCTTCATGTCAAATTTGGAGAACATTTGGGCCTTCACATCTTGGATAATTTATTTGTCATTTCCAATCAACAACATATCATCCACATACAAGACAAAATAAATAACGTGGTCACCAATTAATTTAAAATAAACACAGTGATCCTCCTTTCTTTTGGTGAAGCCAAGTCCCCATATATAGGTATCAAATTTCTAATACCACATCCTTGGTGATTGTTTTAACCCATACAGAGACTTCTTTAACCTGCATATTATTTCTTTCTTCCCCTTCACCGTAAAGCCTTCAGATTGTTTCATGTAGATCTCCTCTTATAGATCCCTCTGAAGAAATGTTGTCTTCACATCCATCTGTTTTATCTCAAAATCAAATGCAGCAGCAACAGATAAAATTAATCTAATAGAAGTAACTTTGGCAATAGGAGAAAAAATATAACCAAAATCAATTCCTGGCACCTAGGAATAACCTTCTCCACCTTGCCTTATACATTCATATTCTTCTTAAACACCCATTTTCTCCCGTTGGGCTTCCTTCAAGCTGATAACTCCACTAGATCCCATGCCTCATTTTTGTGCAAGGATGCCATTTCATCAACCATGGCCTCCTTCCAGAGTTTTCCATCCTTTGAATCTATTTCCTCCCTGACAGTTCTGGGATCATCATCAGTTATAGTTAAGGCAAAACCTGAACAAAAAGTAGATGGGCTATACCTTTCTGGTTGTCTTCTTTCCCAAACTGATCTTTTCACAGCTGGAGTCTATGGCTCTTCCTCTTCTAAGTCTTCTTTTGTTGTAGATTCTGATTCATCCTCCTTTAGCTCGAACTCTATCTTCTAAGGTTCCTTTGGTAGGAGTTCAAGTTTAACAACATCTTTCACCTCTCTAAACACCACATCTCGGATGTACACAACCTTCCTTGTTTCCGAGTTCCAAATCTTGTAACCCTTTAAATGATCCTTATACCCAATAGAGATGCACCTTTCAGATTTATTATCCAACTTGGTCCTTTTCTCCTTTGGAACATGTACATATGCATCACATCCAAATACCCTCAGATGTGAAAAAGAGGGTTTCTTACCAGTCCATACCTCATGTGGAGTCTTATCATCCAACGTTGATGAAGGTGATCTATTAACCAAGTAACATGTAGTCTCCATTGCCTCTTCCCAGAATTCTTGTCCTAACTCGGTACCACTGAGCATGGTTCTTGCCTTTTCCATCAGCATTCTATTAATTATTTCTGCAACTTCATTTTGCTGAGGTGTGTATGGAGTAGTCTTCTATCGTGCTATACCACACTTCTTACAGAACTCTTCAAATTCCTTCTTGCACAACTCCCCAACATTATCTATCCTCAACACCTTTATCTTCTTCTCTGTCTGGTTTTCCACCAAAGCCTTAAATTCTTTGAATCTGTCAAAGACTTCAGATTTCTTCTTCAAGAAATATATCCATGTATTCCTTGAGAAGTCATCTATGAATGAAACATAGTACAAAGACTTACCCAGTGATGGAATCGACACAGGTCCAAACACATCACTGTGCACAAGCTCTAATATCTTGTTCACCCTCTTAGCATTAGAAGGAAAACTCACTTGATTCTACTTCCCATATACACAATGTTCACAGAAATCAAAATACAAAGAGATATTAGACATACCTTCTACCATACCATTTCCACGTAGTATCCAAAGGCCCTTCTCTCCAATATGTCCAAGCCTTTGATGCCATAGCATTGTCTTTTCTCCAGAGACCACTAGGATTTCCGCTCCACTTTCGGGAACCACAGAACTATTGCCCCCATCAATAATAGTGCTGCCCTGAAGCTTGTAAAGAGTTCCAATCTGAACTCCCCACATTAATAACAGTGCTCCACGAACCATCTTACAGGTATCTTTCTCGAACACTATTTTTACACCTGCATCATCCATCTTGCTTACAGAAATTATATTTCTGGCCAATGCAGGAATGTGCAGAACACCGGGAAGTGTTCTAATCTTTCCACCTTGTAGCTTCAGCTTGAATTTTCCACATCCGATGATTTTGGCCTTCCTATCATCCCCTAGGAAGACATCACCGCCATCATATTTCTCATACTCGTAGAACCACTCCCTATGGGGAGTGAAGTGAAAGGATGCACCCGATTCAATCAACCATGACTCATGATCTACATGTGTATTTGAAGAAGAAGCCAAATACACATCGCCACCTTCATCCGAGGTGGTTTTTTCCTCTGCAAAAGGAGCATCATCAGATCCCTTTCCTTTCTCATGACCTTTAGATCTGCATTCCTTTTTGTAGTGCCCTTCCTTTCCTCATTTCCAGCACACCTTTTCAAACTTTCCAAGAGATTTAGATCTCCCTCTAGATTTATATCTCCCACTCGAAACCTTATTATTGTTTCTATTTTGGGACCTTCCTCGTATAGATAAGGCATATCCATTATGGAATTTCTCCGTCTCATTTCCTCCGATAGCAAGGCTGAGACAATGTCATCAAAATTCAAGGTAGTTGTATTGCTACCTATTGCAGTAACTAGACTGTCCCATGAATTTGGTAGAGAACACAAAAAACTAATGCACTTATCTTCATCTGAGATTTTAATATCAATAGATGATAGCTGGCTTACCACAGTATTGAAGGCGTTCAGATGCTTTGTCATTGAGTCTCCATCCTTCATCCCCAGGTTATACAGCTTTTTCCGCAGGAACAATTTATTCACCAGAGACTTAGATTGTTACAAAGTCCCTAGCTTGTCCCACAATTTCTTCATCGTAGCTTCCATAGATACATTAAAAAATACTGAATCTGAGACACACAACCTTATTGTTCTCTTTTCCTTCTGATCCAGCTTCTTCCAGTCTTCATCTGATGTCGCCATTGGTTTAGTACCCAGATCTACCGCGATCCACTGATCTTTATCAACCAGCAGATCCTCCATCTTGAGTTTCCACAACTCAAAAATCTGACCATTAAATTTCTTGATCTCTATCTTCCCACTGCTCGCGATCTTCTTTCACCGCAAGAATTGATCCTGTAGTTCTCCCACTTCAGGGTCTACCTCAGGCCTAAGCAAAAAAAAAAAAACCCTCGGCAGCAAAGGCATCCCCTTGAAGCTGAAACAGCTCCGATACCAAATGTAGGTTTTAACCTTGTACAAAAATTATCTACAAATGAATATTAAAACCAAAAATAAACAATAGTGAGAGCATAAAACATAAAACATATAAACACAGAGATTTTCCCCTGGATCCCAAATCGGAACGACCAACTTGATTTTTTAATATATTAATTTTAGTGTTACAACACATATATACATGCCGAAGCATACATAACCCCAATCCATTAACCATGGATTAGAGCATAACCGTAGTTCCCTTGACCAGATCTACAAAATACCAGGGGTCGAAAACCTTCATTCCCCAAAACCATGTGCAAACTCATGCACAAAACCAAGAGTGGGTCCGCCTATGAGTGGGTCCGTGTGTGACTAGTCGTGGAAAGAATATAACACATACCCAACAATTTTGGAGATATTTTTTTTTTATGATATGTTGCCATAAACCATCCCCATTTAGAGCACACCATAAAATATTCATCAATAAATCCCAAATCAATCTCTCAATAACCTTGATGATCCAACCACCATGTTCTTTCCTCTAAGATAAAACCTCAAGATAGGCCAAATGAAACTTATGCTTCTCAAAATTCCCAGCCAAAATACAACTAGATATAATAAAGTTGATCTCGTTGGTGATGTTTTTAGGCAGAATGTAGAGATGAAGCCAATATACCAATATGTTATGAAGAAGAACATATACCACAATCAAACGACCACCCAAAGTGAGCCATTTGTGTGCCTATGTTGTTAATTTGTGCTGAAATTTCTCGATAAGCCACTGGAAATGTTTTTGATGCCATAATTGTTTGGTTTCATCATTAATATTTGACTCCAAAATTGATGGATGAGCATGCAACCCCAAAAATATCAACAATCTCCATAACCAAAGCATCACAGGGGAAAGAATAAATAAAGAGGTATTTAGAATTGTTCATGAATAGCCTAGAGACATAGCGAAAAAGACAAATGATACTATATAAATATCTCCAAATTCCAAAATAGATATTTTTCCAAATACAAGTACATAATAGACAAAAATAATATGTGTAGTATTTATATGTCAAGAAATGTGCACACTTGAAAGTGTCCTATTAGTATGAGTTCTAGTAATTAACCTGCTTAAACCCTTTATGACAAGTATGAAGAGAAGAGGAGACAATGCACACCCTTGCCGAAGACCAGAGGAATGTTGAGAATTTTTTTTTCAAATGTAACACATGCCATAATCCATGAAATACCATGTAGTGAAATACCAATCTTATGTAAAACCAACTATAAGAATGTCCAATGCACACAGTCGAAGGCCTTGTGGAGATTGAGATTCATAATAATTGCCCTAATCTTCTTATACTTGATCGTGTGTAAGGTATCTTGAGTCATAGAAACCACATCCTTTATTTTCCTCTATCGAAGGAAGCCAAATTGCTCCGGTGCAATGTGAGCAGACAAAGTGGATTTTAATATGTTCTCTATGATTTTAGAAATCAACTTATATATAGTGTTACATAATAAGATGGGTTGGTAATTTGATAAAGTAGAAGCATGGGAAACCTTAGAGATCAAAGTGATGAAAGTAGAGTCAATGGCCCCGAGAATATTACCATATGTGCGTGATTCCTCAACGAAAAATAATATGTCTGGTCCCATAATATCATGAAGGTGTTAAAAAATTCAATACGCACTTTGAAAATTATAATAAATTTAAATATTAATATTTAAAATATATGTTTAATATTATAAAATAAAAAATATTTATATTATATTTCAAAATTATTAAAAATATAATTGAAATCTTTAAAACAATATAGTTTAAAAATACTATAATTTATATTATTCACATTATTTTAGGAGAAGTGAATATCAAAGAGAATCGAAATATTACAATGATAAGTAGTTTATTATAGATATTTTGCAATGTAATTTCATGTGAAACATTTTGACTAAGGTAAAATTATATTAAAAATAAAAATAAAATACATAAAAGTAATAATTATATTTATAATTGTAATTAATTATTAAACTAGCTTAGATATAGCTTAATTTTAGATCTATGAAGTGTTTCTCTGGATCAAATTCCTTGAGATGCAAACAATTTTTAGATCAAAAATAGAATTGATCCCTCTCGATGCTTAATAGATTCAGAGTTAAGATGAATCTAAACTCATTTAAAAAGGTTTAAAATTAGTGGAATGAAAAATACATATTAATTGGGAATCGACGCATTAGCATGTCCTCTGGATGCTAGGCCCACCTTAGAGCTAGAGGGATCGACTCTTTCCATGGAGGGGATTTACCTACACAACAAGTTGGCGACTCCACTAGGGATCAGTGTGTGTTTGTTGTCTCGTTGTTTGTCGAGCGTTTGTATTGTCGAGTTGACTTTGGTCGTTTCATCATTTTTCTGATTTGCTTGACTTGTCTGACTATTTTGCACCATCCTGTTCAGTTTTAGAGTGTCAAATCTAAACTCTGCTTAGTGGTTTTATTTTTTCCCATGGTTTTCTAGCTTGGCGCAGATTTTCTTTGAACATTGGTGCATTTTGCTTTTGTCATAGGTGCACCAACCCCTGTTTAGTGTGGATTACAACTAAACAGTCATGTAAAATCTTGTCAGATTTGGTTTGACCTATTTTATGAGTTTTTGTCAGTGTTTCTTGGCTCTGGATTGGTTTTTTGCCTTACAATTGGTCTACTGGGATTGTTTTGACTCTGTATTCTTGGTCTACTAGGATTGTTTTGACTCTGTATTCTTGGTCTACTGGGATTGTTTTGACTCTGTATTCTTGGTCTTATCATCGGAGTTTTTAGCCCTAGGGTTTCTAGGTGCCTTGTGCTATTTGTTCGACCCTCTCCTCACTGAGCCCTCTGAGTCAGTTTGAGTCACTTCTTGATCATTGTGGTTTAAATTTACTGACAGATTGTGTTAGTATTTCTATAGATTCTTTGTGTCTTTGGTTTTTTGGATGATCACTTTTGTTTTCGTTTGACTCTCCATTTCTCGCTTCAAGCATAGATTACATTGCTCGTTTGATAATTTTGAAAGCCCTTTCTTTTCTTAGAAGAGTGCATCCTTGTTTTGAGTGTGTTTTATGTTTTTATTGCATAGATCTATTCATTTTATATTGTTACATTCATAGTGCTCAAAACTAGTGTTTGTTTTGTTGTTTACTGTAATAGTGCATTGTGTGCTTCATTCATCTAAAAGACAAAAAAATTCATTCTTTCTTAAATTGAAAATAAAAATGTTCTTTTGCATTACCAGATCTTAGGGAACTAGGAAAGAGTTTTCGTTTTCTCATTTGGTTGTATTAGATGAATTAGTGAAATTCTTCTTATGTTTCAATTGATTACTACTTTGTCATAGATTCCTATCCTTCTCTTAGTTAGCATTCATTGAATGGAAATGATCTTTTTTTTCATGTAGTGTGCATTTAGGAATTGGAGATCACATTCGGTAAGGCATTGAAATCGCAACATTAATTCAAGATCAACCTTAAAATGAATTCAATCAACCTAAGGAAACATTGAAACCTAACGCACATATTTTAGAGGTCTAGGCTAGTGACGTGTTCCAACGTCGTTAAACCTAGTAGCTGTCATTCGGAATCTAGAATTAGATAGCGCTAGTATGAACTTATGCTCCCCATACTATCGTGTATATAAAGGGAGACCCTCATAGGTTGCAATCCTTTATCCATAGGAAGCCAAGTTTGCCGCCTTGTAACTGTGATACACCGAACACAACATTCAGGGATACTACCTGCACATACATCAAGTCCTTGGTCATTTCTCTTTCATTTGATCACCAAGGTGTATATGTCAGTTCACAGAAACTTGGTACACCCTCTTACTTAGGTTACCTGAGTAGTCATTTTGGTCTTTTCGTGACTCTCTAAGAGTGAACATATCATCGAGCACTTGTCCTTTAATGCTCGTTCAATCTGAAAGTGACTAGAGTCACCTTTTGCCTATTTCTCGACTCTCAAAATATGAAACGACAGAGTTTTGTTTCAATGTATTAAAATATTAACTGCCCATGAAATATTCCTAGTTAAATTTATCTTCCTTAGTGTTTTGTTTTAGGGTTGTTTCCATGGCAATGTTTTCGGATTTTACCAACCAAGGAATCCCCTCCTAAGGGAATCCTGGTCCTTTTCCTACTTTTGGGAATGTTGGCACTCCTTATATGGCAACATTGTCCCTTCCTGGGTTAACTGTTGGTTTTCTTATATGGTTATTCTCAACCTCGTTGGTTTTGAGTACAACCATCTCCTTCGCCTGAACAACATCATGTTGATTTTAAGGTGGACCTCTCCACTTCTTCGCCTATTTCTTCATCCTCCTCTTCTACTTTGCCTGGTGAAAGCCTAGATTCTAGTAACCAGGGGGCTAATAAGAAGAAGAAGATGATGAAAAAGTAGAAGTCAGATAAGAGAGAGGCCAACTCTGCAGCTATTGCTCGTAAGACACCTTCTTTTGATAAACCATCCAACCTTCCATGGAAATTCAAATTCCCTTGCATGTTGTGTAAGGGTGAGCACCTTCTTCAAGATTTCCCTGGCATCCCCAAGGTACTTGAAGTGTGGTCCAATGGCCATCCGCCATTTTCTTTGGCCTTTGTAAGTCATGTTGGTGATACATCTTCAACTAGTACTGATAAGACTCATAAGAAACAGGGTAAGATCACAAATCCCTGTAAGTTGTGTGAAGGACATCATCCAATTCACCTTTGTACATACATGGATGAAGCCACGAGAGTATTGGAGAACCCATACTATTTCTGTGTCCTGCCTCCCAGTTGGTTACTAGAAACTTTCTTTGAGTCCTCCGTTAGTTGATCAAACGATTGGTCAAGATTCATCTTTGGTCGATCTCGCTCCCCCGGAAATTCAAAATCATGAATCAATTCCTAACTAACCATTGGTCTTCGAAACAGTCGATCTAATCCTGTCTATGGTCCATCAAATATTTTCCTTCAAGATTAATTATCATACCCCTCATGTTCTTCTTGTTTCTTCAGATTCCTCGGACTTGGAGAAAGATCCTCCCATCCCCGTGACTCAAGAAGTTGATCTTCCTGCTCCCATGTCTGTGGTCCAGGAGGATGCTCCCCTTGCTCCGGTAACACTAGGGGCTGCCATTCCATTTCTGTGGTACCCCCTCCAAGTAGTTTTGTCACTTCCTTCGATTGGAGTAGATTCACGGGATACCGTATTCCTTCTTATGTGCCTTTTGAGATCACAGTACAGGCCTTTAATATGGTTGTACCTGGCACGATTATAGATGAAGGCGCTTCTTTTAGTATTCTTTCTTCAACCACTTGGCAAGATTTTGGTTCTCCATTGCTTGTGCCTGTTACTCAAAATATGTTGGCTTTTGACAAAGGAACCAATCAATAGTTAGGGATCCTTTCGAAGTTGCCAATTATTTTGGGAGGTGAAACCGTCTATATAGAAGTGATGGTTGTCCAAGGCCCCTTAGATTTTAATTTACTCCTAGGGTGCGACTATGCTTACATCATGAGCACGCTTGTCTCTTCCCTCTTTCGTGCGATTTTTTTCCCACATGACGGTCAGATCATGACCATTGATCATCTTTATTTCTTTGATCCTAATGTGACATCTAGTCCATCATTGCCTCTTTTGGATCTTTATCCGCCAGTTGTATCTTTCCCACCACAGGTGAATTATGTGGCCACTTGTTCATTGCCCTCATCCAGTGATAGTGTCGTCGAGTACCATATATTAGGGGCATTCGATGGAAATTTCTGAGATGTTGTTCTCACATCAGATGAGAACCTCTTGGCAACCATTTATTTGACATGGTAAGTTGTTGTCAAAGTAGAGTTCATTTTCATGTGTCAAGCTCCTTAAAAAAATGAAACAAGCTTGTCGTGAGGATAGTTCGTCTTCTATGTCAACCTCGTTAAAAAATGAATTAGGTTAGGAGGATAGTTCTTTTAATGTGTCAACCTCGTTAAAACAATGAAACATGTTTCCATTCAATTTGAGTCTTTGATTGGATCTTGTAAGATCCCAATCGAGTCTTTCCCTGATCTCGTAATTTGAACCTTCACTCCATCCACTTTTCATTAATTGCAGATGGACTGAAGCTTGGGGGGCATGTACATCGAATTGAGTCACCATGCTGGGGGCATGCCCACTTTTCAAGCATAATTTATCCCTGCTTAGAGCTTGTGTAAAAATGAAACCAATCTCAAGCATAATTTACCTTTGTTTTCAAGCTTGTGTAAAAATGAAACCTTTTTGGCTTGGCATGCTTTGCGAGTATTTTCTTGCTTATTGGGTCATTTCTTATTATGCAGACTATATCTCCTTATTTTTCTCAAAACTTAAGGTTATATTTTCGTATTTGTTTGTTGGAAAGACATTTTTATTACATTAGATATCAACATATTTCTAGGTGAATGAATGCGTTAAATGATACCGTAGATAATATTGTATTAAATATAAATTTGCATAGTTTGTAAAAAATCATCATCACATGACAAGATCCATATAGGAAAATAGATGTATATATACATATTGAATGTTGCATCTGCATCATAAGTTCAAAAAATATGTATGTTTCAGTTACATCATGAGACATCGTGTCTCTCAAAAAATATGTGAAAATGAAACCTAGGTCTCTAGTTGGCGTGACACTCATGATAGCACGTCACTTCCCATACAAGCTGCCTCAACAAGCGGTGAACACGGTTGGACACCCTTGCAGTGTGTCTCTGGTACATGCGAGGAACATCACCGAATCACGCATAGTTCGAGATTCCATGGGAGATTCCCTCCAAGTTGCATATGATTTCCTCCTCCTCACCTCCCTCACCATGAGGGTCCGCATCAAGGTCGCAAGGAATCCTCCGCGCTATCCGGGACATACTTGTAGGTTTTTGTGGGCCAACATATGAAATTACATGGATTAATGTCAGAACATGCATAAAAAAAAATCATAATACTCATCTAAATAAAAAATGAGTCTTACGTAGTACTTCATCCCAATCCTCTCCTTCTGGGAGTGGGAGATCTGCATCACCGGTGAAATCCATTCCAAAGTAGGGACATTCCTCCACGAAAATTAGCTATCGATGGAGCCGCTCAAATAACTCCAGTCTTGAGGACATATATTGACCGCCCTGAGACCTCGGCATAAAATTTTCCCAACGTACCATGTGTGGCTCTTGGGCTGGTGGTGTCGGAATTATTACCTCCTGATGCTGGAAGATTGGTAACCATTCCAAGATGAAAGGTACCAATATGGACCCATAGCCGAACTGCTTCAGCTTACCATTCTTGCATTTCATCAACTGGCATTTGATGTTGATTGTTACTGCCTCTACCCAGTTGTAGAGTGTCGGTGCCATGCGATCCACTACAAGAAGTAATTGTGTTTTTGTGGCCTCATGTGGAGCCTGAACTCCTGTAGCTTGCATGATGGTGTGTAGCACCACTTTGAGTGCCAAATTGGGAATGGTTTGGATATCCACCTTCCTGCCTTTGGATCCTTTCCGTGCTCCTCGACAAACTTTGTCGATAACGATACCCATGTTTTCCATTGTGGGAAAAGTACCGGTTAGGATTGGTACTTCCCCCCTCTGTAACAAACGGTTTTTATTCCACACCGTGCTCCAGAGGAGATCTCCGCCTAGAATGCAGTCCAAGGATATCAGAGCATTTGTTGCTCAAGTATGGCAGATCATTCCGTTTTTTATTTCCATTTGGTTTATTAATCAAAGGTACTACAAAGTACAGCAAACCAGAATGCATCAGAGACATAACTGGAATTAATGAAGCCTGACGAAGACCATTCTTTTCTCCAAATAATGCCAGAGATTAATGCTCAGAGTTTAAAACAGAATGGGCTTCGGCCCTCTCCTTCTTTTCTGAGTTTAATGTTATATTTAGTGTTCTACCTACTTCCTCTGCTCTTTTTCAGTTATAAAAACTATGAGAAAATTGTTGTAAAGGTTGTTGATGAGATATCAGAGAAGTGCAAGCAGTTTCTCTTGAGATAGGTTCTTTGTGTATAGTTGTAAGATAGGCTGAGGAAGATGTATTCAGACTAAATGACCAAGCTATTGGCTATGTTGTACCTGATTGGTGTTGATGTTTAATATGATAAGCACATTTCATTGGATCCTGATCTAAAGCTGCGGTGATGTTTTTCTATCTCTGTGTTTATTTCCATTACATTTCATTTCTTCTAGCTCGCATAAGAAATTTGGCATAAGATTCACCCTTGTTAGGTGCCTTATGTTGCTGTTCTCCCAGCCCTTTATGTTTTCTGCTTAAAGTGTTTATCTAAGAGTTGATTTCAGTTAATTTAACTAGTGTAGTGGATGATATTGCCTGCTAGTTGATGTATGGATTGATGAAATCTGTTCTTAGAAGTACTTGTTAGGATTTAATTAAATGTGTTAAGAACACTGGGAGGTTTAGAACTCTTCCTCTACCTCACTAGGATCTTTCCATTCTGATTAAGCCTATCCAAGTTCCCTTGTGCTGCCTCTGATTGTGTCCAAGCTGGTCTAGAGTTAAATGACCTCTGACCTGATCTATAAACAGAATTGGATGGTTCCCCTTCTCTCACCTTCAGCCCTTAATTTCCCATACCACCCTCTCACTTTAGGATCCAAGGCTTTAGATGACTAGCCAACCTGAAATCTTGCATGTTGATTAGCAAGTAAATCTTTTCTTGACTCCATTACCCAATGGATTTGATATTCGCTGGATTGTTTCTCCTTTGCCTAAATTCCCCTTTGCCCAGCCTTGTCTCATGCTGAACCCTTCTTCCTGATTCCCAACAACCAAAACTTACAATCAAATAAACAAACCCTGTGCATATGACTAGCCTAAAACCATAACTTAGAGCTTCAAAGACATACACTTTGACTCATATAGAGAGATCCCTCTCTAGGCCTAGGAGGGCTAGATCCTAAGGTCTGAAAGTGGTTTTGATGTTGTCTCGTCTTTTGGTCTTTCCAATCTGGCCAAAACACGGGAACCCCAACAAAATCAAGTTCTATATGGCGTGCAATAATGGTTTCAGGAAATAGGGAATTTCATGGAAGGAGTCCGGATGGTAATGGGATATCAATTTCACGTTGGCAATGATGTTCTATTTTTATTCGCAAATCTGTGGAAAAGACTCAAATTTTGGCTTTTCGCACAGTGTCGGAGTTACCACATTAGCTTGGGTTTTTCACATTGGTTTTTGGAAACGGGTAGTATAAAATGTTGGGTGGTTTTCGAATGTTCGAAAGGCGGTAAATGGTATTGATGAAATCGATGTGATCCAACAATAAAGTGACGCGAGGAGGGGAGAGAAAATGGTAAAACAACTTTTATCGCAAATTTGGATTTTGTTTAACAATTGTGCTATGAAATATACGATATGGAATAATCACCATTAGATCTGGCAGAATGAAGTGAATGGCTAAGATTGAGTGATGAAGCTGCGGGTTAATGGATGTGGGACCTGGGATTAGTTATGCGATGGGAGCGGAAAATGTATTAAAATGCAATTTTTTAACACATAGTTTAGATATGGAATATGATAGGTAGGTAAAGGTTTATACATAACAAATGAAATATGTATAAGTGCAATGTTAATACAGGTGGAATTATTATATATAGGGATAGTTTTAATCGAATTTAACCTATCGAGTAAGTGGGAATAATAATCACGTGGGGAATAATAAACCATAGGTTAAAGTTTAAAATATGGGTGGAATAATAATAAAGGAGTTAAATATAATACGGGTTTAGGGTAAGATATAGGATTTAATATGTAAAGTTAATGGGTTAATAATAAATAATAAACTAAGTTTAATGTAAAACATAATAAAGGGATAATTGTTTAAGAGTTCCAATATAATATCTTTATATTAAAACTTAGGATAAAATATTTTTTTGGGTTTTTAACTTTTCCAAAGGTGAATATGCATTTTGACTTAGGAAAATGTGTTTTTAGTTGGGTAAAATAAGTGATGTTAAGGAAAAATGGTTTTTATGAAGGGAAAGGGTTTCAATGAGATGGAATCCAATACCTTGGTGCCAACCAGTCTTTAAGACGTGGGTCAGGCCCCACCAAAAGTCAGAGAACTGCTCTGAGTCTTTATGACTGAAGGATTTAGTACTGGAACACATTGTGGGGAGGGAAATTCGTAATATGCCAAATGATGTGTATCCATGCCTTGTGAAAAACTGCTTCTTACTACCCATCAACTACCTTAATATTTTTTCTTCTTTTACATGGGTGAATTTGAGCTTGCAAACCCTTATTCATTTTTCTTTCAATCAACAAACTAACTAATTCTATCCTTATTTCTTCCAAGGGATCAGATTAAACTATTGAGCTCCTTATATATTCTCTACCTAACTAATGATCTGCCAAGATTAAACTGTTTGGCTAGATATTTATTCTCTATCTAACAACATGAAATTTAAAGCATGAGAGGTCAAATTTAAGATGTTTGACCCTCATGGATTGTGGAATTTAGGACAAGCTGCACACAATCTTATTTGCAAAAGTAAACTAATAGTAGTGGCATTTGAACGTGCAACACTTTCATGATCCATTTTACTGGGGTTCATATTTAATATTCTTTCATGATATTTGTTTCTTTTTTCCTTTGATTGTTCTTTTAGGACTTTTACCCTCTTTACATTTTTTAATTTTCTAATATGGGAAAACAGTTTGCAGAAATCAAAGTATGTACATATTTACAAGACTAATCAAATTCAATTCAAAATTATGAATCCTATTGTTATAGGACCCTAACAGTGGCTTCACATGGGGATGACATCTCCTTGTGAGATGTCAAGAACACCATCGACTAGTAGCCTGATCCATTGGGCCAATCCCAAACATGCATATGTTGTGACTGAAAACTCTTGAACTGAATTTACACCTTTTTCTGCAAACTAAAATCTGATCTAAGACTAAAAGGTGCTGCAATATTCAAACCAAACTACTAAACCATCAATGACCTTAGAGCCTTCTTCTCATTTATGAATCTTAATGAATTTATTTCAACACTTGCTAAAAACTGAAAACTGAAATAAGCTGAAATCCTACCTACTTACTCTAATCATTTGTCCAACTGCTGGTTAGGTAAAATGAAACATCCAATGCAACCATTCAAACATTATGTACTTTGATAGATTTTGCTGCATTTGCTTGTTGATTATCAAAATTGTAATTCTGCAACCTATTAGAAACTTGTCAACAAATGAGAGGATAAGGAAATACTTGATTTCCTTTTTTGACTCTAGAAACTTTTCAAAAGGATCTTCCAAGATATATACACTAATTTTTAACTAGTCTAAACAATTGTACATCTTTTCTGGATGGCCTCCATGCTATGAAACTGAAATGTTATTTTTATCTTTATCTCCCTGCAAACTTTCAGATAAACTTTGTGATGATATTTCTACTGATGGAAATGTTTGTTTGAGGAAAATTTTATCATCTTTATCTTGAAGCTCATATTCAATAAATGGAGAAAGGCTTTGAATGCATTCATTATCCAACATATCTGCTATTGGATCATGAAAAACTTGTGAGGATGACTGCAATCTATTGGATATGGATTTCAATGGGACTTCATAAACTTCAAGAAGTTGCTCATCCTTTTCTTTAAAGATGTTATACCACATTTCCTTTAAAATATGAAATGGTTCAAAACATAGTGGTATGGAACTTTCTTGTATCATTTGATCATATGTTTCAATCAAATTTGATAACTGTACTTGTGAAACTGAAAAATCTTGATCAAGATTTTCATTATCTTCTTTGTTTTCAATCACAATTCCTAAAGATTGCTCATTATTTATGGCTTTAAAGTTGTTTCTAATGAACTGAAATGAAGCAAAACAAGGAGGTAGAGATCCATGATTTACTTCCCAATTTTCTACACTTTCTTCTTCACTCTCATGGCTGCTCTGTATTGGCTGATCACTATATTCTGGCTGCTGAAACTGAGTTTTCTCATCCCACAAACTAGCTTTTTATTGCTCTGTAAAGTTAGCTTGAGTTTGGAGAACATAACTGTGATCATAATGATCATACTTAGGCAAATCATCAAAAGAAGGTATGTCATCAAATATACACATTAGATCAGCAGATTTCTTCTCCTCATATTGATCTATAAATAAATTTTCTGATTTATGATAATTGGAATCGGCAGGAATATGTTCATGGCTATCAACCTCTTCTATTTCTTCATGGTTATTTTCAACAAAAAATTCATCTTTCATAGTGATCTTCTGTATGATTTCATCTATTTTTCTTACCAAAAGGCTGAGTTTTACCTCTATAATGTTTTTCTTCTCTCCTTCTGCTTTCAACTTTTCCTTTCTTATTTACAAATTAACTTCTACATCAACTCCAATGTTCTGCATTTGCACAAGTGTTTATGAATCTCTTTCTCTTAACTGAAATTCTATTTCTGGATCAAAGGCACTTGGATAATGCAAGACAGATGAATCATGAGGAGGTCTAATATTTTCTGGTATTGAATAATAAACTTGATTAAATCTGTCAGAAAATTATTGTATTGTTTCACTTGGATGTCTTTTTAACTGATTATATTCTTCTATGATCACATAAAGATTGACTTTAATTATCCATCTGTCAAGAAAATTTTTGAAAAACCGCTGGAAATTTGAGATGCCTGCATTAGGTAGATTCTTGAACCAACTCTTTATTCTATTTTGCAAAGAAAGAGAAAAAAGTCTAATTCTAACATCAAATTCATCAATCTCAAATAGATCTAGATAATTCTCAAAACCTTGAATATGTTTTTGGGCAGTGATGTTATTATTTTCTCCATCAAACATGGGAAAAAAATTATAATAGTTATCAGGGAAATCATGGAGTATAGGAGGCAAAATGAGGATCTTATATCTATCAGGAACTTTACAAGGTACAGGAATATGCACAGAGATTTTAAGATCATTCTTCATTATTTGAGGCTTCTTAAATGGAAAATCATCATCATAAGATTCAGAAGAAGGCTTCTCGAAGGGATTAGGAGAATTAGTATTTACAATCTTTAAAGGAAAACAATTAAAAACTAATATAATATCTTCTCTAAAATGCAATATACATTGAAAAACTTTCTTAATGAGAAAGAAAATAATGTCTTGGATTAACATCCAAGTTGAAATCCTGATCTTTCCATATTGCTCTTTCAGGTTCATTCCTCCAGTAGAGTATTGATTGTGAAATTGATTTGGAGTCGCGAAGTGGATGATTTTAAGCTTTGTGTGTCTGATCACTGTCCACCATCATAGATCATATCTGAATCTGTAAAATATTTCTAAAGAAAATGTCATTTTCCCCATTGGAGTCGCCAATATTTTATCACTCAGTAATTTGTCAAGGTTAAAGAAAGAATTTACCGAGGTAACCAAAAATCTACTTTTAAGCTTTAGGATCTAGCCTTCCTAATGCTCAGAGAGGGCTCTCTCTATAAGATTTAACTTGGTTTTAATATCTGATTTTAGGCTAGTTATATAGGGAAAATTGGTTTTGGGGTTTTGATTTGGTTTTGGTGGGGAAATCACTTACTGAGATGGATAACTATAGATCTGTAACCCATTGGGAAAATGGAGTCAATGTGTCAAGCAGTCAGATCACAATCAAGGTCTAAAGGTAAATGTTTACAGGGCAAGATAGCAGAGTCACTTCAAATCTTCAAGGTTGATGATGAAATGGTTTTGATCAAGATAAAAAAGAAATTAAGGGTTCTTAAATCCGGATTAGGAGTGAAAAGGTAGAGGTCCATCGAAATCAGGGAGCAATTAAGGGTTCCCTAATCTGGATATGAGTAGAAAATATATAAATGATAATCAGTCAAACAGAGTTCTTTTAACATTTTTTGAAATAAAATTCCTAATTTATCATTTGGATTTATAACACATTTAAGAATAGATGGAAAACATAAGAAAATTGACAAGATAACAAGTGAAATACTTCACTGCAGTGGCCAAACACATGAATCCTGTAATATGATGCTTTATTTCCTGTGATCCAGTCTGTTGACTTGAAATTGATACAAAAACCCTTAGGTTTAGAAGAGTATAACTACAGAAATGTTCAGAAATTAATCCACACTCAATACTTCACATGATGAAGTATTTATAAAAATTCTAAACTAGAATATCTTGAAAAAATATCAAGATTGGTTTACAAATATCTCAAACTGTATTACATAAATAGAACTTAAATAAAGGACACTCAAAACTAATGAATATATTTGGCACTATATTTATGGATTTATGGTGAAAAATAAGAGAAATTCGAATTTTATAGCAACTCTTAGTTGATAATGAGGCTTCCAAGTCACTAACTATCTCCTTCCTTTGTGCATTTTGCTCCAGAAACTCTGCAAACTTGCAGTCCCGTGATACCTTATTATATATCAATTTGAGATAGATATGTCAAAAGTGAAAGAGGTTATTGTAGATACATATGTTATTGAGATAAACCGCTCTCAGTTTTCCAAACTTCAATTCCAACTGCTCACAATATACTTTGCAAACGATGTGTAAAACAGAACTTTGCAAAGTTCGAAAAAGAGGCTGTGAAGATGTGCATTTATTTCTTCTTTTGTAATACCTGTGCATAAAGTGAGACACATTTTTGTAGGTTGGAATCATAGGAACATAAACCTCCTCCAGTGTTGCAAAATTCATCTTGGATTGGTCACAATAGTTTCTGCAAAACTATGACTTAAATAGGAAATTTCTGGAAAATGTCCCTTCCTACTCTATTTTCATCTTTTAACCTTATTGTTCTTTTAATTGTTTTTACTTTAACTTCAGATAAACTTCATTGTTGCTGGTAAAATTTTTTTTATCTTTGTTTAACCATTACTGCCTCCGTGTTTACTTTTATTGTTTTACCTTGACTGCTATGTTTTTACTTTTACCTTTTTACAGTAAAAGGTATGTAACAGTGAGTAAAATATGTGCTGGAAAGTTACTTTGAGAAACTTCGTTGTTGCTGTTGTAGATGTTTTTACTCTCTTAAAACCAATTTATTGTGTAAATTATCCTTTCTCTGTTGTATTGCTGGTTTTAGCTTGATTTTTCTTCTGCATATGAAATTTCTGCGCAGTGAAGCCTTTGAATTTAAATCTCAAGAATCTGGATTAAACAGTTTGAACTAGTATCAACTGTTTATCAGATTTGTTGAAATACCTGTAAAACAAAACAACAGTTAGTGAAAAAAAGTACTATATGGAGCGCAATAATGGTTTCAGGGAATAGGGAATTTTGTGGAAGGAGTCGAAATGGCAATGGGGTATTAATTTGGCGTTGGCAATGATGTTCTGGTTTTATTCACAAATCTGCAGAAATGACTCAAATTTTGGATTTTCGCATAGTGTCGGAGTTACCACAATAGCTTGCGGTTTGCACATTGGTTTATTGCAATGGGCAGGATAAACTGCTGGGTGGTTTTCGCATGTTCGAAAGGTGGTAAATGGTATTCATGAAATCGATGCGATCCAACAATAAAGTGACACGTGGAGGGGAGAGAAAATGGTAAAATAGCTTTTATCACAAATTTGGATTTTGTTTAACAATCGCGCTATGAAATCTGCGATATGGAATAATCACTGTTAGGTCTGGTAGAATGAAGCGAATGGCTGAGATCGAGTGATGAAGTTGTGGGATAATGGGTGTGGGACCTGGGATTATTTATGTGATGGGTGTAGAAAATGTATTAAAATGTAATGTTTTAACACATAGTTTAGATATGGAATATGATAGGCAGGTAAAGGTTTATACATAACAAATGAAATATGTATAAGTGTAATGTTAATACAGGCAGAATTATTATATATAGCGATAGTTTTAATGGAATTTAACCTATGGGGTAAGCGGCAATAATAATCACAAGGGGAATAATAAACCATAGGTTAAAGTTTAAAATATGGGTGGAATAATAATAAAGGAGTTAAATATAATACGGGTTTAGGGTAAGATATAGGATTTAATATGTAAATTTAATGGGTTAATAATAAATAATAAAATAATTTTAATGTAAAACATAATACAGGGATAATTGTTTAAGAGTCCCAATATAATATCTTTATATTAAAACTTAGGATAAAATGTTTTTTTGGGTTTTTAACTTTTCCAAAGGTGAATATGCATTTTGACTTAGGAAAAGGGGTTTTTAGTAGGGTAAAATGAGTGATGTTAAGGGAAAAGGGATTTTTATGAAGGGAAAGGGTTTCAATGAGATGGAATCCAATACCTTGGTGCCAATCAGTCTTTAAGACGTGGGTGAGGTCCCACCAAAAGTCAGAGAAATGCTTCGAGTCTTTATGACTGAAGGATTTAGTACTAGAACACATTGTGGGGAGGGAAATTAGTAATATTCCAAATGATGTTTATCCATGCCTTGTGAAAAACTGCTTCTTCCTACCCATCAAATACCTTAATATTTTTTCTTCTTTTACATGGGTGCATTTGAGCTTGCAAACCCATATTCATTTTTCTTTCAATCAACAAACTAACTAATTCTACCCTTATTTCTTCCAAGGGCTCAGACTAAACTGTTGAGCTCCTTATATATTCTCTACCTAACTACTGATCTGTCAAGATTAAACTATTTGGCTAGATATTTATTCTCTATCTAACAACATGAAAGTTAAAGCATTATATGTCAAGTTTAAGTTGTTTGACCCTCATGGATTGTGGCATTTAGGACAAGTTGCATACAATCTTATTTGAAAAAGTAAACTATTAGTAGTGGCATTTGAATGTGCAACACTTTCATGATCCATTTTAGTGGGGTTCATATTTAATATTCTTTCTTGATCTTTGTTTCTTTTTTTCCTTTGATTATTCTTTTAGGACTTTTACCCTCTTTACATTTTTTAATTTTCTAATATGGGAAAAGAATTTGCAGAAAGAAAAGTATGTACATATTTACAAGACTAATCAAAGTCAATTCAAAATTATGAATCCTATTGTTATAGGACCTTAACATGAATCATTCATTATAGAAAAATCTGGAGAAGGTTCAAAGCATCCTCATGGAGAAGGATATTCAAACAATAAGAAGGATGAAGAGAAGAGCTCAAAAGGTAGTGGAGGAAAGCCACCTCCATCTCCACCATCCTCATATTCCTCATCCTCATCAGCATCTTCATCTTCCACATCCACCACAAAAAATCATACCCACACTCATTCCAATATCCCAAAAGGAAATACTTCATTACTCAAGTTAGACATCAAGTTTGAACTTCCCACATACAATGGAGAAGTTAATGCTGAGAAGCTAGAAAAATGGATTCATCAATTGGAAGTATATTACAGAATTCAAAATCTACAAGAGGACGATGTCAAGATCCAGTTGGCTTCGTTAAGGCTAGAAGGAGCAGCACTAGTTTGGTGGGAGGCAAAGACATAAGAGGAAATGTTAATCCATGGTAAGATTTCCATTTCTTGGGTTGAATTCATTTCTTCCATTAAAAGACAGTTTTTCCATTAACCTATATGCAAAAATAAAGTATGAGTTGGAAAAACTTTAGGCAACTCAAAGGCTAGACTATTCAAGAGTACACTCAGGAGTTTAGAAAGAGGACTTTGTTGATAGGAGTAAACTTGAATTCACAAGATACACTCTTGAAATATATAGGATGTTTACATTCCTACTTGAAGAATACTATCCTTATGTTTAACCCAAAAAAATTAGATGAAGTATGTGTGCAAGCCACGCATCTTGAAGTAGCGTGAAAAAACATTTCTGAATAGGGTAGTAAGAATAATCCATTCAAGGGTAAGGGAAAAGAGAAGGGAGGAAAATGGAAGGGATATAAAAATTCAAGTATCAAGAAATAAGGGGAGAAAACTACATGCAAAAATTGTTCCAAAGAGGGGCATGATGAAGCCCATTGTTGGAAACTACATCCCGAATTAAGGCCAAAGAAAACAAATGAAAAAGGGAAACAAAATATGACTGCCACTACACAACAAAATCTTGGATCTGATTCAGGAGATGAAACCAAGATAGTCGCCATGGTTAAAAAAGGAAAGGAAGCCATAGAAATTTATAGTTCCTCAAACAGTCACAATAACACTACAAATGAAGAAACGAGGATAGAATTGTTCCATGTTAGAGTGATTTCTAATCATACAAATATTGATGCATTATTTGATACGGGGTCACAAGCAAACTTGATTTCAGAATACTTAGTAAAAATTCTTAACCTTGAAACTTTACCACATCATAAACCATACCCTTTGGGTTGGATAGTTAAAAATGCCAATTTATAGGTTACAAGGCAATGCAGATTTATATTTTCTATTAGTGCAAACTTTGTTGATGAAGTCGAGTTATATGCGGTTCCACTTGAAATTGTCAGGATTATCTTGGGAAGTCCATATTTGTATGAAATGAAAGCGGTGTTTATCACCATGATAAAAATATCATTTGATCAAGGATGGGGTGGAGTATATTTTTAGAGCTCATCGCAATAAACTAAACATTTATTTAGTTAATTCAGGGCAAATGAAGAGGCTAGTAAATGCAAGTAAAAATTTTGTGCTTCTCATGATCAAGAAAAAGGATGATGTTGACTATGAATATTTTTATGGATGTGATGATAAATTGAAATCTTATTTTTTTGATGTGCTAAGTCAGCATGGCGAGATGTTTCAATAACCAAAGGGATTACCACCCAAGAGGGGAATTCAGTATGAGATTCAGCTGCAACAATATGTTCCACTTCCAAACATTGGTGTGTATCGCATGTCAATTATGGAGAGTTTGGAAATCAAGAAGAAAATCCAAGAATTTTTCAACAAAGATATCATACGCCCATCTACTTCACCATGTGGTTCACCAATAGTTTTGGTTCCAAAGAAGGATGAGACTTGGCACATGTGTATCAATTTTTGTGCACTGAATAAAATCATGGTAAATAATCACTACCCACTCCCACGTATTGATGATTTTCTTGATCAAGTAAAACATGAAAATTATTTCACTAAGTTAGACTTACAAAGTGGTTATCATCAAGTTAGAATAACTAAAGAAGAATTTTGGAAAACTGCGTTCAAAACTAGACAAGGATTGTATGATTGGTTAGTTATGTCATTTGGCTTAACAAATTCACCAACTACTTTCATGAGAGTCATGAATGATGTACTTTGACCATTTCGAGATGATTTTTTCATTGTTTACTTAGATGAAATACTCATATTCAGCAAGTCAAGAGAAGAACATGTCATGCATGTGAACAAGGTACTTGATGTCTTGAAAAAAGAGAAATTAGTTTTAAAGATGTCAAAGTGTGAGTTTCGTAAGACTTCATTGGTGTAGTTGGGACACATTATTGGAGGAGGTGAGTTGAATATTGATCCTTCCAAAGTTGAGGTCATTCTGAATTGGCCCAAGCCCAATACAGTTACAGAGGTAAGAATCTTCTTAGGAGCAACACAATATTGGAGGAAATTTATTGCTAATTTTTCTTCCATTGCAACTCCATTACATCCATTGACAAGTGTGAAGAAAGTCTTGCATTGGGGAGATGTACAGCAAAAATCATTTGATGCTTTGAAGCAAAAGATAATTTCAACACTGGTTTTAGCACTTCCGTATCTTAGACAGCCATTTGAGATCCAGACATATGCAAGTGATTATGCTATGGGAGTAGTGCTCATGCAGCATGGTAAGCCTATCTCGTTTCATTCTCAAATTTTTAATGGAGCTGCGACTAAATATCCCACATATGATGCATTGGTGCAAAGTGTAAATAAATAGAAGCATTACTGGATGGGGAAAGAGACCATTATCCATACCGACCATCAGGCATTGCATTACTTACAATGACAGTCAAAGTTTCAGCAATCAAGACATTTTAGATGGATGGGTTTTCTACAATAATTTCATTTGGTTATCAGGTACAAAAAGGGAATCTACAATAAGGTAGTTGATATGCTCTCTAGGCCTATTGTAAATCCAGCTATTATACTCAAACACAATTCCATTATGCATGAAAGTTACATTGAACCATATGCAAATGATAGTTATTTTCAAGATGTGTATGAGAGTTTGAATCAAGGGAACCAAAATGAAGAGTTAGATTATCATGTGCATAACAGTTTTTTGTATCACTTGGGCAAGTTATGTATTCCACAGGGAGAAAGAAACAGTATCATAAGGGAGGTGCACACATCATTGATTGTAGGAAATTTTTGTGTAGGCAAGACAGTAGCGAATGTTCAAGGGTATTGTTATTGGCCACGCATGATTGATAGTGTATCTCATTTTATTAGAGGATGCTTTTTATGTGCAACAAGTAATCCTAGCAATAGAAAGCTTGGGTTGTACACTCCACTTCCGGTTCCTTCAAATGCTTGGGAGAGTATCTCAATGGATTTTGTACGTGGTATTCCTATGTCAATGAAGGGTCATGATTATTTATATGTTGTGGTAGATAGGTTCAGAAAATCATGAATTTTGTTGTAATGTAAGAAAACCATTACAGCTGAACAAACCACTAAAATTTTCTTTCAAAATTTTTGGGTCCATTTTGATCTTCCTACTTCTATCTAAGTGATCGAGATTCTCAACTTGTTGGGAATTTTTGGTCAAAATTATGGGACGTGATGGACACAAGGTTGAAGAAGAGTACAAAATTTCATCTGCAAAAAAATGGTCAAACAGAGGTGGTGAATAGGACCATTATTCATCTTCATAGAGGTTATCGCAGCAAGCATCCCAAGTTGTGGAATGAGTAGTTACACTACATACAACGTGCATACAACAGGGCGAAACATTCTTCCACAAACACATCGCCATTTGGGGCATGTTATGGTTATTTTCCAAGATCGCCATTGGACTTCATCTTTGAGAAATATGTCGCTATAGATGGACATAGTGACATAGATAAGGCAAGGAAGTTCATTGAGAAAATTCAATTGATACATCACACCATGCAAGAGCAACTTGAAAAGAGTCAAAGCACCTACAAGGAAGGGCATGAAAAACACCGGGTTGATCACGAATTCCAATTTGGTGATGAAGTTTGGTTGTACATAAGAAAAGAAAGATTGCAAGGGGAAGGTAAAAAGCTCAAACCAATCCATTATGGTCCATTTAAAATTCTGGAAAAGATTGGTACAAATGCATTCAAGCTATATTTGCCTCCTTATATGCAAATTTGTTATTTCGTTAATGTTGCGAATTTGAGATTGTTTGAGCCTCCTTTGATTGATGATCAAGGAGATCATGTTCATCTACCATCAATAGATGATTTCTCACCAGAATATCTTGATGAACTTCAACAAGATCTCAGACTTGACAGAAGAATCCGAACTTCAAGAAGAGGGAATGTTGAATATCTTTGAGTGGGACTCAAGGGTCAAAATACTTCAAAGGAAAAATAGTTGGAGATTGGAAAAGTGAGGGAGTTTAACCCTCACTTAATAAACAATTGATAGTATAGTTTGGGGTCCAAAAGGCTTCTAGTGGGGAGGAAGGATCTAAGGCTCAGTTTTTAGCTCAAAATTGAAAGTTCTCAAAAATGCTTCGAACATGAATGCCTAGATAGAGCTCATCTCCAGGACTCCAACACAACTTGTTTCACCAAAATATGAGTATGTATGAGGGAATTATGGCATGTTTTTCCTTTTCCAAAACAGGAAAAAAATGAGCAGAATGGGTACAACGATGATGTGGGGAGTCCAGTCAGCTTCACAAGGTTTTCTCTAGTTTCAGCCAGTGACACTCTGACAAGTGTCATCTTCAGATTTGCCAAGGTTTTCCATGAAATTTGAATTTATCCTCCAATTCCTAAGTTGGAAACTTTGTTTTTTATGGCTCATTATTTTATTATGGAGGATTTTTATGAACCAATGGGGAAGGGCCATGTGGCATGCCACGTACCAACCCCCCCGCCCATGGCATGGCAGGTCAAATTCTAAGGTTGGAATGGCAGGTTATATTTAAGGTTGGACATTATGGTAATATCACATATTGAATAACGTATGATATATATATATATATATATATATATATACATATAATATTAAACCTAAGTCCTAAACCTATTACACCGGCGGACATACACTAAATATGGAGACACTTTACAGCAAGGTAGCAGGGGTCACATCTGGTGAAAAAACTATCAAATTTGGCTGGCAATGCTAAGTTGGCAGAGAAAAATATTATGGCGGGGGTTGGGGTTGAACCCCAGACCTACCCTGCACTACTCATCCGCGCTATTGTCTCTCCTCTCTAGTAGGTCTTAACCCATAACGGATTCCGCTTCATGCTAAAGTTTGTTAAAGCTATGCTTATCCTTTAATTAATGAAGGATCAATTCAGTTTCGGAGATAGTGGAGACGTCGAATTAGGAGGAATTTTCCGAAATTAGAATTTTAACTGGCGAAACTCCAGTTTTGGAGGAGAAAATATAGGAAAAGTTGTTTCTGTCATAATTCATTCAATTTTTAACCAAAATAATCTCAGGAAGAATCATTTATGGTATATTTTAATGTTTTTAAGCCATTGGAGTAGGTTGCAGACGCAACAGGAGACTATAAACAAGCATTTTTCACATTTGAAGCTAATACAAAGGCCCACACTATGAAGCTGGACCAAGGAGATGTAGCCCAGGAGGGGTGAACTCCTTCATCAAAAACTTGTGTATTGAGATCTGTTATTTGTGCTTGGTGTGTACTTATTTTTTGTTGTTCAATTATTAGTTTTTATGATTTTGACTTCATGAAAAACACTAAATTTCACAAAGTTTAATAATTAAACAATCACATGCTCGTGGATAAACTCCCAATGGATAAGAAAACCAGGGAAAATTTTATTGAAATTTGAAACTGATATTAGCAAAACAAAACTAACAATCATTTAGAGATCAAAATGAACCCTGATTAGATCTAAAGAACTACGCGTAGCGGAAAATATTATCAGGTCAATCAGAGAGGGGACAAATCTATATACAGTCCTCTGAGAAACTAACCTGATATAAACAGAAGCGAGGCTATGGCCGTTGGAATTAGCCCTCCTGCTACACCACTTTCAAGCTCGCGCAGGGATAAGACTTCTACTACCCCACCGTCGCCCCCACCTAGGGAATATATGGCCATGCATATGAAGCTACCCACCTTTAAGGGTGTAGGGGACAAGGATATGGATCGATTTTGGTTTGTGACGAATGCGGTGTGGACTGTGTTGGGGTTCCCATGTTTTGGCCAGGTTGGCAAGACCAAAAGATGAGACAACATTAGAACCACTTTCAGACCTTAGGATCTAGCCCTCCTAGGTCCAGAGAGGGATCTCTCTATATTAGCAAAGGTTGTATGACTTTGAGGCTCAAATTTAAGATGTTAGGCTAGTTATAGGCACAAGGTTGTATGTTTGGTTTTGAGTTTGGTTGTTGGGAAACAGTAAAGAAGGGTCTAATATAAGACAAGGATGAGCAAAGAGGATTTTAGGCAAAGGAGAAATAAATCAGAGGACATCAAGACCATTGGGCAATGGAGTCAGGAAAGGGTTTACTTGCTGCTCAACATGCAGGCTTTCAGTTGGGCTAGTCATCTAAAGCATTGGATCCTAAAAGATGATGGTGAATGAAACAACAAGGAAAGAAGGTGAAAGAAGGAGAGGATACCAATTTCTATCTATAGATCAGGTCAGAGGTCATTTAACTCCAGACCTGCTTGGACATACTCAGAGGCAACTCTCAAAGGAGGGCAAAGGAGCGACTTGAGGGAACTTAGAAAGGTTTAATTGAAGTGAAAAAGATCCTAGTGAGACAGAGACAAAGTTCTAGACCTCCCAGTGTTCTCAATTCATCCAATTAAATCCTAACAATAACATCTAAAGATAGATCTCATTAATTCATACATCAGCTAGTAATATATTAGACCACTACACTGGTTAAATCAATTGAAATCAATCCTCAGATACACATATAGCAGAAAAAATTAAGGCAAGGAGAGCATAAACATAGGGTGCCTAACAAGGGAAAATCCTATGCCAGATTTCTGATGCAAGCCAGAAGAAATGATATGAAATGAATTAAAACACAGAGACAGAAAACATCACCGCAGCTTTAGATCAGGATCCAAAGAAATGTGCTTGTCATATTAAGAGCAACACCAGTCAAGTACAACATAACTTACAGCTTAAATTTCAGCTTGATGAACCTTCCTCAGCCTATCTTACAATCTTACACAGAGAACTTGTCTCAAGAGAAATAGCTTGCATTCTACTGATATCCAATCAACAACCTTTACAATAATTTTCTCATGAGTTTTATAGTATAAATATGAGCCGAGGAGGTAGGTGAAAACTAAATACAGCATTAAAACTTGGAAAAGAAAGAGGACCGAAGCCCATTCTGTTTAAACTCTGCACATTCATTTTCTGGCATGTCTTGGACGAAAGAATGATCTTCTTCGACTTCCATTTACTCTGGTATGGTACTGATGTACTTTGGTTGTAGTACTATATAGTACTCTGGTGAATAAACAAAAGAGTGAAGTGAATGATGGTGAGGTCCGCCATACTTGTGAAACAAATGCTCTGGTAGCTTCGGACTGTGGTCGAGGCGGAAATCTTCTCTAGAACATGGCATAGACTAAAAACAGTATGGGCACCCCATCCTTCCATGGAGAAAAACGTTCTACTGATGTAGAAAACCTGCTATTCATTAATTTCTGTGCTCTGTATCCTCTGCAGGATTTATGATGTCCTCAAACAGGTACTTTTCCTCTAAAACACAGAGTTAAGGCTCAAAGACCTTCATTTTCGTGCCTTAGACTCTCTGTTGCCCCTTTCTGTCTCTGTTGATGAAAACTTGTTGCTGTAATAAGGACTGTGTAGTCATGGCGGCCTTTCCCACCTGATAACCCTGCAAAACACGGAACTCAGTCATGAAATCCATGCACAGGGGGAATGGCTATGGAGGACGGGAGAACAATAGCGTGGCGGTGGTAAAACAATGGTTATATATGAAATAAATGTGAAAAATGAATTGATATGGTATAAACAGTGAATAATAGGGTTTGGTGGAGAAATGCATCGTGAACCATTCGATCGTGGTCCAGTAGCGGGGATCGACGGTGGAGATTGAACAACGGGATGATTTATGAACATTGGCGGAATGAATATAAAACATAAAAATTTAGTGCAAATACGAAAATTTGGACTTTGATGGAAATGCAAAGGAAATGCATGAAATGTAATGAAATGCGATGGGAAGGATCGTAGGAGGTGGGACCCGACGTGGGTGGAGGGCAATTAGTTCTAGGCCATTATATCTAAGTGATAGATCAACGGTGGAGATGTGGTCGGGGGATCGCAATCGGAGGGAACACAGGGGTGACACATTACAAAGTTGCGATTGCGATGGAGTTTACGATTGCGATTGGAACGGGCGAGTGATCATGCGATGGTCATTCGATCTATAGGGGAATCAATGACTAGGATGGGATTGGAATATCACAATCAGGAGGCGCAGAAAAGGAGATGCGATTGAAATTTGCGATTACGATTGGGTGGGGAGTGTGATGGCCGTTGGATTAGCGGGGGAAATGGACAGCTACGATTTGGTCGGGAGATCGCAATCGCAAAGAACGAACGGGTGGCATGGCAGGACTTGCGATTGCGATCAGAGCGGTATTGCGATCAGCGCCCAACCGTCTGATCGGAATGATAGATCGATGGTGGAGACTGCGTCGGGGGTCTTACAGATTAAACCAATCGCATCAGAGTTTTTCGGTGTTTACAAAGGAATTGAGTGTTCCGCTCTGTTTCTCCGATGCGATTAGCACTTAAGGCTTAAGCGCTTGGTCTTAGCGCTGGGGCGTATGGGGGAAGGGGTTAAGGAGCTTGCGGCAAAGAGTCTAGGTCCTTAATATAAGGTAGGAAAGTGGGTTTTTGCCCATTTTTAATGAATTCTAAGGCCAAAGAAGGGTAACGATAAGGGAAAAAAGGGGAATTTTAGCCACACAAGGGGCAAGGGAAGGAATTAAAGGGGATTTTGGGCATGATTTAGAGGGTGAAGGGGAACTTAGAGGAAAAAAAAGGGGGACTTTGACAAAGGGGAAAAGGGGGTAAAATGGGACATTCTGTAGAGGCACAAGGGGAAAATAAAGGCCTTTTGGAGCACAATGTTTTGCAATCAGTGAGGCTTATTGACTCAAGAACAACAGAGGGAATCAATCAAAGGTAGGGAACATAAAAGGCTTCAAGGATGATGTTTTTTCAAGGGAAATGCATTCCTTCAAGGCTCATGAAACAATCTAGCCCCTTGCTTGCTTGTCAAGGAATTTATGGGGGCTAACAGTGGCTCCACATGGGGATGGCTTCTTCTTGAAGGAATCAAGAATTTAGAAAATGATCTTTGGTGTAGGCCAAATGCCTGCTGCTTGAGCCCCCTTTCCTCTTTGATCTTCAGCTTCCACAAATATGATAGATCAGCAGAAACATTCCCAAACAATCTACCTACCCATCCTACAATCCTAGAATTTTTTCTTCTAGGGTGCATTTGAACTAGCAGACCCTTTACATCATTTATTTTTATAACAGAAAATAAACCTATTATAAATCTACCCTTATTGCTCCATGAGACCAAATTAGACTGTTGGTCTCATATGATTCTCTACCTAATCTAATATCTGCTGGGATTAAACTGTCCAGCAGATTTCTTCTCTACATTCTACAATAGAAATTTAAAAACAGTCAAATTAGGATTAGACAGTCTAGTTTGCTGTAGATCCAAGGCATAAAGACAGTTGCACATGGACACGAACTTGCAGAAAATTAAAACAAAACTTTGAAGGCTTGAAATCTGAAATCTTGAAGCATTCCTTCTTTCTTTTTGTGACTCAAGTTTTGAGCTTGTTAGAGTCACTCTTTTTCTTCATTTCAGCTCTCGTTTTGGGCATGTTAGAGCTGATTCTTCTTTTTCTTTGCTGGTCCAGATTTTGAGCATGTTAGGACCAGCTACTTTGCTTCTTTTGGCTTAGGTTTTGATCATATTAGAGCCAATATTTTTCACTTCAGAGGTTCATGTTTTGAGCATGTCTGAACCTCTCCTTTCTCTCTGTTTTTTGAAACATTTTTCTTTTTTTCTTGAAAACAAAAACTGCAATGGTATGTACAATGGAAATGAAAACTGGAAATTGAAAATCAACAGAAGTAGTGTTTGAGCATCCTACCATTGACAAGACCCCCAAATAGCTTTGAACCATCTAATTCCTGTAGGAAGAAGGCATTTGGACCCACAGTGGCCTGGATGATGTATGGACCCTGCCACAAACTGTCAAACTTGCTATGCTTTCCTTTATCCTCTCTTCTTGAGTCCCACTTCAGAACTTTGTCTCCAATTTTGAAATCAGTGGCTTTGGTTCTCTTGTCAAACAACTTCTTTATGTTTTCTTGAACTTTGATAGCTCTGTTATAGACCTCTTCCCTTGTTTTCTGGAGATGGATTGTTTGGTTTATTCTCCTCAACATGCTATCTTCTTCTGTCTGTATCTCTTGGACAAGTTTGATCACTGGTACCCCAAGGTTGGTAGGAAATACTGCTTCTGTTCCATAGACAAGCTGGTATGGTGACATGCAAATGGATTTCTTTGTTGTAAGCCTGTCAGCCCACAAAGCATGCACTAACTTATTATGCCATGAATTTTTGTTCTCTTCCAGCAGCTTTTTGATGATGGCCACCAGGCTTTTGTTTTATGATTCAGCTAAGCCATTACCTTGTGGGTAATAGGAAGTTGAATGACCAAGCGCTATTTGATACCTGTGAAAAAAATCAACCATTTTCTTGGATCCAAAAGCAACAGCATTGTCGGTGATTATTTTCCTTGGGCAGCCAAACCGAGAGAGGATATGACCTTCTAGGAACCTGATGATGACTGAATCTGTGGCATTCCTAGTAGGTATGGCCTCTATCCACTTAGTGAAGTAGTCTGTGGCTGTTAGGATCCATTTGTGTTGTGCAGAAGAAGCTGGGTGAATTTCTCCTATGAAATCTATGCCCCATTGCATAAAAGGACCTTCCACAGTGATGGGTTGTAAAGGGAGGGGGAGGAGTTTTCTCTTGCCTTCAAAAATATGGCATTTGTGGCAGGAAGTTATCATCTTATGGAAATCATTGAAGAGTGTGGGCCAATAATAGCCAGCTCTGAGTATCTTGTTGGCAGTGGCTTTCCAGTTCATGTGACCCCCACACTCTCCTGCATGGAATTCTTGTTTAATCCTTTCAACTTCAGTTTCTGGCAAACATTTAAGCAAGAGCCCATTTGGATTTTTCCAATATAAATTTTCATTTAGAATGTAATAATTTCTGGCCTTCAGTTTCAGGAATCTGGTCGTGGTCTTTGACAGTTCAGGTGGAGCATTGAGGTTGGTGAGCACATAAAGGATATCAGAGTACCAAGGAGAGTTCTGAAACTTCTCCTCAACAGTGGGATTAGGCAGTCCTTCCTGCTCATCCAAAGCAGCTACCATGTTAATGTCAAGGGCTTGCAGATTTGATTCAGACATTAATTTAGCTAAGCCCTACCCTTTGATCAGTTTGGTGTGTTTTATCTCAAGATCATATTCTAAAATCACAGCAATCCATTTGCCCTTTTTCCCATCTGGGTCTTGGGACAAGATATCTTTGACCACTACGTTAGGCACATAAGCTATGGTGTGAGAATGCAATATGTACACCCTAAAGTCTTTTAAGGCCTTGACTAAGGCATAGGCATGTTTTTCCATTATTTTGTATTTCAAGGGTGCATCCCTTAGTTCTTTGTTGAAAAAGGCAATTGGCTGTTCCATTCCCTCTGGATTTTTCTTCAGCAGAACTGCAGCTACTGTGTGCTCAGAGGCAAATGAAAATATCAGGAAATATTTTGAGAAATCATGGCTGATCCGAACAGGAGCTTGGGTGAGTGCAATTTTTACTGATTCAAAAGATTTTTTAGCTCCAACAGTCCATTTAACTCCTGCACCTTTCTTCAGCATGTTAGTCATATTCCTAAGGTGTTCAGCTAGGTTGGCAATAAACCTCCTAAGGAAGTTAATTTTCCCAATGAAGGACTGTAATTCTTTGATATTTCTTAGGTGTGTGATTTGTAGTATTCCCTCAACTCTCTGTGGGTCTATCCTAATTCCCTTTTCATATATAATGTGGCCAAGAAGCTTTCCTTCTTGCAGCCCAAATACAGTCTTTTTAGAATTTAGTGACAGACCAAACCTTCTACATTTTTCAAACACTCTTCTTAGATGTTCTAGGTGTTATTCCTCAGTCTTGGAATATACTGTTATGTCATCCAAGTAAATAACAATGAAGTGTCCTATCTCATCTAAAAAATCTATATCCATTGCTCTTTGGAAGGTTGCACCAGCGTTCATCAGTCCAAAGGGCATTTTTACATACATAAAAGTGCCCCATGGAGTGGTAAAAGCTATCTTTAGCTGATCTTCTGGGAGTAATAAAACTTGGTTGTATCCTGAAAAACCTTCTAACAGAGAAATCCTTTTCGAGCCTACTACCTTCTGAAAAATGTGTTCCATTTTTGGCAAAGGATAATTGTCTTTGAGTGAGGCTCTATTGAGATTTTTGAAGTCTATACACAGCCGAATTTCCCCTGTTTTCTTTCTCACAGCCACTAAGTTTGATACCCAATCAGAGAACCTCACAGGAACTATTATGCCTACCTCATACATCTTTCTAATTTCCTTTTCAACTGCGGCCAATTGTTTTTGGTTTATTCTACGAAGTTTCTGCCTGAAGGGTTTCTGATTTTCTTTTAAAGGTATTTTATGTTGTATGATGTTCGTGTCATAAGCCTTTAGGTCTTCGTAGCTCCAAGCAAACACGTCAATAAATTCTTTGAAAAGGTCAATGTATTTCTTTTTCATGTTCGTAGGAAGAGACTTAGCCAATTTAATCATTTTGGGATTGTCTTTTGTGCCTATGTTGCATTCTTCAACGTCAGAGTCCGCGTGCTCTATGGTAGGCTTTTTTGCTACATTGTCAAAGTCAAAAATGTTTTCCAAAGGCGCCAGACCTCGAGGTAAGTTCTTATCTTTGGCCTGTCGCACCTCAACTTCTTCATTTTCTGCATTTTTACATTCTGTGGTTGAATTTCCAGTTTCTTCATTTAAAGCGTTTATTTCTATGTTACGGGGTGGTTCTTTCTCATCCAAGGGTTCCTCACTTAGGCAGTTATCACTGGACACAGAGTCTGAATCAGAAAACTTAAACTCGTTCCTGCCTATTAGGAAATCTTCAATCTGTTTGTCACCATCAAAGACCTGTCAATATTTTTTGTTATTCGAAACTGCAGGTCTGAATTTAGTCTGTATAATGATTTGCTAGTCGCTTGGAGTCTTAGGGTATGAACTAGCCAGGCAAGCTAATCCATTTTCAATGACGTTTTGGCTCCTAGGAACAAACCCTAATTCGTATTCAACAAATGTTTTCAAAAAATCAATGGCATCGTTCCTATACACCCTCAACCTAGGGTGTCTGGCTGTGTATTCACCGTTCACCTGTTTTTTAACTAGCTCAGAGTCTCCCTGCACGACTATCTTACGGGCCCCTAATTTCTTCAACAGATTTAAACCCAGAATTAGAGCCTCATACTCTGCAATATTATTTGTGCATTTGAATTGCAGGTTGTAGGCATGGCTTTCTGCGTAGTCATTCTCTGTGTTATGCAGCCACACCTCGGCTCCAGCGGTTCTTCTTGTGCAGGACCCATCGAAACACATCTCCCACAGGGGTTCATTCTTGGTTTTGTTATCATTTCTTTCCCTATAGCTGGGTTCACCATTATGTTTTGTAATAGGGTCCGCGCTAGGCCGTGGGTTGTTTAGCTCTTCGTGTGATGTATGGGTTTGTGAGGAATGTCCATTTAACTGATTACCTTTTGTTTTTTCCTCACTCCGAATTTCCGTTTCAGTGCACTGTCTAGGGTTTCCTTCTTTGTTTTCCTCGAAATCCAAAGTGGCCATTATGTTAAAGTCCATGGGCTCTATTTCATTTTTCATGTATTTGATCTGGGATTCTGACCCTTCTAAGGATTCATCATTACAAAAGATGAAGGAGTCAAGGTCTGTATGTACAGAGTGTAAAGGTGAGTTTTCTGGCTTTTCGGGGCTACTGACCAGGAACTTGTGGATTGTGGCATAGGCCCCATCCATCTGCATGGTACCCTGCATCTTGGCTCCCCATGATCTAGATAGTAACATTCCATACTTGGGTGGCACATCTGCCACCACAACATCCATGACCATACATTTAGCAGGAATCTGAGTAAGACTCACACACAGGTCTTTAATTAGGCTAAGGCATTTTACTCTGCTAGAGTCGAATGAATATAAATCTTTGTAAGGACGGGTTATCTCTAGGCCTAGCCTTTCCATGACTACCTTAGGCATTAGGTTGTGTGATGCTCCAGAGTCATGCATTGCATTATGAAGAATCTTATCATGAATGTTGAGACTGATATAAAAAGGTGGAACTACCCCCTCTTGAAACTTCCCTTCTATCTTTGGACCAAACAGAAGGGCTGGTTGATGATCACTCAGGTTGACAGTTTCACTATTTTCACCTAAGTTCAAAGCTCTCAAAATTTGGCCTTTATATACATCCTGAGTGGCCAGCTCAGAGAGTGGTACAGACATTTTAATTTTTGCAATCTCACTCTCCAAATTGAAAGTGGACTGACTCTTGGAAATTTTCAATTCTGTTTTGTTAGCCACTGCCTTGGTGGCTGAATCAGTGTGCTGATTCTCATTATGTACAGGGTTAGGGACTGTTTTATCAGGAGCACTAACTGCAGTGCTAGTGCTGCTAGTTGGTTGACTATGTTTATCAGTTTTTTGGTTGTCTTCTTCTTTGTTTTTCCCAGAACTTTCAGCTGATGGTTTGCTACTTTCAGCGGTCACTTTAGAAGTTTTCTCAGGCCTTTTCTTGATGGTAATCTTAGGAGATTTGGGTTTGGAAGTGTCTTGGATCTTTTTTCTCCTAAGTTCATATTGTTCCCTGACCTGCATGATGGCATTTTCAAATCCTAGTCTGTAGTCCTCAGATTCTAATATTTCTTCATCCCAATATGAGGGTGAGGGTTGATCTTCTTCTGAATAACAGTTGTGGATTGAGTTTTCAGTTTTAAACATGTTTATTTCATTCCCTTTAGACTCTTCTATGATTCCCTCATCGTCATCAAGAAAGTTCTCTTGAAAAGGGGGAATAACTTGTTGACCTGATTCTCTTTGTCTGTTGGGAGTGGTATTGTTCCTCCTAAAGTTATGATTCTGGTTTTGGTTTCGGTTTTGGTTACTGACGGTGACAACCATTTTCTCCATCATTTGTTGTAGATTTTCCACATTTTTAGATAATCTATCATAATTGGGATCAGATGTGGAAGCTACATTGTCATCTCTATATGTTACCCTTTTCTCAGCTCTCAGTCTTGCTCTTTTCTCAATCAGATTGGCCTCTACACTCATTGCTCCCTTTTGCATGTCCTCCAATGTGTTGTAATCCTTCTCGCTAAGCTGGTAGGCCATGTCAGAATCAAAGCCTTCAGGATATTTCGCTAGAGCCATACCTTGGGGGGGTTTCATATGTGGAGGAAGAGCATTATAGATGTTGTTAAACCTTGTTGAGTAATCATGGACGCTCTCTCCTACATTTCTTTTAAGGTTCATGTATTCTGCTAGGAGTTGGCGAGGGTTAGCCTTAACTTCCCATTTGTTGATGAAGGTCTAATATAAAGCCAGGAGATCTTGGATGCTATTAGGAGGTAGGATTTTGAACCATTTCTTCACATCACCTCCTAAGCTTTGGGCAAATATTCTCATTTTTACTGTGTCATCATCTATTTCCATGTAGTCAAAATAATCTTCTATCTTATCTACATGTTGCTGGGCTGTGATAGACTCTTTGGCAGTGAAGTGTGGGATCTTTGATTGATAATCATTTGGTAGGGGTACTAGAGGCTGGGGTAACATCAAAGGTGCATACTAGGCTACCATGATGATATTCTGATGAGGTAAAGGGTTGACTTGATTAGCTGGTATATGGATGATAGGGATACTAGGACCAGCAGAAGTCTGTTGATCAGATTTAGGGTGGCAGAGCCCCAAGTTTTGAACGAAGTGAATATCAGGAGGTGTAGATGGAGGGGTTTCTCTGTCCCTAGTGTGTTTACCACTTTGGGGTGGTGAACCAGGAAGCTTAAGGTCTAGCTGACTGGAATCACTAAATGACCTAGCTCTAGGTAATCTATTAGGTAGGTCTAGGTCAAGATGAAAGTGTGATAGAGCTGCAAGGTCTTCTGGTGTAGAGTTAGCTCTATGGATGTGACTTGAAATAGTTGATCTTCTAGGTGTAGGTGATTTCTTGAGGATGCTCTTGGGGTTATCAACTATTTTAGGTGGGTTTGGGTTGGGATAAGCTCTTGTATAAATGTTCCTTGAAGCCAAAATGTTGTTTGCCAATAAAGGAGCTTAACCCTACTTATTATTTCTAATGTGGCTGATGTTGTAATGAAGGTTGGTCTCCCAGTGGAGTCTTATGCAAAACCAAGTTAATCAGTAGGCCTACTGATCACCAGTGGAGTCCTTGATCTTTGAGGAACTGTGGAGTTGCCAAGTGGAGGGTTTAGGGTGTTTCTAGGGGGCACACTATCCACCACAGTGCTTTTGAAATATCCCTTTGCAAGGATATCCCAAAAACACAACAAACTCTAACCAAAGATTGACTGGGAGGGAATTTACCAGATATGTCACCTCTAAAGAGGATGAGATCCGGAGGCTACCTAGCCCTTTCCAGACTCTGTCTAAGAGTATGGGGTAAAACACACAAGAGGTAAGTAGAAAGTAAGTGTAAGTGTTTCACTACCAACCTGACCAGAGTTTCTAGGTTTTCTGAGGCTCTTATGATGTAGTGGGATTGAAAATACTCAGAATGTCCCCAGCGGAGTCGCCATTATGTTGGGGTTCCCATGTTTTGGCCAGGTTGGCAAGACCAAAAGATGAGACAACATCAAAACCACTTTCAGACCTTAGGATCTAGCCCTCCTAGGTCCAGAGAGGGATCTCTCTATATTAGCAAAGGTTGTATGACTTTGAGGCTCAAATTTAAGATGTTAGGCTAGTTATAGGAACAAGGTTGTATGTTTGGTTTTGAGTTTGGTTGTTGGGAATCAGTAAAGAAGGGTCCAATATAAGACAAGGATGAGAAAAGAGGATTTTAGGCAAAGGAGAAACAAATCAGAGGACATCAAGACCATTGGGAAATGGAGTCAGGAAAGGGTTTACTTGCTGCTCAACATGCAGGCTTTCAGTTGGGCTAGTCATCTAAAGCATTGGATCCTAAAAGATGATGGTGAATGAAACAACAAGGAAAGAAGGTGAAAGAAGGAGAGGATACCAATTTCTGTCTATAGATCAGGTTAGAGGTCATTTAACTCCAGACCTTCTTGGACATACTCAGAGGCAACTCTCAAAGGAGGGTAAAGGAGCAACTTGAGGGAACTTAGAAAGGTTTAATTGAAGTGAAAAAGATCCTAGAGAGATAGAGACAAAGTTCTAGACCTCCCAGTGTTCTCAATTCATCCAATTAAATCCTAACAAGAACATCTAAAGATAGATCTCATTAATTCATACATCAGCTAGTAATATATCAGACCACTACACTGGTTAAATCAATTGAAATCAATCCTCAGATACACATATAGTAGAAAACATTAAAGCAAGGAGAGCAGAAACATAGGGTGCCTAACAAGGGAAAATCCTATGCCAGATTTCTGATGCAAGCCAGAAGAAATGATATGAAATGAATTAAAACATAGAGACAAAAAACATTACAGCAGCTTTAGATCAGGATCCAAAGAAATGTGCTTGTCATATTAAGAGAAACACCAGTCAAGTACAACATAACTTACAACTTAATGTTCAGCTTGATGAACCTTCCTCAGCCTATCTTACAATCTTACATAGAGAAATTGTCTCAAGAGAAACAGCTTGCATTCTACTGATATCCAATCAAGAACCTTTACAATAATTTTCTCATGATTTTTATAGCAGAAAGATGAGCCGAGGAGGTAGGTGAAAACTAAATGCAACATTAAAACCTGGAAAAGAAAGAGGGCCAAAGGCCATTATTTTTAAACTCTACAAATTCATTTTCTGGCATGTCTTGGATGAAAGAATGATCTTCTTCGGCTTCCATTTACTCTGGTATGGTCTTGATGTACTTTGGCTGCAGTACTGTATAGTACTCTGGTGAATAAACAAAAGAGTGAAGTGAATGACGGTGAGGTCCGCCATACTTGTGAAACTAATGCTTTGGTAGCTCCGGACTGTGGTCAAGGCAGAAATCTTCTCTGGCACACGGCATAGACTAAAAACAGTATGGGCACCCCGTCCTTCCATGGAGAAAAACATTCTGCTGATGTAGAAAACCTACTATTCATTAATTTCTGTGCTTCGTATCCTCTGCGGGATTTATGTTGTCCTCAAACAGCATTAGGGGAATTTTGAGGTCTAAAATGGGCCTCCTAAGAAAATTATAAAATAATAGTGGAAAAAATCAAATAAGATTTGATGACATCATCAAATTTTAGAGGGAAAAATGAAAAAACTACTTTTTCAATTCATATTCATCCTATCTCCCAAAAGTGCTTAATTAAATTTCGGTTTTATAAATGTTGGGATACATTTCTCACCCATCCAAGGAGTACCCATGTTGCATACTTTTGATGGGTCCTACTACACGAAAAATGAGAAATACATAAAAAAACGTGATTACAATCACGTTTTTTATGTATTTCTCATTTTTCGTGTAGTATAGTTCATCGAAAGTATGCAACATGGGTACTCCTTGGATGAGGAATTAAATTCCGCATCTAACGAGTACTCCCACTCGAAATTTGAGCAAAAAGTTTGGGAGATAAGTTTAAAATACGAGTTGAAAAAGTAGTTTTATTATTTTATTATTTTTTAATATTTTTACTTTTTTACTCCAAAAATGGTGAATCATCTATTATGGTTGACATCATCATCTTGAATCCTATTGGTTATTATAAATTTTATTTTGGTTGTACATTTTTCTTAGGAAGCCCATTTTAGACCTCAAAATTCCCCTAATGGTACTTTGCCTCTAAAACACAGAGTTACGGCTCAAAGACCTTCATTTTCGTGCCTTAGACTCTCTACTACCCCTTTCTATCTCTGTCGGTGAAAACTTGCCACTGTAATAAGGATTGTGTAGTCATGGCAGCCTTTCCCACCTGATAACCCTGCAAAACACGGAACTCAGTCATGAAATCCATGCACAGGGGGAATGGCTATGGAGGACGGGAGAACAATAGCGCGGCAGTGGTAAAACAATGGTTATATATGAAATAAATGTGAAAAATGCATTGATATGGTATAAACAACAAATAGTAGGGTTTGGTGGAGAAATGCATCATGAACCATTCGATCATGGTCCAGTGGCGGGGATCGATGGCAGAGATTGAACAGCGGGATGATTTATGAACATTGGCAGAATGAATATAAAACATAAAACTTTAGTGCAAATACGAAAATTTGGACTTTGATGGAAATGCAAAGGAAATGCATGAAATGTAATGAAATGCAATGGGAAGGATCATACGAGGTGGGACCCGGTGTGGGTGGAGGGCGATTAGTTCTGGGCCGTTAGATCTAAGTGATAGATCAATGATGGAGATGTGGTCGGGGGATCGCAATCGGAGGGAACACAGGGGTGACACATTACAAAGTTGTGATTGCGATGGAGTTTGCAATTGCGATTGGAACGGGGGAGCGATCATGCGATGGCCATTCGATCTACAGGGGAATCAACAGCCAGGATGGGATTAGAAGATCGCAATCAGGAGGTGCAAAAAAGGAGATGCGATTGAAAGTTGCGATTGCGATTGGAAGGGGAGAGAGATGGTCGTTGGATCAGTGGGGGAAATGGACGGCTGCGATTTGGTCAGGAGATCGCAATCGTAAAGAACGGAGGGTTGGTGCAGCAAGACTTGCGATTGTGATCAGCGCCCAACCATCCGATCGGAACGATAGATCGACGGTGGAGACTGCGTCGGGGGTCTTACAAATCAAACTAATTGCATCAGAGTTTCTCGGTGTTTACAAAGGAATTGAACGTTCCGCTCTGTTTCTCCGATGCGATTAGCGCTTAAGGCTTAAGCGCTTGGTCTTAGCGCTGGGGCGTATGGGGGAATGGGTTAAGTGGCTTGGGGCAAAGAGGCTAGGCCCTTAATATAAGGTAGGAAAGTGGGTTTTTGCCCATTTTTAATGAATTCTAAGGCCAAAGAAGGGTAACGATAAGGGAAAAAAGGGGAATTTTAGCCACACAAGAGGCAAGGGCAGGAATTAAAGGGGATTTTGGGCATGATTTAGAGGGTGAAGGGGAACTTAGAGGAGAAAAAAAAGGGGGACTTTGACAAAGGGGAAAAAGGGGTAAAATGGGAAATTCTGCAGAGGCACAAGGGGAAAATAAAGGCCTTTTAGAGCATAATTTTTTGCATTCAGTGAGGCTTATTGACTCAAGAACAGAAGAGGGAATCAATAAAAGGCAGGGAACATAAAAGGCTTCAAGGATGATGTGTTTTCAAGGGAAATGCATTCCTTGAAGGCTCATGAAACAATCTATCCCCTTGCTTGCTTGTCAAGGAATTTATGGGGGCTAACAGACTATGCAAAATGTTAATACTGATGCTATCAAGAGAGCACAGTTGGCTATGGAATTTGAAGGTTGAGCTTTAGATTGGTTCATGGGATACCTTGCTCAAAACATAGATCCCACTGCTCAGCAAATTAAGGATTCCCTGAAGCAGCAGTTCCGGAAGCCAAACTCCTATTCTCAATATGTAATAGAACTAAAATATTTTAATCAATGGCCGAAAGAGTCAGTTTGGGAAGCTGACCAACAGCTGAAGCAAACCATTAACAACACGGGATTTTTTTACGATGAAAAGCAGCATAAGGAATGGTTCATCGCCATGCTCTTGCCACATTTGCGTGGGCCTATGGGTCAACAGAAGATTGATTCTCAGGAAGAAGCCCTAGAAATTGCTACGAAACTAAGAGTTGCACCTAGAGACGATGCTCAAATTGGAGCACTGCAAATTCAGAACCAATTAGAATCTATGCCAATTAGAATTCAGAATTTACGTAGAGACCAGGGTAAATAAGTTGGCGCAAGTGTCTGGTGCATACCCTGCAAGGGTGCTTGCCACACCAAAGATCAATGCCCTTTGTTTTCGGATTATTTGCAAGTTAGGGGACCAAATCCACTACTCCCCAGAGGTGTTGTTGGGCCTAGTACCCCCACACTATGGTGTGCTAATTATAGGGTGGTTGGACGACACGATACCGACCACTACCTATGGTTAGGAGCCTATGTACCAGAATTGAAGAAATAGTGGTGCAGATTTTTTTCTTCAGTTGGTCAAGATGAGCACCACTATCGAATGCTTGACCTAATGATAGAAAATGTGAACCTTTACAGGGTGCAGGCTGACCCTTTGTTGCTAGCATCTCCCTCTCTACGAGGAGGATCCCCAACAAGAGGAAGGTGAGGGGGCAGAGGTGGAGGTGCAGGTCGAGGGAGAGGGAAACTAATTTTCTATAATTGTGGTGATGATGGACACTATACGCGTGACTGCCCGAACCCTGCGCGACAATCCTATAGGTACTGTAGGAAATTTGATCATGTAACTGAAGATTGTCCTGTGTTAATAGCTTAAATGCAAGAAAAGCAGTAGACGCCTACGCAAAACATCTAAATGGTTAAAGTTGAACCACGCAACGATGGTCCAAGTGTAAATGTAATTACATGTAGTGGTGTTTCCATCGGAGGAAAGGAGGAAAGGTTGTCGCAGAGCCATTGAATAGAAAGGCGTCTAACAAGAAGGAAGGCCTCAACCTACAGAAAGAAAAAGAGATTTTCATTGAGGGCAGGAAGGACTTTGCTGATATAGGACCATCCACATCAAGGACTACCATGCCAAACCACAGGCTGATGATGAAGTTAAACCATTCCTACAATCTTGTAATATTCCCACTTAGCCCAAGCTAATGGGAATATTGTATTTTTCCTTATTTTATTTTGCATTTCATGTTGATGAATAAAATATAAAGGAGGACATGTAAAACTCCTGAAAACACACTTGAGTGTGAAAGAGGTTGATCACTTGACCAAGTCAACCATGACCATATCTACAGCGCAGTCTAGATGCATTGAACCTCCTTGAGGCACAGCGTAGTTTTAGATAGAGGTTCTACATGTGAAAGGGGTTAGACTAACAAAGTGGTTTAGGGTTTGAAAAGACTCCAATATTATAAAAGGAAGAGGAAAGCAACATGAAGGGGGTTGTTGAAGATATTATTTCAGAAGAATTTGTCTGCCTAGACATTTCTCATTCTCTAGCTGTTTAGATGAGAATAATGATGTTTAGCATTGGGTGTTCCTGAGCGGGAATCCCACCTCCTTTCTTGAAAAGCTCTTGGAGGAGTTGTGCTTGTCTTGACCACTATCAGGCTTGGGCCAAGCTTCACCTTACACCTACAACATTGATCTTGTTGAGGGTTGGTTTGTCCTTGTGAGTTGCAGCAAGTGGGAGATAGATCTTCTCAGATCTATGCATATCTAGCCTCTCTTTTCACTAGGAAATTTTGTTATCCCATTTGCAAGAGTGTCCTAGATCATCAGAGCTTCAGATCCAGACCTTGGCAGCAGGCCAAATCACTCTCAGAGCCTAAAACATAGTTTCAATCCCTAAACTATGTTATTTGTAAATTTGCAGTTGCAGGGTGTTTTGTCTGCATTTTGGAGGAAAGATCTTCGGTGTTAGGATTCTTCCTCTCACTGTGGTGATCCATGGATTGGCCATCCAATCCATGTTTGTTTCATATCTTGTTATAGCATCATTTCTCACCTTCATATGATTCATGATTGCTTTGATGGTTTTGGGCACCCATTCCTACAGACTTGGACAAATTCACTTAAAAACAGTGTAAAAATCCCCATACGCGACTATGCCCGTACTTTTCCGCGTGTATACGCAAGTCTAGCTGCACTTTTCCGCGTATGCCATTAAAATTATGAAAAAATATATAAAAATTCCCTATTTTCGGGCTAGTTTGATGGTTACTCAGGTAGTTCAACCACCCCAGCACGTGGCCAACTGTTTCCAACTGTTGAAACTACTTGGAGGGAGTATAAAAACCCCTCATGTGTATGGACTAAGGGAGGGAGAGAATTATTGATATTATACTCTGTTGGTATTCCCTATCCAAGTCTGATTCCCCGTGCCTTCTGCACTTTCCCAGTTCATTACAGGAAACCCTTGTTTCCTTGAGATGCTCATCTCCCTATATGTCATCTCATATGCACCAGTTTGGAAGGAGTCTTAGTGAGGCAAGGGCGGGACGGATCCGGACGACGGTCTGCTCAAAGATCGTGGAAGGATTCAGGTGATCTTTCCACTCGTTACTTTTGTACATGCTATTTATAATACAGAAGTACCATCTTGTTCCCGAAATATGCGTGTTAGTGTCTGCTTACATATATGAGAAAAATTGTTATTTAAGCATTCATTATGATCTATTTAATGTTTTATATGGATTTCACTAACATTTAGAGTAGATATATGTTGTACAACCAGTTCTTCGTGCTTGTTTCTTCTTGTCTTTTAGGTTAAGAAGGAAGGATGATTGCTGGGGGTTTGGACCCTGCGGGATTTGCTTCAACCGTAGGACCTACGGGTAACTTCCTCATTCTACTCTATTTAGTTTTTCTGAACATGCATGGTTGTGTGAGTCCTTCTTAAGTAGCATGCCCCTGCTCTGTGGAGGTTGTAACCCAACGAACCTCTAGGGTGATATTCCCCGAAACAGAACTGGCGACTCCACTGGGGATCACATTCTTGTGACTCCCTTGTTGGGTGGTTTCAGCTATTTGGTAGGTTGCCGACAGTTTTAACTTTCATTTGCAGTCCAGTTTACTTTGTTTCAGTCAGTCTGAAGTCCTGGTTTCCTTTCCAGGCTTGTCCTTTTTGTTTTTTTCATTATTTACCTTTGTATACGTGCTTTTTTCTGCACACAATCGCATATATACGCAATTTTGTCTAAAGGGACGCGCGTATGCGCGAGTTTCCCTTGGCATAGACGCGTATGCACGTTGTTTGCTAAACTGTGAAGTAGCGTATACCTAGGAAGATTTTGAATTTTTGGGTTTCTTGACTTTTTGGTCCTTTCTGGCTATGGAGGCCTGTTTCTACAGTGTCCTTGTACTCTCTGGATTTTGAAGGAAGTGGTTTCTGGTCTTTTCTCTCTTTCGTTTGATTGAAAACTAGTCTTTTTGGCAAAGTGTTGTTTCTGGTGTTGGCACTCCTGGTTTGAGTACCAAGATAGCTTTCTGAGCATTCTTGGTTGTTCTGCTTTATCAGAACAGTGAGCTCCTGCTCATTCACTCTTTCTTGTCTTTGTGTTTTGCTTGGCACTACGATTTTTGCTCGTTTCTTGATTGGTTTTCTTGAAGTTCAGTAGGCTAGGTCTTGTTGCAACTTTTGAAGAGTTTTTCTTGCTTCTTCGAAGTTTTTTCTTGCGGCAAGTTTATACTATTATTCTGGGCTGAGTGGCTGACTTTTCTTGTCTTATTTTGCTCTCATTGATCTTGCTACTAGTTAGCTTTATAAGGTTTGGAGCATTTTTGGAGTTTGTGCTTGAAATTCAGTCTTGTTTGGTTTGGATTTTGATAGTTTTTCTTGGTCTTTTCGAGCTCTTTCTCTATAAAACTAAAAAGCTCAAAAAACATTTGTTTTGCTTTTTGTTTTTGCATTTCAAAGGCTTAAAAAACATTTTCGCTTGTTATTTGATTTTGTTGTTGCATTTTCGTTTTCGTTTGCCATATCTTTTGAAGCTTTTGTGAGGTTTCTTGCTTTCAGTTTTTGGCTTGATAATTGGAAGGGAGTTGTTATTCATTTCTTCTTCTTGTTTTTAAGCATCTTTGGTGTCTTCATATTAAGAGTTCTTGATCTCGGGAACTATCTTTCTGGACTACCAAGAAGAGTTAAAACTGAAGGACTTTTTAGGAAATTTCACTCTGCTTTAGGAGATTTGCATCTTAGGATTTGCATGCTTGTAGTGATTTGCATTAGGTGCATTTAAACATTTAGTCAATTTCATAGTTTTTGTGAGTGTGAGTTTGCTATTTGAAAAGAAAAAATACAATTTTTAATCTCGTAGAACCCGTGTAGAGATTACTTTTCATCGAAAGACAATAACTGCATCTGCATGTAGTTAAGTTTTTATTAATTTCTTTTTGCGTCAAAAACACCATAAGTTTCATCTCCATATCCTTGTGACTTAACATAACAGCCCATTAAAATAAGCGATTTAATTTAAAATCAACTAGCAAGTTTTCTAAGTGTCATACACCAACTAGCTAGGTTGTAGGGCCTTGGAATAAGTGAGTGGAGAGTTAACTCTCCAAGGCCGCTCAAACAAAACATAGAAGTTGATTAATTGAGAGAAATCCAACTCCGTTAGGTGGACCGGGAAAGCTCTCCTCCAGAGAGTCAAGCGCGAGGGGAAGTGAAGGTTGAGAAGAGGGATACCCCCCCTCCGATTAGCTGAATCTGACCTCAAGACCGTTCCGCCCGGCTTCTGATACGGATTGGTGCCCATAGTTGCCACTCCTAGGTTCCACACAGGTGACTGCGGGGGGGAATACCCGTGGTACCTGAGGCAGACGTCGCATCACTTTCAGCAGTACTTCAGGGGGGTGCCCTTGCAAAGCTTGGGTGCTTGAGCCGGCAAAGGCTGTCGTTAGGAGGTCGGCGTAACTGTTTCTGATACCTTCGCTAGTTGTTTTGGGCCCTAATCATCCCAAACGGCTTTCGGGAGGTCCTATACTTCGCTTTCCTGTATTTTGGTGTCCGGTCCTCATCACTCGGAGCGGAAATACTTGGAGGCCGTTTGCTTGACTGTATCTCAGGGATTTTTATTTTAGTGAGTGCTCTTTGCTCCTAGCTTGCCTAGCTTTTCACCTTTTTGAGTCTAATTTAAAATCTATAAAAGTGGCTGATCAAGCGCCTCGACGATCGAGGAGAATCCGGGGGTTATCTCCCGAGAGTCCAAAGCCTTCTTCGAGAAGGCGTAGGAGTGATTTAGCAGGTGGTTACCACCCTGTGGCATCTGACGCAGTGGAGAGAGATCCTCCACAGAGGTCTGAAGGTTTCATAGCTGATTCTGGTATCGGTTCCGAGAGGAGCGTTCTGCTCACCTCGCGAGTTTTGTTTCCTCAGAAAGAAGATTTTCAAATTGAAGACGTACCTGAGCCTCCTGCGACAGGTCCATCTCCTCTTCCTCCTGACTATCCGTTCGTTGTTCAATACATCAGACCTGAGTCTGAGAGACCGGAAGATCTTCCGTATCATTCATATCTTTCGATGGCCACGACTGGGAACGCGGCCTCTGCCGTGAGTGCTGCAGGCATTCAGACCCCTGCTTCTGTTGAAGGAGGGGGCACTATTGCTTTATCTTTGATTGCTTCTAGTGCTGCTGTGTTTGGCTCTGGTTTCACCCAAGCACATGCTTCTCATTCTGGTCCCTTCTGTTCAGGGATGCCCTCTAGTGGGAATCCCTCTTTTTCCTTTTCCGCTGCTGCAGCTGGATCTACACCCATGTCTTCTATGGCTAGTGGATCAGCTTCTTTTCAGGGTTTCCCCTTTGGGACTGGACACATTCCTAGTTCCAATCCTTCTTTAGGGTCGTTTCCGTTTACGTCTCAGACCCAGAGTTTCAACCCTTGGTCTGGGGGGCAAAGTTCGACTACTTTTACAGGGTGGAATCCTGTGTTTACTATAGCGGGGGCAGGGAATCAGTTTTACGCAGGTCATCAAGGGAATACTTCTTTCCCTTCGTCGAGTGCTTACCAGACCTTTTCTCCTCTTTCTAATGCCTGGAACCCCTATCAGGGGCTCTCCTCTTCATTTAATACTTCAGCGGGGGGAACTGGTCTGGGCTTTGGTAACTCTGCGTTGGGAGGAGGTTCTTCTCCTTTTTCTACGAGTCCTTTCTGGCAACCTGGTGCCTTATCAAATCCAGGCTATTCTTTTCAAAATGTCGGCAATCCATCCCATCAAGGATGGAATCCTCAGGCTCCGCCTCGCTTACCTTTTCTGGCAACTTTAAACTTGCCAGATTTGTCGAAGTTGACTAATGATCCGATTCGTTATAGTCCGGGGTGGCCTCCGGTCCCGACCAAACTTCCTTCAGATATTCAAAAATTAAAGGTAAGAATGGGCAAGATCCGGCTGACCACATCACCACTTTCCACTTATGGTGCTCTTCGAACTCTCTGATCGATGATTCGATTAGGTTGAGATTATTTCAACGCACCCTAACTGGAAATGTTGCCAAATGGTATATCGAGCTCACTGGGGGCAGTTTTGCCACATTTGGAGAACTGGCTGTCACATTTCTAAACCATTTTCAGTTTCCTGTCAGATATGAGGCTGGGACGGAACTCCTGGCTAATTTTAAGCAGGACGAGGAAACTCACATTTCTGATCACATTCAGGAATGGAGGAGAAGGAAGAGGCTTATCAAAGCTCATATTCTTGGATAATTCCTTCTCGAGTGGTTTTTGAAATCTCTGCAGTCAGACATTTCAAAGGATGTATCCCTATATGGGGTATTTTCCGAGGAGCAGGCCATTTTTAGGGCCCAGCAGCTGGAACTGATCTATTCTCAGTCTGGGGTCCTTTATAAATATTTACCCAATGCTCCTCGCTCCAAGTTGGATTTATCGAAAACTAAGCCCGGTCCGCATGGTGATGGGCTTTTCGGATCGATCAATAGTGGTACAGCCAACCTGCTTTCTCAACTGCAGCAGTTGTCTTTGCAATCTGCTCCTTCTAGTCAGGCTGTGCCTGCCGAGTCATCGCCTTCCCAGTCTTTGTCCATAAATGCTGTCCAAGCTTCTGATCCCAAAGGAAATCAACAATCCGATGGGAAGAAGAAGGGATGAAATAATAAGAAGAAGGGCAAGAACGGGAAGGGTAATGCAAATAAAACCAACGAGCGTGTTGGAGAGGGTCAAAAGGAGAAGAAGAAAGTGAAGTTTCCATGCAAGCTTTGTGCTGGAGACCATCTCACACACCTTTGCCCTAAAATTCAGGATGCTCAGCACTTGTTAGCTCAGCAGGGTTCTTCTAGTTCCCAGGCTATGTTAACAAACCCATTTCCCCAAGGGCAGCAATTAGTTGTTGGTGCGAACCAAAATCCTAGGGCTTCCTCTGGGGGCACCCAGGAAGGGGAAATTCCATCGAACATTTTCATGATGAGTGCTCACGCAGATATCGCTACGAGATCATTTGATTATGGCGGAGAAGAGTCTTCGAAAGCTAAGGAAGTTCCTGATGCTACTGAGCCGCTTCACATTACGAAGCCTACTGTTGATTCTATGCCTCGGATGCCCAAAGCATCTTCTAAGGGGTCAACGATTAATCCAAACGCTAGGGCTGCCCAGAACTACTCGATTGTGGAAGATCTGGCACAGAGTCCTTATGCTATGTCAGCTTTAGAGGTACTCCAGTCTTGTCCGGCTCAGCGCAGTGCTTTTCTCACTGCCATTGGGGCTATTGATCTGAAAAATTCTCTTCTTATTACTTTTGATATGAATAATTTTAAAAAGAGACTTCCTCATCACATGGCTTTTCATATTAAATCATTGTATCGGAAGTGCAATATCTTTCGAACGGTTGTTGATGAGGGTGCTTCCACATGCGTAATGTCTTTCGCATGCTGGAAGACACTTGGATCTCCCAAAGCTGTTCCATCTAGCACTGTTCTTACTACGTTCGATGGTCATTCTCACAGACCCCATGGTATTGTCCCGGCTTTGCCCATCTGTGTTGGGGGCAAAACCGTCAATATAGAAGTTGAGGTAGTAGATGCAGCCTTGGACTACAACCTTCTGTTGGGGAGGAACTGGATTTATGAGATGGATGCTATTGCATCCTCATTATTTCGGATAGTATTTTTCCCCCACGAAGGGAGGATCGTTACAGTGGATCAACTGGACTGTCCTCCTGTAGACCTGAATGCGCCTTCTGACTCATCTGTTCCGAAGTTGGATAATACTAAGGCACCTGTTGAGAATCTAGGAGTTGGAATGTATTCTTCCTTGATGAGTACTTTCGATCTTCCTCCTCCTACGGTGCATATTAATGCTATTTCATCCTCCAAGGCTCCCCTTCGAAGAGAGTTCTTCAGAACTCATTATTTTTCGGACCCTTGGACCTTACCTTCCCCTACTACCACATTAGCGGAAGGTCAAGTGGGTGGAATGGCATTTCCGATTTTTGCAGCTGAGATTGCATATCAGTCTATTGTTGACACTGCAGAATCTATCCCAGCTCCTCTTTCACCGGAGGAGTTGGATGGTGATGTGGCTCCGGCTTGGATGCTTAGTTCTTCTTCAGCCTAGGATTGCCTTGATACCACTCTTTCATCTGAAGATGCCATCCTGGAAGCCATGACAGGTATAGATAGACCGTGGGATGATTTGCATCATCGGTCTTACTTCCTACCTGATTTGAATGAAGTTGAAACAAGTTTTCCGAGTCCTCCGTCTCCTGGTCCTGTTCACCCAGTCTTGAACCCTTTGGCACCAACACAGGTTTATGCTGAAGGGAACATGGTTGTGATCTCTCCTACTATCCCGGGGAACATTTCCAGGGATCCTAATATTGTCGAGAATGTCTTCATTGGAGCTGAATGTTCCCGTGAAGAGGTTCAAATTTATACCGAGCTCTTCAAAGAGTATAGAGATGTATTTGCTTGGTCTTATGAGGAAATGCCTGGCATAGACCCATCTATTGTCCAGCATGAGATCAAGACGTATGAAAACGCTAAGCCGGTGAGGCAAAAACTTCGTCCGGTCAATCCTAGGAAGGCAGCAGCTATCAAAGCTGAAGTTGAAAAGTTGCTTAAGGCGGGATTCATTTTCCCTGTTCCTCTGACTGAATGGGTTTCAAACCCCGTTCCCGTAGATAAAAAGCAAGGAATGATTCGAGTGTGCATCGATTTCAGAGACCTAAATAAGGCATGTCCTAAAGACAATTACCCCACACCATTCATCGATCAGATCATTGACGAGTGTGCCGGTAACGAGATTTTCTCCTTCATGGACGATTTTTCCGGATATAATCAAATTACTATCCGTCCTGAAGATCAACATAAGACTGCATTTATTTGTCCCTGGGGTACGTTTGCATACAAGAAGATGCCTTTTGGTCTTAAAAATGCTAGGGCTACCTTTCAGCGGGCCATGTCTTACGCCTTCCACGACATCAAGAAAATTATTGAGGCATACTTAGATGATCTAGCTGCTCATTCTCGAAAGAGGATGGATCATCCTGGCCACCTTCGGCAAATATTTGAAAGATGTCGTTTTTATAAAATTCGATTGAATCCGAACAAGTGTGTTTTCGCGGTTACATCCGGTCAGCTATTGGGATTCATTGTGTCTAGGGAAGGGATAAGGGTAGATCCCTTCAAGGTTGAGGCAATACTTCGGTTACCTCCCCCGTCTTCAATTCGTCAGCTTCAAAGTCTTCAAGGGAAGTCTAATTTTCTTCGGAGGTTTATCGCCAATTATGCTGAGATTACAAAGGGATATATGAGATTGTTGAAGAAAGGAGTTCCTTTTCTTTGGGACGACTACGCTCAATGCTCATTCGATGCTTTGAAAAAGGCATTGACCTCTGCTCCTCTACTGAGTCCACCTGATTATAGCAGAGATTTTCTTTTGTATCTGGCAACAGCAGAATCTACCATCGGTATGGTTCTGGTTCAGGAAGATGATGCTCTTGCAGAGCATGTTATTTACTACCTCAGTCAAGGACTGGTAGGACCTGAACTTCGATACACTCCGATAGAAAAATTAGCCTTAGCAGCAGTTCATGCTGTGCAGCGACTCCGGCATTACATTATTCTTCGAAAAACTTATGTCTTGGCAGCTGCCAATCCATTTCAGTTTGTCCTCAGCAGGCGAGTGATTGGGGCAAATATAATAGATGGATTGTGATTTTACAAGAATTTGATCTCGAGTTCATGTCTGCCAAATCCAAGAAGTCATTAGTTTTTGCGGAATTGATCTCCGAGTTGCCTTGTGGAGAGGAGATGATCTATGATGAGTCCTTTCCGGACGAACACTTGTTTTTGATCTCTCCACAAGATCCTTGGTATGGGGATATCATCGTGTATCTCCAGACTGCGAAGTTTCCCTCTTCTTTTTCGAAAGATGAGCGTCGTAAGCTGCGTCACTTAGCTAAAAGTTATCTGATTATTGGTGATGCTTTGCACCGTCGAGGGGTTGATTCAATCCTAAGACGCTGCTTAACTTTCGAAGAAGCTGAGGCTGTGCTCAATGATTCTCACAGTGGAGCTTGTGGGGGTCATTTATCTAGGCTTGCTACAGCCCAAAATATTTTGCGTGCTGGATACTTTTGGCCCTCAATTTTCAAGGATTGTATTGAATCGGTCAAAAGGTGTCATCCTTGTCAGGTGTATACTCGAAAAATGCGCGCTCATCCAGCTCCGCTTTTTCCAGTCGTTACTGTCGGACCCTTTACAAAGTGGGGTATTGATTTTACTACTTGTAACCCGCCTTCGGAAAAAGGTCACAAGTACATTATTGTAGCAGTAGACTACTTTACGAAGTGGGTCGAGGCTATGCCTACTTTTGGGAATGATGGTGAGACTGCAGCTCTGTTCCTTTTCAACCAGGTTATCGCTCGTTTTGGTATTCCTAGAGAGATTTTCACTGACCATGGCAGTCATTTTCAGAATAGTATGATGGCTGAGTTGGCTCTCAAATTGGGTTTCTGGCAGGAGCATTCATCTCCATATTATCCTCAAGCCAATGGGCAAGTGGAAGCCATGAATAAATCCTTGAAGACAATTCTTCAAAGGACAATTGATAAAGCTAGATCCAACTGGCATATTATGCTATATCCTACACTTTGGGCATACATGACGTCAGTGAAAACTGCAACTAGCTTTACTCCGTTTCAGTTAGTGCATGGGGTGGAATCTGTATTTCCTATTGAATGCAAGATTCCTTCTCTTAAATTAGTTGTTGAACTTCTTCCTGACACTTCTAGTCTGGCAGAACGGCTTCTTCATCTGGAACATCTCGATGAGCAGCGTCGAGATGCTGCCACGATGAATGAAGCGCATAAAAACCGAGTAAAGGTTCAGTACGATAAGGCGATCAAGCCTAGGGTCTTTTCGGAAGGTGACCTTGTTTTGGTCTATGCCCAAGAAAAGGATGCCGTGGGGGCAGGAAAGTTTAAATCTATGTGGTATGGCCCCTATATCGTTAAAAAATTCCTTAAGAAAGGAGCATATACCTTGGTTTATTTCGAAGGGAATGAGTTGTCGGAGCCCCGTAATGGGCTCTATTTGAAGGAGTATTATGCCTAGGCTTCCGCCTGGCATGTTGCTTTTTGTATATAGTAGTTTTTTTCTTTGTACATATCTGATTGATTTTCGATCTTTGATGAGTTGGTGATGTTTTTGATCTGCTTTGGCAGGTTGTGTTGGATGTCATGAGTCATTTTGGTTTCGCCGATGGTGCTAGTAGACACACCCGGAACTTAGCTTCCGTGGCTTGGGTGCTTCATTATCCATCCGATTAGTTGTTAGTATCAAGAGGGGTCTGCATTGGTCCTGCTTCCAACAATATAGCAGAATACACTGCAGTTATTCATCTACTCTCGGAGGCAATATCTTTGGGTGTTGATTCATTGGTAGTTTTCTTGGACTCCCAGCTGGTGGTGTCGCAGTTGAACAACACTTATCGGGTACGAGATCCATTTTTATTACGATTGTTCTTGAGGGTACGTTTGTTACAAAGGTCATTTCAATTTTTAACTTTCATTCATATTCCTCGAGCCGACAATTGGTTTGCTGACTCATTAGCTAATCAAGCATTAGATTGGCATATTAATCATTCAATACAATAAATTTTTAATCATCAAAAACATCATACATTTGATACATTTATCACATCACATCAAATATCGCTGTATATATATCATCGGAGTGTCAAAAAACTTTACAAAATTTGGATCCATAATGTCGTACAAAACTTGGGCTTATGCCCCCATCATGTTCAGTCTCAAAAAAGAATATACAGTCATCTAATACATAATATATGTCTACTCCTGAGGTCCCTGCCCAGAAGTCGTGTTCCTATAGAACGTGACTGCAGTGGCAACTCAGCGAAATAGTCTAACCCAGTCTCGGGGCACTCCTACCACCCGTCTCTGGATGGCTTCCGGTAGATCCTCCACAGTAGCCATAGGTATTTGGCGGGTTAATCCCTCCAAATTCCTCTGCACGGCCTGGAGGGTCCTATCTGAATCCACAGTATCTGCTTCGCCCCTGCGGCGCTTATGGCGTGGTAGACCCTCAGGTCGAACTGGTCCAACATCTGAAACATGATCATTTTTAAATTGTCAGTCATTATGAATCCAATCAAAAACATGTTTGTTTTTCATTTTTTCATACATATTTGAAAAAATCCAAAAAAATTATATAAGTCAAAATTTTTTGCAAACTTACCGACTGTGCCCCATGCTGTGCCTGGTGGAAGAACTAGATCTGGATCTCCACGGAAGTCCATCCCGGCATAGGGATAGTCGTCCACTGCGATGATTTTTTCTCCCCACCAACGGAAGAACTCATCATCCCATGTGGTCCGGGGTACCTCACTACCCCCCAATCTCTTCATCATGTCCGCCCAACGGGCGATTCTTGGGTCCCGCGGGCTACTGATGGTAGAGATAAATCTGGGTCTCAATGTTGGAATCTTCTTAAAGAAGAATGTTGTCAAAATTGTATCGTACCCAAAGTGTTTGGTCTTTGCTTGGCGGATTGAGGTCAACTGTTGTTTCATGTTCAGTAACAGGGCTATGCACCAATCATACACATGAGTCAAACATTCTACTGCTATGCTCATTTGCGTCCTGGATGCCTGGTGTAGAGAGGCAGATCCTGCCACTCTGCCGATGGTGAAAAGGAGGATTTTCATGTGCAAATCCCGTAAATCTTTAATTGCAATATGAGTTCCAACCTTTTTGGAACCGTCTACGCAATACACGTGGACATAGTCTTCCACGGTTAACCCTCCCAGGGGTTTCTCGTGCAAGTCTACTGGTTCTCCCCTCTGGGAAAGTCCAGTAATAAAGTATATGTCTTCCACTTCAATTCGTAGTGGCCTCTAATCTATCACGAAACAGTCTTGGTCTAGTTCCCAGTAATTGACGAGCATTTCTAGCAACCGAGGATTGCTTTTCATATTTGGCATTTTAAAGAATTTGAACAATCCGCAATTCCGAAGGATATTTTGTGCTGCTCGATCTTGCATGACCTCTTGGTCAATTGTGCTATGCTCACGTTCTCTCCATGAGATTGTTATCCTGTCAAATTTCATCAAATCATGCATTAGCCATGCTTTTTAAGTTTCGGACCTGCGCATACGCGACTTTTTCTTTGCACAGTCGCGTGTATACGTGAGTTGCCTTTACTGAACCTGCGTATGCGCAAGTCCGCATTTTTTAGCAAGGGTTTTAAAGCTAAATTTCACTTAATTTTAAATTCCAAATGGAAAAAATGATTTGCAAGGATGATTTAGGAGCCTACCTGAAATTTCGGCGGGATTCGATGGTCGGTTGTTCCTGATTTGACGAAAGAAGTTTTTTGCTCCAGAGCACTTTTTTCCAAATCAGAAATGCAATAATGAACCAAATATGAGGTAATTTGTCTATTTATGCCTAAAAAGTTGAAAATTTTCGCAAAAATTCATTATGCTTATTTTTTCGATCTATCTTAAGCTGCATAACTCGAATGCTTGGAAGTGCCCAGTTTGGTATGTTTTCAGGTACATTTTGACAATTTTGAGATTTTTCCCAGTTTTTGATCCATGATTTCCGACTTGTCATGGCAGGTATATGATCTTCATTGGCATATAGGTTAGGGAAATCACTCTCCGTTGCATCTTGCATACTAGCCTCCATACTGATCACTTGCCTTAGGGTCGATCCCATCAGGTCATGAGTATTACACCCATTTCACTCGCCGATTATTTAATCATGACTTGATGGTAGAGCCTTCCTTTACATGGGCTTCCTAGTTAGTTCCTTGCTATCACTTGTTGCCCATGCTGCGTTTTATGTAGGCTCGGGAGTCCTCTTTAGTCCCGCCATGTCTTATGTGTTGAAGCTTCATTCTTCTTCTTCATCACTATCATTATTTCTGGCTTTTACCCTAGAGTCTCCCTGGTGTCATTAAGTTGTATTACTGCATTGCATATTGGCTACTTGTTTATCCCGGCCTTTAGCCGGCTTCATTTGGACTCAATGTTTAAGCCAACTTCTGACCTTGACTTTCTGTACAAGTTAACCATTGCATGAACTTAGCTATCACGACTTGACACCTTTTTCCCATGGATGGAACGTTCCTCTGAGTATCACTTACCAGTTTTCGCCACCTTGCATTGAGCATAGGATTGTTCCAATCCCAGGAACTAGTGCATCTGATTTTTTGATACTCGTTCTATCCATTGTACCATAGCATTCTTTTATTATTTTTCAGGCTTATTATATGAAAAGGAAAAAAAAATCAAATATAACAAAAAGAGCGGGAACGGGATGTATCTTCGTTGTTTCGATGGCAGTACAGAGTCAGTTTGTCGCCCTTGAACAAAGCACATTTACTTATATATATCTCCTTCCTTTGGGATGGTTTTAGTTTTGACCTAGGTTCAGCCTTTACCATGTTTCACTGGTCAGTTCTCCCCCGGTTGGTTATCTCTTCTAATCATATGGAGAGTTTGTTCTGCCTCCTGCATAACAGACTTATACAGTGTCACTTTTTACTGCCATGGTCATCACGAGTCGTGCTTTTGTTCAAGGGAAGTCTAACCTTAGTCGGCCATTCTGCGGTGTCTCTTGACTCATTATTCAGTCAGCCTTCCCGGTCTTGTCAGTATCACGTTCTATCACATCAGATGTTTTGGTCTTCTGCTCGTGCCGGTTTGAGAAGGTCCCCATTGACTTCTTGTTGGCGGGTTTGTCTCTTATCGACTACGACACATTGCTCTGAGAGAAAACCTAGAGCCGCACCCTGGGCCTATTTCTATCATTGATAGGTGACCTTGTGCTCAGCATTTGATCATCATCATGGGTCTTTGACTGAGTGGTTTCCCCTATGTTCGACGTCAGCACACATTATCACACTTGAGATTCGTGCAGTACCTTGATTTCCATTTGACCCTATCGGTGGATTTCTCACCTCTGTATCAGCTTTCATTATTGGTTGGTTCAGAGGGTTTCTTCCGTGCGCTAGCTTCATCTTGTGCATGTCGGAAACGTACTTCGGTTTTGGTTCCGTCACTCTAATTCGTCCGATTCCTTCCAAATCTTGGCCTGCGGGTTACACTCGCGCTGGACTGATGTGGGATGCCTTAATGCCTTCCTTCCAGCAGATCTTTTCCCATCGACTCCGACTCATTGCTCTGGGAATAAGGTCTAGAGTCTTTTTGTCAGTACCTTAGGGTTTGCAGTCATCAGTGGCAGACTCTTCGCTATCGACAGTGGGGATTCATCATTGCCTCCTGATTGGTAGATTCTTTCAAGTGTTCGACTTCAACTCATTCATTCGCACTTTTCAGATTGTACTGGGGCACCTTGACACTCATTATCATTATCGGTGGGTTGTCTCACGTTGGTTAACGGGATACATCAATGCCCGGTAATCCAACGATTTCTCACATGGTCGACTTCAGCTCATTTATTCCCATTGTGTAGAATTGTGCCATAGTGATCGGTGAAGACCTCGGGTTGCATCAGCATTTTTCGGTTCACTTTTGACAGTCCATTCAGTTTCTGCCAGTGATGCCGTCCACCCTTATATGTTGCAGTTCAGCACAACAGCATCTTATATGTTGGCTCCCAAGTTGCGTGATTGTACTGTTTGTTCCACCTCTTATGATTCGGTAATTGGAGATTCAGTTACTTACTTGATCAGACATCCAGTTGCACCATCTTTGATTAGCTTTCTATATGTGATACTTGGACATTGATTCAGACTTACACTTCCGGGCCATGCTCAGATGATTCATTGTGTATTTTCAGTTCAGCTATACTTGTATACATGTTGGATCTATTCACTACTTTCTATATGATGTATTTTTGACTGAGCATGGGTATGCCCGCCTCAGCATGAGTTGACTCTCTGTTTTCTTTCATTGGTTTTTGGCAGTCTGAAATCTGGTGAAGTCCTCTCTTGTCCTTGCGAAGTTCTTTCTATGTGCATAATACATTTCGGCCATCATGTACCCCTTCTGACCTCATATATTAGGGGGCATATGTTATAGCATCATTTCTCACCTTGACATGATTCATGATTGCTTTGATGGTTTTGGGCACCCATTCCTATAGACTTGGACAAATTCACTTAAAAACAGTGTAAAAATCCCCATACGCGACTATGCCCATACTTTTCCGCGTGTATACGCGAGTCCAGCTGCACTTTTCCGCGTATGCCATTAAAATTATGAAAAAATATATAAAAATTCCCTATTTTCAGGCTGGTTTGATGGTTACTCAGGTAGTTCAACCACCCCAGCACGTGGCCAACTATTTCCAACTGTTGAAACTACTTGTAGGGAGTATAAAAACCCCTCATGTGTATGGCCTAAGGGAGGGAGAGAATTATTGATATTATACTCTGTTGGTATTCCCTATCCAAGTCTGATTCCCCGTGCCTTCTACACTTTCCCAGTTCATTACAGGAAACCCTTGTTTCCTTGAGATGCTCATCTCCCTATATGTCATCTCGTATGCACCAGTTTGGAAGGAGTCTTAGTGAGGCAAGGGCGGGACGGATCCGGACGACGGTCTACTCGAAGATCGTGGAAGGATTCAGGTGATCTCTCCACTCGTTACTTTTGTACATGCTATTTATAATATAGAAGTACCATCTTGTTCCCGAAATATACATGTTAGTGTCTGCTTAGATATATGAGAAAATTTTTTATTTAAGCATTCATTATGATCTATTTAATGTTTTATATGGATTTCACTAACATTTAGAGTAGATATATGCCGTACAACCAGTTCTTCGTGCTTGTTTCTTCTTGTCTTCCAGGTTAAGAAGGAAGGACGGTTGCTGGGGGTTTGGACCCTGCGGGATTTGCTTCAACCGTAGGACCTACAGGTAACTTCCTCATTCTACTCTATTTAGTTTTTCTGAACATGCATGGTTGTGTGAGTCCTTCTTAAGTAGCATGCCCCTGCTCTGTGGAGGTTGTAACCCAACGAACCTCTAGGGTGATATTCCCCGAAACATATCTTATCTGTTGTTCTATCATATGATTCATGAATTTCTGAATATTTCTACAGATCTGCAACTCTAGATCTCAGATCTACTCTCTGTGCTTCATGTTTTGCACAAAACACCAAGGGGAATGTATAGATGAGATTTTATTGTACACAGATCTGAATTAGATCTATATTTTCATGTAAAAATCTGCTCTATATTTGAGTGTTAATAAGCTGGTGCTTTTTTCCATTAAAATAACGATGTCAGGTTTATGCAGAGTTTTCTTGTGGTTGTAGCACCTCATTTCTGAGGATTTTTCCTATATAGTCTTATACTTTCTCTTGTACACTGTATGGGCTGTAATATAAATCTGATCTTCGATTGTACATGTGATATGTGAGCCTCCATACTGATCTACTACAAGTACTCGGCTGAACTACATTATATTCCAGCAATGTTCTTTGTATTGCTGCAGTCCCCTCTCTGGGTAGTTTTCAAGCCTTCCTAGGTGCGGGACATCTGTTTAACCCACCTAGAAAGATTTTTTTATAAGCTCCTCTTGGATTTAGGACTTAGATACTCATATCTAAGGGATCCAAGGGATTTTTTCAAGAGCTGTAGCAGCCTTTCCTGAAAAATTCGTTTTTCAAGCATGCCTTGCTAGCAGTCCCCATTTTGGCATATTACAGTGGTATCAAAGCAAATTTCTTGGCTCAGCCTATGAGCTTCAAGAATTATGGAGTATTCTCATGGGGAGGAGGAGATCTACAAGAGAAACCAGAGAAAACCTTTGTTATCTGGAGAGAAGAGGTTCACAAAACTCCTATCTCAAGCTCTGCAAATATCAGAAGAGACATCAAAGAAATGAGCGGGGGAAGCAGGAAGATCCCTCAACAAGATCTACAAGATCTATACATGAGGAAGATTATAAGTCCTCATCTCATCGATATGAGCACTCAGCCATATCACCAAATCTACAACATTCTGTCAACAACTTCTTCATGAAGAGGATGGGAGGAGATGTGCCAAGGAGAGAGAATCACTTGAACTTCCAAGGATCTTGTAAGATCAAGGAAGAGAAGGCTGAAGATGTCAGCGCAATCAAGGCAAGGGCACATCTAGATCCTCATGGAGAGGAAGAAGGGGCAATGAATCCAAGGGGAGGAACTCTTGTGCTCTTGCAAGAAGTTCCAAATAATCTCACATATGGAGATTGTGGCACAATCCATGTGCAGCATGTGTCATCACCCTCAAATGGTGAGATCTTGAAGATAGAAGAAGGATAAGAGGAGCGAAAGTATCACTTGATGGGGAGCATATACCCCTCTCTATTTCAGAAGTTTGATGCAAAAATAAGGCAGGAGGATCTATGCAGGGAAGGCAAGGACAAATCTGTCCATACATATACACATCCTTCTATATGCCTTGATGTCTCTTTACATGGAGGCATTCCACCGGGAAGACCTCCTGATGGGAGGAAAACTAAAATGCTCTCTCAACTATGGGTAGCATATGCTTACTTGGCTAAGGAGGGAGCTTTGGGAGAGACTAGCACAGTGCAGAGAATCTTTCATGGATTCAAAAGAGAGATCATCAATTTTCTGAATTCGACATTGCTATCTCCCTCTCAGTTATTTGCGCTAAAAAAGGAGGATTCAGAGGTCTATGATAGCATGGACATGATTTCATATGGAAACTACATATCTTTGGGGCAGCCAATGATATTTTCATTCCCAAAGGATATTTTTGAACATGATAAGAGGATATCAACACTCTTGCATGCATGGGCTACATTTAGGAATTTTTGGAAGACAAGGACTTTCCAAGGGGAGGTTGACTTCCATCTACTTCAATCTTGTCTTGAGCAAGATCAGCTACAAAGGAGGTAGAAAAATGAAGTTGGTAGCACTCCAACATGTTACTTTGACATCAAGCATGTCAAGGAGGAGAGCCATACTATGGTAGGGGCTGCATTGTAGATTTTTACAACACTGTCATTGTTGGGGAGCCTAGATCCAAATAGGGATTCCCAACTTTTGATGGAATACTCCAAGGAAATTTTCACATGCAAGGTTCTTGATGGGAAAATGATATATGGGCGGTATAAGGTAGTTGAGGGAGTCATTTCTTTGCATGATCATATTTATTTGGCTAGAGACTCCAAGCTTGAGGAGAAACTACTTAATGCGGCCTATGAGATCCTGCTTTCAAAACCCACTAGTTTCATTAAAACATATCATACTATCTTAGATGGATTAATGTGGGATAAATTCAAGGAGGATGTGCACTCTCACATGAGGAAGTGCATGGATCATTTTCTGGTTGAGGAGGAACATAGCTCTTGGGAAGAGTTATCATTACCACCTCCTTATTCATTGAGTGTGAGAGGGAGCTCATCCATGAGCTACCTTGCTGATTTGAAACAAGTGTATGATAAACATTGTATTTTTGAACCTCATGATGTATTTATTATATACTTTCATTTTCTTAACATTCATGTGCAGGTCTTGGCTCCAAGAGGGGGCACCTTTTCTTATGGGCTTCATGAGCCACTTTTGGCCATGAACAATGGTGATGTTGGCCATTCCTTGGGAGATCTTGGAGAGATGATGTAGTCTTCATGGTGTGATTCATTAACACCAACCATCATACACCTTCTCCAAGCATACAAGAAGAATGAGGCATCAAACATGTGTTGGGGGAAACACTTGTCATATCATATCCTATGGCAGTTAGGAGTAAAACTGTGATGGTTGCACATGAGGGACCATTGTCCTTCTCCTTTATTGCATATGGTAGCTAGCATGACCTTTATTATGATCCCATATGCTGAAGATGTTCTTATCTTTGTTGGGGGCATGGTTGAAGGAGAGACACATATGTTGGATGTGTCCTTGGGGAAATAAATTCCCTATATTTTATACACTACATGTTCTAAGGGGAGCATGGGATATTAAATGGCCACTATGGTAGACCACTTGTTTCTTTGTAGGGTGAGCCATATGTTTGTTTGGGACATGCCTCTCATCTGTATTGGGGAGGATTTTTTCTATGGATTTCCAAGATGGGAGGTGATCCACTTCATTTGGATGATAGCATGGAGATGGGAGTCTGTCATTGATGATGAAATTCGCCATGATTGTCATCTCTTCTATCTTGAGGAGGCCATGGATCAGCAAGGAGGTTTCCACATAAACCTTCCATTCCTTCATGATGAGAGCCATTGGGTTTATTCACCAAGGCCAACTTGCACATTGGGGAGGGACCATTGGGAGACAGAACTATTGCAGAAATTCTGAAGAAATGGTGGAGACTATTGGATGAAGGGGGCACAAGAGAAGAAGGGGAGATTTTGTAGCACTCACCTTATCAGTTTCTTGAGGACAAGCAACATATTGGAGGGGAAGATTGTAATATTCCCACTTAGCCCAAGCTAATGGGAATATTCTATTTTGCCTCATTTTATTTTGCATTTCATGTTGATGAATAAAATATAAAGGAGGACATGTAAAACTCCTAAAAATAACAAAATAAATCGATGCCCAATGTGAACATGGCTAAATCTGGGCCATTTTATAAAACACACTTGAGTGTGAAAGAGGTTGATCACTTGACCAAGTCAACCATGACCATATCTACAGCACAGTCTAGATGCATTGAACCTCCTTGAGGCACAGCGCAGTTCTAGATAGAGGTTCTACATGTCAAAGGGGCTAAACTAACGAAGTGGTTTAGGGTTTGACAAGACTCCAATATCATAAAAGGAATAGGAGAGCAGCATGAAAGGGGTTGTTGAAGATATTATTTTAGAAGAATTTGTCTGCTTAGACATTTCTCATTCTCTAGCTGTTTAGCTGAGAATAATGTTGTTTAGCATTGCGTGTTTCTGAGCGGGAATACCACGTCCTTCCTTGAGCAGATCTTGGAGGAGTAGTGCTTTTCTTGACCACTATCAAGCTTGATCCAAGCTTCACCTTACACCTACAGTGCTGATCCTATTGAGGGTTGGGTTGTCTTTGTGAGTTGTAGCAAGTGGGAGATAGATCTTCTCATATCTATGCATATCTAGCCTCTCTTTTCACTGGGAAAGTCTGCTATCCCATTGGCAAGAGTGTCCTAGATCATCAGAGCTTTATATCCAGACCTTGGCAGCAGGCCAAATCACTCTAAGAGCCTACAACGCAGTTTCCATCCCTGAACTACGTTATTTATAAATTTGCAGTTGCAGGGTGTTTTGTATGCATTTTGGAGGAGAGATCTCCAGTGTTAGGATTCTTCATCTCACTGTGGTGATCCATGGATTGGCCATCCAATCCATGTTTGTTTCAGATATAATCTATTTTTCTATCATATGATTCAATAATTTCTGAATATTTCTGCAGATATGCAACTCTAGATCTCAGATCTACTCTATGTGCTTCATGTTTTGCACAAAACACCAAGGGGAATGTATAGATGAGAATTTCTTGTACACGGATCTGAATTAGATCTATTTTTTTATGTACAGATCCACTCTAGATTTGAGTGTTAATAAACTACTGCTTCAGCCGATTAAAATAACGTTGTCAGGTTTATGCATAGTTTTCTTGTGGTTGTAGCACCTCATTTCTGAGGATTTTTCCGGTATAGTCTTATACTTTCTCTTGTACACTGTATGGGCTATAATATGAATCTGATATGCTATTGTATATGTGATATGTGAGCCTCCATACTAATCTACTGCAAGTACTGGGCTGAACTACGTTATTTTCCAGTAGTGTTCTTTGTATTTCTGCAATCCCATCTCTAGGTAGTTTTCAAGCCTTCCTAGGTGTGGGAGATCTGTTTAACCCACCTAGAAAGATTTGTTTATGATATCCTCTTGGATTTAGGACTTAGATAGTCAGATCTAAGGGATCCAAGGGCTGTTTTCAAGAGCTGTAGCAGCCATTCCTGAAAAATGTGTTTTTCAGGCATGCCTTGCTAGCAGTCCCCATTTTGGGATATTACAAATCCAGCATTAAGCTACTGCGCAATCAAAAGGCAGTAGATAATCTCCAAGACCTGATAGAAAGTTGCACGGAAAAATATGTGTCTTGAATAGAGACCAAGGCCATGAATAATATTTATAAGCACAAGAAGAGAACTGGTCAGCAGATGTGTATGACTGTGCAGAATGGAGAATATGAGATGGATCAGGTCATCTTGGATCTGGGGTCTTTTTGAGGCTCATTTGGATTTAATTTTTTAAATATTTCTCAAAACACCAAAAAATCATATATGGTAGAAAATGAAAAAAATTTGTATGTCAAAAAAAATTTTGATTTATATGTTGGTGTATTAACATTATGTGTGGAGATGTGAAGGCGGGTCAAGTTGGGCTTCTTTGCAAGCTCAGGAGATACTAGCGCTACAGAATACCGAATAATCTCAGGAGGGTTATGCCGTGGAGAAAAAAAAATTGGAAATCAAGATTGTTTATTCGTTAAAGGAACATATGCAAGCTTTTTGAATGAAACTGTGTTCATTATTGAAGAAATCGTATAGATTTCCCGAAGGCAAAGAACTGGTGTATTTTCCCTTAAAAACATAAGAGTTTTGGAAGAATCATAAAGGGGGGAATCGATGGTCAAGATCAAAGTGCAGAATTGAAGTGGAGAGATGGACGGCGGAGATCATAGCACAGAAATGTAAGTCAGATTGATCGGAGGTTGTGAAGAGAAGCCACGTGTCAGCCATAGGTTCCATCGCACATCACACATTGTGACTTTTAACACTTACATCCTATTTCTTATTACAAATCTGTCGATTTGCGATTTTCAATTGGCCCCACCTCTGCTTGCCACGTCATTCCTCTCGCACATTGCACATTCCACTTCACTATGTTTAACACTTACCTCCTGTTTCTTATTTGCGATTTGTGATTGGCCCCATGTCCATCCTGCCACGTCACCTTCTCATCATCGCACGTCACAAGTTCAGGAGGAAAGTGCTAAGGAATACGTTATGAACGCCAAAGTGTCAAAATTCAAAGGAAAGGCGGACGCGATACCATTCAAAGGTTAAGTTTAATTTATTTAAAGTCCAAGATTATGTGCAATTGCATTGGTTTTATGAAGAAACTTGAATGCGGGAAGTAGACTCGGGTAACGCTTGACCCCATGCAGAACAAATTTGTATGCAGTGGCGCTATGTAAATAAATGGAAGACTAAATGTTGCAGGTGTTAGAACTCTATAATTTAGAATATTGGCAAAAATAAACTATAAAGCACAACATCAAACCGCTTGGAGTCCAAGACATAGCCTTCCTAGACTCAGAGAGGGCTCTCTCTGTTGTATGATTTAAATCAATTTGACTTGCTAGTTATAAGTACTGATATTAGGCTAGTTATAGAAATAATATTTTTGGTTTGATTGGTTGTTTGTTTGGACAGATAGGGCTGCAGAGGCTATTCCATTGGGCGATGGAGTCAAAGGCTGGAATGGCACATCAAAATCAAGAGCAGATAATAGGGCAAGCTAACTGTGCAAAATGGATCTTAAGAGCTGTAGAGGTGAAGGAAATAGTAAGGTTCATTAGTGACTAAAGATAAATTGAGAATTATTTAATTAGATTTCAGCAGAAAACATTCAGATTACAAATGCAGACAGAATTAAGGCACTCCGACAGCGAATCTTAACCTAAAATTTCTGATTCACAATTAGATGAGCATATACACAACAAGGAAAAACGATGGAAAAATTTAAACAAAGAAGAAACACATCACCATTTTAACACAGTTCAAGAATCCTATAACCAGTCTTTGATTATTGATGTCCATCTTCAAAATTATAGTGCTCCAATAGTAGTTCTTACAATACACTTGCTAAAATATCCAACCTCTGATACTACAGAGGCGTGCAGTATTTATCTAAAGACTAATTCGGTTTCCCTAATATAATTTTGTGGCCTTCATTAATTACAACTTAACTAAGACTAGACAAGTGTGGCCATGCAAGGCCCGAATAAATAAAATCTCTGATGAACACCGACTGTGGAATTTATTATGGTAACTCTTCAAGAATGAAAAAATCAGGCGGATCTTCGTGAATCAACAAAGTGGCTTAGAGGCGACTATGATGGTTTCAAAGAGGTAACCAATGGATGCTCTAACAACTGGCTATAAACTACATAAAACTAGCATTTAGTAATTAATCTGGTGTAGTGCTAGCTACTTCTCATTGATTGGTGTTTGTGCTGGTGCATCCTGTTTCCCCTTTAGTCTCTATTGTTCGATCTCTGTATGAATTCCCGACTCAACTTTTACTGTCTTTTCCTTTGTGATGTTTCAGCCTAGCTCTACCTTTCGCTCCTTTGTCAGGTCCTACCCGAGTCTTTCTTTTGTGCGTAGCCTATTTCCTCATAAATGGCACACAAACCTTATATGCCCAGTTGTGGAGGGATGGCGTTTGGCGAACGTGGGTGCAGTAGTAGTGGTAGTGGCCAAATGAATACGGAGGCGGTTTGGAGGCATGCAACAACCACTTTTTGGACGGGGTCTTAGGTGGTAAGTGGTACATTATTGCGGACCCCCCCCCCCCCCCCCCCTCCCCGCCCTATGGCTAAATCTCAGAAGCTTAAAGTGGGTGTGAAATGCACCAAGACCGTCGGATGGGGAGGGGCTGCTTTGAGATAAAGGAAACATGAAGGGCAAGGAGGAGAAGGTAATGACATGGCGGTAAGGTGAGACCAGACTCAACCCTTTTTGTCCATTTTGCTACCCGAGCCCTTTCAGCCATTCTCAACCCTTTTTTTTGAAGCCAAACAGCGTAAAACACCATTCACCCGAACTTGAAATATTTTAGGCCTTTGCCCTGAAATACATCACGTCTGTGCCAATATCGCACTTTGGCACTTTTAACATTTAACTTGGCGACTTACTTGTAAGAATTGTGATGTGCGATTTGTGCAAGGGAGGAGATGAGTGATGTGGCAGGGCAGAAGTGGGACAATGATAGCAGTGCACATCATAATGTATAGTGTTTAGTTTATAAGCTACGGGGTTTAACTTTTAAACTTTGTGAAATGCAGGGAAGAGGAACCCACTGGCTATGCGGCAGGGTTTTTATGAATCGACGAAGGTTTAAAGCAGCAAGCTTTATGGAATTTATATGAAATTCATATGTATTGCAATGTCTTATGAAGTGGGAGTAGAGAAACGGAGGTGGGGCCGGATTATCAAAAAACTAAATGGATAGACTTGTGGGCGAGCACAATGGTAAGTCGAATGTAATGGAAAATCACAATCACAAATCGGATATTGCAATATTTATAGTTTAGCTTCCATGCCGAAAAGTTAAATATTTGTGAAATTCGATGAGGGCCCACTTTTCATCGCGATTGGAAATGAAAAAGAAATGAAATGGTAAAGGGGGGAGAGTAAAGTGGAAAGGTCAAAAAAATGTAAGGTTTCAATGTATTTCAAAGGAAAATGGAATGAAAAAAGAAGCACAGCAAGGAATGGGTGGCAGAGCTTATAATTATAAAGTCTGAAACTTTATAATAAAAGGGTTTATAAAGTAATAAGCCCCGAAAAGTTATCTTGTGGGTTTTTTTTGGGGGCTTTTGAATGGGATTAAAATCATGGGAGAATATGGAGGAATGGAGGGGTGGAAAGAGGGTGAATGTAATGAATTGAAACAAGGGCAGAAATGAGGTTTGATCCCCATTACACCTTGTCAGAAACACTTCCTTCCTTCAACTGGACAGAGAAGCAGATTGATTCCTTTGAAGCTCTTTAGAGTCAGGAGTTCCCTTTCTTTTTCTGAAAATAAATTATAGCCATAGAATGTTATTTTTCAGTAATGAAAAAGCTAATCAATAATCAGTCACCTTGTGATACTGTGAAATACAGGAGTCTAACAGTGGCTCCAACTGGGGATGGCAACTTCTTCAGGAGGTGTCAATAACACCGTAGGCTAGTGGCCTAATCCATTAGGCTGATGTTGATGATTTATGCAAATTGAGGCATGAAACACACTTGATCCTGAGACTGAAAAAGCAACCTGAAACTGAAAACTGGAGACATGCTCATAACATTAAGATCTCATTTGCACACTTACCTACCCAACCTATGATTCTAATCATTTTTCTTCCTTTTGGGGTGCATTTATACTTGCAAACCTTGACATCATTTTTCTTTTGAATTTCTAACCTATTACCTATCCCTTATTTCTCCTATTGGTTCAGATTATGCTATTGAACCAATGTCATTTTCTACCTACCTACTAATAAGTAAATATTACTAATAAGTGAAGATTAAATGGTTTGGAAAATCTTCATTTTCTAACCTATCAGCAGAAAATTCAAAATTTGTACAATCATGCTTAAGTTGTATGACTGCACACAAAACCTTTTTCAATAGTAGTGGCACTTTAATTTGCAACACTTTCAAAAAAAATTATATACATCCTTTCTTATCAGACTAGGCTTATGGCCTTCACTCCAGGCTTCAACCTGGTCCAAAGGATTACTGAAAATTGTAATGCTATGGTATTTACAATGATGAAAGTCTTATGAGTTTTAGTAGAGATAGTGTTTTTGCATCCTTCCATTGACAAGACCTCAAAATAGCTCTGTTCCATCCATTTCTTGCAAGAAAAAGGCATTCTCTCCTCTGAAAGAATGAATAATGCATGGCCCTTTCCATAAGTTGTCAAATTTTCCATGCTAAGAGTCCCATTTCAACACTTTAGCTCTTGTTTTGAAGTCATTGCCTTTTTTCCTCTTGTCAAAAATATCCTTCATATTTTCCTGCACCACCTGGGTTCTATTGTACACCTATTCTCTAGACTACTGCAGCTGAATGGTCTGGCTTATTCTTCTTTGCACATCATTTTCTTCAGTCGACGCTTCTTGAATGAGCTTCATGGCTGGCACTCCTAGGGATGTTGGGAAAACTGCATCCATTCTATAGACTAACTGGTATGGTGATATGCCAATTGATTTCTTGGTGGTTAATCTGTCAGCCCACAATGCATGTATCAACTTGTTATGCCAAGATTTCTTACTATCCTCCAACAAATTTTTCATGATATTGACTAGGATCTTGTTGGAAGACTCAGATAACCCATTACCTTGAGGGTAACAAGCTGTTGAATGCCCCAAATAATGTGATATTTGTGGCAAAAATATATTATCTTCTTGGACTTAAAAGCGGCAGCATTATCTATAACTATTTTCGTCAGGCAACCAAATCTAGACAGGATGTTGGTTTCAAGAAATTTTCTAATCACTGAATCAGTAACATTTCTGGAAGGGATGGCCTCTATCCATTTGGCAAAATAGTTTGTACCAGTGAGAATCCATTTATGTTGGCCAGAGGAGGGAGGGTGGATTTCTCCAATGAAGTCTAAACCCCATTGTTAGAAAGGATCTTTAACATAGATAGGCTGTAAAGGTAGAGGCAACAAATTTCTTTTTCCCTCAAACATTTGGCACTTATGACAGGTGGCTACCATTTTGTGGGTGTCTGGGAAAAGGGTAGGCCAATAGAAACTAGATCTAAGGATCTTATTAGCAGTGGTTTTCTATTAGAGATGACCTCCACAATCCACTTCATGGAATTATTTTGTAACTCTATCTGCATCTTCTTGAAGCAAAAATTTAAGCAATATGCCCCCAGAATCTTTCCAATACAAAAAAATTTCAAGTATGCAGAATTATACAGCCTTTAATTTCAAGAATCTAGCCTTTGTTTTGGACAAACCAGGAGGAGCTTTTAAATAGAACAAAACATATAGCATATCTGCGTACCAGGGGGAATTTAGGTATGCTTCCTCAATAGGTGGATTTTCCAGCTCCTCTTGTTGATCTAGTGAATGAATCATGTTAATATCCAGTGCTTGAAAATTTATTTCAGCCATTAATTTGGCTAGTCCTTGTCCCCTGATTAGTTTGGTGGGCCTAATCTCTAAATCATACTCCAAGATGATAGCAATCCACTTGCCTCTTTTTCCATCTAGATCCTGTGTTAGGATATCTTTGATAACAGTATTGGGCACAAATGAAATGATGCGCGAATGCGGAATGTAAACTCTGAATCCTTCAGTGATTTGATCAAGGCAAAAGCCTGCTTCTCAATGATATTGTACTTCAATGATGCATCTCATAAAGCTTGACTGAAAAATTATATGGGCTACTCTTATCCATCCTTATTTTTCTGTAGCAACACAACAACAATCGTGTGTATTGATGAAAGGAGAAAATGATGAAATCCTTGGTGAAATCAGGGCTGATGAGAATCGGTGCTGTAGTAAGTGCCTGCTTTACCAGGTCGAAGGACTGCTTAGCCTCTCTGGTCCACTTGAGTCCTGAGTCTTTCTTGAGAATGTTAGTGATATTCCTAAAGAGTTCTGCAAGGTTTGGTATAAACCTCCTCAAAAAAATTATGTTTCTAATGAAGGATTGTCGTTATTTGATGTTTCTGGGATGACTGATTTTTAGAATTCCCTCAAACCTGTTGGATTCAATCTTGATCCCTTCTTCAGATATGATGTGGCCTAGAAGCTTTCCTTCTTCAAGCTCAAATAATGATTTCTTAGGATTCATAGATAGGCCACTTTCTGCATTTCTCAAACACTCTTCTCAAATGGGCTAGATGCTCTTCATCAGTCTTCGAATATACTGTAATATCATCAAGATATATCACAATGAAGAGATAATTTCTTCTGAAAAATAAATATCCATTTCTCTTCAAAAAGTGGCACCAGTGTTTATTAATCCAAAGAGAATTTTTACATACATGAAGGTTCCCCAAGGAGTAGTAAATGTTGTCTTGTGTTGATCATCTGGATGTACCATCACTTGATTGTATCCTGAAAATCCATCTAGCAAAGAGATTATTTTGGAGCCCACTACCTTTTGTAATATGTGATCCATCTGTGGTAAAGGGTAGTTTTCCTTGAGAGTTGCCTTGTTTAGATTTCTGAAGTCAATGCAAATCCTGATCTCACCTGTCTTCTTTCTTACCGGTACAATATTGGAAACCCATTTGGAGTTTCTGATTGGGACTATTATCTTGGCATCATACATCTTCTTGATCTCCTTCTCCACCAGAGGCATTTGGATAGGATTTATCCTGCGCAGTTTCTGTTTCAAAGGCTTCTCATTAGGGGAATTTTGAGGTCTTAAATGAGCCTCCTAAGAAAAATGTACAAAAAAAATAAACCTTATAAGAACCAATAGGATTCAATATGATTATGTCAACCATGGGGGATGATTCACCATTTTTTAAGTAAAAGGGTAAAAAGATTAAAAAATAATAAAATAATAAAACTACTTTTTCAACTTGTATTTTCAGCTTATCTCCCAAATTTTTTTCTCAAATTTCTACTGGGAGTACTCGTCAGATGCAAAATTTAATTCCTCATCCAGGAGTACCCATTTTTCATACTTTCGATGGACTCTGATACACGAAAAATGAGAAATACATAAAAGAAAAAGTGATGACAATCACGTTTTTCATGTATTTCTCATTTTTCGTGTAGTAGGACCCATCAAAAGTATGCAGCATGGGTACTCCTTGGATGAGGAATTATATTTTGCATCCAACGAGTACTCCCGCTCGAAATTTGAGTAAAAACTTTGGGAGATAAGTCGAAAATATGAGTTGAAAAAGTAGTTTTTCCTTTTTTCCTCTAAAATTTGATGATGTAATTAAATCTTATTTTATTATTTCCACTATTATTTTATAATTTCCTTAGGAGGCCCATTTTATACCTCAAAATTCCCCTAATGGGTTCTCCTTGAGAGGAATTTTGTGTTGGATAATATCTGTATCATAAGCTTTCAGGTCTTCATAACTCCAGGAAAACACATCAATAAACTCTTTGAATAGAGAGATGTATTTTTGTTTTAGACTGCAGGCAGTGTTCTTGACAACTTTACCACCTTGGGCTCCTTCTCATTGCCCAGATTTCATTCTTCAATATTTGCTTCTGTAGATTCCATTTTTGGTTTCTTAGCCACATCATTGAAATCAAATAGCTCCTCGAGAGGGACTAGTTCTCTTGGCAGGGTGTTGTCTCTGAATTCTAGTGCTTCAAATTATTCCTTTTCTGGATCGTCATGCACCTCTGTCCTATTCTTATCTTCAACTACTAAAAAATTAACATCAGAATGGTGAGGGGGCTCCTCCCCACACATTTTCTCTGTAGCAAAAAAATCTTCTTCACCGTCTTGGTCCAAATTAGAATCTTCAAACTCACCCTTATATTGGAAGAAATTCTCAATTTGTTTGTCATCTTCGAAGGCTTTCTAATATCTCATATTTTCGGGGACTGTTGGGTGGTGTTTAACTTGCACTGTATACTATTTTTTGGCGTGGGGAAATTGACAAGTGTTGGCTGAAAATGCTAACCCATTAGCCAAGACATTTTGATTCCTTGGAACTGCAGCAAGGTCATATTCTTCAAATGTTTTTAGGATGTCAAGGGAAGCATTCCTGTATCCTCTCAATCTAGGATGCTTGGCTGAATATTCTCCAATTATTTGTTTAATGACCAGCTCAGAATCCCCGTGGACAGAGATTCTCTTGGCTCCTAGTTTCTTGAGCAATTGTAAACCCAAAAGGAGTGCCTCGTATTCTGCTATATTGTTGGTGCACTGAAAGTTTAGCTTGTAAGAGTGCCCTTCTGTGTAGTTATTGTCAGTATTTCATATCCACACACCTGCTCTGGAGCCAAATTTTCCACACGAACCATCAAAACTCATGTTTCAAAAGGGTACATTTTTAGACTTGTGTTGCACAATTTCCATTTGGACTAACTATTCTTTTTTATGGTCTTCTTCTTCTTCAGTTACTTTTTCATTAATATTTACATCATATAAAGAATAAATGAATCAAGGTCAAAGTGGACAAAGTACAAGGGGTAATTATGAGGCTTTTTCTAACTGCTTACCATGTATTTCATTCGAGTCTCCCTATACAACCTCCTTTGCTAGCCAAAAACTAGTATGGTAGCATAAGTCATATCCATTTGGAGAGTTCCTAAGAGCTTGGCTCCCCATGTGCGTGATAAAAGCATACCATATTTGGGAGGGATACCAGCCACCACGATGTCCATCACTAAACTCTTGGCCTATATCTAGGCTAATGTAACACAGAGATCTTTGATGAGGCCCAAACATTTAACTTTGCTAGAGTCAAAAGAGTACAGGTCTTTGCAAGGTCTAGTTATCTTCAGGCCAAGTTTCTCCATAATAGCCCTTGTCATGAGGTTTTGATATGCACCTGAGTCTATCATGGCATAATGGATAATTTTATCATGAATTTTGAAACTGAGATAAAATGGGGGAACACCTCCCTCTTGGAATTTTCCCTCTACTTATGGCCCAAACAAAAGTTCAATTTTGTCATCATTTAGGTTGAAATTTTTATTGATTTCTCCTATGTTCAGAGCTTTTAGGATCTGAGACCTATATACATCTTGGTTTACCAATTCAGTGAGAGGGACAGAGATTTTTATTTTGGCAATTTCATTCTCAATACTGAATGGTGTCTGTGTCTTTGGCAGATTTGAATCACTTTTCTCAAGCACTATTTTTGTAGCCATTTGAGATTGTTGACTTGTATTAGGGATATCAACCGAAACAGTTTGGCTAGGGCCAAATTTTTGTCTGCTATTGGTGCTTTCTACATCATTATTTCCGATTATTTTAGTAATTTTCTTTGAACTCTCCACTGCTTTCTTGGGATCGACTTCAAGCACCTTAGCAGCATATTTTTCAAAATTCGTTCTCTTGGGGATATCTGAATTGTTCTTGCTTCAAAGGTTATATTGTCTATGCACCTCCATGTTGGCATTCTCAAATCCTTGTTTATAATCTTCAAATTCTTCAAATCCTACTGTAGTTTTAGTCGAAGAAAAGACATCTTGTTCTTATTCGGTGAGGAAAAGAGTATCTTCATCATTAATTCCCATTAGATTAATTTGAATTTCCTCTGGCTCCTCAACCACCCCCTCATCCTCATCAGCATAATTTTCTTGGAATGGAGGCTTAATTTGTTGGTCAAGTCCTCTTTGTTCTCTTTGTTTTATTTGAGGGAGGTTTCTTCTAAATTTTTGGTTTCTATTTTTAGGAGCTAGCTGATTTTTCCTAGGGACAACGCCCTCATTCAAGTTGATTCTCTCCATCATTCTCTCCATCGTTCTCATAAGAGTATCGATCTTAGCATTAGAAGTGGAAACTGTAGGCTCTTCCCTAATCATGACTCTTTTCTCACTTCTCATTCTAGCCATTTTTGCAATCATATTTTCTTCCACACCTACAACACTCCTTTGCATCTCTTCCAGTGTAGCCGTATCTTTTTCTCTTAGCTAATAATTCATCTCTGGGTCGAAACCATCTGAAAATTTCATTAGGGCTATGCCTTGTGGGGGTTTCATGTGAGGAGGTAGGGCATTGTATATGCTTTTGAATAGACACTCTCTCTAGCATTTCTCTTGATGTTTGCATATTCTAACAGGATTTGGAGAGGATTTTTCTTAACTTCCCATTTATTTATGAAAAAATAGTGAAGGGCAGGGAGGTCATGGACATTGTTAGGGGTTAAGCCTTTGAACCATTTTTTTACTTCTCCCCCTAAGCTTTGAGAAAAAATTCTCATTTGGATAGTTTCATCCTCTATCTCTTGGTAGTCAAAAGCATCATTCATTTTTTCCACATGTGGTTGAGCAGTTTTGGGACTAGTTCCGTCAAAATGTGGGATTTTGGATTGATAATCCTATGGAATAGGCACCATATGTTGTGGTAGCACTAACGGAGCATACCAGGCTTCCATTATTGGAGGTGGGGGAACCCAAGGAGGGTTGATCAAAGGAGGGTTTACCAAGGGAGGTGGGGGTTTAAATGGAGGATGGTGGACCATGGGTCTATGAGTGGAGGTTTGGGCACTCTGGGGCAAAAGGTTTAAGGGGATGATAAGAGTTGAAGCTACACTTGATTAATTGAGTTGAGGATGAGAAAACTTGGAAGCAACAGAAGGAGCTACTTCAGTCAGAGCGGATAATTCTACAGGCTGCTGAAGGTAATCATCATCAATAGTTGAGGTGAGCTTTGTTACCAGACTTTGAAGGGAGTCAAAGTGTTGGAAAAGCTAAAGATCAGTTTGATTGGAGGTAGAGGCTTACCCAAATGAAATTTGTTGTAAGATGGCTGGATCAAAAAATTCTTTGTCTATCCAATTCTGAGATTTGGTTCTGAACAAGCTTTGCTCAAAGTGTAGGTCAAACTGGATATCTTGTAAGGTTGCAAGGTTTTCAGGGAGGGAGCTTGCTTTGTGAATAGGCCCGCTAATAGTTGGATTTTCAGATCTAGGAGTTTTTCTTAGGATTTTCTCTGGATTGTCAAATATTACAGGGGGATTTGGGTCAGGATGGGATCTAGTGAAGATTCTTCTGGAAGCCAAAATTCAGACCCAAGGCACAATAGGCCGAATATTTTTCAAAAACCAATTTGTAGTAATTACTTAAAACACATAGTATTTCGACTAGGGTTTCTGAGTTCGAATGAAATATTAAGCTTCTCAATACTCCCCAGTATGGTCGCCATTATGTTAGCACTCTATAGTTTATAAGAGTGGAAAAAATCAACTATAAAGCACAACATCAAGCGGCTTGGATTCGAGGACCTAGCCTTTGTAGACACAGAGAGGTCTCTATCTGTTTTATGATTTAAATTGATTTGACTTGCTGGTCAAAATTACTGACATTAGGCTAGTTATCGAAATAAGATTGTTTGTTTCATTTATTGTGTGGTTGGACAAGTAGGGTTGCAGAGGCTGTTCCATTGGGTGATGGAGTGAAAGGCTGGAATGGCACATCAAAATCAAGAGTAGATCACAGGGCAAGCTAACTGTGCGAAATGGATCTTAAGAGCTGTATGAATTATGAGGTGAAGGAAATAGTAAGGTTTAGAAGTGACTAAAGAGAAATTGAGAATTATTTAATTAGACTTCAGTAGAAAACATTCAAATTGCAAATGCAGACACAATTAAGACGCTTCGACAACGAATCTCAACCTAAAATTTCTGATTCACAATTAGATGAGCATATACACAGCAAAGAAAATGATGGAAAAATTTAAAAAAATAAGAAACACATCACCATTTTAACACAACTCAAGAATCTTGTAACCGGTCTTTGCTTATCGATGTCCAGCTTCAAAGTTATAGTGCTCCAATAGTAGTTCTTACAATACACTTGCTAAAATATCCAACCTTTGATACTGCAGAGGCATGAAGTATTTATCTAAATACTAAGTCGGTTGCCCTAATATACTTTGGCAGCCTTCATTAATTACAACTTAACTAAGACTAGACAAGTGTGGCCATGCAAGGCCTGAATAAAGAAAATCTTTGACGAACACCGCTTGTAGAGTTTATTATGGTAACTCTTCAAGAATGCAAAACTCAGGCGGCTCTTCGTGAATCAACAAAGTGGCTTGGAGGCGGTTGTGATGGTTTCGAAGAGGTAACCAATGGAAGCTCTGACATTTGGCTCTAAACTGTAGAAAACTAGCATTTAGTAATTAATCTGGTGTAGTGTTGGCTACTTCTCATTGATTGGTGTCGGTGCTAGTGTGTCATGTTGCCCTTTTAGTCAATGTTGTTCGATCTCTGCATGAATGCCCGACTCAGATTTTACTGTATTTTTATTTGTGATGTTTCAGCCTAGCTCTACCTTTTTCTCCTTTTTCAGGTCCTACTCGAGTCTTTCTTCCGTGTGTAGCCTATTTCCTCATAAATGGCACACAAACCTTATATGCCCGATTGTGGAGGGATGGCAGTTGGCGGACATGGGTGTAGCAGCAGTGGTAGTGGCCAAATGAATATGGCGACGGTTTAGAGGCGTGCAAAAGCCACTTTTCGGAGGGAGTCTTAGGTGGTAAGTGGTAATATAGAAGGGGGTTGCGAAATAACGGAAGGGCGACATGTAGCGAGGAGGGGGTAAGTGATAGCACCCATTTCGGACCCCCCCCCCCCTATGGTTAAATCTCGGAATCCGAAGGGGGGTGTGAAATGCACCAAGACCACTGGATGGGGAGGGGGGGCTTTGAGATGGAGGAAAGATGAAGGGTGAGGAGGAGAAGGTAAGGACGTGGCAGTAAGGTGGGACTAGACTCGACCCCTTCTATCTCTTTTTCTACCCGAGCCCTTTCGGCCATTCTCAACCCTTTTTTGAAGCCAAATAGCGTAAAACACCATTCACCAAGACTTAAAATATTTTATGCTTTTTCCCTAAAATACATTGCGTCTGCGCCAATATCACACTTCAACATTTTTAACATTTAATTTGGCGACTAACTTGTAAGACTTTCGATGCGCGATCTGCGTGGGGGAGGAGATGAGTGACGTGGCAGGATGGAAGTGGGACCACGATCGAAGTGCACATTGCAATATATAGTGTTTAGGTTATAAGCTACAGGGTTTAACTTTTAAACCTTGCGAAATGCAGGGAAGAGGGACCCACTGGCTATGTGGCGGGGTTTTTATGAATCGACGAAGGTTTAAAGCAGCAAGCTTTATGGAATTGATATGAAATTCATATGTATTGCAACGGCTTATGAAGCGGGAGCAGAGCAGCAGAGGTGGGGCCAGCTTATCGTAAAACTAAATGGATAGACTTGCGGGCGCGCAGAATGGTAAGTCAAATGCGATGCGATATCACAATCGCAAATCAGTGATCGCAATATTTAGAGTTTAGCTTCTATGCCGAAAATTTAAAGATTTGTGAAATGCGATGAGGGCCCACTTTTGATCATGGTCGAGAATGAAAAAGCAAAGAAATAGTAAAGGGGGAAGAGTAAAGAGGAAAGGTCAGAAAAGGTAAGGTTTCAATGTATTTCAAAGGAAAATGGAATGAAAAAGGAAGCATGGCAAGGAATGGGTGGCAGAGCTTATAATTATAAAGTCCGAAACTTTATAATAAAAGGGTTTATAAAGTAATAAGCCCCGAAAAGCTATCTTGTGGTTTTTTTTTTTGGGGTTCTGAATGGAATTTAGAGCATGGGAGAATGTGGAGGAATGGAGGGTGGGAAAGAGGGTGAATGTAATGAAATGAAATGAGGGCAGAAATGAGGTTTGATCCCCATTACACCTTGTCAGCAACACTTCCTTCCTTCAACTGGACAGAGAGGTAGATTGATTCCTTTGAAGCTCTTTACAATCAGGAGTTCCCTTTCTTTTTCTGAAATTAAATGATAGCCATATAATGTTATTTTCAGTAATGACAAACCTCATCAATAATCAATCACCTTGTGATACTATGAAATATATAAGTCGAACAGCAGGGACAAGCGGAATAGGAAGAGTCGAGCAGAAGGGGACAAGATAACATGGTTTGAAGCGCAGAGGCATATGCAGAGTCAGGAAAAGGAGCATATGTAGGCACTATCTGAAGCACAACAACTGGGTCAAGTCGAGCAAAGAGGCGTTATTGCAGAACTGTTCAGATACTGCATCAGAAAAATAAAATACATGACAGCAAGCAGAAAAGACAAATAGTGAACTTTGGAAGAGATGTAGGGCAAGGATGTCAGATCTTTCAGGGAGACGATACATCACTTCAGGGAGACGCATCAGAAACAAATCAAATTTAGAAAAAAGAATGATATTTCAACTTTTAATTTGTTTTCTTTGTAAGTTAATATCGAAGCTATAGTGATGTCCTCAATTGAAATGTAATAAGTAGTTTTAACAGTTTAGGTAGTCAAAGTAGTTTCAATAAGTTTTAGCAATTATGAACTATTTTTGATGTATTTAAGAAAGATAGACAGAAAGAAGAGTGGTTCCAATTTTTGGACCTATGGAAGACTAAAACTGTGGTACTTACTTTTATGAGGAATTAATGAAAGAAGCACCAAGTTTCCTGCAACTTTTGATGGTGATCGGTTCTTCCTGTGCCATTTTGTGCCCCTTATTATTTGAATGAAGTGAAGTAATGTAGCATCCGGTCTCTTAATTACATCTGTGAGTAAGAGTTGAATAACCTTAATTTTTTCTCCTTCACTCCAACTACTCTCCCTTCATAAACTCTCTTTCGAACTTAAAAGTAATAGATTTTATGTGTACATCATATTATTTTTAGTTTTTTCTCTCTCCAAAAATTCATTCTGAGATTTAGAGTGGTAGATACTGTGTTACAGCATATAATTTTGAGTTTCTTCTATAGTTCTTCTTTTCCATTGATATATCAACAATTAATGGAATTGTAGAGTCTTTCATTATACCGGGTTGTTAAGGGTTTTAAAGAATTAGTTTCCAAACAGATTGAATGAAGACCACCTAATATAATTACTTTGTGACACACTTTCAAAAAATTTCTTAAGCATGGATTCCTTTCCACGGCCAAGGAATTATCTCTTAAGATACAACATTTTCTAGCGCTGTTGTCAGGGATGAAGAAACGAAGTTTATTTTCCCTGGGTTTTTCACATTATTTCCTCTGTTTGTTCAGTGAGGAGGAAATATTTGGTTGTGTTTGTTATTCTTAGAATTCTGGCTCACAAGAGGACTCACACGAGATCGGATACCTCACATCAGAAGGTCCCTGCTTTGTCATACCCCAAAATATTGGTTTCTAAAAGGGTTTGGAAACCCAAAACCCCCTCAACACCTAGTCCTACACTGTGAGCCCCTGGAAGTAGTTCTAGTAATCATTTGTTTGAATATATCTCTGAAGTACTTCCTTTCTTGGAACAAGATTCACCTTTCATGCCACTTTATTTTCAAGAACCTAAGTTGGAATAACACTCCTTTGAGTATGTTTCTTTTATTGTTAGTCAAGCTAAACAAAATCCAGTTGTTGGTCCCTCTACTATTGTCCATCAACCCACCCTCATATCAGTTTTACCTCCACCTCTGTTCATTTTCACAGCAGGTCTGTCCACTGCATCTAACAAAGGAACATTCAATCAAGGTGAAAACATGGTAGCACTAGCCTTTCTATTGAACATATATGCTCCACTTAACCTTCCTTAACCAATGAATGCAATTCCTTAAGTGTATCTTAAATTAACTCCACGTTTTACTGGAGAAGATGAAATAATTGTAGAACAAAACTTGACTATGTTTTCTAATTTTGCTGAAAATATGAATGTACAACATCTTGATGTTGTAATGAGGCTTTTTGTTCAGTCTCTAGATGGAGAGGCTAGAAAGTGGTTTAAGGGATTTCCAGATAATTCTATTAATACATGATAAGAAAAGGAAAATTTATTCACTCAGAGATGGGGTGAAAAAAGGGATTATGGATATTCACTAACAGAATTCAATGCAATAAAAAGAAAACCAGATGAGAATATATCATATTTTATCAAGAGATTCAATAAGTTGTATAACATTTTACATGTAGAAATCAAGCCCCCTCCTTTTGGATAAAAGGTGGTTTTTGTTGGGGCTTTTGAAGCCGATTTTAGTTTCACGCTTAGAGAAAGGAGATCCCCTACTCTAGAGAATATAAAAACAGATACTTTAGATATTGAAGCTAATATGACTGCAGTTGGAAAGGTGAAAGGGATGCAGCAAGTCCAAGAGAAGGGGGAAGCAAAAGAAGAATCATCACAAGATCAAAGAATTGAAGATATGAAAAATGTGATAAAAAACTTGTCAAATAAGCTAGTTAAGATGGAATTAGAAAGTAAAAACTCCCAAAGAAAAGTACAGCAAAACTGAGGAGGATTTAACCCTCAATTCAGAAGACATCCCCTAAAAATTTTGCAGAGGGAGAGAAAATATCAAGACCAGGTTCAAGCACCATTGTATATAGAAGCAGTACCCGGAGAGTCAGCAGAAGATGATGAAAGGGAGGTTGAAGATCAAATATCTACTATGTAGACAATAGAATATGATGAAGAGGAAGATTATGAGGGAGAATACGTTGAAACTGAAGTATCTTTTGACCAAGATGAAATGGATGAATACTGTAGGAAATTCACAGATTTCATGCAAGCTAAGTTGCATAAACATTATGATTTAAGGTCTAGAAAGAGATCTAGAGTGTAGGATAATGAAGGTGAACAACAAGATTCTATTCCTCCTCCAATGGCAACTCCACAACAAAATTAATCTATAAAACAAGTCAATGATGGGAAGCAACCTGTAAATTTAGTTAATAGAACAGATATGCAACAGGGTGAACCTTCCCAGAGCAAATTAGTTGATACTAATATTTTGGAGAGAGTGGTTCATGTAGTCGAACAGTAAGCAAATTCTAGAAAGGGTGAAGATGAACCTGAAAAGAATGTTAAACAAACTCATCCTTTCAGTTTGACAATATTTTTTGGAGAAGGTAAAAATTCAGGTACCTCTTCTAGAATTAGCTAAACTACCAATCTACAAGAAAGAATTTTCAGAATTTATTAATCTGATACAGATTGAAGATATAAGTGACATTGTGAACTTACAAGAAGAGAAGCGAGTGGTCACCTTTGGTCCTCATGTAGAAGAATTATACCCTTCTTTCCCACCATTCTATATTTCTCTGTTGATTCATGATTGTACTCTCCATAATTGTATGATGGACTCAGGTGCATCCCATAATCTCATTACATTTGTTGTTATGAAGGAACTAAACTTGAAAATTACCAAACCTTACAGGGATATGTATTCATTTGATTCCAAAAGGGTGAAATGTATTGGGTTAATTAAAGATGTAGCAGTTTCTTTGGCACAAATTCCAGCAAAGAGTATAGTCATGGATGTAGTGGTTTTTGACATTCCAGCCAGGTTTGGCATGCTCCTGTCAAGATATTTGGGAGCAAAGCTAGGAGGTGTTCTTAAATTGGATTTCACTTATGCTATAATTCCTATTTTCAATGGGGAAGAAAAGAGATTGTATAGGGAAACAAGATTCGTGAAGACTACTACCAAGAAATATGTAAGAAATTCCCCTATTAATAGTCAAGAAATAGAAGATCTTCCATATTTCATGCTGCATGAAGATGTAAAATTTTCCTAAGACATAGGGAAGCAGCTCTCTTTAGCAATTTTAAATAATGAGGTGCACTCAAAAAATATTTGGAAATGCTACTTTGATGGTGCCTACTCCAAGGAAGGGACAGAAGTTGGATTCTTGCTGATATCACCATAAGGTAACCTCATGCCTTTTTCTTCTAAATTAGAATTTGATTCAAAAAAAAACATGGCTGAGTATTAGGCCTTGATATTAAGCCTTCAAGTTGCTAAACAGATGGGAGTTCAGTGTATTTCAATTTTCAGTGGCTCTGAACTGATAATAAGAGAGATTAAAAATCATTGTTAGACCAAGAATTTGAGATTAAGATCATACAGAAATGAAGTTTGGGATCTGAGAGAGAACTATTTTGAAGCCTTCAATTTTTAGTTCAACCCAAGGGAGGAGAATAGTCTGGCAGATTCGTTAGCAGTTGCAGCTAGTACCTTTAAGCCTCCAATGAATCCAAGGTTGAGGTATGAGATTTAAATTAGACACAGACCCTCCATTCCTAACAATGTGAAACATTGGCAGGAATTCGAAGATGATGAGAAGATAAATCATTTCTTGACAATGATTGGAAACTTTGAAGATGTTGAGATAGATCAAGAAGAAGAATAGACAGATCAAAAAGGAGAGGTAAGAAACCTCAAGCAGTCAATAGGTGAGCAAAAGATTATCTAGTTGAACGACAATATCCTCCCTAAAGGACTGGTTCCCCTTGAAATATTATTTGATTCTAATGATGTTCCTATTGATTCAAGGAAAACACGTCAAGAAAAAGAGATGGAAGAATGTAATTTGGGAACTCAACAGGAGCCAAAAATGGTGAATTTATTCAAGGGCGTTCCCGAAAATTATAAAGAAAGATACATTGATATTTTTAAGAAGTGTATGGATGTGTTTTCTTGGTCATATGAAGACTTGAAAACGTATGGTAAAATCATAATACAACATAAGATCCCAGTGAAAGAAGAAATTAAACCACATAGACAAAAATTTAGACAGATTAATCCATTACTGTTAGCTCCAATTGAAAAGGAAGTGAAGAAATTGCTGCAATCAAAAATCATAGTTCCTCTCTGATATTTTGATTGGGTCTCTAATCTGATTCCTGTGAGGAATAAAAATGGAGAGATAATATTGTGTGTGGACTTTAGGAATTTGAACAGATTATCTCTAAAAGATAATTATCCTTTACCAAAAATGGATTATGTCTTATAGAAGGTGACAAGATCTTACAGGATGTCTATGGTTGATGGATTCTCCGGATATAATCAAGTGGCAGTGGATCAGGAAGATTAGAAAAAGACAACTTTCACAACCCCCTGGGGCACCTTCATGTATGCAAGGATGCCATTTGGTTTTATGAATGTAGGTGCAACTTTTCAAAGGGCCATGGACATAGCGTTTGTTGGGGACAAGTATGTGGTTATATATTTGGATGATGTAACTATTTTTTCAGGACAGATGATGAACACCTGGAACATCTGCAAAGAAATTTCGAAAAGTGTAGGAAGTATGGTATGTCACGAAATCCCCAAAAAACTTTGTTTGCCTTGGAGGAAGGTAAATTATTGGGTCACATTGTTTAAAATCAAGGAGTAAATATTGATCTAGTAAGGGTGGAGGAAATTCAAACCATTCCTTTGCCCAGAAGTAAGATATATATTTAGATATTTTTGGGGAAAATAAACTTTCTGAGAAGATTTGTACCAAATTATGCTGAGATTGTGAGAAATATAACGAACTTGTTGAAGAAAAATGAAAAAGTGAGGTGTGATAAAGAATCAAGAGAATCATTTTCTAGAATTAAAGAAGCACTCCAAGAAGCTCCTATTTTAATAAGTCCTGATTATCAAAAGGTATTTCAAATATTTTCATTCGCTTCCCCCACTACTATTGCTATCGTGTTATTACAGAAAAATGAGGATAGTAAGGAGCAGCCATCACATTATTCAACAAAGTTCTCAGAGATGTTGAGCTCAAATATAACATTTTGGAGAAACAAGTATATGCATTGGTTAAAACACTCAAAGCCTTCATGACTTATGTGTTACAATCTTAAATAACTACTTATTTACCTAATTTCACTGTCAAGGATGTGCTATTTCAAAGTGTTGTTGAAGGAAAAAGAGGGAAATGGATAGCTAAAATCCAGGAGTATGATTTGGAAATTAAACCCACCAAGTTAATCAAAGGACAAGGTTTAGCAAAGTTTCTAATAGAAACAAATTTTCAATCATTAGGAATTAATCTCTTGGCACCAGTGGATGGAGCTGACAATGAAGAAGGTCAGAATAAGCCCAAAATAGCTATTCAATATAAAAAAAATTGTTCAGATTGGTATAAAGATGTTGTTCATTATTTATGTTTCTTTTCTTGTCCATCTTCAATGAACATAACCAAATATAGAACTCTCAAGCTTAAATCACAGCCATATGTTATAGTAGAAGCAAAGTTGTACTGGAAATATCCTGCTGGTATTTTTTTGTTGTGTTTAACTGAAGGTGAATCCATTGAAGTTATCAAGGAATATCATGAAAGTATATGTGGAGGAAATTATAGTTGGAAGGTCACGGCACGTAAAATTCTCAAGTCAATTTTTTATTTGCCTACATTGTTTGCTGATGTATACAGACTAGTTTGAAGTTGTCAGAAGTGTCAATTGTTTACAAAAAGGAAGAGACTTGTTCTGTTGACTCTCATTCCAGTATTCATAGAAGAGCCTCTCAGGGAGTGGGGACTGGACTTATTGGAGAGATCAATCCACCATCAAGTGGGCAGTTCAAATGGATTCTAACTAGTACTGATTACTTCACAAAGTGGGTTGAAGCAATCCCCACCAAGAAAGAAAATGACCAAGTGGTAATGAAGTTTCTGGAGGAGAACATCTTCAGTAGGTTTTGCTGTCCAGTGAATATTGTAATTGATAATGATAAGGTATTTAATTCTGCTCGATTCATTAATTTTTGTCAAACATATAATGTAATTTTTTCACATTCCACAACCTCCCATCCATAGGGGAATGGATTAGCATAGTCTTCAAACAAGACATTGGTCAGGATTCTGAAGAAGAAAATAAAAAAAAATAAGAAAGACTGGGATTCAAAGTTGAAGTTTTCTCTTTGGGAAATACGAGTAACCACCAGGAGGTCTGTTGGCAACTCACCCTATGAGTTATTTTATGAAACTCGGGCACTATTTCCTTCTCAATTTGCCAAACTAGTGATTGGTTTCCTTCAAGAAGCTCAAGAAGAACCTGATGCTCTAATGAGAAGATTGAACAAAGTGATTGAATCAAGTGAAGACAGAAACAAAGTTAGAGATAACTTGATTTCTTATCAAGAAAATATGAATTCCATATTTGACAGAAAATAAAAACAAATCCTCTTTCAAGCAGAAGATTTAGTATTAAGATGGGACACCAGAAGGGTGGATAAAGGAAAGCATGACAATTTTGACCCTCTCTGGTGTGGTCCGTACAAAATTTATGAAGCCAGATCAAACAATACTTTCATCTTAGAAGATTTAGATGGAGAATCTCTGCAACTGCCTATGAATGGGCAATATCTGAAGCATTATTTTCAACATTTCACCGTTGTAAATACCAAATTTCTCATTGCTCATATGTCACCAAGAAATATTTTACTCCATGCCCAATGGATAAGGCACTAATCTACGGTTCTTAGAGCTTTCATGGAAAAAAGTGCTATCCCCGAGTGGAGCCAAATGTTGTGGCTCATTTTCATTTACTTTTTTAAATATTTCTCAAAACACCAAAAAAGCATATATGGTACAAAATGAAAAAAAATGTATGTCGAAAAAGAATTTTGATTTATATTTTGGTGTATTAAAATTATGTGTGGAGATGTGAAGGCGGGTCGAGTCAGGCTTCTTCGCAAGCTCAGGAGAGACTAGTGCTACAGAATACTGAATAAGCTCGGGAGGGTTACGCCGTGGAGAAAAAAAAATTGGTAATAAATATCATTTATTCGTTAAAGGAACATATGCAAGCCTGTTGAATGAAACTGTGTTCATTATCGAAGAAATTGTATAAATTTCCCGAAGGCAGAGAACTGGTGTATTTTCCCTTAAAATCTTAAGATTTTTGGAAGAACTATAAAGGGGAAAATCGACGGTCAAGATCAAAGTGAAAAATTGAAGCAGAGAGATGGATGGCGAAGATCATAGCACAGAAATGCAAGTCAGATTGATCGGAGGTTATGAAGAGAAGCCACGTGTTGGCCATACATTCCATCGCACATCGTACTTCACGAATTTCAACACTTACCTCCCATTTCTTATAACAAATTTGTTGATTTTCAATTTGTAATTGGCCCCACCTCCGCAAGCCACATCATCCCTCTCGCACATCGCACATCGCACTTTGCGTCTTTTAACACTTACCTCCCGTTTATTATAAAAAATCTGTTGATTTGCGATTTACGATTGGCCCCACCTCCATCCTACCACGTCACCTTCCCATCGTCACACGTCGCAAGTTTAGGATGAAAGCGCTAAGGAATATGTTATGAAAGTGGAAGTGCCGAAATGAAATGGAAAGGTAGACGTGATACCATTCAAAGGTTAAGTTTAATTTATTTAAAGTCCAATATTATGTGCAATTGCATTTGTTTTATGAAAAAACGTGAACGCGGGAAGTAGACTTGGGTAACACCCAACCCCGTGCAGAACAGAGTTGTATGCGGTGGCGCTTTGTAATTGAATGGAAGATTGAATTTTGCAGGCACGAGCGGAAGAGGCAGAGTCAGGCAGAAGGGGACAGGATAACATGGTTTGAAGTGCAGAGGCATAGGTAGAGTTAGGTAAAGGAGCATATGGTGGCACTGTTTGAAGCACAACAGTTGTGTCAAGTCGGGAAAAGAGGCGTAATTGCATAACTGTTCAGATACCTCATCAAAAAAATAAAATACATGGAAGCAAGAAGAAAAGAAAAATAGTGAACTCTAGAAGAGCTATAGGGCAAAGATGTTTGATCTTTCAAGGAGACAAATCAGCACTTCAGGGATACGCATCAGCAACAAATCAGATTCAGCAAAAAGAATGATATTTCAAGTTTTAATTTGTGTTATTTGTAATTTAAGATCGAAGCTATAGTGATGTCCTCAATTGAAATGTAATAAGTAGTTTTAATAGATTAGGTAGTCGAAGTAGTTTCAAGAAGTTTTAGCAGTTACGAACTGTTTTTTATGTATTTAAGAAAATAGAAAGAAAGGAGAGTGGTTCCAAGTTTTGGACCTCTGGAAGATTAAAACTATGGTACTTACTTTTATGAGGAATTAATGAAAGAAGCATCAATTTTCCTGCAACTATTGATGGTGATTTGTTCTTCCTGTGTCATTTTGTGTCCCTTCTTCTTTGAATGAAGTGAATTAATGTAGCAGTCAGTCTCTTAATTACATCTGTGAGTAAGAGTTAAATAACCCTAATTTGAACTCCTTCACTCCAACTACTCTCCCTTCATAAACTCTCTTTGGAACTTAGAAGTAATATATTATGTGTGTACAACATATTATTTTGAGTTTCTTCTCTCTCCGTAAATTCATTATGATATTTAGAGTGGTAGATTCTGTGTTACAGCATATCATTTTGAGTTTCTTCTATATTCTTCTTTTCCATTCAGATATCAAGAGTTAATGGCATTGTAGAGTCTTTCATTATATTGGGTTGTTAAGGGTTTTAAAGAATTAGTTTCCAAAGGGATTGAACGAAGACCACCTAATATAATTAAATTGTGACACACTTTCAAAAAATGTCTTAAGCATCGTTTCCTTTCCATAGCCAAGGAATTTCCTCTTAAGATACAACAATTCTGATGAAAATTTCTTACCTAAGTAGACCTGGAAGAAGATGGGAGAACCAAATTTGGAATGGTCCACCATTCAACTACACATGGCTAATCAGCAAAAGATCATTCCACTTGGGAGGCTCCCAAAAGTCATGCTAGACATTGCCAGAGTGAAGGTATGCATGGATTTAGAAGTAATAAAAATTGTGGATGATGTAGACCCCTACCCTGAGCTAATAGGATTGGATTGGGCCATTAATATGGGAGACATCATCAACCTGAAGCATAGAAGTATGATTTTTGAGAATGACGAGACGCGAGTGATAGTCCCACTGGACCCAGCAGAAGGGGAACGATATACAGAACCAATACGCAAAGGGGATTATGTTGACCATATTTACAAGATGACTACGTGGGACGAATATTAGATCAAACCTATAGCTGATGCCATGTTGAATTGGGAGAAGGATAGCTCGTGTTTCTCAGATTCTGATGGCAAGATGGAGAACTAGAAGAACCGGTTGCATGATGTATCTGCATTGCGCTGCCTCAAGATCACAAAGAATTTCTGGTGCATCTCCTCAGAGGTAAGAGAACTACCCTACTTTCATGATTCTGGTAATGTCAAATAATTTCTATAAGCATTGGAAAAGATTGTCCCAGAGGAACGAAGGTTCTGGGCGCTTGATTTGGCTATGTACACGACTCTAGTGCATTGGTGGGAGACGCGCAAGGTAGCTTTCCAGGACTGGGAGGAATGTAGACAAATGATGACACTGCACTTTGAACCTACATCCACCCCACCAATTGAGATTTTCTATGATCGGGGAGATCTGCACAAGCACCTGGCCATGTGGATGGAGGTATGGGATAAAAAGACCTGGAATGAGTGGGCTCATAGGTTTATTCATTCGTTGGGGCTGGTACCCACCACCTGGTATCTAGAATTTGAGCTACACTGAGGCACTCGCCACTGGTTTATGATGACTGAGGATTTCCTAGAAACCTTTGGCTTGGTTGGGCACTCGGAGAATTTGGATCAAGCCCTGAAAGACATAAATGCTTTTGTAATTGACGAATCCCGACCCCGAAATGAATGTGCTGCGCTAGCCTAGGATGCAGAAATGCAAGACATCGTCAACTACAAAAACTTATCAATCGAGGATAATGAAGATGACCTGAGGAATGTTAAAATACCTTAATCAGAAGGAGAGTGCGTAGTTGCAGGGCCCACATTAGGGATGGTGGATGTCACTAAACCTCTGAAATTGAAGGAATTCAACATTGGGATGGAAGAGCAACCCAAGTTGGCAAAAATTGGGGATTAATAGGATGATGATATGGCAGGGAAGATTGTGGAGCTACTGACAAAGTATCAGGATCTATTTCCTACAAAGTTTTATGAGCTCAAGGGAATTGTAGGGGACTTGGGTATTATGAAGATCACATTAAAACCAGATGCATGCCCTGTCAAGTAGCATCCATACTAAATGAATCATAAATATAAGTAGAAAGTAAAGGAGGAATTAGAAAATATGGTGGGCGCGGACATCATTGAGCCTATCAAACAGTCTGATTGGGTAAGCCCAATGGTGGTTTAGGAGAAAAATTCCAAAGGAGAGATCAGGATTTATGTAGATCTACACAAGATAAATGATGCATGTGTGCATGACCCCTTCCCTACTCCGTTTTCGGATGAAATCTTGGATAATGTAGGAGGACAAGAAGCTTTTTCATTTACTGGTGGATTTTTGGGGTATCATCAAATCAGAATTGTGTCTAAAGACCTCATCAAGACCACCTTCACCATTGAGTGGGGGTCTTTCTAATATACTGTCATGTCATTCGGATTGAAGAATGCACTTGCGATCTTCTCGCGCGTGGTCATGGTTGTGTTCAAGGAATTCATGAATACATTTTTAGAGGTATATTTTGATTATTAGATAGTGTTTAGATTGGTAAAGAAACATGTGTTAAACCGGTGCATGATGCTTGACACCTATAGGAAGCACCAAATTTCTCTCAACCTGAAGAAATGTATATTCTGTGTGCCGTTTGGAATTTTGTTAGGGCATATAGTATGTCAGAAAGGATTGATGTTAGACCCAACCAAGATCGTATTTATCATCAACTTAGAAGTTCCTACTAATGATAAAAAATTGCACTCCATCCTGGGCCACACCAGTTATTACGGAAATTTCATAAAAGGATATGCTCTGATCACTACGTCGATGGATAAGTTGCTAAAAAAAGATGTGTCATTTTTCTGGGATGAAGAATGTTAGAAGAGATTTGATTTGCTAAAGGAGAAAATTGTCACTGCACCTATCTTGATATTCCCATACTGGTTTAAGGTTTTTCATGTGCATGTGGATGCATCTGGTATAGCACTTGGGGTTTTTTTAGCGCATCCAGGAGAATGAGACATTGATCACCAGGTTGCTTTTTCCAGTAGGAAGCTCTCCAGTGCGGAGTGAAGCTACTCCATTACAGAAAGGGAAGAATTTTCCATGGTGTACACTCTGCAAAAATACAAGCACAATCTGTTAGGAGGGAATTTCAAAATGTTCACTGGCCATTCTGCTTTAAAATACCTAGTCAATAAGCCTGTGTTGGGGGGGAACATCTGTAGATGGTTGCTGCTTTTTCAGGAGTATGACTTTGAAATTATTGTGAAGCCTAGAAGACTAAATGTTGGACTTGATCATTTGTCACGAATCAAAAATTAGGAAGAACCAACCAGTCTGGAGGAGGGGTTACCCGATGCTCAGCTCTTCACTATCAAGGTGGTTTATGAGCACTTTGCTGATATTATTCATCTCCTGACCATGGGAACCACGCCTCTAGAATATTCAGTCCAGCAAAAGGAGGAGTTGGTTGAGCGTGCAGCTGATTTTACCCTGATTACAGGTTAATTGTATAAACTATGAGTATATGAAGCATTGAGAAGATATGTGTTGGAACATGAAATACAGGATATATTGGTTGAGCCTCATGGAGGAGTGGTTGGAGGCCACTATGCTCAGAAATCCACTTCGCAGAAGGTGTTTCGTGTTGGGTTATGGTGGCCCACACTACATAGTGATGCACATGCATAATTTCAAGCCAATGATGCATGTCAGAGGATAGGGAAGCCCTCGCGCAGAGATGGAATTCCCCTGCAACTACATATGGCCTTGCAGGAATTTGATAAATGGGCTATAGATTTTTTTGGACCAATCAACCCTCCAGGTAAGAAGACTGGAGTAGGATATATCATTACTGCAACTGATTATGTAACTAGATGGGTAGAGGAGAAGGTAGTTAAAGACTACACTGCAGATACTGCTGCACACTTCATCTTTGAACACATTTTGACCAGATTTGGATGTCCAATTTTGATGAGTGATAGTGGCACGCACTTCATTAATGAAACAATTGAAGCTTTGGCATAGGAATTTTAGATACATCACCAGAAGAGTACCCCTTATCACCCACAAGCAAATGGTGCAGTAGAAGCTTTCAACAAAATCCTGGAAAACATGCTCACAAATATCTATAATTCCAATTGAGATTATTGGTACGTGTGCATTCCTTCTCTGTTATGGGGTTATAGGAGAACATGCAAGAAGCTAACAGGGAAAACACCTTCGAAGATGGTCTATGGGTAGGAAGCCATCATGCCAGTGAAATATATTGTCCCAATCCTACACATTGCAGCTTTCACTAACATGACCGAGCCTGACATTATAGAGGAACGATTGGTGCAACTCATTGCCTTAGAAGAAGATCGGTTCATTGATAATTTCCATCAGCAAAAGCTTGGCATGACAGGCACATCAAGCAGAAGGTGTTCAAGGAGGACAACTTGGTCTTATTATATGATATTTAGTTTACACACCACCTAGGGATGTTAAGAAATAATTGGTCGGGGCCATATATTGTGAAAGATATTACTGATGGTGGTGTAATGCGCTTGGCTACACTGCGTGGTGAGAATCTTCTCGGGTATTTCAATGGAAGCCATATAGAGACAGTCTAGTGCTGACCAAATAAATATATGGCGAGAGAATCAGAATCAATGGGTCTGCACACAGCAGAGAGGGAAGGCGTAGCCAGGTGCGACAGAAGCGTAGGGGTTATGCACAGGAGAGGAAACTAGACGTTGGAACAGTGCAACTAGGTGAAAAGTGATTTTACCATTAGATGGAGCAGATTTTTCACATTTAATGAGGTGATCTTGGATTATTTTTTACCATTTTCTCAAAGGTAAGTGGAAATTAATGAAAATCTAATCATTTTTACTATGGATAAATTATAAAAGGGAGGGTGCGGGTCACAATTGGTTCCTTTGCTTTCTGAATATTTTGCGCTCTGTGATTATTCGTGATTTCTGCTACGTTGCTGACTGTAAGTCTCGTATGTCTGGCCAAGAATCTCCATATGACATCAGTAATACCGATTTTATCTTATGACCGAGAATGACGGCCACCAACCCTATGAAGGAGCACTCGACACCCCTCACTACAACAACTGAGATGGGATCAGGTGACATTCAAGAAGTGATCCATGAGGCAGAAGAAGTCGTGTCCACGCCGATTAAGGGAAAAGGGAAGATGTAAAATTGGGCTTCCTTGAAGCTGCACACATCTCCTTGGAATGTAATGTCCCCGCGAGAGGCCACTAACGATTGATCCCCCATCGGTGATCCATCAAAGCACCCAATGAGTGACAGAGAGGAGGCCATGTTTGTTGAGCCCATCTCTTGGTGGTCATCTTATGTCAGGTTATGAAAGCCCTCTACGTGCATGCCAAAGAATGTCGATACAATCCAGGAATACCTGCAAATGCCATTAATCCCCGAGGACATTCCCCTTGCTGGTGAAATGTTCGGAAAAATCCCGAAGATTAATTTTGATGACCATGCCTTGGAAAATGAAGAAATGTTCCCTTAGCTCATGCTAGAAAATTATTTGGAAAGAGTGCTCTATGAAGAGGTTTTTAAAGTTGATCCAATGCCTTGGGCATGCGGGCTAAACAATGTTGGGATCCTAAATCTGCTAAGGATTCTGTATTTTTGGAGGTACCCAATCACCGACATCTACGTGTGCTAGCTACTTACCTTAGTCCATGAGGGCTGCCTGTGGATTCAAGGAAAAATTCCAATAGACATTATGCTGATCCATCGGATCACTAGCCTGCCCAAGAAGGGGCCTCATCAGATGAAGGGATTCGGAAAAAGTAATGACATGAAGGTGGCGAATAGCATAAAAATGAAATACAAGGTGGGGAGGGACAAAAGGGGATTTTTGGTCCAAACCATCATTGACCCGGGAGCGCGCCTAGGTACTCTAGACCTAGAATGTAAATTAATGTGAAAATGTCGCCCTAAGATGGTCCCAGCACACGTCATTGCCGTGGCAGGGCAATGTGAGAAGGGGTCAGTTATAACTGGTCCCAGATTCTTTGTGAAGAATTTCTGGAGAATGTATGCGAAGCGCAGGAGCTAGGTAAGTAGTTCTGCTACTCCTGGCTATTTTTATTAATTGCGCTGGTGGCATGGGAGACTCCAGCAGATGCAGTCCTCCCCGAGATAGAGTTGGGTGTATTCGAAGGGGCGCGTTGTGCTAACCTATGGCATTCATCTGACCCCCAGCGTGTCGAGGAGAATAAGATCTTCTCGGTGCTTTTTGAAGGAAAACTGGCTGCTGCCATCCATTCCCGACTGAGACTCTCGCCAGCCGTGTACGAAACATAGAAGAGAATTGTTGAATTCCAGGTAACCATGCACAATGTGCAGATCAAGTTGTGCAAGGACTCTACCTAGTATACATTTTCGTTTATGGTAACGGAGGAAGAATTTGATCAGATCGTGACAACTTGGATGAATTCATGGAAACTCACACTCGGTCCCACCCAGCCCATTAAACCATCCACATCAGGGAAAGAGAAAGCTATGAAGGACACAACCAAGTTGCGCGATGAGACAAGTGCTGAGAATACTGGTGGAAAAGACACTGAGGCCGAAGCAAAGAAGGAGCCGGAAGCAGAAAAAGACAAGGAATAGGATTTGGGAGGTGAGCAGGAGGTGGACCTCAAAGTTTTAGAGGGGCGCAATAGGGGTGGTGTCGAATCTCTGCATGACACCAAGAGAGGCACAAAAATTTCGAAAGGTCTGCACAAAAAGTGAAAAGGGTCCAAGGCCAGAGGGGAAAAAGAGGTCACTCTGACAGAAGAGGACCTTGACAAGATTGCAAATGCAGTCGCTTCGGTGCCTGAGGACAAATGGACTACTATGGAAGTGAAGTACAAGGCCGCAGTAGAGGCCTTGCAATCAGGCCTGGAAGTATTACAATTGAAGACAGACACTCTACAAGCGAGTGTGGATCAAGCGAGGCCAGTGAAAGCAAGCTTACCAACTACCACGATCATCACAGCATCTGAGAGCAGAGTCTTCCCCTTCTCGAGCACAGTCATGACCCTGGAACAGCTAGAGCTATGCACGCAGGTGAAAACCTGCCCTGAGGTCGCCATTGACCTTGCAAAGCTTCCCATTGGAAAGCTACACGCTCTCCACATCTTTATTTCTGCCGAGATGCAGAGCAAGGAGGCGCGAACATAGTAGAAACTAAGTGAAGCCGAGCAAACTGGGCCACGAAGACAACAAAATCAATCCAGGCTAAAATAGTGCAGCAAGCGGTCATAGCTCATCACGCAGAATTATAAAACCTCATCGACAGATTGTGTGGTGAACTTCCAGAAGTAGTCATCTCGGCCTCCGCCATACTGCAAGAAAAGAATGAAAGTCTGGTCGCCGCACTCAAGGCTTCTAAATCAGAGATCCAGATAGTGAAGGCAAACTTTTAGGAGCAAATTGTTGCATTGCAGGCTAAGTTACAGCCTGAGACCCCTCCGGAGGTGCGCGCACAGTGGGCTGCCCTCGTAAAACCGCATTTGCAAGCATCTCTGCCAATTTTTACAAGGGATCAAAACTTCTAGAGACCACCATGGGACTGTGGACCACTGTGCAGACAGATCCACTTGTTAAAAATATTACCCAGGAGTTTCATGCCAAAGAGAAGGAATTCAATGATCTAAAAGAGGCCTTGCCCACATTCATTCATGCCTAGCACATGGCCCGCCTTCAGACTAGTCAGTAACTGCGCGATGAGGTTGAGGAGCTCTGCTGGAAGAAATAGATTATTATTAATCACATGAAGCTATGGGCGGACGAGGCAATGAAGTTTTCTCAGGACCTAGATGTTGCAGTAAGAAATCTTAATCAAACCTTGGAGAGTGTCAGCTTGGCCACAGAAGGGCTGACTTCGGAAAAGCTAGTGGAGACCGTGCAGAGCGGAATGGACCAAAGTGCGGGTGTCTTGGTTCCCTTTGCTGCTGCTGCTATCGAGGAGCTTCAGAATAAGATGAAGAACCCAATGCCGCTGTGACTCAGGACGAGTCACAAGATTGTGTTGGTGGCTTGTTGGAGCGAGGTCCCCTAAGTCCGAGCTTTGAAGACAAATTTTGATATAATTTTGTAATATATTTTGTAAGTTTAGTCATGCGCAACACAAGTCAAGGGGCTTTGGGGTGGGTCAAAGCCCCTCATGAGTTGTAAAGGGTAAAAAGGTTAGAAAAAGGGGATGCAAACCACAGTTTGCGGACCCTAGATTAGCACATACTAAAAGTATAAATACGAGTCTAGATCAAGTCGAAGAAGTTAGTTTTTGGATATGTTTGAACATTGAATGATATATTTGGTTGTGTTGTTATATTTTGTGCAGATTTATCTGGGTAAAAGGCTCGTGCTGGCCGTGTGCGCGGAGACCTTAGTCCTGTTGTGTGCAGACCCCACTGGCCATGTGTGTGGGTGAACTGAATGGTTTTGTATGAAGGATCTGAACTGATATGAATAAAGAAATGTTGTTGCGGATATCTAAGTCTGAAATGAATCTATTGTTTATGTTATGATTATTTCTGCAAACTATTTATGATTCTTGTATTGTCTGCATTTAGATCTCTTATGCAATATCTTTTCGTTTTAGATGAATGATTATTGGATGGATCTAATGTTATTGGGCTCTGATATTTTTTGTTAAGAGTTATTACTTGGCTTATAGATTCTGTGTTAGCCTACGCACAAGATATTCTTCATAATTGACCTAAATCAGTCTGTAAGGGTTTCCTGATTAGGGCTTCTATTGCGAAGCTCTATTCATGATTGTTTTGGATCTAAGGGCACCCACATCATTTAAATCTCTCTCAGGGTATGTAAACCTGGTTCCAACACCCCCCCATACTACTTCAGGTGAGACTTTTACTTGCAGAAGTAGGTCACTGCCAAAAGGACTAGTAGTAAGAGGGTTTTGTTGGTTAACCTCGACTCCGAACTTGGGTCAGGACCCCTCAAGCCAACAAATGGTTCCATTGCCGGGACTTCTGGAGACCTCCATGTGACTGTGGACCTCTGTGCAGATAGATCAACTTGTTAAAAATACTACCCAGGAGTTTCATGCCAAAGAGCAGGAACTCGATGATCTGCAGGAGGCCTTGCCCACATTCATTCCTGCCCAGTGCATGACCCACCTTCAAACCATTCAAGCATTGCACGATGAGGTCAAGGAGCTCCGTAGGAAGAAACAGATTGTTAGTGATCACATGAAGCCGTGAGTGGATGAGGCAATGAAGTTGTCTCAGGACCTGGATGTTGAAGTAAGAAATCTTAATCAGACCTTGCAAAGTGTCACCTTGGCCACAGAGGGGCTAACTTCAGAAAATCTAGTGGAGATCGTGCAGAGCACAGTGGACTAGAGTGTGGGTGTCTTGGCACCCTTTGCTTCTATTATCGAGGAGCTCGAGAACAAGATGAAGAACCCAGTGTCACTGTGACTCAGGACGAGTGACAATATTGTGTTGGGGGCCAGTCGGAGCGGGGTCCCCTAAGTCCGAGCTTTGAAGACCAATTTTGATATAATTTTGTAATATATTTTGTAATTTTAGTCATGCGCAGCACAAATCAAGGGGCTTTGGGGCGGTTCAAATCCCCTCATGAGTTGTAATGAGTAAAAAGGGTAGAAAAAGGGGCTGAAAACCACAGTTTGTGGACCCTAAATTAGTGCGGGCTAAAAGTACAAATAGGAGTCTAGATCGAGTTGAAGAAGTCATTTTTTAGATAATTTTGAACGTTGAATGATAGATCTGGTTGTGTTGTGATATTTTTTGTGGAATTGTCTGGGTAAAAGGATCTTGTTGGCTGTGTGCGTGGAGACCTTAGTATTGCTATGTGCGAACCCCGCTGGCTATGTGCGCGGGTGAACTGAAGGGTTTTGTATAATATGTAGAAATAATATTGTTTCTACATATTATTTCTGATTCCTATATTGTTTGCGTTTAGGTCTCTTGCGCAACTGCTTCTGGTTTTAAAGGAGTGATTATTGAATGGATCTAATTTTATTGGGCTCTGATATTTTTTGTTAAGAGTTATTACTTGGCTTATATATTCTGTGTTAACTTGCGCGCAAGATATTCTGCATAATTGACCTAAATATGTCTGTAAGGGTTTCCTAGTTAGGGCTTCAATTGCAAAGGTCTGTTCATGATTTTTTTGGATCTAAGGGCACCCACATAATTTAAATCTCTCTCAGGGTGTGGAAACCTAGTTCCAGCACCCGCCCATACTGCTTTGGGTGAGACTTTGACTTACACAAGCAGGTCATTGCTGAAAGGGCCAGTAGTAAGAGGGTTTTGTTGGTTAACCTCAACTCTGAACATGGGTCGGGACCCCTCAATCCAAAATTCGCAGTTAAGCACACTTATCTCTTAATTAATTGTGCTTATGATACCGACATTTTTGGTAGTTCCTCTAATTTCGGCCGATTTTCCAGATTTCTAGATTTGGTGGAGTTTTTCTAGGGGGAACTTTAATGAGGCCGAATCTTGGTCAATTTTCAACCAATTTTTTCTCAAGGAATAGTCAGTCTTAGCATATCTTCTTTCTATGAATCCATTGGAATAACTTGCAGGGGTAGAGGAGTTCATCTACATGTGTTTTTGGTCACTTGAAGAATTTTGAAGCCGAGAGCCACCAAGAGGGAAGGTCATGCCCAGATCAGCTGAAGGTCAATTTCAGTGAGTGAATAGTCAATTTTTTATGTATTTGATGCTTTGAACATAGTGGTACATTTTATAGAGGTGTTGGAGCACATATGAAGTTTATTTTATCACTTTGGAGATTAAACAAGCCCATGGCCACCAGGGTTGGAGGTCAAGCCTAAAGGAGCTGGGAACCAAATTCAGAGATTGAATAGTGATTTTTGCGGTATTTGAGTGTTATGAAGCCGATGGAATAGTCATAAAAACCATTGGAGAAATATTGGTGCTTGTAATCAGACATTTTACTCTTAATCCCAAGAGGGCCTAGCTAGTTAAAGTAGGTCCATGGAGATGTAGCCCAGGAGGGGTGAACTCCATCATCATCCATTGTGTTAGGTGATTTTTGTGAGTTATATTTTTTCATTTAATTTGTTGTATATGAGTTTTAAATTGTTAATTAACTCATAATTTGATCATCAAGGACACATGAAACTTGTCACTTAACCCTTTCACAAATGGTTAAATGAGACGATCCTTAAACACATTTTTAATACTAATGAGGGAGCATGCCTGAAAATAAAAAGTTTTCCCATATTCAGATCACTTCTTCCCTAGGGCTTCAAGATAAGCTGAACATTATGGAGGAGGAGAGAAACATAATGGAGGAAAATAGAAAAATACCTACAAAAAAGGAGGGAGAATCTTAAGGCATGAACCTAGACCTTGAGCAGTACAAACCCTACTTGAAATCACACTACAAATGAAACCCTAATTTGTCAAAAGGAGAAGTGTAAGTTGGACCTACTTGTTGATACATACATGATAGCATAACACACCTTATTTGCCATATTTGGAGTAATTGTGAGGAAATTTGGAGAAAATTTTGAGAATTTTAAAAAAATATTTGAAGCCACATTTTCCATAAATGTCTTGTTTAGTCATAGTTTTGTAGAACATGTTGTGGCCAAACAAAGATTAATTTTGAGAAACTAGAGGAGGCTTGTGTTCCTAAGATATAAATGTACAAAAAAATATCTCACGTTTTACACAGGTATTACAGAATGAGATATCCATTCACATCTTCACAGCCTATTTATCTTCTTGTGCAAAGTGACTGATCTAAAATAGGTGGCTGACTTGTTTTTTTGTGCAAGCACCCTCTATTCCATTTAAATAACTTAAGGATCGTGCTCATACATCCAATTGTGCAATAGAATTCTTGTGTCAAGTTTATGTGTTTTTTTACATGCTTTATGTGTGAGGAATTAACAATTGCTTTTAGTTGCTTAAATGAATGAAAAAAAAACATAATTTGCATAAAATTAAACAACAACACACAACAAAAAAATAATAAAGGAGTTCACCCTCAACACTTGGGCTACGTCTCCTTGAGCCTCCATCAATGGACTAGGCTCTCTGGGATTGAGATGGTCAAATTATTTTACATTTTGATGCTCAAATACATTGGTTTTTCAGACTGTACGAATGGGCTCATAATACCGAAATACCCCTATATTGACTGTTCAATCACTAGAAATGGATCATGGCTCCCTTGGGCATGACCTCTTCTGCTGGTGACCTTGAGCTTCCCTAAGCTATCTTGTGGAAAAAACACACTTAGAAGTCCTCATAGACTCCTAAAACCTATCTCATTGTTTCCAAAACATGTCAAACATACAAAATACATTGTTCATTCACTCAGAATGACCTCTGGCTCCCTTGGCTATGCCTCCAACACCTGGTGGCACTAGGCTCCATGAAACTTCCCTGTAGAATTTTTTCACCTAGAAGTCTCCAAAAGCCTCTGAAAGCTACATCAATGGCTTCATAATGTCCCAGATAGTCAAAAATGACTATTCATTTTCGAAATGTGGCTGTGTGATGCTCAAGATAGAGCACAATCAATTTTGCCCCAATTTCCTCCACTAAAACTGGACAGACTACCAGTTGGATTTCTAAATCTGGAAAATCTTCCATAAATGGTGTGCCCTCCTAAAATCCTACCAACATAATCTGAAATTAATTTAACACATAAGCTTGTTTTATTATGGGATAAGCGTTGTTTAATGTGATAAGCGCGGTTAGCACAAATTACATCTTATCGTGGTTAAACCACGTTTAAACATTAATTAAACGCAATTAATAAAATCCCACCGATTTGTTGGATTTAGCGCCTGGTTCTGGGTTCTGGCCATATGGGGAGGGGGCTGGCCCCCTCCAACTCCGAACTATCAGACGCATAATCTTTAACATGATGTGGTATCCTTAGTGGGTAAGAAAAACCCGGTAGGAGAGCTGGAAAAGACGTTTGGTTGGTGGGCAGAAGGTCGTGGGTTTGACCCCCACTCTGCCATATAAATTTTACACAAAGTTATAATGAGATCCTCCACTAACTTTGGTAACTCACCTCCAAACTTAACTTCTACCATATTGGTTAGTAGAGCTCCCCCATCTTTGGTTGACTCTGCCGAATAGTGGGTTTGTAAAACTTTATAATATATATATATATATATATATATATATATATATATATATATATATATATATAGATATATATATATATATATATATATATATATATATATATATATATATATATATATATATGTATATCCAAATAATTCCACCATAAACCTTAGTCCAACAAATAATTTGACCCCAAAAGTTAGGAGATGGCCCACAAGACAGGACACGTGGCACCATCTTGATGGGTTGTACTCCAACTCCTAAAAAAAATTCAAATTCCAACTTAGGAAGAATATTGGAGGTCATTGCACAATTTCTCTCTTCACAAACCCATCTGACAAATCTGAAGACGACACTTGTCATAGTGCCACTGGCTGCAATCTGGAGAATATTACTTGCAATGCTGACTGTACCTGCCACATCATCACTGCACCTGTTCTGCTCCTTTTTTTTGTGTTTTGGAAAACGAACAATAGATGATAACTTAGTCATACGAACTTGGATTTTGATGAAACGAGTTGCGCTGAAATCCTGGTGATGAACTCTATCCGGTTGTTCAGGTTCGAAACAATTTTGAGCACTTTTAATTTTTAGCTAATTTTAGGCCCTGATCCAAATTCTGATCACACCTTCCCACTGACGGGATTTTGGACCCACAAAATCTGATAATTATCTTCTTGAGCTTCAATACTCTTCTACTTTCAAGTTATATCAACTGATTTTACTTGATAAGTCTTTTTGACAATCATCTTGACATGCCTTGCATTGCAACTGGCTATGTCTCTCAACCACTGCTCTCTGGCTATTGTTGAACCACTTCAGCATTGCTGACTGTTGTTGTCTGATACATACCCGACTGTACCACATCGATCTCTATGTGTTTGGAAAAATGTTAGCCCTCCCACTCAGAATGAAGTCCCTCTTGCAACAAATGCATACAATCTTCTTCTTGGAAATCCTCTTATCGAAATTAAACTTGCAATATGAGTGAACTCTTGGTGTCAACACAAGAAACCAACTTGTTCTGCAATGGCTACAAAAAACTTTTCAGCTCGTCCACTTCTCATTGAATGGACCTCAAACTTCCTGCGACATCTTGTCACAAGAACACATAATCAATATTGAAAAGAAAACATTATGCAAGCATTGAAATGAAGACCACCTTTTTTTTTTCTCCTTCAAAGCAATGACTGTCACCTCCTGTAACATCAAGTACATGGCGGTATTCTTTCTCATTGGTGTATCCAATATCGACAAACACCATCAACTAAAACATAATTCGATCAACATAATCAACAAACATAGTCGACAAAAAGCATGCGACATCCACAACAGAAGTTGACATGAAATGTGAAACACAATCGACATAAATCGATATGAAATGTGTGTGATACAATCGCCACAAGTCGATAAGAAATATGCAACACAATCAACATAAATCGATATGAAATGTGTGTGACACAATCGACACAAGTCGATAAGAAATAATACATATTGACAGCACTCATGCATGTATCTATGTACAATGAACCTATCACAAGTTCTCTATTTACATATACAAAATCTCATGCATATGTACACTTTTCAACTCTCTCTTTCAAGTACAAATAAGTACAAAAACCCAAAACATATGGATGATCATAAGAGCTGAACTGAATGATAAATTACTGCAACATAAATGAGTGACATACCCATCTTTTACACCATCTTAGCGAAATTTTGCAACAAATAGAAATGCCTTCAACTGAACAACATTCACTTGCAATCTTGCATCATACAATTTGTAATAATTTTCTACAACTTTTCATACATTCAATAGAAATTCATGCATACATAAGGCTAAAATTTGCATCAATATACAAAGGAAATGCTTGCCTTACTTGGTCTAGAAATCAAGCCATTTCTTACCAATCCACTTCAATGGTGATTTTTCCTATTGAACATCCTCTTCTTATGAATCATCTTGACTCACATCGATGATGGAATCTCCTGTTCCATTCTCGCCAGTATTTTTCTCCACTTTCTTCAAATGCTTGGGATGAGTGGTGGATGTAGTGTCCAACATTGGGCAATGAGATGTCCCTGCTTCTAGCAATAAGTGAAAATATTTTTCATCTTCTATTCAAGTCGCCTTTGCTTTGACTATTTCATGTATGCTATCATTCTCTTCCAGCATCTTGAAACTTGATGGTTATACAAACCACAATATGAACACCAAATTTTTCTCACGTCCATGCATTCAGATTTGTCATGCTTAACATAATCATAAACAACATGATTACAATAATAATTATACTTTGAATGATTCTTTGAATGTTCATCTTTATCACCTTCTTGAGAAGATGAAATTGAAGAGGTTCCAGCTCTCTTTTGAAGACCAACAACAATGTTCATGTCCTTAGAGTTGTCAAAACTCTCTTGTTCACCATAAGCTGCATGCCAAAAAGCATCTTGTTGCAACATGGGTTTCAAAAAATTGCATTCATCTTGAATACAAACTTTGCATGTTTGAGGGTTTGAACCTGCAACAAAAGTCCTTCTTGGAACTGTTTCAAGTGCCTTCATGGCTTTAGAACTTTCTCCATAAAATTTTCCATAGCCAAGACCCAAATACTTAGGCCTTTCCTCAAACATAATTGGCTCAACTATGCCTTGTGCATGTTTGCCTAATCCTTTACCTTCATAGCCCATTTTCATCATCAATTTGGACCCTATTCCTCTAGTGTGTTTTTCAAAAGAACCTACACACTTATCTTGAGAGGAAATTGAAGACAAACTTGAATTATTTACCTCTTCTTCAAGCACATGCTTGGCTAAGGCTTCTTTGGCATCATGGAGCTAAGTTTCCATATCATGCATCTTTTGAAGAAGTTCTTGCTTCTCTTTCTTCATAGAAACCAACTTCTCTTGAAGTTTAGTGTTCTCCCTTATATCTTCATACAACTTTTGCACCATATCTTTCATGATGTATATGTCTTGCGCCATCTCTTTATCAAAGAGTATTGAAAAGGAGGATGGTTTAGGATCACCACTTAATGAAGTTTCCATCACAATTTAATGAAAAAAGAGCTTCACAAAATTTCACAAAGCTTCACAAACTTCTTTATTGTGATTTGAGAACCAAGCTCTCAATCTAACTTCTCCTTCACACATAAACTTTCAAATTGTTAAATTCTCTTTGCACAATTTAACAACCAATAGCTAAATTTTCCATCTAAGCTATGATACCAACTTGATCTGATATAGGTGGCTGACTTGTTTTGTTGTGCAAGCACCCTCTATTCCATTTAAACAAATTAATTATCGTGCTCATACATCCAATTGTGCAATAGAATTCTTGTGTCAAGTTTATGTGTTTTTTTACATGATTTATGTGTGAGAAATTAACAATTTTGTTTAGTTGATTGAATGCATGAAAAAAAAATGTAATTTGCAGAAAATTAACCAACAACACACAATAGAAAAGTAATAAAGGAGTTCACCCTCAACACTTGGGCTACGTCTCCTTGAGCCTCCATCAATGGACTAGGCTCTCTGGGATTAAGATGGTCAAATTATTTTACAAGTTGATGCTCGACTCCATTGGTTTTTCAGACTTTATCAATGGGCTCATAATACCAAAATACCCCTATATTGACTATTCAATCACTGGAAATGGACCATGGATCCCTTGGGCATGACCTCTTCTGCTGGTGGCCTTGAGCTTCCCTGAGCTATCCTGTGGAAAAAACACCCTTAAAAGTTCTCATTTTCTCCTAAAACCTGTCTCACTATTTCCAGAACTTGTCAAACATACAAAATGCACTATTCATTCACTCAAAATGACCTCTGACTCCCCTGGCTATGCCTCCAACACCTACTGGTACTAGGCTCCATGAAACTTCCCTGTAGCATTTTCGCACCTATAAGTCTCCAAATTCCTCTAAAAGCTACACCAATGGCTTCATAATGTCCAATATAGTAAAAAATTACTATTCATTTTCGAAATTTGGCTGAGTGATGCTCAAGATAGAGCACAATCAATTTTTCACCAATTTCCTCCACTAAAACTGGAGAGACTGCCAAATAGATTTCTAAATCTAGAAAATCCGCCATAAATGGTGCACCCTCTTAAAATCAGACCAACCTAATCTGAAATTAATTAACGTATAAGTCGTTTTATTATGGGATAATCATTTTTAATGTGATAAGTGCAGTTAGCGCAAATTACGTCTTATTGTGGTTAAACCATGTTTAAACGTTAATTAAACACAATTAATAAAATCCCATCGGTTCGTTGGATTTAGCTCCTGGATCTAGGTTCTGGCCATATGGGGAGGGAGCTAGCCCATGGGGCTGTCTCCCTCCAACCCCTGACTGTCGAGTGCATAATCTTTAACATGATGTGGTAGACTTAGTGGGTAAGAAACACCCGGTAGGAGAGCTAGCAAAGACATTTGGTTGGCAGGCGAAAGGTCGTGGGTTCGACCCCCACTCCGCCATATAAATTTTACACAAAGTTATAATGAGATCCTCCGCTAAATTTGGTAACTCACCTCCAAACTTAACCTCCACCATATCGGTTAGTAGAGCTCCTATATATATATATATATTATAAAGTTTTTCAAACCCACTATTCGGCGTAGTCAACCAAAGATGGAGGAATATATATATATATATATATATATATATATATATATATATATATATATATATATATATATATATATATATATATATATTGAAATATATTTATATTATATATATATCCAAATAATTCCACCATAAACCTTATTCCAACAAATAATTAGACCCCAAAATTTAGGAGATGGCCCACCAAAGAGGACACGCGGCGCCCTCTGGTTGGGTTGTACTCCAACTCTCCTAAAAAAATTTCAAATTCCAACTTAGGAAGAATATTGGAGGTCATTGCACAATTTCTCTCTTCACAAACCCATCTAACAAATCTGAAGATGACACTTATCATAGTGCCACTGGCTACAATATGGAGAATATTCCCTGCAATGCTGACTGTACCTGCCACATCATCATTGTACATGTTCTGTTCCTTATTTTTGCATGTTTTGGAAAACGAACAACAGACGATAACTCAGTCATACGAACTCGGATTTTGATGAAACGAGTTGCACCAGAATCCTAGAAATGAACTCTATCCGGTCAGTTAGGTTTGAAACAATTTTGAGCACTTTGAATTTTTAGCTAATTTTAGGCCTCGATCCAAATTTTGATCACTGACCATGTTTTAGAGACCTTTTTGCAGAGAATATTGTGGAAAATCCGATAAACATCTTGGGAAAATAGAGGAATTTTTGTTCCTAACATGCCAAAGAACAAACCCCTCTCTCAGTTTTGCAAAAAAAATAATGGTTAGGGAGATATAGCTCCATCTCTGAGCCCTATGTTTGCAAAAAAACCTAGAAATTTGACACAGTCCACTTGTTAAAAACGCAGCACCTAGGGTGTTGCGCTTTTTCTAGGAGCCTCCAAATGAAAAATTGTCACTACCATTGGATTCAGAAGGCCCTATACCTAAAATTTTGAATATTATCACATCAAATTTGGACATTCTGACAAGGAGAAATGGCCAAAAACATCCAAAAAACCACCTTTTTGCCTCATTTTTCAAGTTGGCACTGCACTTTTGACTAGTCTTGGGAGATTTCATTTTTTAGGGCCTTAACTTCATAATTTTTAGACCTTACAGGAATTTTTGGAAACTAGATAGGAGAAACTTTCCAATGAGCTATCTTGGGCTCAATTTGGACTTCATCAAGTCATCCAAAAGTGAGCTAGAACATGGCACTTCACTTTTGTCAAGGGCGTTGAGATTTTGCCAAGGGCACTGCACTTTTGCTAGTTCACTGATATTTTCCAGATTTTTACTTTTTCTCAGTTGGTACATGGATTGAATGCATTTTTACTGATGTAATTGATGAATTTAAATGTAATTAAGTCACTTTTAGTTAATAGAGGTAGATACATTGGGTAAAAGTGTATTTTTGAATAAATGAATCAGTTTCACCAAAGTTAGGGATGAGTTTGTTGACATCCCTAATCTTTGGGTTTCTAGTTGAAAATTTTTGGGATCAGTTCCACAAGTCGGGGATTCAACCCCTGAGCTGGGGAGAATCATTTTTGGTCTATATTATTCACTTCTTTTCTCATAGCAAGGGTTGGATGTTGTTGGATTTATCACTGAACATTTTTTGTAATCAGACTGTTGGCAAGTAATAACAGACTAAGTTGCAGCTATTTTGATGGTATTCTTGTGGTAAAGTGATTTGACATTGTTTCTACTTATGTTTTGCAAATGTGTGAATGTATTGTGATTTAATATTCATTCCATTTCCACATGTAATTGTTTCCTAATTCTGAAAAATAGAATTCATTTAGCTTGTGCTCTGTTTTGGAGGAATAGTTACAGCTTTTTTCATTTTCTTTTGGTAGAAAAGAATTCATATCTCTTATGCTCTTTTCTCAAACTCTAGCAGTCTAAACCACTCCATCAATATGCCCCTTTTGTGTTGAACTGCTTACCTACCTTACTCCATCAGATCCCTGCAATTTTGATCCTTGTTTGCCCTGGCCTAATTTCTTCTCTGGCTTATTCACCATCCAGCACCTCAAAAATCAATCAATCAAATCCCTGTGCTACTATACCTAGCCTAATATTTCATCGATCCAGTCATATTGGTTGAGATCCATTGGAGAGAGCCCTCTCCTGCCTAGTAGGGCTAGCTAGTTGGCGAAATATTGGTTTGTGGTTACCTTTGTTGGTATCTTCTCAGCCTTAGAGATCCGTTGGAGTGATAACACTGGTGATGTAGAATAGCCTGTTTTTTTTTAGCATATTTTTGGAACTTTAAATTTTCTTTGAATTTTTTTTTAAAATGTCATGTCGATTTAGAAAAATGGTGATTTTTTTGGCACTTTAAATTTTTTTATTTATCAAGTATCAACATTTGTTTTAAAATGTTAGTGATTTTCATGTTAATTTTGAAAAATATTGATGCAACATCAATCATTTTTGTTTAGAGTGGTGATTTTCATCTTGGTAATAAAATATAAAAATAAAATAAAAAAACGTGAAAAAAAATGCAATATAAAAAAATATAAAATAAAATAATGAAAAAAAAACAAATAAAAGTGTAAAACAATTAAAAAAAAGCTTGTAAAAAGAAAAAATTTAAACAAAAAAAATTTAATTTAAAAAATAAAAAATAAAAAATTTAAAAAAATAAATAAATACAGAAAGGGGAAAAATTTTAAAAACTCATAATTTAAAGAAAAAATAAAAATTAACACAAAAAAACAAATTTTTCCACCTTGATAAAATTAAATAATTAAAATTAAAAATTAAAAATTAATTAAAATAATAAAATACTAAAATACAAATTATTTAAAATTCGGAAAATTTAAATTTAAAAAAAAAAAAAATTAAAAATAACATTGAAATAAAAATTTTAAAACAATAAAAAAATTTAAATTTAAAAAAAACATTAAAATTTTAAAAAGAAAATTTAAATTAAAAAAAAAAACCTATGAAACAACATTTTCAAAGAATTAAAAAAAAAAAAACATAATTCATTTTTTTTAATTAAAAAAATACAAAAAATTAAAAATAATAAAAACACATTTTTTTAATTAAAATTATTTAATTAAACTTTAGTCACTCCTGTTATCTTATATGGATGTGAGGTTTGGGGTTGCAGCATCTCTAGAGAATCCTGGAGAAAGATTGAGCAAATCCAGAAGTGTTTTATAACTTATAACCTTAAAATTAAAAGCAATACATCCTATCCTATTCTCCTTATAGAAGTGGGTCTTTCCCCTATCGAGAGCCTAGCTATGACTATACTTCTGTTGTACAAGCACAAGCTCAATAGCATAGGAGACCATAGACTTCCTAAGCTAGCTTTAAATTCCAACCAAAACCACCTAAGGCTTAAACGAGGTTGGTATAAAGACACCAGGGCCTGGTTAAACCATTCGGAGATCGATGAATGTTGCATTGCAAAGCATTAATAACATTAGAAAAATTGTTACTTCTAAGTTCAAAGAAAAAATGTGGTGTGAGAAAGATCTAGCAGCTAAAATAAAATTAAGATATTATAAGGAGGTCATCAACCCCACCCTAGAAGATCAAAAGTATCTCTCTGTTTTAACTAGCTCAAAGAAGAAAATTAATATAGCCAAGATTAGAACGAACTCTCATGAGCTCCATAGTGAAACAGATGTTGGACAGTTCCTAAAACACCATGGATGTAAAGGATCTTCCATCTCTGTGAGAATATGAACATCGAGGATGAAAATCACTTCCTCTTAGAGTGCCCCGCGTACAACCACATTAGAGCTCAATTTCATAATCTTTGTTGTAGTACTAACCTTCCTAACCTTTTAAGATGTCAAAATTATAGTGAGCTCGGGAGGCTTCTCTCCAAGCTTTTTGAGCATAGGAATAAAATCTTAAATCAAACTAAATAACTCTTTTCTTTAGGTCCGATAGACCAAAGATTGGTCTCAGTGGACGTTAACCACCACCACCACCACCATCATCATCATCAGCAGCATCATCATCATCATCATCATCATCATCATCATCATCATCATATATATATATATATATATATATATATATATTAAATTAAAAAAGATAATAATAATAATAAAATTTAAAAAATGGGTTTTAACGATTGCCTTGGGGTCACGGCGCTCGGCTGGTGGGCGGCGGGGGAGCTGGCAGCTCTCCTGTTGGCCGAGCATCACGACCCCCAAGGTGGCAAGGGTCGATTCCCATAATAGACCTCAGCCGCCCTGGGCCGCGGGGCTTGACTGGGATGCAGCGGGAAAGCTGCCAGCTCTCCCACTGCCCACCGACCGAGCCCTGCGGCCCCTACGGCGGCAAAGGTCGATTTCCAGAATCGACCGCGGCCGCCCCCAGGGTCGCGTGGCTCGGGCGGCGGGAGAGCTGTCAACTCTCTCGCAGCCTGCCGGCCGAGCCCTGCGGCCTAAGGGTGGTGCCCAAACTGATTTTTTTTTTTTTAATTTCTTTTATTATTATTATTTTTTTAATTTTTTTTATTTAATTTTATTTTTTTTTTTATTTTTTTTTTTATTTTTTTTTTTCTTTAATTTATTTTTTTTATATTTAAAAATGTTTTTATTTTTATTATTTAAAAAGTATATATATTTTTTAAGTTTTTTTAATTTTAAAAAAAAAAGATTTTTATTATTCTTTTTTATCTAAAATTGTATTTTTCATATATTTATATACATTTTTTTTCTTTTTAAATTAATTTTTTTTTATTTAAAATTGTAAATTTTAATTATCTTTTATTTTAATATTTTTTTTTTAATTTTAACTATTTTTAAATTTTTCATCTTAATTATTTTATTTTATCTTTTTTCTTTAAATTATGCGGTTTATTATTATTATTATTATTATTATTATTATTTTTTTTTTTTTTTTTTTTTTTCTAAGTGAGACTAATTTCTATTATGTATAAAGGCTATAGTACAAAACTGCACCAACGTCAGCTGTGGAAGCCTGAACGTTGGGCTTGATAGTCAAGCAAAACATGCAAAGTTTGGACTGCCCGAGACGGGAAACCAGTCCTTTCAACCATAACTTCTGAACCGCCCAACAATGGGAAACCGGTTTTAAGTTTGTAGTAATCAAAAAAACACTATGTCTGAAAAACATACATTGCCTGTATAACAAAGCAATATAACTGTAAAACAGAAGATTTCCACTAGAACATAATAGAGGAACCTGATAAACCAAGCAGATGCTATGCATGAGTGGGTGAGGGCGATTCTTCAATAATTCTGCAGGTGAACACCTCGCCTCTGTCCGCCAGTTCCTCACTGAGAGCGCGACCACCTTCTTCACGTTCAATCTCCATGCTGGTCTCGTGCCGAGGAGCCGAGGAGGCAAGGTCAACAGGAGGCGGAGTAGGCCTGTTCGACGAACTGGGCGGGCCAAAATTCGGAACTGCTTCCCGGAGTGTGACCATAATAGCAGCAGTGAGGATAGCGTTGCAGGAGGTGCAGTCGAACCTTAACTCAGCACGCTGAGAGGTTTGACGGATGGATGGCCGAAGAGAACGCGGAGCAACATCAGTAGCAAACCCAGTATCCATCCCAGACGCCGGAGCAGGAACAGGAGGCGGGCGCTGTTGGTTGAGCCGCCCACGACCAGAACTCCGTCGACTTCTCATGCGCTCGCGGAGGCGTGGCATGATGGTCGAATTGGAGCCAAATTGAGTAGGGCTCGTCCGACAGAGAGAGTTCAGGGTTGCGCTAGGAGGAGAAAGAGAACCAGAAGCAGAACGAGAAGGAGCTCTGGGCGAATCGACAGAGGAGGGGGCGATAATGCCGGACTGCGCAGGAAAAGCAGAATTGAAAACGGACTGATTGCACCAAGGACTGTGGGAAAAATGCAAATTGGGGGCCAGCTCGATGCAGGCTCCTAACGAGCTTCGTTTCCCTGTATGCGTCTTGAGGCTGGCTTCAGAAGTTGCAGAAGAACATATCGTGTGCAGAGGGATAGGCGAGACTGGATTGTCCATCCCACCATTCAGCCCTGCACAAATGCCATGCGCGCCCAGAATGACCGCCATATCCACCATAACCAAGAGCCGAATGGGCCGATCGAGGAGAGGAGCTCTCACACAGTGCGAAGAGTAAATGCAGCGTTTAATGGTGGTACCGGGAGCCATATGGGCTGCACCGGCCATTTGCATTGGGAAGTGGCCTATGTGCCACGTTCCCATATATCTATTAAACACCTGCAGCCGGGGTATTATTATTATTATTATTATTTTAAAAAAAATAAATAAATAAAAAATAAAAAATATTGTTTTTGTTTTTTTGTTTTAGTTAATTTTTATTTATTTTCTTTAAATTGTGTGTTTTTTTTTTTTTTTTCCCTTTTTTTACTTTATTTATGAAATTTTTTGTTTTTGTTTTTACAAGTGATATTATATTTTTAATACCATGCCTAAAAATCATTGGAATTTTATTTTCATAAACCTGATATTTTATCTTTAATGTCATCCTTGGATTTTAAAGGCTTTTTAGAGACACAATAATAGAATATCTTTAATATCATGTCTAAAAATCATTGGAATTCTAAGACTTGATATTTGATCTTTCATGTCATGTTTATCGCTGAAATTTTAAGGTTTTTCGGAGTCATGATATTTTATCTTTAATGTCATTATTAAAAACTGTTGAAAGTTTACCCCGAAAAGAAAAAGAGGTTTCAAGGTGTTTTTTGCACACAAAAATTTGACGAAGTTATTCCACCATCAACACTTTTCATTTTCAGGTTGTTTTTTGCACATACAAAATTGGCGATGTTATTCCACCATCAACACTTTTTGTTTCAAGGGTGTTTTTTCAAACCCTTTTTTCAAGAAAAAAATTGGTTTTTAGCATAATTTAAAAAAATGTTGAAATTTGACTCGAAAAAAATGTGCGTTCTGGAAGACACACTTCTCGTTTTTGGGTTGTTTTTTCATGTTTTTTGAGTTTTTTTGGGTTAGAGTTCTCGTTTTGAGGTAATAGTTCCCGTTTGATCGGTAACTATGTTTGTTGTTGTGACAATTTGATGAACTAGTACTTGCTATGGCTTCTTTTCCCGTTGTGACCATGCTTGTAATCTTGGTCTCATCACTGGAATCGGATCCAAGATCATGTTGTGTGGTAGCAGTCTTCTTTTGTTTCCCCTTATTGTCAAGTTTCTTATGCCTTAGTTCGGGATGTAATTTCCAATAGTGGGCTTCATCAAGCCCCTCTTTGGAACAATGTTTACATGTGGTTTTATCCCCTTCTTTCTTAACACTTGCATTCTTCTTTCCCTTCCATTTTCCTCCCTTCTCTTTCTCCTTACCCTTGAATGGCTTCTTCTTACTACCCTCTTTCTGAATGTTATTTCCCCTTGCTTCAAGGTGCGTGGCTTGCACACATACTTCATCTAAGTTGCTTGGATTAAACATAAGGATACTTTGTTTTAAATGGGAATGTAAACCCCAAAAGTATTTCAATAGAGTGTCTTGGGATTGAAAATTTACACCTAACAACAAAGCCCTTTCATAAACTCCTAGCTATAATCTTGAACTGTTTGACCCTTGAGTTGCCTAAAGTTTTTCCAACTCATAATGGTTTTTTGCATGTAATAAAAAGGATAAAACTTTCTCTTAATTGAAAAAATTAACTTAACCCAACAAATGGATTTCTTACCATGGATTCACATTTCCTATTGAGTCTTTGCTTCCCACCAGACTAGTGTTGCTCCTTCTAGCCTCAATGAATTCAACTGGATCTTTATTTCATCATCTTGCAGGCTTTTAATTCTTCAATAAACCTCCAACTGATGAATCCAATTGTCCAACTTCTCTGCATTTACCTCACCATTGTACATGGGAAGTTCAAACTTAATGTCCAATTTGAGTAAGGGAGTTTTTCCTTTTTGGGTTTTTGAGTGAGTATGGGTGGTTTGTGTTGTGGAAGTGGAAGATGATGGTGATGGTGATGATGAGGATGGTGAAGATGGAGGAGGATTTCCTCCACTAACCTTTGAATCCTTCTCTTCATCCTTTTTGTCTTCTAAGGTTCCCTCTCCATGTGGAGGCTTAGAACTCCCTCCAACCATCCTAGTGTTACTCTCTTTATAGAGGACCCTAACCATGTCATTTAGATCATAGAAAGCCTTCTTGAATGCTTCCCCTTCTGAAAGAACTTCAGTCTCTCTTACACCTGACATGATGGCTATGGATTCAAGCTCAGCTTCTAGTGCTGCTTGTACCTCCTCAATCTCAGCTAGAGATATAACTTGAGGTGCTTCATGTGCAGCTAGGAATGAAAATTTGGGTGTAGATTTTGGCCTTGTGGCTCTCCCTCTTCTGGTCCTAACTTCAGGACTAGCAACCAACAGTTCCCCTTCTCCTCTCCGCAACTTTAACCTTGTAAGCATCACAAATTTGCAACCATTAAAACCATACTTGCACAAAATTCAAGCAAATATGAAGCAAATAACCTTTCTCTGATACCACCTTAATCTGAATCTGAATGTTAGTTTTTATGTGCTAATTTCATCTTCAGAATTATAAACAAAAATTGATCATTTGTTCAAGTGAATAGGTTTCCTTGAGGTGTTTGTGAGTGTTAAACAAGTAATTGCATCAATTTTTATGTTAAATTCATGAGCATTTTAACATTAAAACAAAATGTTGAACTACAGCAATTAAATGAACAACAAACCATCAAATGATCCATTAACACAGTTTTTTGATGAAGGAGTTCACCCCTCCTGGGCTACATCTCCTTGGTCCATCTTCTATGGCTTGGGCCTCTGTATTAGCTCAAAATGGAGAAAATTGTTGTTTACAATTCTCTACTGCTCCTGAAACCTTCTCAAAATGTCCAAATCTGCTAGGATAGACTCTTTCTGAGCCAAAATTGGTCAAATTTTGCAAAAGTTATGGCGCAATCAATTTTTCCTAGGAAAACTCCTCCAAAACTGGAGAGAACTCTAGTTAACTACACCAAATCTGGAGTTCAGTCGAAAATGGCAGACTCTACCATCTTCACCACAAAGTTATTAATTAATGGATAAGAGGGAGTTAAGTATGGGTTATGCGCTAATGGCATGTTTAACAAACCACATTAATGCGCTCTGCCGGTGGTCTCCGCCTCAAGGTCACATGGGCCGAGGGCAAGCCCCCACCTTACCCCTGTCATACAACTTTGGATAATTCAAATAAAAGTCTGGAGCATATATATGTAAGGACTTCTCGTGTGGCGTGGTTGTATGTAGTTGCGTTTGTGTGTGGGAGGTCGCGGGGTCGAACCTCGACCTCCACCTCGCCTCTGATATAATTTTTTAATACCATACAATATGATCTCGACCATAGTCCACCAGGGGGGGCACGTGGCGGCCCCTAGCTGCACCACGTGTCTGCCTCTAGATGGCCTATTTCTGACCAATGAAACTATGACAAATCACCAACCATTTGAACCAGTGTCGTGTTGCCAAGTGGCAGCTCCCCATTCACCTACAAAACTTTGACCAAATTTTGACCCTATACAGTCAACTTCCACGTCAGCAGTATGGACTATTGACTGGGCAGTTTTCTTTCATTTTTTTTTTAAATTTACATGTTTGAGAAAAAGGACAGTAGGCTCTAACTTTCACATATGGAGTCGGTTTTTAATGAAATGAAGCGCGCCAGATTCAGGGCGACGAGCACTTCACGGTCGTTCAGGCTCCGAACGATTCTAAGCATGTCCATTTTTTAGCTTAATACTAAGCACCTGATCATCTGTAAATTGGATTGGAATTATGAAATCGATTATGTCTACTAGAAGTCAGTGGGAGCTTCCCTTGAATATCAATTCCTAGGTGTAATGATTAAGGGTGTTGAAGCCTAAGACAACAACCTATCATTGGATTATCAAAAGGAATGTATTGAGCCTTGCTAGGAATATAACTCTCAAATATACATTATTTGGACTGCTAAGAAGATGTAAGTTTATCTTGGTTTTGGAGAAGAGGTCTTAGAGCCTAAGAAGAGGCCCAGTGGGTGCAATGGTCTCTTTGGCCTAATGTGAGAAGTTTCCTCTATAGATATACCTTTCCAAGATAAATTTAGAGATAAAATCTTTGTTTCGGCCAAAAAAAAAAAAAATTGGGGTCCGAAGACCCAAGCCTCAACCCCTGGTCATATGGCCAGTAAGGTGGATGTGACCTGAAGTTAGTAGATAAGGGGCTTATCAGGAGATTTAAGGTCAACCTTTTGGCCTTTAATGACCGCAGAATACAATGCAATCTATTGAATTGTTCATTAATACAAATAAAACCCATCAAAGTTATCGACTAAAATAAATTTGGAACCATCAAAGGATAATTTTATATTGGGTGATGGAATACAGAGTTGGTGAGAAGTGTAAAGCCAACACAAGTTGGAGAATTTGGGTCACATGGCTTGATGGAGCCATGACCAAGATTTATTCGAAATGGGGCTTATCATATACTGGAACAATAGAAGAATGAAAGAAATATACCTTGGATAAAATCAAGTATGGCATACCCACATATGGCAAACCATCACTTGACAACAAACTCTCTATTTACTTAGCACATTAACTAATGGTACTAGAGATTGGAGGAATAATTTCATGACGATGTCGTAAAGGTTGGTGTGGTGATTCCACATGTAATACAAATGTAACTAAGATTCAACACTTTTGTCATGCTAATTATGTAAATACAAGTGACATGTGGCATCGAATATGTAAGAAATTGCCACGTGTAAGAGGGCATGTAAGAATTCACCACATTAGAGAGATTTTGAGGTAAAAATTGGGCCTCAAAACAAAAATGTACAACCAAAATCAACTTTATAAGAACCAATAGGATTCAAGATGATTATGGGGATGATTCACCATTTTTGGAGTAAAAAAGTTAAAATATTAAAAAAAAAAAAAAAAAAAAAACTATTTTTTCAACTCGTATTTCAACTTATCTCACTATGGTTTTACTCAAATTTCGAGAAGGAGCACTCATTGGATGAAAATTTTAATTCATCATCTAAAGAGTACTCATCTTGAATACTTTTAATTGACCCCACTACACGAAAAATAAGAAATACATGAAAAACGTGATTACAATCATGTTTTTCATGTATTTCTTATTTTTTATGTTGTAGGGTCCATCAAAAGTATACAACATGGGTACTCTTTGGATGGGGAATTAAATTTGGCATCCAATGAGTGCTCTCACTCAAAATTTGAGTAAAACCGTAGGGAGATGTTGAAAATAGGAGTTGAGAAAGTAGTTTTTTCTTTTTTCCCTCTAAAATTTGATGATATAATCTAATCTTATTTTCTTATTTTGACTATTATTTCATAATATTGCTTAGAAGACCCAATTTAGACCTCAAAAATTCTCTAATTTACATTAGATAACAATTGGGTGTCAAAGAATGAGGTGACATGTTGAATTTTCATAGTGACATATCAAAATATTATGATAACTAAGGGCACCCGATAGCGGAACACCAAAAAGTTGGAAATGCAATTTTTATAAAATGTATAGTATGGTGGCACTCTTGTATGATGGACTGTTAAAAAAGGTGGGCCGTTTCGAGAGTGACATGTTTCTGAGGGTTACCACATTTCGACCGTTTTGCTTGTATGGATGTTGATGTAGGCATTGATAAAAAAGGGCACAACTTTGTGTCTGGAGCTCAAATAAGATGAATTATATATCATTTGAAAGCTCTCAACGAGCATAAGATGATGGCATCACAATAAATATGATTTTAGGTGATGAAAGAAAGAGTAAATTTGAGAATCCCATCTCTATAACTTAACCTAAAGGTCATGTCTAGATATCTCACACCCTTAATTAGAGTTATAGGGTTGGGTGTGTTACATATGACCTTCAAATAAGAGGATATTAAAATTAACTTATACCTTAAAGTTTCATTAGGGAAAATTTGAGGTCTAAAATAGGCCTCCTAAGGAAATTATAAAATAATAGTGGAAATAATAAAATAAAATTTGATTACATCATCAAATTTTAGAGGGAAAATTTTAAAAAATAAATTTTTAACTCATATTTTGAACTTATCTCCCTCAATTTTTACTCAAATTTCAAGCAGGAATACTTGTTGGATGCAAAAATAATTCCCCATCCAAGGAGTACCCATATTGCATACTTTTGATGGACTATGCTACACGAAAAATGAGAAATACATGAAAAACGTGATTGCAATCACGTTTTTCATGTATTTCTCATTTTTCGTGTAGCATAGTCCATCAAAAGTATGCAACATGGGTACTCCTTGGATGAGGAATTAAATGTTTCATCCAACAAGTACTCCCGCTCGAAATTTGAGTAAACGCTTAGGGAGATAAGTTGAAAATACGAATTGAAAAAGTAGTTTTATTATTTTAATATTTTTTAATCTTTTTACTTTTTTACTCCAAAAATGGTGAATCATCCCCCATGGTTGACGTCATCATCATGAATCCTATTGGTTCTCATAAATTTTATTTTCGGTTCACATTTTTCTTAGGAGGTCCATTTTAGAACTCAAAATTCCCCTAATGCACCTTTGAAATGATTGCTTGTTGAATATGTCTTAGTTATCATTAGTAGTCATCAAATGATTTGAATGAAGTTGTCCATCATCTTTTTCCTCTAGCGTGTAAGTGTTTCCTTGAGAAACACCTTGAAAGAATCTCTTGCTCCATTGTTTCTCTTTTCTTCCACCTTAGGAGGTCGTTTGGGATGCTGAGAGTGGTCATTCCCAATTGAAACTAGACCAATACTTAACTCTCTAGAGTCTAACATCATTAGGAACATAGGTAGAGAAAAAAGGTGCATATTGCTTTAATGCAACTAATCCAAACAATAGGAGAAACAAAATAAATGATTAAAAAAGAAAATATAAAAAGATACACATAAATAAATTAGAAAGAAAAATAATATGATAAAAACTCATTTTTTATTCAATAGCAAAATGATTTATGAGTACATTATATAGAGAGAAAGTATCCTTTACAAACGATAAGTTCTAGATAAATACTAACCTATATCCATATTTACTCTAGATCTACCAAGCACCAAAAGGATCAAATATATCTCTTGAGGTGCAAACCTCTTTTTGAGTGAAAATAGATTTGATCCCTCTATGCACTTGTAGATCTGAAGTTAAGATGGATCTAGGTTGGTTTAATTGATAAGCCTTTAAATATGCCACATTAGAGAAAAATACCATGGGAGAAAACCATGGGTTAAGAATACCATAGGAAAAAACTATGGACAAAGAATTTTATATTTGATATTTTTAATTTTATTTTTAATTTTATTTTATTTTGTTTTAATTTGACTAAGAGGAAATATTAAACGTTACAACATCTCTACCATAATGAGCCAAAAAACATCTCTTCTCATGCCAAAAAACATCTCTTCTCATAATTTCTTAGGAGTGACCTTAATGTCTTTTCAATACTTTTGATTACAATATTTTATTATTATTTACAACTAACCTTAATGTCTTTTCATTACTTTTAACTACAATATTTTGTTATTATTTATTTTATTTTTAGATTATAATTTACCAATACAATAAATAAATACTAAAATATGATGGTATCTACAAATACCATAAATGAATCCATAGTTTACTAAACCCACAAAATCCTAACCACCAACGAACAATAAAAGCACTTAATTTCCATGCTAATTTTCTGGAAGAGTTTGTACCAAAGACCTTAAAGAACATTTTTTAAGAGCATGCTACTTCAAACTTCATGGAACACTGTAAGCGTTGTAAATACTCAGTTCAGTGGGTGCATGATAATTAGATTAATGGAATATAGAATCAACGTGTGAGGAGGCTAAAATTATTTTTAAATTATTACATGGTAAAATATTAAGTTTTATCATATGGTTGAGAATTTTTTTCATCATAAAAGGTTGGAAAGGTAGAGAGGATAAACACAAAATAATACAAATAATTTACACACAATAACAAGAGTTTCGGGTCTTCTTTATTGATCACACAAACTTGATTGAGATTGCTTACAATGAACTCGGTGAAGGGAATTTAAACCTTTTCGACTATCGACTCGCCTAACATAACTTGACATGCACATACTCTCTAAATTCATCTATCACTTAAACTTGACCTGACTCAACGCTCTCAACACTCAGTTAACTGACTCTCTAAATATCGCAAACTCTTCATGTGGGAGTAATTAGCTTACTTTAACACCCCCCCTTAATTACGACCATATGACTCAACATAACTCAAACAAGACTTAACTATGCCTTCTAGGCTTACAATAGAAATTGACTCAATTATCACTCAAACATGCCTGCTAGTCTATGTCTCAGCTAGGCTGACAATGACTCAAAACTTTTACAGTTTTCCATTTTCTTTTTCTCTGCTTCCAAATTTTATATCCTCGAAATTGCTTCATTCTCTGTTGCACTTTCTTGTTGTAAGTTTTCTTCACTTGTTGTTACTGCCATTTTTCTTTGACTTGTCCTAAATTTGTGCTAAAAAACAATCTCATCTTGTCTTCTACTCCTTTCTATTCAAATGTTTGTTCAACCATGGACTGTTGCCACAACATTATATCTTCAATCAATCTTCTTTTCTCTTCTTCTTACACTTCATATTCTTGACTTTCTTTCTGCCATATTTCTGTATAGTGGAATCTTATCTCTTCACATTCATCATCAGGTATTTTTGCTTTCTTCCTGTAATCTGCACTCTCAAAATCATTATTCACCATTTCATCCAATTCTTTTATTCTAGCTGTTGCTTTAAGACTCACATTAATTTGTTCAATTGGCTTCTGAATCCATTCTTCAATGAACTTCAAATCTGCATCAAATTTATTAATCTCTCTTCCTATTTTGAATACCTGCATATTAAAAAACAATGTTAAAAACATCTTTATTATGCTCTTTAGTGACAGCTTCTTTCTCTACATCTTTCTTCTTTTCCTTATTTTCCACGGTTTTACAAACCTTCGTTGCTGCAAACATGTTGTCTTCCACTGTTATGTTGTTAGTGGATATTATCATAAAAAACTCTTCAATCACTTTATCCTCTTCTTGATCATTATCCACTGCTAGATCATGTATTGTTTCATGAGCAGTTTCAACTGCTTCATATCTTGCTTCTACAAATGCAGCTTCAACCTTCAATGCTTCATCAATGGCGCTTAACATATTACCATAATCAATCCTTGTTTTAAAAAATAAACCACACATATCATCAATTGAATGTTGATCCACCATATGGTGGGATATCTGAGCATGCATGTGCGCATTGTTAGTTTCATTGACAATTTCAGCTTTACAAAATTCATCAGTTGCGTCTAGATTCACCTATGCACATCTAACTTTGCAGTCATCATCCACATGTGTTTCATCATAGTGGGATTCAACATCTTTTGCACCATCCATATTACAGTGAAGTGCTTGAGCATTGATATGCTCTTCCTCTGTTTCACAGACATAGGCTTCAGTGTTTCTCTTTGCAATCTCATTTGCATCTTCTTCATCCATATGCTTGCTTGCATAATGGGTTTCACCATCATCTACACCATCCATATTACAATGGAGTGCTTGAGCATTGATATGCTCTTAGTCTGCTTCACATACAGAGGCTTCAATGTTTCTCTTTGCAATATCTATTGCATCTTCTTCATACATATGATTGCTTGCATAATGGGTTTCACCATCATCTGCACCATCCATATTATAGTGGAGGGCTTGAGCATTGATATGCTCTTACTCTGCTTCACATACAAAGGCTTCAACTTTTCTTTTTGAAATCTCTGTTGCATATTCTTCATCCATATGCATCCTTGCATAATGGGTTTCAATTTTATAGTCTTTACGACCATCTTCAAATTTTGAGTGGGATTCTCCAAACTTTGTTTTTCTTTCAGAGTCTTGCTCATACACTCTCAAATATGCATATGAATCAACAAATTGTGACACATCTTATTGCTGCATGTCACTCCCACTTGCACCAAATTCTGCTTCCAGGATCTTTCACGATTCCTTTGAAGTTGTAGCTTTTGCTACCTTCCACATAATTGTTTCATCCATTGCATGCTTAATGAAACTAAAAACTAGGGAATATTTGTCTTCTTCTAGACATCTTAGTTCTTCGGCTACGACCAGAGCCTCTTTAAACAGGGCAACAATGTTTTCCTCTTCTTTTATATCCCTTTTCTTCGTCTTCTTCAGTCGTGCTTTGTGACCCATGAGTGTTTTCATTCCTTCTTGCATGATTGTATGAGGCTATCTTCCATATATCCCTCGAAGAAAAATAGGATTTTTAATATGCGCCCCTATAAGGCACAATCTTCTCCAAAAAACTTGTCATGCTTGACAAAACACCAAAATATTTATTTGTGGAGTGATGGACTTTTGCAAAGCCCTAAATATTTTTTCCAATAAAAACTTCCAAAACCATTATGCTTCAAAACCCTTAAATAATTCTCAAATTTTTTTAATACCATGCACCTTTGGTAAAAACAACCATTTTATTAAAATTTGAAGGGACTGGAGCGAGCTAGGGTTCTGCAAAACCCTGCATACGCCGACATGGCTGTTTCTTTCGGCTCTGCCGTCGTTGTTTCCACTTCCGCTCAGGATGCCTCAGCGGCCGCCATTTCTTCCAAGTCGGATGATGCTCCAGAGGTCGTCTTGGCTATCCCCATCGACTCCGAGCTCAGAATTCAAGCTCCCAATCCCCACTTTGCTGCCGACAGTGTTGTTGACGAAGGTTGGGAGAAGACTTCCGCTCCTACTGCAGCTTTCATGATTGCCTCAGCAGGGAAGCTAGCTGCGGCCGCCCCGGGCAGTAAGGCGGCCCAACGAATAGGAGGCACAGCTCCCCTCCTCGACAAAATCTCGCACGGCATCGATTACCCTAGAATAGGTGGTATTGTGGCATCCTCCGCAACAAAGGCCATAACACAACACGACCACACGGATCTGCACGATTGGGAAGCTGAGGTAGCATTGCCCACTGAAAACACCTCCTGCTTTCAGATTCAGATCTCACTTCTCTCCGGAAAAAATTTGTTTCTCTGGGTGTGTGCTTCGGATCTAGTGCATGACCTCCTGTGAGTTCTTGAACTCAGGTTGGGTATACTTTTAGTAGAATATGCGCGGAAACAGACATTAGGAAAGGGCTCTTCCTGATCAGATCAGCCTCAAAATTGGGGACTTTAATTGGACGCAAACCTTGGACTATGAGAACACTACCTTCAGGTGTCACCATTGCCATTAGACGGGGCATCTCCAGAATACATGTGCAACGTTCCTCGAAAAAAAGAAGAACATCTACCGCAAATCCAAATCCAAGAGTTGGAAACCATGTGATAGACCCCCTATGGATGACATAGATTCCTCTAGCTCTGATGAGGAGGATACTGAAGTGGGAGTGGAGAATCTGGAACACCCGAAGGATGCGCCCCCAGCCCGCCTCGAGGATCCTTCAGCACCTTCGATCTGGCAGAAACGCACTCATGAGTCTTCTTCCTCCGATTCAGACAAGGATAATCCTCCTTTAGCACAGATTAGTTTGCAAGTGGTTCCTGTCCATCCAGGTCATAATGGCTGGGTCAAAGTCAGTAAGAAGAAAGGGAAAAAATGTCGATTGGGAGACTCTACCCATTCTGGGTCGACTCCTTAGTCTAGCTCTCCATTTTTTGTTCTCCTTGTTATCTTTTTGCTTATGTCGTGGATGATCTTTTGGGACCGAGGTTGATAGTCTATCATTTCCGACTCCCTTGCTCTTTAGCTTCACTTTTCTACAAGCTCTGATTGTACCATATGTTTTTTCTTAATAGAATTAGTCTTATTCAAAAAACAAAACAAAAAAACATTTTATTTTTTATATAAAAAAAATCCTTATATAAAATCCTTTCTCAAAAAATTCATTTTTAAGTCACTCGTATCATTCAAATCCTTTTGAAGGCCTTTAAACAATAAATCAAACCTTTTAATAACCTTTTGAATGACTTTATCTTTTTATATTTTTTTTAACCAAAAAAATTGAATACCTCCTTAATAAGTTGGCTCCACACGTTGAACTTTGAAAATAAGCTTTCATATAACCTCCTTCCTTTTTAACATTGAAAAACAAACGAGCCCTCTCGTTTGTCAAATAACATTTTCAAAACCTAGCTGCATGTCACTTATGGCTGCGGCCTTTTTATTAACATGGTATTCGTTGCTTGAGGCTGTGTGCTAACACTACACATGGAATGATGACTCACGTTAATGCTCTAATGCCACCAACGTTGTTTTGGGGTGCTTTAATGCCTCTTTCCATAGGTACCTCTTGCGTTATAACACGCTGAATATCTTTTTTTTTGTAAATTTGGTAGAGCCTCTCTATTTTCTATTTATCAAAAAGAAATTTGCTATACAAATACTGATGCATGTCGTAGCCTCAACCTGCCCGAAGGAAACTAGGTCTGTTGGCCACCAGAGGGAATTAAAAGCCATCCAATATTGGAATTTTTTTTCCTTCTACTTTCCGCTATAACTACTTTACTATGTCCATAAAAGCTGCATTTAAAAAAACAGCTATTAAATATTGCCGCAAAAATCATTTAAAACTATTAAAAGTAAATATCATCCATCAGAAGAGTCAATTAGAGCTGGGTCTTTTGCAGTGGATCCCGGCATCTCTACTTGCTGCATTCCTTGAAGTTGACGTTCAATCCTCCTGATTCTTGCTACAGCATGATACTGAGACATGGAAATTTCTCGGATTTCCTGTTTAATCTGCTGCAATTCTGAGACCACTACTAGGTTTCCTTCAGTTTCTTGTATACTATTCATGGCATTTTCCAAGACACATTTAAGTTTCCAATAAGTATTAATAGATTGATGGAACAAAGATACCCTTCCTCTTGTATTCCCCGGGTCACAAAGGAAGTCCAGGGTGGCCTCTTGCTATTTGATGTCTTCATCATCATATTTACTCTCTCTTTCCCATCCCTGAATGGTATTACAGACTTGAGCTGAGTTGCCAGCTTCATAAAGATCAAATATAATTTCTAGAACTTGTTTATTAGTTTTTATACCTCGCTTGCTTGGACCCTCATTCTGAATTATGTGTTTTCTCTTTCCTTTTCATGTTCCTTTTCGTTTCCCAGGTTGTCCTTTTTCCATGATAACTTAACATAATGATCCCTCTGTAAAAGTGTAAGATAATCATGTATATGGCAGAGTAAAATAAATAAAATAGTTCTAGCGAGTGTTGTTGGAATCCTCTACTTCGATAGTAACATGTGGAGCCTCATTCATTTCCGAGCACACAGAAGGATGTATGGTAAGAATGTCCACTACAGAGACCATCCTAGAGAAAGGAAATTGCATATTTTGCTACAGTAGAAGCCTCTTATTATAAACCGTTTATGACTTGGATAACACAGATAATGATTGCACCAACACTAAAAATGAGGGAAAACTCAACAGTGGTAGCACAGATTACAACTAGACCAGCATTGACATTGAATGAAGAGTTTCAATTTAAACTGCGAAGGTAGGCGGAAGGTTTGTAAACTGTCATTACAAGACATACATGCCTGCTCATAAACCTGAAGACACTTTTCATTGATGGTATCTCAGGAGTCTGGCCCCATATAATGATTTTTCATGCAATGTAAGCAGAGTAAATATAAACTCAGACCATACAACTTTACCACAATACTAGTCCTAAAACTATTGCAGAGATACATGCCGGATTCAGCTTAGAATTGTAGCTGGGAACAAAATAGAGAATTATCTATAGAGGGGCTTCTAAAGTAGGGTTCGATATCTGGGACAAGAATTATGAGGGGCAGCATGCAAAACTCAATGACCAACAATTCACTTACTTTAAAAACAAAAAAAACAGAGGACTATACCAAACTAGTAAGATATCCCATTATAGAAACAAAACAATACACAAATTTCAATGCAACCATCAGCTTCACCTTCATTTTTTGGAACTGGAACAGGGAATTGAGATACCAGGGCAACAAGAGCCATTACATACCACTTAACCCGACGACAAAGTTTCTCTAGAGCTTCCTCTGCTTCTTCGGTCTGATCTTCAAACTGGCTATTGTTAACATTCCATCTCTGCCATGGAGTTTTATGTGATACCCTTCTCCACAATTGGCATTGTTTCCCAGTATTTTCTGACATTCTTTGCTGGCCTCCTATGTTTTCCTTAATTTCCATTATGTTCAATCGTGCCAAGTATTGGCTTGCAGCGTCACATTAATTAACCTTGATGGATGGTCTAGTGCACGCCTCTGCGTGGCACTAGCCTCCATTCATTCATCCCTTCGTGGCACCCCAATCGGTGGTTATAATACATTGAATATCACTGAAAGGTGTGTTATACCTCAAATCTAGGGAAAACAAATTTGTTTTCTCTCAGTCATGGATTGTTTCTAATCCTTCGTCTTTCTCAACTACGATCTTTATGACCTTAGCTCTCCCTTACATCTTTCAATATGTTGGAAAGGTAGAGAGGATAAACAGAATTTAACACACACAAAAAATATGAGTTGCGACTCTTCTCTATTGATCACACAAACTTAATTGAGATTTCTTACAATGAAGGGCATTTAAACCTTTTAGACTACCGACTTGTAGAAATTATATGCACTAAGCATGCATATGTCCAAGATCCACTTGATCTCACACTATTTAACTTTATGCAAGATACTGAATCTATTCCACTTGTTAATCTTTTGCGGAAAATTTAATTGCACACCCATGTGAAGCATAAACAAAAATAATCAATCGCACATAACACAGCTTTTAACCGGGAAAGCCTAAAGCTGAAAACCCAAAATATATATTATGTAACATGGAGATCATATGAAAATCTCATATAAACATACAAAGCTTATCACAAGCTCTCAGTATAGTAAAAGTGTCATACACTAATCAGGACCAATCTTGGAAATCCATGCACCAATCTTCGCCTCCTGCTAGCCTGCCTCCACTGTGCAATCGTTGCTGAAGAATAGCTCTGAATGAATTTGAATTACTCTGACCTTGACTGCGCAATCCTCATTGGAAACTCCAATGTGTGTGTGATGCAATCAATGCATCACTATAGTCACAACAAATAGTCTATCTTTCCCTTTCACCTATCTCTCCACTGGTCTCCACTGAAACTGCCATGCACTGTAGTTAACTGTTGTATTGTTCAGTTGATTAATGAGTTATTATTTGTGAATTAATTAAATAATTAGTTCACTCCACTCTCACTAGTGTATCAATCAGTTAGACTAGATACAACTAGCTCAACTGAGTCTAACTGAGTTAAACTAAATACAACTCCATAACTACTTCTTCCAACTATGTCATAACTCTGCCACTTGAGTTCTAACTGAGTCTTCCATGCATTAGCTCCAGTAAACCCTTAGGAATTGCGCAATTCCTTCTGTCAGCTGATGTGCCACATCTGTGCACTGAACTGAAGTGCTCCAAGAGAATAAGTTGTTGTTTAGAGTTTGATTATTATTAAGAGCTAATAATAATCGACATGCATCTATTTTTAGATTGACGATCTATAAATAGACTTCGCCCAATATTATAAAAATAGAATTTCATCTATTTTTCCAACTTGATCAACCATCCACAAATAACATCCTGCAACTTCTAAAATATGATCATCATGTCTAAAAATAGACATAGTCTAAAAATAGACTTGCGCCAAAAATAGCCTGTGGGCCCACTTAGTGAAGGCGACTTTTTTCACTAAGCTCATCATCTTGTTGAATCTCAACACTCCCTCTCAACAAGATAGGGATTATCCTTCACCTCGATCTGCCTCTATGGTATTCGAATTCACTCCTGGTGAGCGCCTTTGTTAGAATATCTACATCCTGATCCTCCGTGAGAATGTACTGAAGCAACATGATCTTCCGCTGCACACAATCTCTGATATGATGATACCGGATATCAATATGTTTAGATCTATCATGAAACACAGGATTAACGGAGATTTTAATGAAACTATGATTATCACAATGTATCATCGTGGGATCTAAATTTGAACCAAACAAACCAACCAGAATCTTCCTCATCCAGATAGCCTCACATGCAGCTAAACTCGCTGCCATGTATTCCTCTTCCGCTGAACTGAGTGCCACGGATCTTTGTTTCCTGCTATACCAAGAAACTGTCGTAGATACAATACTGAAAAATCCCTCCTGATGTGCTCTTTCTGTCTGTTGGGCTTCCTGCCCAATCTGCATTCGTGAAGCCATGCAACTTCACCTCATCCGTCTATCTGTACCATAAACCATACTCAGATGTGCCGCTGAGATATCTCAAGACATGCTTGCCTGCCTTCCAAAAGAGCTTCGTAGGCTTAACCATCGCTTGTGAAATCTGGTTCACCGCATAGCATATGTCTGGTCTTGTATTGACTAAATACATGAGCGAACCCACCAACTACATCCACTACCTCTGCCAATGTAGCATCCTCTTTCTTCCAATTTCCTGGAAGAGGAGTGTCGATAGGCTTGCAGCCTTGCATGTGAAACTTCTCCAGTATCGCCCGGGCATACTTGTTTTAAGACACAAACAGTTCACCTTCCCACTGCCATATTTCCAATCCAAGGAAATAATGAAGGAGGCCCAAATCCTTCATCTCAAACTCCTTTGCAAGATCTGCCTTGCATGAGTGTATCAACTGCTCATCACCTGTTAGTATTAAATCATCAACATAAAGTAAAATTATTAAAAACTTACCCTCCACCACAATCTGGTACAGTTTTTCATCCGCCTCACTCTTGGTGGAGCCAAGTCCAGTGAAATAGCTGCCGATCTAAGTGTACCAAGCATGGGATGCTTGTTTCAGCCCATACAGTGCTCTTTTGAGCCTGCACACATGCGAATCACTGCTGAAGATCTCAAATCCTTCAGGCTGCTCAATGTACACCTCTTCCTCAATGATCGCATTAAGGAACGCAATCTTTACATCCATCTGATGAATGTGCCAACCCATCTGCGGTGAGAGAGCAAGGATGGTCCATATGGAAGAATACCGTGCAACAGGTGCAAAGGTTTCTTCATAGTCAATCCCCTCAATCTGTGAGAAGCCTCGAGCAAAAAATCTTGCCTTATACTTCTTGATGCTCCCATCAACAGCTTGCTTTACCTTGTAGATCCATCTTGATCTGACAACTGATTTTCCCACTGGCCTTGGAACAATCTCCCAAGCACTGTTTTTGACAATGGAGTCATACTCCTCCACCATGGTATCTACCTAAGTGGGCTCCTACACTGCTTCTTCGAAAGAAGATGGCTCTGTCACAATACACTTGCTCATAAGAGCCATGTATCTAGTATATCAGTTAGGTGACTGTCTCTGTCTGCGTTGTGATGTAGGGACTCCTACATTCTGTGCCGCATCAAGCTTCAGTCTCTCAGCTTCTGTGGTACACTTTCTTCCTTGTCTGATGTTTGGGTCTGCATGAGTGGACTCCTCCACTCCATGAATCTCCTCCTGTGGCTGATCCACATCCAGAGGCTCATCTTTGGGAACAAGAAGTTCCTCCTCCGCATGCAAGTGTAGCTCCCTCTCAAGCAACAACTTCATGGCTTTCACCTCATTGAATTTTATATCCCGTCACACAACATTCATTCGACTATCTGGAAAATACACTCGATAGTTATGGGGTGTTTCTGTGTACCCAACAAATATCCCAACTTCTGCAGTCAGCTCTAGCGTCTTCCTAGCGTCCTTCGTCACATGAATGTAAACAAGTGAGCCAAAAATATTCAAATGAGAAATATCAAGCTTCTTACCAGTAAAAGCTTCTTCGGGTGTACTCATGCCAAGTACTCTATGAGGACAACGGTTTTGCACATAAACTGCAGTGTTACATGCTTCCGCCCACAAGTGCATCGGTAGGCTCTCGTCATGCAGCATTGCTTGTGCAGCACCCACGATCGTTCTGTTCTCTCTCCGTGACCCCATTCTGCTATGGGTTATGAGGTGCTATGAGTGCTCTTCAAATTCCTTCTTTTCTACAGAAGTCTTTGAATTAGCCCGAGATGTATTCACCACCATTATCGCTCCTTATAGCTTTCACTTGCTTCCTCGACTCCTTCTCCACCAATGCCTTGAACTCACAGAACTTTGAGAATGTTTCACTGTTATTCTACATGAAGAATATCTAGCATCTACGAGAAAAGTCATCAACAAATATCACATAATACCTATGTTTTGTTGTTGAAGCAACTGAGAATGGTCCACACATGTCTGTGTGAATTCTCTCCAGGATCACCGAAGCATGGTTCTTTACAAACTTACCCATAGTACATCCCTTGCACTGATCTGACTGCGCAAGAGTACCCTTGGGAAGTCCAGTAGAAATTTGTTGCAAAATATTCAAAGCGCCATGGTGAAGATGACCCAATCTCCTGTGCCATAATTCGCCCTCATTCCGGCTCACCACTTCTTCTACTTTGCCCACCATTGAAGCATAGCCATCTACCTCCAGCTTGTAGAGATTCTTAATTCGAACCCCTATCTGCTTGGTTTGACCCATTGTTTTATGTCGAAGGAAGGCTTTTCCCTCACTTAAAACAATATCATAACCCTTGTCTTCCAGCATTGCGACTGAGACCAAGTTCTTCTTCAGACCTGGAACATGCATAACATTCTTCAACAAGAATGGATTACCAAACTCCCTCTCAAGGGTAATGGTCCCAATGCCAGTCGCATTGTACCGACCATCATCACCCATCTCTATATGCATCTGGAGGTCCTTCTCCTCCAAGTCACTAAACAACTCTTTGTCTCCCATCATATGGAAAGACGCACCAATATCAAGATACCACACCAATCCCATACAGCTTGAAACCAAGCATGCGATCAAGGAAAAATCCAACTCAAATTGTGAGGCTAAGGCCTCTCCAGCTACAGATCCAATAGCCTGCTTATTATTCTTCTTCTGTGGATATTTAGTGGTGAAATGTCCATGCTCGTGACAGTGAAAGCACTTCACTTTGGACAAGTCCTGCTTCTTGCCTTTAGCACCGGATTTTGAAGGATCTTTCTTCCCCTTCCCTTTCCTTGCTTTGGTAGCCAAAGCGGAATTCTCTTCATCTTCATTCTTTGATGAAGATCCATCCCTGGTACCCCTCCTTATCTCCTCCTGCACAAGATCCGACCAAAGTCGCTCCCATCCCGGCAGTTTCTCCCGTCCATTGACAGAGTCTTCGTAGCTATGCCAACTCTTCGGAAGCCCAAGGAGAGCCAAGCTCACCAAGTCTTCATCATCAACAGTAACCCCCACACTTCCCAGTTCATCCTTGCAGTGGACAAACTTCGTGAGATATTTTGGAATACTGTCACCTTTCTCCATTTTTATTTTTCTGAGCTTGTCTTTAAGCGCCAACTTCCTCTGGTCACTTCTGCTTTGGAACAAGTCTTTCAAATCCTTCCACATTAAGAATGGAGTGGCTTTCCTATGAAGGTTGGACACAATATGGTCCTTCACACCTTCCAACAGAATTCTCCTCGTCTTTGTTGTCTTCTTTTTCCATGCATCAAGTAATGCAGCATCGCTAGATCCTGGCTTAGGAACATCGCTATCGATGAACTCCTTCAGCCCATTATCCTCCAGCACCGCCTCCATCCTATCCTTCCAGACTATGTAATTCAAGCTCCCATCAAGGGCATACTCCAATCTCAACCCGTTGAAAGACATTTCAATGTATACTCGATTTCTGCACTAAGAATCTTCTGTAGCAAATTTGAATTGTCCACTAGCACAAACTCACTTCACAATTGAAATGTTCAATCAACAATGCTTCGATACCATGTAGAAATTATATGCACTAAGCATGCATATGTCTAAGATCCAACTGATCTCACACTATTTAACTTTATGCAAGATACTGAATCTATTCCACTTGTTAATCTTTTGGGAAAAATTTAATTGCACACACATGTGAAGCATAAACAAAAATAATCAATCACACATAACACAGTTTTTAACCAGGAAAGCTTGAAGCTAAAAATCCCAACTATATATTATGTAACATGGAGATAATATGACAATCTCATACAAACATACAAAGCTTATCACAAGCTCTCAGTACAGTACAATCGTCATACATTAATCAGGACCAATCTTGCAAATCCATGCACCGATCTTCGCCTCCTGCTAGCCTGCCTCCACTGCGCAATCTATGCTGAAGAATAGCTCTAAATGAATTCAAATTACTCTTTCCTTGACTGTGCAATCCTCATTGGAAACTCCAATGTGTGTGTGATGCAATCAATGCATCACTATAGTCACAACAGATAGTCTATCTTTCCCTTTCACCTATCTCTCCACTGTTCTCCACTGGAACTGACATGCACTGTAGTTAACTGTTGTATTGTTCAGTTGATTAATGAGTTATTATTTGTGAATTAATTAACTAATTAATTCACTCCACTCTCACTAGTGTATCAATCAGTTAGACTAGATACAATTAGCTCAACTGAGTCTAACTGAGTTAAACTAAATACAACTCCATAACTATTTCTTCCAACTGTGTCATAACTCTGCCACTTGAGTTCTAACTAAGTCTTCCATGCATTAGCTCTAGTAAACCCTTAGGAATTGCGTAATTCCTTCTATCAGCTGATGTGCCACATCTGTGCACTGAATTGAAGTGCTCCAAGAGAATAAGTTGTTGTTTAGAGTCTGATTATTATTAAGAGCTAATAATAATCGACATGCATCTATTTTTAGATTGACAATTTATAAATAGACTTCGTCCAATATTCTAAAAATACAATTTCATCTATTTTTCCAAATTGATCAACCATCCACAAATAGCATCCTGCAACTTCTGAAATATGATCATCATGTCTAAAAATAGACATAGTCTAAAAATAGACTTGCGCCAAAAATAGCCTGCGGGCCCACTTAGTGAAGGTGAATCTTTTCACTAAGCTCAACATCTTGTTGAATCTCAACACGACTCACCTAACATAACTTGACATGCACATACTCTCTAAATTCATCTATCACTTAAACTCGACTTGACTCAACTCTCAGTTAACTGACTCTCTAAATATAGAAAACTCTTCATGCCGGAGTCAGGGGTTAAATAGTTTATTCTAAAGCAAACACGTGAGGGTTAACTTGCAAATAATTTGAAAAATGGTATATAAAAAAATCAAAATAGCTGGTACTGAGATATGTGGAGTCCCGGATTCTTCTGACACCCTACTTGCCCATAACCCCTACTTCACCCTATCTCAGTTCTGTGTCCAGTTCCAGTTCTTGTAGTTCTTACTGTCAACAACATAGCTGGCATTGAGATATGTGGAGTCCTGGATTCTTCTAATACCCTACTTGCCTGTAACACCTACTTCACCCTATCTCAGTTCTGTGGCCAGTTCCAGTTCTTGCAGTTCTTACTGTCAATAATGCCAAATGCCATGAATTTTGGTATGTTCCAAATAAATTGTAGCTTAATCGAGTGACTTAGTCAAATTACATAAAAATAAAATTAATATTAATATTAAAACTAAATAAAATAAATTTATAAACTAAAATAAGATTAAAGTAAAATAGTCAATTTACGGTAGATAGTTTTTGCACTCTACATTTTCAATATAATATTTTAAATTGTAATATTTTTATTTTAAAAAATAATACAATATTCTTTAATATAATAATTTTAAAATAAAAATAACTTCATGGTATTGACATATGGTATGACAACCCATGATATTCATGTGGAATATAACATATTTAAAGGGGGGAATTAAAATAGCTTAGATCCATTTTAACTCCGAATCTACGAGATCAAGTATCCTTCACTCTAAAGAGGTTTGCATCTAGCTCTCGATTTAAGATGGATCTAGGTTGGTTGTAATGTAATGTGTTGTTTATCCCTAAAAATAAAAATCACAATATGTGAAAAAAATTTCACTTAATCAAATAAAATAAAAATAATAATAAAATAACATTAAAATAAAAATAATTGCATGGTATTCACCCATGGTATTGACACATGGTATGAGAACTCATGGTATTCATGTGGAACATAAGATATTTAAAGGGTAAAATCAAACCAGCCTAATCTTAACTCAGGATCTACCGTTAGGCCATTTTGTAAGCCTTAATGATGCTTCAGAAGTGGGTATGCTTTTTATCTTATACATTCGTAGATGAGGCTTTAGAAGTGGGTAAGTTTTTTATCTTATACATTTTATTTAAAATATTGTTAGGAGTGGTAAATAATTCATTTCCCCATCAAGCTAGAGATTTAAAGATAATAGGGCAATTGACATTATGGTTGCTTGAGTTTCAATATGATGTTTATAGAAATAGTTGTTTTCTTTATGTGAGTGAGTTATAGTTTTGTGAGAGTCTTTATATTCCAATTTCTTCATAAGTCTATCAATGTGTATTTGGTGAGTGAACATGCATGCGTAATTTAATAAAGCCTTGATTAGTATTTTTTTTTGTTATCACTATCACTTGGACATGACTACTACACTTTCCTCGAGTGGAGACTTCACCTAAACTAGGGTAAGTTCGAGTAGATCTCAATATATTTGAAATTCATGTTTGAATAATTTATACATGCAAATTCTTATATCTTAACAAAATATTCTTGTAATTTGCTCACGATGTTCGATTTCATGGAATCTTTTTCCTTGTCCATGGAATTCGTTCACGAATATCTAATATCCATAGGTTAGACATCATTTTAGAAAAAATTTATTGGAATTTAAACTAAAATGTTATAAATCTAATTAAAAATGAAACTTTGGATATTTATTTTTAGCAATGGCACGTTGTTTTTCACCCTAATCTCTTCAAAGTTTAATTGCATTTGCTTCAATATTTATAGGTATACATTGTATTTTTTGCTTTTAAGTTAGATAAAACTAGTAAAAATAAATATTAAAAATGATATGAAGCGTCATTTAAAAATAAGATCGTCATAAAAAATTCTATGATGAGTAGAGAGACCCGTCAAATTTAATTCCTAGCAAAAGTAATTAACTTACTTTACTTTAAAATAATTTAAATTATCATATTTTAAAAAAATGAAAAAGATAATAAAACAAAACTTTGACTTACAAAGTTGCGTGGCCGAAATCAATTCCCGAGGGCGTGGGTATCCAGCAGTTGCCCGTGCTACAAAAAGGTCGAACCACCTTTGGATTTGAATGTCACTTTTTCCGATACCCATCACATGGATGATGGAGTGAAATCTTAATGACGGGAGTACCTTCTACACAGTGGAATAAGCAGTCCTCAAACAATCTTCTTTTCAACGGCCAAATGAAAATATATATGTTCAAAGTCAGATTTTAGATCAGAGCGTTGGAAATTAGTTCCAACTGCCCCTCATAAATCAGCAGAACGCAAATTAAATGATAGGATTGAAAGCTAGTAGAGTAATCGCTGAAGGGAGTTCAAAGAACAGCGGAGTAATTGCTGATAGAAAGTTGAAGGCGGTGGAAGAGCTCCATCCTATCTTGAGCAACAACCACATTAAAAAAACCCACCGAACATATTCAATACAGTAGAGTTGAGGCGGCAAGCCTTTCCAGGGGGGTTAGAAGAGCCCGAGCAGCTGGAGGAGTGGAGACCCCCGGAACAGCTGGGCCAACCTTTCACCACTCACAAAGGATATCGGAGGAGTATGAGAAGCTCACTCCTGTCTTTCACGAAACCCTCGAAAATCATAAACGAAAGAAATAAGGTTTTAACCTTATGATAAAGTGTTTTGAATTTAATTTTATATTCCAGCACGTAAGTTTTTTTTTAATGTTTTACACTCGATAAATGTTTGATTACCGTAGTAAGTTAAGGTTTTTACTTTGGTTAATATATATTATAAATATATGATATTTATAAAATATATATTATGTAATGTTTCATATAAAAGGGGATGCCGTGAGCATTGAAGCAGAGTAGCTGTACATTGTAATAGACAGACAGAAGTGCTGTGTAATGTTTTATTATTGCCCGAAGGCTGAAAATAGTGAAATAGAGTAAGATCACTGTGTTGTGCATATCATAGAGACAGAGAGGAATTTAGAAGCGTTGTGTGTGTAACAGCCAAGTGATTTCTGTTGGGAAGCCAGAACACTAGAGTTCCGAAGAGTTTTTATTTTGTAACAGCAGTTTATTTTATGAAATAGAATTTATATTTCATCTCTGTGCCTGTCTGAAATTTGAGTTTTTAATTTTATTTAAAGCTCTGTGTTGTTTAAGAGGTTAAGGAATTATCCCCAGAAAATTCCAACATGGTATCAGAGCTAGTCTAGGCACTCAGTGAGACAAAACAGAGTTTGTTTTTCCACTGCAGGAGCTGTAAGAAGCTTATTTAAGTAGATTTCTCCAGCAGATAAAGTTTTTGCTTGTTTTATTATAAAATCAGTATATTTTCTTTACTTATACAGTTAAGATGGCAGTTGCTGGAACTGGTTTGACAAATTCCCAACTTCCACAGTTTAATGGGAAGAATCATAGTTATTGGTCCATAACTATGAGAGCTTTGTTTGCTTCTCAGGGATTATGGGAGCTAGTTGAAAATGGCTACCCTGAACCTGTAGCTGTAGCAGCGTTGGCTGCTTTGAAAGTCACAGAAAGAGACTTGTTGAAGAGCGACAGGAAGAAGGACTCCAAAGCTCTCTTTTATCTCTTTCAATTAGTACATGAGAGTGTTTTCCCATGGATTGCAGTAGCAACAAAATCCAAGGAGGCGTGGGATAATCTCAAAACTGCCTATCAAGGTATGGAGAAGGTGAAGACTGCAAAGTTGTAGATGTTGAGGAGAGACTTTGAAACACTCAGCATGAAGGAATCTGATACAATAGATTCATTCTTCACTAATTTTATTGGGTTGATAACCCAGATAAGATCTCATGGTGAAATTTTTGAAGAAAGAAGGATTGTAGAGAAGATCTTGAGAAGTTTACCCTCAAGGTTTGAAGCTATTGTGGTAGCAATAGAAGAGACAAAGGATCTCTCACAGTTCAGAGTAGATGAACTGAGTGCTTCTCTTATGTCTCATGAACATAGACTAAGTAGAGGAACAGATTCCTCATTGGAGCAAGCATTCAAGACTCAGATGTCATTCGGTCGTGGTAGAGGTAGAGGCAGAGCAAATAACAGAGGTCGTGGAAGAAGCCAAAACAGAGGCAGAGATAATCCTACTAGCACAAGCGGAAGGAGTTGCAATCAGAGCCAAGATGAAGGTTCAAGCAAACAGCAAGCTCATGGACAAAGGTATGATAAATCCCAAGTCCAATGTCATTATTGAAAGAAATTAGGCCATTATGCCATTGAATGTAGGAAAAAGAAAAATGACATGAATAATAGAAAAAAATGCTAATTTTGCAAATGAAGAAGATAAGAACCCAAAAATTGTGTTGTTAACATGTAACATTGCACAAGACAAACAAGAAGATTTTTGGTTCTTAGACTCAGGTTGTAGTAATCACATGACTGGAAACATTGCAATGTTTGCCAATCTGGATGAAAATGTGAAATCTGAGGTAACAACAGGAACTGATAGTAAGATATCTTTCAAGGGTAAAGGTAGAGTCAGTATCCTAGCAAGAAATGGAGAACAGATGATTGTGCCAGATGTATACTATGTACCTCGTCTGAAGTGTAATCTTTTGAGCATTGGACAGCTCATTGACAAATTTTACAATTTATTCTTCAAAGATGACGTGTGTACAATCAGAGACATACCTCCAAGCAAGAAGATCATTGCAGAGGTGCAGATGATCAGCAATAGAATGTTTCCTCTCAAACTCAGGGCATATTTGAAGGAAGGAAGAACTATTGCATCTATAACACAAGAAGTCTTTCAAGAGGAAGTGAAAGATGAAAATTGGTTGTGGCACTTGAGATTTGGACATCTCAATTTCGGAAGCTTGAATCTGTTGCACAGAAAGGGAATGGTAAAGGGATTTCCATTTATTGAGAAGCCGGACAGCCTTTGTGAACGCTGCATCTTGGGCAAACAAGACAGAGAAAGCTTTCCAGCAGGAAAGAGTATAAGGGCAAAAGCACCCTTGGAAATTGTTCACTGTGATGTGTGTGGACCAATGCAAATACCATCATTTGCTGGAAACAAATATGTTTTGACATTCATCGATGATTACACCAGAAAGACATGTGGTGTATATGTTAAAATAGAAGAGTGAAGTGTTTGATAAATTCCGCCACTTCAAAACTCTAGTTGAGAAGCAGTGTGGGCACTATATCAAAGTGCTTAGAATAGACAGAGGTGGAGAGTACATCTCTAAAGACTTTCTGCGTTTTTGGAGAGAGAATGGCATACAAAAGAAATTTACCGCGAGGTATACACCTCAGCAAAACGGTGTTGCAGAAAGGAAGAATAGGACCATTTTGGACATGGTCAGAAGTATGCTGAAGGCAAAACACTTGCCGCATGAGTATTGGGCTGAAGCTGTCACTTGCGCAGTTTACATCTTGAACAGATGCCCAACTAAAGCTGTCATGAACAAAATACTAGAAGAATCATGGAGTGGACAAAAACAAACTGTCACTCACATGAGAGTATTCGGATGTGTAGCATATGCACATTTACTGGATCAGCTAAGGAAGAAGCTTGATAGTAAGGGGGAGAAGTGTGTCTTTATTGGCTACTGTGATGAGTCAAGAGCATACAAAATTTATAATCCATCCACCAAGAAATTGATAGTAAGTAGAGATGTGCAGTTCTGTGAAGAAGAAGCTTGGGATGGAAGTCTAGAAAAGACTGTGAACATGAAGACAAGTGTGTCTTGTTAGCCCCCCATAAATTCCTTGACAAGCAGAAAAGGGGCTAGTTTGTTTTATGAGCCTTCAAAGAATGAATTTCCCTTGAAAAAACATCATCCTTGAAGCCTTTTATGTTCCCTAACTTTGATTGATTCCCTCTGCTGTTCTTGAGTCAATAAGCCTCACTGATGATAAAAATTTGTGCTCCGAAAGGCCTTTATTTGCCCCTTGTATCTCTGCAGAACTCTCCATTTTACCCATTTTTTCCCCTTTGCAAAGTCCCCTTTCCATCCCTAAATTTCTCCCTTAGTACTCCTAAATCCCCCCAAAATCCCCTTTAAATTCTACCCTTACCCTTTGTTTGACCAATTTCCCCTTTTATCCCCCTATCTTTACCTTTTCCTAGCCTTGGAAAATGTTAAAAATGGGCAAAAAACCCACTTTCCCACCTTATTATAGGGCTTAGTCCCTTTTCCACCAGCCCCTTAGACCACTTCCCCCATACGCCCGATGCCCAAGACCGAGCGCTTATGGCCTGGGCGCTAATCGCATCAGAAAACCGGAGCGGAACGTTAAACTCCTTTGTAAACCTAAAAAACTCTGATGTGATTGCTTTTGGTCTATAAGGTCCACAACGTATTCTACAACGTCGATTTGCTATCCCGATCCGACGGATGAGCGCCAATCGCACTCCCCGCCCAATCGCAATTGGAACTTTAAAATGGTGCCACTCTTGTCCCCCCCGATTGCGATTCCCCGACTAAATCACAGCCGTCCATCCGTTCGGAGATCAACGGCCCAGATCTTATCGCATCGCGTCCCGTCGCCCCATGTTTTCACTACCGATCCAATCTCCGCCATTGATTCCCCTGTAGATCCGACGATCCACGCACTCCCACCCCAATCGCAATCACATTTTCCAATCGCGCCACCTTCTGCCCTTTGCGATTGCGATCCCCTGATTGCATTCCCTACCGTTGATCTTGACTCGAGATCAGCGGTTAGCGTTCAATCGTGTCCCCACTCCCAATCGCAATCGGAACTTTTGAAATGTTGTCACCCCTCCCCCGATTGCGATCCTCCGACTTGATCTCAGCCGTCCATTTAATCCCGAGATCTGACAGTCCTGAACTAATCGCCCTCCACCCATGTCGGGTCCCACCACATACGATCATTTCCATTGCATTTCATTGCATTCCTTTGCATTTCCGCTTATAACCAAGTTTTCGCATTTTACATTAAATTTAATGTTTTATGTTATAAACTATGCATTCCACCCATTTTTCATACGCCATCCCACGGATTAATCTCCGCCGTTGATCTACGCCTCCAGACCATGGTCGAACGGTCCACGTACATTTCCCCCACTGAAACCCTATTATTCATTGTTTCACCATATTACCGCATTTTTCACCGTTGCTTCATCATTTTATCACCGCCGCGCTACCATTCTGCCCGCCCTCCATAACCATCCACCTCCTCCGTGCATGGATTTCATAACTAAGTTTCGTGTTTTGCAGGGTTATCAGGTGGTGAAGGCCGCCATGACTACACAGTTTTTAATACAGTGGCAGAACGACAAGACTTTCATTAAAAGAAACAGAGTCTAACTCTGTAAAATTTTCCCCAGAGCTATTAAAGCACAGATTTCACAGTCAGAGGCAAGCATGGAAGCGGCAAAGAGTATCAGTGGAGCAGCGAAGAGTTCAAGGCACGTAATAGAAGATTTTGATCCTGCTTTAGGGATTTAGAGGCAAGGTACTATACCAAAGACATCATGGATCACACGGAAGGCCTAGCGCACAGAAATCAAAGCTATCAGGGTTCCACATCAGCTGATTGTTCTAAAGGACCGAGTGCCCATATTTACCGTGTTCCTCAGAAGATTTCCACCCTGACAGAACAATCCTATGCTACCAGAGCATTAGTTATGCAGCATGGCAGACCTCAATATGTTTTGTTTATTCACCAAAGGTACTACAGAGTACTGCAGCCAGAGTACATCAGAGTCCAAAGAATGCCACAGATGAATGCGCAGAGTTTAAACAGAATGGGCTTCGGCCCTCTTTCTTTTCCAAGTTTTAACGCTGCATTTAGTTTCCACCTACCTCCTCGGCTCATCTTTCTGCTATAAAACTCATGAGAAAATTATTGTAAAGGTTGTTGATTGGATATCAGTAGAATGAAAGCTAGTTCTCCTGAGACAAGTTCTCTGTGTAAGATTGTAAGATAGGCTAAGGAAGGTTCATCAGGCTGAACATTAAGCTGTAAGTTATGTTGTACTTGACTGGTGTTGCTCTTAATATGACAAGCACATTTCTTTGGATCCTGATCTAAAGTTGCGGTGATGTTTTTCTGTCTCTGTGTTTTATTTCATTTCTTCTGGATTGCATCAGAAATATGGCATAGGATCTGCCCTTGTTAGGCACCCTATGTTTCTGCTCTCCTTGCCTTAATGTTTTCTTCTAAATGTGTTATCTAAGAATTTGTTTCAGTTAGTTTAACCAGTGTAGTGGATGTCATTGTCTGCTAGCTGATGTATGAATTAATGAATCTATTTCTTAGATGTTCTTGTTAGGATTTAATTGAATGAATTGGGAACACTGGGAGTTTAGAACTCTGTCTCTGTCTCACTAGGATCCTTTTCAGTTAATTAAACCTTTCTAAGTTCCCTCAAGTTGCTCTTTTGCCCCCGTTTGAGAGTTGCCTCTGAGTATGTCCAAGCAGGACTGGAGTTAAATGACCTCTGGCCTGATCTATAGACAGAAATTGGTATCCTCTCCTTCTTCCACCTTGCTCTCCTTATTGTTCCATTCCACCAATCATGTTAGGATCTAATGTTTTAGATGACTAGCCCAACTGAAAGCCTACATGTTGAACAACAAGTAAACCCTTTCCTGACTCCATTGCCCAATGGTCTTTATGTCCTCTAATTTACCTCTCCTTTGCCTAAAATCCTCTTTGCTCAGCCGTGTCTTGGTTCGAACCCTTCCTTCCTGATTCCCAACAACCAAACTCAAAATCAAACAAACAAACCCCGAGCCTTAGAACTAGCCTAATATCTTAAACTTTGAGCCTCAAAGACATATACCTTTGACAATCATAGAGAGATCCCTCTTTGGACCTAGGAGGGCTAGATCGTAAGGTCTGAAAGTGGTTCTGATGTTGTCTCATCTTTTGGTCTTGCCAACCTGGCCAAAACATGGGAAACCCAACATGTCTCATGAAGAAGAAGAGAAAGGGGCATCAGCAAATAATCTTTCTTTGGTGGCTCCTCCTCCACCACCGCAAGCATAACAAACCACACCACAAGCTGGAATTTGAACAACCTTGAGAAGTCAAGGAAGTGCTTCTCCAAGCACACTGTAGGGATCAGAAACACCCTCAAGTTCGAATGGAACTCCAAGTGCACCAAGAAGACCAAGATTCAGAAATCTGAGTGAGATTTATGAACAAGGAGAGGTAGGTAACAATACCGGTCTGAATTCTTTATTCACTTTATATTGTCATGTTGATGACCAAATTCATTTTGAAGATGTTGTAAATGAAGATAAATGGATTGAAACAATGAATGAAGAAATTGGTGCAATTGAGAAGAGTAAGACATGAGAGTTAGTGGATCTCCCCAAAGGCAAAGAAGTTATTGGAGTTAAGTGGGTCTATAAGACCAAAAGCAATGCTGAAGACAAGATCGAGAGGCACAAAACCAGACTTGTTAAAGGCTACAAGCAGCAACAAGGGAGAGACTATGATGAAACCTTTGCACCAGTGGCAATGATGAGAACAGTCAGAACAATGTTGTCTATTGTGGCACAACACAAATGGAAGATTTATCAGATGGATGTAAAATCCGCATTCCTGAATGGAGTGTTGAAAGAAGAGGTATATGTTGAACAACCTCCAGGTTATGAAGTTGAAGGCCAAGAGAATAAAGTATGCAAGCTGATGAAAGCTCTTTATGGGTTAAAGCAAGCTCCAAGAGCATGGTACAGCAGGATAGATGCTTACCTGATTGAAAATGGGTTTGAGAAATGTGATGGAGAACCCACACTCTACATAAAGGAAAATGACGGTAAAATTCATATTGTTGTTTTATATGTAGATGATTTAATTTTTATTGGCAATGATGCTTCTCTCATTGCTGATTTTAAAACAATCATGAAAAGTGAATTTGAAATGACTGACTTGGGTTTCTTAAGATATTTTCTTAGAATTGAAGTAGAGCAGAATGAAAATGGTATTTTCATTTCCCAAGAAAAATATGTTGATGAAGTGTTGAAAAGATTCAACATGCAGAACAGCAAGGCAGCTGTGACTCCAATAGTAATGGGGTTGAAATTGTGTAAAGAAGATAGCAGTAAGAATTTTGATCCAAAGTTGTATAAGAGCATAGTTGGCAGCCTTATGTATTTGATTGCAACTAGGCCGGACATTATGCACGTTGTTAGCTTAATCTTCAGATTCATGGAAAGACCGAAAGAAACTCATTGGCAGACAGCCAAGAGGATTCTAAGGTATGTGAATGGAACGAAGGGGTATGGTATTTTATACTCCTCTTCTGAAAATTTCGTGTCGATAGGTTACACTTACAGTGATTGGGCTGGAAGTGTTGATGATAGGAAGAGCACATCTGGATATGTATTTCATTTGGGATCGGAAGCAATTTCATGGGCTTCTAAGAAGAAACCAGTAGTTGTTTTATCTACAGCAGAAGCAGAATATGTGGCAGCAACAGCAACAGCATGCCAAACAGTATGGTTGAGAAGAGTTCTCAGAGATTTGTGTCAAGAACAAGAAAAAGACACAACCATTTACTGCGATAATAGCTCGGCGATAGCTTTATCTAAAAATTATGTTTTTCATAAAAGGACAAAGCACATAGACACAAAGTTTCACTTCATACGTGAATTGGTTAACAATGATGAGATTTTTTTGCAGCACTGCAGAACAGAGGATCAATTCGCTGATATTCTCACAAAACCACTAACACAGAACATTTTTAATTATTTCAGAAAATGCCTGGGTATGCAGAAAAACGCAACAGTTGAAATTAAGGGGGAGTGTTGGAAATTAATTCCAACTGCCCCTCATAAATCAGCAGAATGCAAAGTAAATGAGACAGGATTGAAAGCCAGCAGAGTAATGGCTGATGGGAGTTCAAAGAACGGCAAAGTAATTGCTGATAGCAAGTTGAAGGCGGTGGAAGAGCTCCATCCTATCTGCAACAACAACCACATTAAAAAAACCCACCGAACATATTCAATACAGCAGAGTTGAGGCAGCAAGCCTTTTCGAGGGGGTTAGAAGAGCCCGAGCAGCTGGAGGAGTGGAGACCCCAGAACAACTGTGCCCACCTTTCACCACTCACAAAGGATTTTGGGGGAGTATGAGAAGCTCACATGAGAGTCTTTCACGAAACCCCCGGAAATCATAAATGAAAGAAATAAGGTTTTAACCTTATGATAAAGTGTTTTGAATTTAATTTTATATTCCAGAACGTAAGTTTTTTTTAATGTTTTACCCTCGGTAAATGTTTTACTTTGATTAATATATATTATAAATATATGATATTTATAATATATATATTATGTAATGTTTAATATAAAATGGATGTCCTGAGCATTGAAGCAGAGTTGCTGTACATTGTAATAGACAAACAGAAGTGCTGTGTAATGTTTTATTATTGCCCAAAAGCTGAAAATAGTGAAACAGAGTAAGAGCACTGTGTTGTGCATATCAGAGAGACAGAGAGGAATTTAGATGGGCTGTGTGTAACAGCCAAGTGATTTTTGTTGTGAAGCCAGAACATAGAGTTCTGAAGTGTTTTTATTTTGTAATAATAGGTTTTTTTATGAAATAGAATTTATATTTCATCTCTGTGCCTGTCTGAAATTTGAGTTTTTAATTTTATTTAAAGCTCTGTGTTGTTTAAGAGATTAAGGAATTATCCCCAGAGAATTCCAACACAGAGGACCGTAATTTTGGTCTTGTTTGTATGGTTTCAACTTTAAAATTCCATTTGGACATAGCTGGCTGGACAGGGAACTATCTCTGCTGCCGGGAAGCATATTATTCGAAGGCTAATTGGGTAATTTGATTGTGGTATGTATGTTCTTGTTCTTTTGAAAATTGAGTTTGTGTGGCCGTTGAATCGAGATGACAACTCGGAGGAAAACTCCTAATGAAACTTCATCAGTTCTGGTACCATACGCTGCAGAGTCAGTCCAGCGTGATCCAGTGGGGAATGGTACACAGCCTTCGCAGCCGACAGAAATACCTTCCATTGGCCAAGCACGACAATGGATCAGTGAAGAAGAATGGTCTATTACCATTCAAGAGAATCCTCAGGTTGAAAATCTGCGACATCCGTCCGAGGTCTCCATATTTAGAGTCCCCGGCTTTCTGAAAGAGTCGGGGAAAGGAGAAGCATATATCCCTAAAAGGGTTTCGTTGGGTCCATATCATCACAGAAGCCCAGAGCTTCCTCTAATGAACAGTCACAAAGGAAGAGCCCTGAATAGGATGATGAGGAGGTACAATATAGTTAGGAGGCGCTCCACGTCTGATCCGGAATTCTCCTATTGTGCTAGGCAGGAGATCTCGAAGTTGGAAGAGAAAATCAGGAAGATGTATGAAGAAAAAATCGATTGCGACGCAGATACTCTCGCTCTGATGCTAAGTCTTGACGCATGCTTCATTCTAGAAATATTGAGGACTCTGGGTGGTGAAGGATTCCGTGGAGGGAGTGATTTCTATGAACCAATTTTTGAGATAAATAAGATTGATTTTACTGGATTTGATATTCTAAACGACATTTTGATGCTTGAAAATCAAGTTCCATTGATTGTTCTCCGAAAGCTATTAGAATTGGAGCTCAATTCGGCCGATGGTGTCGAGAATAAGCTTTTTGAAGTGCTGGTGAAAGGTCCCTCGTCCAAGTTCTACCCTTTCAAATATGACATGAGAGTAGCCCCCTGGGAAAAACCAGAAGAACATGTTGATCATATTCTCGGTTTATTGCGCAGCCTGATTGTGTATGGACCTGAAGGTGCAGATCAAAGTCACACTCCTACAGTGAATGACGTCAGACGGATCCCTCCTGCAGTAGAATTAAGAAACGCTGGCATCAAATTCAAGCACTGCGACGGAGGCATCAAGCAGATTAAGTTTGACCCAAAAAGCGCCACAATGTTTCTTCCTCCGATCCGTGTCACAGACCACACAGAGGTACTCTTCCGTAACCTAATGGCTTTTGAGGTGTGCAAGGCATCTGAAGTCAATTACGTGACGTGTTACGTGAGTTTGATGGACGAGTTGATCGAGTCGGAAGAAGACGTGGCTGTGCTGCGAAGAAGTGGCATCGTGACAAATTATCTGGCGAGCGACGAAGAGGTTGCCGAGCTCTTTAATGGTCTATGCAAAGGAGTCACCGTGAGCCGGAAAGATGACTTCATGAAACTGAAACAATATGTGAATAAACACTACAAAAGCGATATCAAGGTCTGGTCTGCAGAGTTTGTGAAGGAACATTTCACATCGCCCTGGAAATTTCTAGCTCTGGTAGGGGCTATTGTTGTACTGTTGCTTACTGCTGTGCAAACCGTCTACTCAGTAATCTCATATTATAAACCTAAACAGTAGTCTTTCTTCTATTTCTTCTATAAGTAGTTTTAAGTGATTTCTATCCCGTTAGCTATATTACTTAAGTATGGAGGATTTCTGTATGACAGGCTCTTGAATATTATTCAAGTTGTTTTGCTACGTTTTGTTTGGGCATGCGCCATTTCTGGAATGTAAGCGATATTTGTGTTAATATATTTTAATTTTTTCAAGTAAAGCACATCAAAGAATATTGTAGTCAACTGGAGAATGTAAGCGATACTTGAGTTCATATATTTTATTTTTTTCAAATAAAGCTGCACATCAAAGAATATGGTAGTTAACTGGAGAATGAAACCATACAATCTGTTGCTGCTGTTCCAACCTGTTTTTATTTCTTTCTTGGCCAACAATGCAGAGTCGGTGGGAAGTGTTTGGAAATAACGGAATTAACTTCTATTAATTGCTGATTACCTGGAAATGTTGTAGTTCTAGTTTGTGAAGATTCTAAGATATGTTGTACTTTCAGTTTGTGAAGATTCTAAAAATATGTGAATTCTTTAAAATAAAAGCATTTACAACCCTTCTATTACATCAATATCAGCGAAACTAAAATTTGACAAGTGGTTTTTATACTAAAAATTATGTAAATAAAATTAAATAAACAATATTAAAAGTAATTGTTATTTTATACTAAATTTGCATTCATCAATTACCAACATACTCTTCCATGACGTGAAGAAAATTCAGAATATAATTTCAGAGTGTGAAGAAAATTCAGAATATAATTTCAGAGTGCTAAACGTTAATTGGATTTTTTTTTTTAAACTGAAACATTATGTATTACTTTGAAAAAAGGTTACATTTTGAATATTAATAACCCAAGTTTAAGTTCTAAACTAGAAAAACATGAAGCAAGTCTAAGTATATTGAGAGTTAAACTGCTCCTTATTGACACAATTAAGAAGAAAAACTCAAGAGACTAAAGTATACATAGATACATTAACAAAACCTAGATGTGAGGTGTCACAACAACCAAAAACAACTAAAAAACCATGCACAAATGTAGATGTATCCCAAGTCATATAGTAAGGACTTGCTAGCACGCAAGGCAGCGACAACAATATCACTAAAGATCCATAGATGGAAAGCACAATAGAAGTCATGAATGTGATAGTGATCAGAGGATATTTTCTTTTGGAAAAGGAATGTGCCACAAAATTTGTTGTAAGCAGAGCAAAAAATGACAAAATTGCGTAGACTGTCAGTACCTTTCTATCGGTGAGGACCTGTGAGCAAACATAAACTCCAAGAAAACAACATTGTAAAGCCTTTCTCACACCAAAAATTGCTATATGACCGAAAGAACTAGTATGTCTCCAATTGTCTATCGACCAGAGCAAGACAAGCACCATCATTATTAAAACAGACAATACAAAATAAGGCCAAGGTCAAAATTGATAGGAAATGTGAACCTAGATTAATGACCTGATAATAAGGTCTAATGAACTCTTAATTGGAGGATCTGTAGGATCGCAAGGCGGGTCTGTGAAATCCTCGAAAGCTAATTTTGTCCCTAGATAACTCTCCAAATGACTCAGATGGGAGTCAATAGTAATGAGATAGGACTTGGTGTTCCATAGGATGTGTTTAACAACCTCCAAACTTGGAAAAACATTATAAGTGTCAACCTTTTTATCCTTGAAAACTAATGTAGTAAGGTATCTATTTGTTTGTGCATTGATAAAGAATGCAAAAAATTCAATGTGTGCTTATGATCTCTTCCCAATGTAGGTACCCATTGTAGGCCATTTCCTACAACTTTAGAGTCGGAATAATAGAGGTGATCCTCAGACTCTTGGGATTCTAATAAAAAAAATTAGACCACCCAAAAGAAGATAATGAAACACAAAACTAGCCTAGAGGATAAAAGGAAACAAAAAACAATTGGTTCCAGGTTGAAATAACCAATTTACGAGAGAAAGGAGCATGCAGCAAGTAATAAAACAGAGGAAGCCTAACAAAACCAAAATTACAACGTGCAACACAACAAAGATGACCGGAAAACCCCCACCCTAAAACCATACAAAGAAATGATTAGGATACTAGCAACCACAGACAAAAATAGCACAAGGGTAAGATATACCAGTAAATTTGCTTTCCCAAGACAGAGAAATTGAGATAAACCACCAACCCAACGTTTGTCCCACATTGAGACAAATTGGAATAAACTGTTGAAATGTTACTTTCAACAGTGGCTGTGCAGAGCCGCTTTCTATTTTCTTCTCCAGGTTTATGTACTCCCAGCTGCTTTCTAATTTTGCTGAATAGTCAGTTTCAGATTTTTTTTTTGATCGACGCAGTCTTTTATTTTGAAAAACAAACTTTTGAATTGTTCAGGGACAATCTCTGTTTTTGGAAAGACAAAGTACCTTTTTTTATACACAGTCAAACATATATTTTCTATGTACGCGGGTGTTTAGTTCTAAACCCCGTGGTCCCCACAGGAGGAACAGTGTCTTGTTGATGTGGCAAGTTCTGCAAGCGGAAAAAACTCACATATATAGCACCCTTTGTTGTAAGGCCCGATGCGATGCACACATCACAATCAAACCTTATGTTATAATCGCCCTCCACCCAATGCCAAGGTCCGCGGGTCCACAGACCACGCGGCATTGTATTATATAATCACAAGTATTGAATCGGGGGATTTTTTGAGTATGCCCCTATTACATTTTGAAGTGGCGGACCCGATCCTTCAATGCAGCGAAGTTAAAAGGGAAATCGCATCCGTCTTCCAATCGCAATCGGAACCTTTTTGAACGAGGCCCGATCGCATAAGTGCTTTATCCGGACCTGATGATCTTATAAAGCAGATTTGATAAAGAGCTCATCGCATCCGCTTTCCAATCACGATCGAAGTTTTTATTTGGTCGCGTGTTTTGTTATGTCACAGACCCGATGGAGGTTATGCAGCGGATTTAAATATGGACCATCGTGTCCATTATGTAATCGCAATCAGAATTTTTGGTTGTCGTTTGTTTTGTGTTTAAAGTGCGGACCTGATGCAAATATACAATGGATTAAAACGCGCGTTCAAAGCGCTATTGTAAAGTGGGCCCCGACAGCTTTTAAATAGATTTGTTTAAAAGTTTTTAATATAGTTTTGTTTTAAAACAGATTTATGTTATTTCATTTTTGATATGTGCGACATATAAAAACAAAAGGCCTGAGAGGCTATTTTTTATTGTAGTGCACAGTGTAATGTAATTGTTTTGTTTTGCATAGTAGTGCGCGAATAGAAAAACATAGCAGTGTTATTCCAGAGACAGAGTGCATTTTTGTATGAGAGACAGTGAAGTGTTTTGGCACTGTGTTTGTGTAGCAGTCCATTTTGTAAATCCCTCTCTGTGAGGAAGACATTGTAATAGTTTTTTTTTTGAAAGAAATAGAAGTTTGTTTTTCAGTGTGGAAACTTTGTCTCCAGTGAAGAAATTTTATTATTTTCTCTGTGTTGAAGAGGGGAGTTTACTCTCTCCATTTATTGTTTTGCAATTTTCAATATTCCAACATGGTATCAGAGCTAGTCTAGGCTCTTTGAAGATCAAAGAAGCTGAAGGAAAGGAGTTCTTTGTCGCAGCAGCTTCTCCAGCAATGTGAAGACTCAGCCAAAAAGAATTCAAGGTATTTCTCTATACAGTTTATTGCGTTATTGTTGCAGAACAGTGAGCTATTTTGAATACACAGTCAAGTGTTTTTTGAATCATAGTTAAGAGTGCAGAATGGCTGGAGCCAGCACTAGTATGGGTATGGAAAATATCCATCTCCCAATGTTTAATGGGAAAAATTATGACTACTGTTCAATAACTATGAGAGATTTATTTGTCTCCCAAGACTTATGGGAATTTGTTGAGGATGGCTTTGAAGAGCCAGTAGATGAAGAAGATTTTGAAGATTTAACTCGGGCAGAAAAAGAGTTGCTGAAGAGCAATAAGAAGAAAGACTCCAAGGCTCTCTTCTTATTGTATCAAGCAGTGCATGAGAGTGTGTTTCCAAGGATAGCAGCAGCCAAGAGATCCAGAGAAGCATGGGAAACTCTCAAGACAGCCTATCAAGGCATGGAAAAAGTGAAGACAACAAAACTTCAGTTGTTGAGGAGAGACTTTGAAACTCTCTACATGAAAGAGTCAGATACTATTGACTCGTTCTTCACTCATGTGATTGGAATGGTCACACAAATAAGATCTCATGGAGAGACTCTTGAAGATAAGAGGATTGTGGAAAAACTCTTGAGGAGTCTACCCTCAAGATTCGATGTGATTATCACCACCATAGAGGAGACTAAGGATCTCACAAAGTTCACAGTGGATGAGCTACATGCATCACTGATGACTCATGAGCAGAGATTGGGTAGGAGTGAAAACTCATCTCTAGAGCATGCCTTTAAGACCCAGATGTCTTTCGGAAGAGGAATACGGCAAGGTAGAGGAAACAAGATAGGAAGAGGCAGAAGCCAAAACATAGGTGGAAGGAACAGTCCAGCAAATGCTCAAGGAAGGGGCAGCAATCCAAATTAGCATCAAGGCCAAGGCAGCAGCCAACAAAGTGGTTAGCAGAATGCTCAAGGACAGAGGTATGATAAGTCCAATGTCCAATGTCACTATTGTAAAAAATATGGTCATTATGCTAATGAATGTAGAAAGAAGCAGCATGATATGGGAAGTAGAACTAGTGCAAATTCACTAGAGAAAATATCAGCCAAGATAATTTGTTTTTAGCTTGCAATATGGCTGAAGAAAAAAGTGAGGAACTATGGTTTCTAGACTCCGGTTGCAGTAACCATATGAAAAGAAACTTAGCAATGTTTTCTATGCTAGATGAGAGTGTGCAGTCACAAGTCACACTAGGAACTGATAGCAAAGTTTCTATTATGGGAAAAGGAAATGTAAATGTTTTTACAAGAAAAGGTGCAAAGAAATCCATAGCAGATGTTTATTATGTTCCAGGAATGAAGTGTAACCTCTTAAGTATTGGACAGCTTGTTCAAAAGGGGTATAATGTATTTTTTGAGGATGATTTTTGTACCATCATGGACAAACCACCCAGCAAACAATGTATTTCTGAAGTGAAGATGACAAGGAATAGGATGTTCCCTCTTAGAATGAGAGCAGATCTGAAAAATGAAGAAAAGATAGCAGCAGTGGCAAAAGAGGCTTTCCAAAGTGAACCAAAAGATGAAAATTGGTTGTGGCACTTGAGATTTGGACATCTCAAATTTGGAGGTCTTAATTTGTTGAAAAGAAAAGGAATGGTAAGAGTTTTACCATTGATAGAGAAGTCGGTCAACCTTTGTGAAGGTTGTATCTTGGGGAAACAACACAGAGAAAGTTTTCCTTCCGGGAAAAGCATAAGGGCAAAGGCACCCTTAGAGATTGTCCACTCAGATTTGTGTGGACCGATGCAAACTCCATCACTTGCTAGCAGCCACTACATGTTAACATTCATAGATGATTTTACAAGAAAAACTTGGGTTTACTTTTTGAAAAACAAAAGTGAAGTGTTTGAAAGGTTCTGCAATTTCAAAGCACTTGTTGAGAACCAAAGTGGGCTGCATATCAAAGTCCTAAGGACTGATAGAGGAGGTGAGTATATCTCTAAAGATTTTCTACGTTTTTGTATTGAAAATGGTATTCATAAGCAGTTTAAAACAAGATATATTCCGCAGCAAAATGGAGTAGACGAAAGGAAGAATAGAACCATAATGGACATGGTAAGGAGTATGTTAAAGGCAAAGCATTTGCCTAATGATTATTGGGATGAAGTTGTACATTGTGTAGCGTACATTTTGAATAGGTGCCCTACAAAAAGCAGTGATGAACAAAGTTCCGAAAGAGGCATGGAGTGGCACAAAGCAAAGTGTCATACATATGAAGGTTTTTAGATGTGTGGCTTATGCACACATTCCAGATCAGCTAAGGAAGAAGTTGGACAGCAAGGGGGAGAAATGTATTTTCATTGGATACAGTGAGGAATCCAAGGCTTATAGGTTGTATAACCCATCCACCAAGAAGTTTATTGTGAGCAGAGATGTTCAGTTTATTGAGGAGGAAGCTTGGGATGGAAGCATAGAGAAAACAGTGAATGTTAAACATTGTTTATCTCATGATGAAAATGATGATGAATTGGCTGAAATACATCCCCAAACAGCAGCACCAACACAAGAGCAGCAAAGAACACCCTTGAGGAGAAATGAAAGTGCTTCTCCAAGCACACCACAAGGAGGAAATTGAAGTGCTTCCTCAGGCATTTGACACCTAGTGAAAGAGGTAAGAAGTTCAGAAATTTGAATGACATTTATGCACAAGAGGCAGCAAATGAAGGTATCAATTCTTTGTTTGATTTATATTGTCATGTTGATGATCCTGTTCATTTTGAAGAAGCTATTAAGGATAAGAAATGGATAGAAGCTATGGATGAGGAGATTAATTCCATAGAAAGAAACAAGACTTGGGATTTGGTTGAACTCCCAAAAGGTAAAGATGTCATTGGAGTTAAATGAGTCTACAAGACTAAGAGTAATGCTGAAGGCAAAATAGAGAGACACAAGGAAAGGCTTGTTGTAAAAGGTTATAAACAGAAGCATGGGATAGATTATGAGGAAACTTTTGCACCAGTTGCTAGAATGGAAACCGTGAGAGCAGTGATGTCCATAGCAGCACAAAACAAGTGGAAATTTTACCATATGGATGTGATGTCAGCATTCCTAAATGGAGTGTTAATGGAAGAGGTTTACATTGAACAACCTCTCGGCTATGAAAAGAAAGGCCAAGAGCACAAAGTGTGCAAGTTGAAAAAAGCTCTTGATGGGCTGAAGCAAGCACCAAGAGCGTGGTACAGTAGGATAGATTCCAATCTACTGGAAAATGGATTTGAAAAGTGTGAGGGAGAACCCACCCTCTACATCAAAGAAAATGATGATAAAATGTTGATTGTAGTTTTATATGTTGATGATGTTATTTTCATAGGTAATGATGATTACCTTATTGAAAATTTTAAAACAGTCATGAAAGAAGAATTTGAAATGACTGACATGGGTTTGTTGAGATACTTCTTAGGAATAGAAGTAGAACAAGATGAAAATGAGATTTTTATCTCACAAGCAAAATATGTTAATGAAGTGCTTGAAAGATTTAATATGCAGGAAAGCAAAGCAGCAATCACTCCCACAGTGATGGGATTAAAACTCAGCAGAGAGGACAGCAACAAGGATTTTGATCCTAGCTTATACAAGAGCATAGTTGGCAGCCTCACGTATTTGACTGCAACTAGGCTGGACATAATGCATGCTGTTAGTTTAATTTCCAGATTCATGGAGAAGCCAAAGGATCCACATTGGCAGGCAGCGAAGAGAATTCTGAGGTATGTTAAAGGTACTAAAAGGTTTGGTATTTTATATACTGCTTCAGAATGTTCAGATTTAGTTGGATACACTAACAGTGATTGGGCTAGAAGTGTAGATGATCAGAAGAGCACTTCCAGTTATGTTTTTCACATGGGTTCAGGAGCCATTTCATGGGCTTCTAAAAAGCAGCCTATTGTAGCGTTGTCTACAGCAAAGGCAGAATATGTGGCAGCTACAGCAGCAACGTGTCAAGCAATTTGGATGAGGAGGATGCTAAGGAGTTTGTGCCAAGAGCAGACAAAAGGAACTATGATTTTTTGTGACAATAGCTCAGGTATTGCATTATCTAAGAATTCTATGTTTCACAAGAGGACGAAACACATTGACACAAAATTTCATTACATCAGAGAATTGGTAAGCAATGGTGAAATTATTTTGGAACACTGCAGAACTCAGGAGCAGTTTGCAAACATTCTGACCAAGCCATTGGGACAGAAGAGTTTCGAATTTTTGAGAAAATGCTTGGGTATGACTAATAACCCAACAGTTTAAAGTAAGGGGGAGTGTTGAAATGTTACTTTCAACAGTGGCTGTGCAGAGCCGCTTTCTATTTTCTTCTCCAGGTTTATGTACTCCTAGCCGCTTTCTAATTTTGCTGAATAGTCAGTTTCAGATTTTGTTTTTTATCGACGCAGTGTTTTATTTTGAAAAACAGACTTTTGAATTGTTCAGGGACAATCTCTGTTTTTGGAAAAACAGAGTACCTTTTTTTATACACAGTCAAACAGATATTTTCTGTGTACGCAGGCGTTTAGTTATAAACCCCGTGGTCCCCACAGGAGGAACAATGTCTTGTTGATGTGGCGAGTTCCGCAAGCGGAACGAACTCACATATACAGTAGCCTTTGTTGTAAGGCCCGATGCGATGCACACATCACAATCAAACCTTATGTTATAATCTCCCTCCACCCAATGCCAAGGTCCGCGGGTCCACAGACCACGCGACATTGTATTATATAATCGAAAGTATTGAATTGGGGGATTTTTTGAGTACGCCCCGATTACATTTTGAAGTGGCGGACCCAATCCTTCAATGCAGCGGAATTAAAAGGGAAATCGCATCCGTCTCCCAATCGCAATCAGAACCTTTTTGTATGAGTCCCGATCGCACAAGTGCTTTATCCGGACCCAATGATCTTATAAAGCAGATTTGATAAAGAGCTTATCACATCCGCTTTCCAATCACGATTAGAGTTTTTATTTGGTCGCGTGTTTTGTTATGTCACGGACCCGATGGAGGTTATGCAACAGATTTAAATATGGGCCATCGCGTCCATTATGTAATTGCAATCAGAATTTTTGGTTGTCGTTTGTTTTGTGTTTAAAGCACGGACCCGATGCAAATATACAATGGATTAAAACGCGCGTTCAAAGCGCTATTGTAAAGTGGGCCCCGACAACTTTTAAATAGATTTGTTTTAAAAGTTTTTAATATAGTTTTTTTTTAAAACAGATTTATGTTATTTCATTTTTGATATGCGCAACATATAAAAACAAAAGGCCTGAGAGGCTATTTTGTATTGTAGTACACAGTGTAATGTAATTGTTTTGTTTTGCACAGTAGTGCGCGAATAGAAAAACACAACAGTGTTATTCCAGAGACAGAGTGCATTTTTGTATGAGAGACAGTGAAGTGTTTTTGCACTGTGTTTGTGTAGCAGTCCATTTTGTAAATCCCTCTGTGTGAGGAAGACATTGTAATAGTTTTTTTTTTGAAAGAAATAGAAGTTCTTTTTTTTCAGTGTGGAAACTCTGTCTCCAGTGAAGAAATTTTATTATTTTCTCTGTGTTGAAGAGGGGAGTTTACTCTCTCCATTTATTGTTCTGGAATTTTCAATATTCCAACATAAACCACCAACCCCAACGTTTGTCCCACATTGAAAGAGTCAGACAAAAGGACACTGCCATATACGAAAACCCCAATTTGGTAACCAACATACGAGAATTAATATACCTCATTGCAACTCGAAACTTGGAGCACCACTCCCTTCCTTAATGTGCTTTTGCCACACCATAACTACGACCTCACATTTATAATGAAGAGATGTTAACTATATCTGCAAATTGTTTTTGAGTCAATTTGATTGCACTCATGTTATCACAAAAAAATCATTGTTGGTTGAATTTGTTTTTCTCCAATTCTTTGTAAATTTTTTGAGGGAATTTGTTTTTCTCCATTTTCTTCTAGAACTTTTCAGGGCCATAATGCTTGTGTAGTTGTGAGAGTGAGTGCAATATATTCTAAATCTGTAAATGAAAGGGCCATAATGCTTGTGTAGTTGTGAGAGTCAGTGCAATATATTCTAAATCTGTAGATGAAAGAGCAATTGTAGTTTGATTCTTTGAATAATGCTTGTGTAGTTGTGAGAGTGAGTGCAGTATATTCTAAATCTGTAGATGAAAGAGCAATTGTAGTTTGATTCTTTGAACTCCATGTATTCAAACCCGAACCAAGATAAAAATAATTACCAAATATAAACTTTTGATCATTCAAACCACTTACCCAATGAGAATCACTAAAACCAACAAGTTCAAACATTTTAGAGATATAATAACTTTTACTTATGATTCGATAAATCAAGTTAGTTAGAGATAAATTTTAAGATGTACAATCATTTGGTTGGTTGAAACTACCAAGTTTAACTAAACTCATATGGTTGTCTATAGCTATATACGAGGCTAGATGTACACTACATGTAACATAAGGAAATGACATAATTAAATGAATTTCCTCTTCGATGGTTTATTGTTCATTTTCCGTGATTTATTGTTCCTTGTTTTTCTTGCTTATTTTTTCATGTCTATTTGTGTCTTTTAAATTGTTAAATCCAAAAAAAAAAAATGTAATACTATTTTATTATTATTGCACTTTTTTTTCAGTGTTTCAACATTATATATTTTCCTTACATTTAGTCATGAAAATAGTTTAATAATTTAAACTGACAAATAATTTTTATACCAAAATTTACTTTATGTAAAGTAAAATTAAATAAACATCATTGATATTTTATACTATATTGTCATGTATCATTATCAACAGTTTTGGTTTTGTTTTTCTATATTTTCTTGAAAAAAAACACTTACATATTTAGAAAAACTCCAAAATCCAAGTAATTATTGAAAGGCAGAGCGTGTTTGAATGATTATTAATTAATAGCTAAGAGTGTTGCACCTTCTTACTTAGGTTCATCCAACATTTTCTTCTAGTTTTTTCTTACATCATTTTTTTCTTCTTTTCCTAAAAGAAAGTAAAATTTTCAAGACAATCTTGAAAATTTGTTGATAGAAGAACACAATGTATTTCAATAATTAATGGTCTACACTCACAACTAGGAAAATAAAATATATATATATATTATTTTTCTTGGTTTTATTGACTAAAATAAAGAAAATATATATTTTATCTTTTTTGATTTTATTGCAGTCAAAATCATGTACAATAAAAAGAATACATATTTTATTTTTTTTGGTTTTATTGTATTCAAAATCATGTTCTTGTTAGTAGTTAAAGTATCTCATTCAAAGACCAGTCTTATTTCCTGGGCTATATGATATTAAAAGCAGTGGGACAATATATGTCTACTATCTTGAAAATTTGTTGATAGAGATGAACACAATGTATTTCAATAATTAATGGTCTACACTCACAACTAGGAAAATAAAAAATATATATATTTTATTTTTCTTGGTTTTATTGACTAAAATAAAGAAAATATATATTTTATCTTTTTTGATTTTATTGCAGTCAAAATCATGTACAATAAAGAGAATACATATTTTTTTTTTTTTGGTTTTATTGTATTCAAAATCATGTTCTTGTTAGTAGTTAAAGTATCTCATTCAAAGACCAGTCTTATTTCCTGGACTATATGATATTAAAAGCAGTGGGACAATATATGTCTGCTATTAAATTTAAACTAATTTAAATTTAACAATTGACATATACTGCCCCCACCTCATTTAATATTTTATAGCCCAAAAAATATATATAGCTCTATTCAAATATCAATGTATAATCTAAACTTTGGCATAAAAATATTTGAAATAAAAATAATGAAAATAATTAAAAGAAAGAGCGGAGCTACTTCAATAATTAATGGTGGTACATATTTTAATTTTTGGGCTTTATTGCAATCCCAATCATGTTGTTGTTCGTAATTGGAGTATCACACTCAAATAGCAATGTACAGTATCGACTTTGACTCCTTGGCATAAAAGCAATTAGAAGAAGGGAAATTTTGATTAATAACTAAAAGCTTAAATACATCCGTGCATACAACAGGCACCGCCTCTCACTGCTAATGCTAAGCTAATATTCCGCAAAGCATAGCCCTATTCTGGGCTTTATTACAAATCCAAATCATGTAGTTGTTCGTAATTGAAGCATCGCACTCAAATAGCGATGTACTCCTGGGCATAAAAGCAATTACAAGAAGGAAATTTTGATTAATTACTAAATGCTTGAATACATCCGTGCATACAACAGGCAACGCCTCTCACTGCTAATGCTAAGCTAATATTCCGCAAAGCATAGTCCTATCCTATTAGCTAAACATAAATTACTCCTTTTGTTTTCTTTATGACCAGGGATAGAATTTGACATGATGGAATTTGACAGCGCAAATTGAGTAATTGACTGTCACTAAGTGATTTGTCCATCAAAATTTTACTGTTCATTCACTCGATAAATGAGTACCAATCTTTTGGCTTTTTTATGGTGGACTTGTCATTGTACTCTTTCAATTGAGATTATTTATGTCAATGTACTGTTTATATATTAATATAATCAGCGTTTCTTTTCTGAAAAAAAAATATTTAAAATTTTACATATTTATTAAAATAATAAATATTATTACAAAAGCCATTGAATATTTCGGATTTGAAATTCCTGCTGTATCGTTCATGGTCACTATTATTTTTACCATATAAAGTATGTTATCGATGCAGCTCGCTGAGCTCTGCTGCTACTCTACTCCTTGGACGCAAATATTTCCGAGAGCTTATTCCGAAATGCTTTTCTACGACACGGAATCATCTTGATAAAAATGAAAACGGAAATGATTTGAGAATTAATTATTGATTTTATTTATTCTTTTCACTGTTGTTCTTTCTCTCTTTCGTTTTTTTTTAATCTAGGATAATCTGTAACTGGTGAGAGTTTTTCTGAACAAGGCCCAGAATCAAATTTCACTAGCTGCCACTATAAACTTAGGCTAGGTGCAACAGCTTGCAAGCCATACAATAGCAATTAACTTATGCCTCAACAAGAGCCGAGACGTCCACTATGGGGTCGCCTACTCTTCTAGCCAAGACACAACAGACCATATACTCAATGAGATTTGAACCTTCGTCTCGTGGATTTCAGCCAACAAAACTTACCGTTAAACCATATGTCACTGCATCTTTTAACTGTTGTTCTTACCATCGTAAGATTATTTGAGAGGAGGTAGACTTGATTTGAGGAATACTTATTAGTAGGATAATTGAAACATCGTTTTTAGTAGTCAACATTAATTACACAAGCCAACAAATTTATATATAATAAATATATAAATTTGTTGGCTTGTGTAATTAATGGTGACTACTAAAAATGATGTGTTCTTTATTATTGGGTTATATATATATAAAAGATTGAAACAACAATATGTACAAAATATGTCTTATCATTTAAGCATATCGTTAAAGAAGGCTTTGTAGTCAGTGTTTTCCACTTAGATAAAATATTGAACTTTGAAAGGTATGAAGAAGCTTTTACATTTGAATAAGGGATATACTGTGGTCACTCTTGCTTTGCTTAATAAGAGCCTTCAACTTTGGGTGAAGTGGCGAAAAAGTATACCTAGAATCAATGTTGCACTAGAAGATCATCAAGCAGAGTATCAACCTACCATGATCAAATTTGAAGGTAAGATCTTCAAGCATATTGTTTCTATTCTAATAGACCATGGAGCAAGTTTAACTTAGATAAGTCCTAAGGTGGTTGAATTCTTTCAGTTACAAAACAATAAATTTAAGAACCCATAGCTACTTCAGTTGGCCACATGGAAAAAAAAGGAGAATGGTGGTTGTTATACCAATTTTTTTTCATCTAACGTGTTACTATTAGATGGACCAAAGTACACCATGTAATACCAATTTTACCCTAAGTAAAATTGCTTTCATTATGAAAAATAACTTAATAATCCATATTTATTAAGTTGTTTATGGAAACCCCATGAGGGAATATTAAATAAATCGACATTTGTTTGATTTTCTTCAAGGAATAATTAGTTAAACAATAGTTTAATTAATATTCCTGGTCATATTTAACCCAAAATAGAAAAATTAATTAGATAAATCATTATTTATCTTATTATTTTCTAGGAATAATTATTTAAACCTTATTTAAATAATATTTCTTGTTAAATTTGACTAAATCATTTATAAATAATTAAATAAATCATTATTTATTTGATTATTACTCAACCACATCTTTAAAATAATAAATAAATCATTTATTTATTTATTATTTACAAATAAAGGGATTTGACCAAATTCAAATTCATTTTCCCTCCAACAAATATAATAAAATATTTCATAAAAGTTGGATCTAGAATTGGTTAATAATATTTTAATTATGCACCAATATCTAGACTAACTCAATATTTTGTTATAAATAGAAGGGTTTTTCCATTCATTCACTACCTTTTGTTACCTAAACATCACTCTAGATCTATACTTTTGGTATGACTTTGATCCACCATCATTGTCATATTTTGCTACCATTTTTTCTTGTGAGCTCCTTTTGAGTTCCATCTTTGTCTGGGTTTTCTACACCATCAAGAGAGCGGGATTTTAGATCTGAAGTGCTGAGGATTTACAAGAACCCATCCCATTGAGGAGGACTGGTAACATCCTTCTATGTTCTCCTCCCAGGTGCCATAAATACAAAATTCTTTAAACATATTATTGTCTTGTCTATTGGATGCCTGGAGCAACTCTTTCTTTTATTTACTGCTTAATGTCTTTTAATGCATAGATCTAGATTTTTGCAACATTTGTCTTGGTAAACTAATTGTAGATCTAAAGATATTGGTAGCCATCTTTACTGTTAGGGTTGTTTGTGTTAGCCATCAATAAAATTTTGTCATAACTGATAATGGCTAAAACAGGTCTTTAGTCTTCAAGAAACAAATTTCATGCAAAATTTGTGACTTTTTAAAGCCTTTTTGTGTTCCTTGTCCAAAAAGATCCATTCCATTAATATATTCACTTCAAAACCTTCAAAATCCTATTGTTTCCAAAGAAAAAACTGTTTCCTAAGACACCATTTCCATCATTTCATTCCCCCCATTTTATCTTCACAATTGCCCCCATATCACTTATTTTTTCCCTTTTCTTATCCTTCATTCTTTATAAAAAGTGCCCTTTCCTCCTTCATTTACCTTTATTTTTCTTTAAAATCCCTTTAAAACCATCTAAACCTTTTTTATTTGGTTTTAAAAATCCCTTTTACCTTACCTGAAACACTAAAAACCCATAAAAAACCCATAAAAACCTTTAAAAAGGGCCTTTCTGCTCCTTTAGGGCCTTAAGCCCCTTCCACTTAAGCTCGAGCCTCTTTTTTCCGCCATGTGACTTGGCTCCATGACCAAAGCGCTAAGCCCATCGGCATTTCAGCCTTTTTCCTTTTCCCGTGACCTTTTTCCTTTGTAAAAAGTTTTCCGCCGATGCGAAGCCTCGATCGTTCTATTGCATCGGCCATTGCATATCGACATTCCTATTCCTTTGTTCCCGAATCCTTTCTCCACCGATACGTCGATCTCCTGATGAAATCTCTATCGTCGATCTTCCCCAAGATCCGACGGGTATCACTCCACTTCATCGCATCGGCGCTTCGCAAAATTCCTAGCTCCCTTGTCTCTTGACCATTTTCCTCCCGCCGATGCGATCTCACGATGAAATCTCCACCGTTGATCAAGTCCGATCGGACGGTCCGCGTTGTTTCACACTATTGTCTTCACTTCTGCCTGTCCATCTTCTGCGATGCATTCTTCGTCGTTGATCTTCTCAATCCAATGGCCCACATTACTTCTGCCTTTCAAACCTCGCCCTTCTCATTTCTCCCTCATCAACAGATCTCGACCGTCGATTCTCACGATCCGACGACTCTCATTGCTCCTGCGTTTCAATTCCACCCTTCCCCTTCTCCTTCGTTGCTCAATCCTAACCATTGATCCTATTTAGATCAACAGCCTACGCTTCATCGCAATATCGCCTTTTCCCCTGACCCATCGTCTATCTCTGCTTCCCCGATTCGATCCCAACCGTCGATCTTGCTGATCCAACGACTCATATTGATCCTTGCATTTTGCTCCCACTAGACCAATTTTTACCCTGCACAAAGAAATTGGTGATTTTCACTATGCACCAATTTTTCTTATGCCACCTACTGGGCCCCACATTATTCTTCCATCATGCATCTTATCTCCCCTCGCGCTCATTCATAACCGTAGATCTTCGGCCTGAAGATCTAACGGTCCCAAATTCATTTCGCGCTCGTTTCTCCAAAAAAGGGATCACACATTTTCAATGCGAAAATAGTGGTTTTCCCAGGGGCACGTGTCATTCAATGGACCATATCGCGTCCATATGGGGTAAAAACACAAACCGCCCATCTCTTGCACGAAAACCACTTATGGTTTTCCACCAAAACCACTTTTAAATCTTCACGCCCAATTCAAATTTTAACCCGTTTCTTCATGATTCCGCCATGGATATTCCCCCCTGCACATCTCCCTTCCTCTGCAAATGCTCCAACACCCGAGCCACAGCCTGTGAATGCAGTACACCACAAAAACGCAGGATTTATTAATAGTTTGATGTTTGTTGCTGGTTTAATGGTGGTTTTGCAGCGTAGAAACCGTCCCGCAGTCACTAAAGGTGACAGAGACTGAGGATGACGATCCCAGGCCTAATCAATACTAAGAAAGGGACTCAAAGGATTAATTCTAAGCTCAGATCGATGCGCTATGACCATCGATGCCTTTGTGAAACCCTCCAATGCGCCGAAGCCACCTATACACCAACAAAGTAGAAGAAACACCAAGACAGTGAAAAGTATCAGAGATTAAAGTTAAAAGATTAAAGAAAAGTTTGAAGATCAAAAGCTTAATCTACAGTTTCAAAGGATAAAGATGCAGTGTAAAGCAAAAAGATGATAAAGAAGGCCTAAAAGCATATTAAAGGCCTAATCAGATTTTAAAGTGACAAATCAGGACAGATTAGCAAAAGACCGCCTTGAATTGCCATATCATCAAGGTTATTTACTCCTCCGAAGACTAAAATTGCCACCTACAGTGCTATTTACTCAAAATCCTACATAGTTAATGCACAGTCAGATATATTTTGCCAAAGACAGCTCATAAGTAATTACCAGCCTATCAAAAGCCTCCAAAGTCAACAAAAGTGACTGAAGTTGATGAAATTTAATGTAAAAATCAATTAGCAGAGTTAAAACATTAGATATCTTCTCCATTAGGCCTCCCAAAGGCCAAGAAACATTTACTCTGTATTAAGTGAATAATTATACCTTCCTTTCACTCCACCTCCTCAATTTACCTATATATATCATATGAGGTGTCTAGTATTATTGTTGGTTGAATACTTATTGAATGTAAATAGCTTTTGAGGCCGTTGAAGCTCTGTTTTGTAATTGAAGAAAGATAGGTTGAGAAGAGAAGTTTGAAGTTGTAAAGACCTATTGACTTGAATATTGTAACTGGTTTGAACATCAAATATACAAGCTGATTTATGGGATCCTGGTCTATGTCAATGGTAATGTTTTTCTTACTGTAATTGTTATTTTTCTCATGATTTCATACTGTTCACTTTCTCTGATAAAGAATAGCAAATATAGATTATGATTCACTATAAAGTACCCTATTTCTCACTAATAAATCTTTATCTTTATGTTTTCTTCTAATTGTGTTTTGAGGATAACTCAATAGAGTATAACCAGTGAAGTGTTGGTGATCCCATGTTTCCTGAGTACAACTTGAGATATTGTCTTTAAAAGTTTTTGAAAAGTCTACTAAGTAAAGTTGAATTAGAGAAGTCTATGGTTAGCCCTGTCCTCTAGTTTATCTCCAACAGTTGCTTTGAAAAGATCCCTGAGTGTATGCCGAAAGCAGGCTAGGTTCAACGTCCTTACTTGATTTTAGGCTATTTTGTTTTTCTTAAATGTTTTCTTTTGAGAGTATGCCAAAAGCAAGCTAGGTTAAAAGTCCTTACTTGATCTTAGGTTATTCCTTGTTTTATTTTAAATTGTCTCCTTTGAGAATATGCTGAAAGCAGGCTAGGTTAAAAGTCCTTACTTGATCTTAGGCTACCCTTTGTTTTGTTAGCTTTGCTTCTTTCACTACACTTTGATGTTCCATACCATAAATCAACTTAAAGAGATCCTTTGATATAGATGACTTGCCCCACTCTTGAAACTTGTTGTGCAATTAAATCCTTTTGTGACTCCATAGCCCAATGGATTGATATTGTCTCTTACCTATCCAGGTTTCCTTACAAGCACAAGTACTGATTCACTGGGAGAGGCTCAAGAAGATATTCAGCCTCAAAATCAATCAACACAAGAGAAAGAGGACTGTTGTACTTCTGTCCAAAGCCAAATTAAAGTCCCTCCTCTTTTGACAAAAGAATAAATTGATCAAATATTAAAAAAACAGCCAGCCCTCAAAATTTCATCTGAACAAAACACTTCTGCTTATCTACCTACTGAACCTTGTTGTCTTGAACCAGAAAATAAACTTGTAGATTAGCTTAAAGAAAAAAAAACTGATAACCCAATATGCTTGATTGGTAATATTGTTTATACTAATGATTGTCCAATTTTTTATTAGTCTGATGATGATGATGAGCTTCAAACAGAAACTAATCATGCAGGGCAACCAATAGCTGATTGGTGTCATGAAATTCCCTATCATCAACTTGAAAAAAAAAATAAACCAATCCAATCCATCAGAAATAAATTTCACATGATTGGGAATCAGCAGTCTTTCAGCTCAAAGGTTGAGGAGGAAAACAATGAAGAGTTTATTGAGCATGATGAAAATAAAGAACCTTCTCCTGAAAGGGTTGAGGTAATCAAAGAGACCCCTGCTCAAGAATATAATGACCTCTTCACATAGTACAGTCCACTGAATTAGAGCATACCAGGACTACAAGAGGACAACACGACAATATATGATGAGTCCTCCAGTTCAGATGATAATGAAGATAAGGAAGAAGTTCTTCCTCAAAAGAATATTAAGCTTGATCCAGTGGAGGAAAAAGTAAGCTTGGTTGAAACCTATCTTCCAAATATTCATAACCAGGCATTGTTTCAAGGTCCCTATGCTCATTTATTGAAGATATTTGAAGAGGGGATAAAGATTGTCAAGAGCAGTGTATCACCAAATGAAACAAAATTTTTTAGCACTGCTACTAAAGAACAAATGAGATGGGAGTGGCCCTTTTGTCTATCCAGCGTGCTCAAAGAGATGAGCAAAGACCAATCATGGAACCATTTGATTGACTGGATGTATTGGAAAAGAGAATTTACCAGCTAAATATGTAAATATTTCAGAGTTAGATTAGGGTAGGTAGGAATGTCAATAAAGCTCAGCCTGTGAGCATTTGGTTAGTTTTTTGTTTTCTTATTTTGAATTAGAAAAATTGAAAATATACAAAAACAACAAAAAAAAGAAAAAGAGGGCAGATATAAAAGAAGAAAGGTACAGCCCCATACCACAAAAAAGAAAAGAAAATTCTAAAAGTGTGCAAGCTTAAATGCCACTACTTGAGAAAGAACTGCTATTTAGTCATACTGCCTAATCATGACTAGATAGATTTCAATTTACTGCTGATAGTTTAGTGAAGAAGATTTTCCAAATTGTTTAATCTTGGCTTATCAGTAGATTATATTAGGATAGAAAAACAAGGGTTCAAACAAGCTTAAATCCAGAACCTGTAAGTTTGATGAAGAATGGCTCTAATCAGACCAAAATCTAAGCCAGAGAAAAGGAAAAGAATGGTTCTAATACACTGAAAACTTGAACCAAAGAATCAAAAGAAAGAATGACTTTAGATAGATCAAAATCTGAGTCATGAGAAGAATGAAGGATGCTTGTAATTTTCAGATCTTAAGCCTTCACAATTTTGTTTTAAATTTTTGTAAATTTTAGTCTATGTGCAGCTTGTTTTTATGCCATAGTCTTACAGCAAAACAGACAGCTTAATACTCGTTTGGCTGTATTTAAATTTATGTTTTAGAATATAGAGAATAAGATCTGTCAGACAGTTTAATCTTGACAGATAGTAGCTTAGGTAGAGAATTAATGAGTTCAACTGTTTAATGTCAACTTATGGAATAAATAAGGGTAGATTTAGATTAGTTTTCTGCTTTCAAAATAAAAGAATAAAATTTTGATGTTAAAGGTTTGCAAGTCCAAGTGCACCTTATGAAGAAAAAATGTTAAGAAAGTAGGTTGTGTAGGTAGTTGTTTGGGAGAAACTGATTTTTTATGATGTAATACTGATCATCTTTTTAAGCAGCATGATCAAGGAAGAAAAGGTTGTCAAGGATAAGGCACAGGTCTACATTCCAAAGATAAATTTCGGAAGTTCTTGACACCTCCAAGGAGCTGCCATCCCCAAGTGGAGCCACTATTAGCCATCAATAAAATTTTGTCATAACTGATGATGGCTAAAACAGGTCTTTAGTCTTCAAGAAACAAATTTCATGCAAAATTTGTGACTTCTTGAAGCCTCTTTGTGTTCCTTGTCCAAAAAGATCCATTCCATTAATATCTTCACTTCAAAACCTTCAAAATCCTATTGTTTCCAAAGAAAAAACTGTTTTCTAAGGCACCATTTCCATCATTTCATTCCCCCCATCTTATCTTCACAACTATCCCCATATCACTTAATTTTTCCCCTTTTCTTATCCTGCATTCCTTATAAGAAGCCCCCTTTCCTCCCTCATTTACCTTTATTTTCCTTAAAAATCCCTTTAAAACCATCTAACCCTTTTTTATTTGGTTTTAAAAATCCCTTTTACCTTACCTGAAACACTAAAAACCCATAAAAAACCCATAAAAACCTTTAAAAAAGGCCTTTCCGCTCCTTTAGGGCCTTAAGCCCCTTCCACTTAAGCCCGAGCCCCTTTTTTCTGCCATGTGACCTGGCTTCGCAACCAAAGCGCTAAGCCGATCAGTATTTCGGCCTTTTTCCTTTCCCCGTGACCTTTTTCCTTTGTAAAAAGTTTTCCGCTGATGCGAAGCCCCGATCGTTCTATCGCATCGGCCATCGCATATCAACATTCCACGTTCCTTTGTTCCCGGACCCTTTCTTCACCGATATGCCGATCTCCTGATGAAATCTCTACCGTCAATATTCCCCAAGATCTGACGGCTATCGCTCCACTTCTTCGCATCGGCGCTTCACAAAATTCCTAACTCCCTTGTCTCCTAATCCTTTTCCTCCCGCCGATGCGATCCCGCGATGAAATCTCCACCGTCGATCAAGTCTGATCGGATAGTGCGCGTTGTTTCACACTATTGTCTTCACTTCCGCCTGTCCATCTTCCACGATTCGTTCTCCATCGTTTATCTTCTCAATCTGATGGCCCACATTACTTCTGCCTTTCAAACCTCACCCTTCTTATTTCTCCCTCATCAATAGATCTCGACCGCCGATCCTCACGATCTGACGACTCTCATTGCTCCTGCATTTCAACTCCGCCCTTCCCCTTCTCCTTTGTCATTCAATCCTAACCGTTGATTTTGTTTAGATCAACGGCCTATGCTTCATTCCAATATCGCCTTTTCCCCTGACCCCTCGTCTATCTCTGCTTCCCCGATTCGATCCCGACCGTCGATCTTGCTGATCCGACGACTCATATTGATCCTTGCATTTTGCCCCCACTAGACCAATTTTTACCCTGCGCAAAGAACGTTTCGCTATGCGCCAATTTTTCTTATGCCACCCACTGGGCCCCATGTTATTCTTCCACCATGCATCTTATCTCCCCTCGCGCTCATTCACAACCGTAGCTCTTCGGCCTGAAGATCTAACAGTCCCAAATTTGTTTCGTGCTCGTTTCTCCAAAAAAGTGATTGCACTTTTTCAACGCGAAAATGGTGGTTTTCCCAGGGGCACATGTCATTCAATGGACCATATCGCGTTCATATGGGGAAAAACCACAAACCGCCCATATCCTGCATGAAAACCACTTCTGGTTTTCCTCCAAAACCACTTTTAAATCTTCGCGCCCAATTCAAATTTTAACCCGTTTCTTCATGTTTCTGCCATGGATATTCCCCCTGCACATCTCCCTTCCTCTGGAAATGCTCCAACACCTGAGCCAGAACCTCTAAATGCAGTAAACCACAAAAACACATGATTATTAATAGTTTGATGTTTGTTGCAGGTTTAATGGTGGTTTTGCAGCGTAGAAGCCATCCCACAGTCACTAAAGGTGACAAAGGCCGAGGATGACGATCCCAGGCCTAATCAATACTAAGAAAGGGACTCAAAGGATTAATTCTAAGCTCAGATCGATGTGTCATGACCATCGATGCCTTATTGAAACCCTCCAATGCGCCGAAGCCACCTATACACCTGCAAAGTAGAAGAAACACCAAGACAGTGAAAAGTATCAGAGATTAAAGTTAAAAGATTAAAGCAAAGTTTGAAGATCAAAAGCTTAATCTACAGTTTAAAGGATAAAGACGCAGTGTAAAGCAGAAAGATGATAAAGAAAGCCTAAAAGCATATCAAAGGCCTAATTAGAGTTTAAAGTGACAAATCAGGACAGATCAAAAAAATATCGCCTTGAATTGCCAGATCATCAAGGTTATTTACTCCTCCAAAGACTAAAAGTACCACCTACAGGCCTATTTATTCAAAAGCCTACACAGCTAATGCACATTCTGAGATATTTTGCCAAAGACAGCTCAGAAGTAATTACCAGCCTACTAAACGCCTCCAAAGTCAACAAAAGTGACTGAAGTTGATGAAATTTAATGTAAAAATCAATTAGCAGAGTTAAAACATTAGATATCTTCTCCATTAGGCCTCCCAAAGACCGAGAAGCATTTACTCTATATTAAGTGAACAATTAGACCTTCCTTTCACTCCACCTCCTCAATTTACCTATATATATCATATGAGGAGTCTAGTATTATTATTGGTTGAATACATATTGAATGTAAATAGCTTTTGAGGCTATTGAAGCTCTGTTTTGTAATTGAAGAAAGATAGGTTGAGAAGAGAAGTTTGAAGGTGTAAAGACCTATTGGACTTGAATACATCAAATATACAAGCTGATTTATGGGATCCTAGTCTATGTCAATGGTGATGTTTTTCTTACTTTAACTGTTATTTTTCTCATGATTTTCATACTGTCCACTTTCTCTGATAAAGAACAACAAATATTGATTAAGATTTACTGTAAAGTACCCTATTTCTCACTGATAAATCTTTATCTTTATGTTTTCTTCTAATTGTGTTTTGAGGATAATTCAATAGAGTATAACCAGTGAAGTGTTGGTGAGGCCATGTTTCCTGAGTACAACTTGAGATATTGTCTTTGAAAGTTCTTGAAAATTCTGCTAAGTAAAGTTGAATTAGAGAAGTCTATGGTTAGCCCTGTCCTCTAGTTTATCTCCAACAATTGCTTTGAAAAGATCCCTAAGAGTATGCTGAAAGCAGGCTAGGTTCAAAGTCCTTACTTGATCTTAGGCTATTCTTTTGTTTTTCTTAAATGTTTTCTTTTGAGAATATGCTGAAAGCAGGCTAGGTTAAAAGTCCTTACTTGATCTTAGGTTATTCCTTGTTTTATCTTAATTTTTTTCTTTTAAGAATATGCTGAAAGCAGGCTAGGTTAAAAGTCCTTACTTGATCTTAGGCTACCCTTTGTTTTGTTAGCTTTGCTTCTTTCACTACACTTTGATGTTCCATACCATAAATCAACTTAAAGAGATTCTTTGATATAGATGACTTGCCCCATGGACCACTCTTGAAACTTGTTGTTCAATTAAATCCTTTTGTGACTCCATAGCCCAATGGATTGATACTATCTCTTACCTATCCTATCAGCTGAACCATTCTTTCAACCTACTCACACCTTTACCCTTCAAAAGACTTCCTTCATTTTGATGATATCGATCCCAACCAAAACAAACAAAACCCTTATGCTTCATAACTAGCCTAGTATCATATCATAAGCCTTAAATAAATTTCTTTGAAAACACTTATATAGAGAGATCTCTCTCTGAATCCAAGAGGGCTAGATCCTAGGATTCCAAAGTGGTTCTGATGTAGGCTCTACAGTGTTTTTTCTTGCTAATCTTGCAAACTACAGAGTCCTAACAGTTTGTTAAGCACAACTAAAGCGATATTTTTTCGTACACTTGCGATTAATATTCATACTAACAACTGACGACTCCACAAGGGTTTACGATTATGACCTCTATCATTTTTCAGATCTCTACATATCCAGCTGCTTCAAACACTAGGATTTCTCTTTAGCTTCTTTAGCTTTTTTTGATGTTTTTTTTAACCTATAAAACCCTAAAACATTAAAAATTATAACTTCTGTGTGTTGTCAGACCTATTGCGTAGGTGAAAGGCATCATCCGCAGCTGAGACGACAACATTTTGTAAAACCTGCTCCTAAGAGTGTCGGAAGTGCAGGTCACACTTTTTGGGCCTAAACCTACGACCCGAACCTCCAAGGCATAGAAAACAGGCCAAAACCTGCGACCTCTGCAGAAAATAGGTCAGAAACTGCGACCTGAAATTTTTGCAAGAATTTTTCAGAGATTTTTCTAGGTTTGTCTGGGCCTTTGTTCAGGGTTGTCTGACCTCCATCTCCACCTGTTTTGGATCTATAGTTGCTCGTTTTTACTCATCAAAGTGGGAAATTAGCCCCCTAGGGCTTCAGTACTATCCTACTTTCTAGGGAGAGTTTTAACTGCTGCAAGTCCTCTGAAATTTCAGTGTGTTCAACCTTTTTTCAGATCTGATCCCTTACCTTCAGATCCATTTTAGATTGGTTATTTATCCATCCAAAATACCTCTTTTCAGTTTTGTTTAGGTCTTCCTCTAGGGTTCCCCCCGTTTTCCTCCAGGTTGTAGCCTTTCGCCACCTCATTTGCAACAATTTTTCCTCTGATTTTTTGTTGTTGTCTGCACCTTTTTACAGTAGATCAGACCTCTAGATCATTGCCCCTCCTAGCTTTAGATCCATTGGCTATTTTAGTGTGTTTTGAATATATTTTTACCTACCCATAGACTACTTGTTGAGAGGCCCGCCTTCTTGGGTTTAGATTAATGCATAATTAGCTGTTTATTTTCTGTTATTTTAATTTCATACACTGTTATCTGCGGGATTATTTATACGTATACTACACACTTTTTCTTTTTCTCTACAAAACTTTTGGGTTTAAAAATTAAAATTTACACACTTTAACGCACACACCCTAAGTGAAGAAGACCCTGGTTAACACCACCAGGAAAAGAATTTAACATTGTAATCAATTGATCATGCACCTCTCTTCCCTTGTTTCGACATTGTAATCATTTGATCTTGCACCTCCTTGCCCTTGTTGGTCTATCTCATCTTTGTGTCGTGTTTTTGCTTTCATCATTGTGCCCCCAAGGCGTTTATCCCGGAGACTTCATGGCCTTCATCCATAGTTTCCAATAGGAAGACTTAATCCTCCACGCAGGATTTGAGTTAGTCCTCCACCGAGTCCACATTCCGACTACTCTTTTGGTTCATTGGGTTCCCCTTCTGGTTCCATCCCTGGTTCTCCCCCTGTCACCTTCACCATGTTTGGTTCAGGACCTAACACTGGTAGTAACCCTGACCCTAATGTTGGGAATTCCAATAGTGGGAACGCAACAGGAACTATCCCGGCTGCTACCTTGCTCCCCTATATGGTAGGCCTCAATATTCCCAATTTTATCCAGTTGATAAATGACCCCATACGCCATGACGCTGGTTGGCCTGTTATGCCAACCAAGCTCCCTTTGGACATCCCCAGGTTTGAAGGTCTTGCTGGTGAAGATCCTACAAACCATGTTCGATATTTCCACATGTGGTGCTCGTCTAACTCCATCACCAATGACTCTGTCCGTCTTCGGTTGTTCCAACGTACGCTTACTGGCGAAGCTTCTAAGTGGTATGTTGATCAGGCCTCCTCCTCTCATACCACCTTTACGACTCTTGCCCAGGCTTTTCTGTCTTATTTCCAGCTTCCCCTTCGTTGTGACATTGGTACCGAACTTTTGACTTCTTTCCATCAAACGTCTGCGACCCACTTATCTGATCATGTCCAGGAGTGGCAGAGAAGAAAGAACCTATTTCGAGCCCCTACCTTCGAAGACCGTGTCTACATGGACTGGTTCCTTAGATCCCTTTTTCCTGCTATCGATAAATATGTCGCATCGCATTTCCCTCAAACTAAAGAAGCTTCTCTCTAGATTGCGTTAAAATATGACCTAATCTACACATAGTCTGGTTATGTTTATACTGTTCTACCTAATCTCCCTAGAATCGGTGGTGCCAATGCACCAGGGGCATCCCATACCGCCAAAGGTATTGTTGGAGCTCTCTCTCATCCATATGCTCAGCCTCCCATGGGCTATGGTTTCCTATAGGGAGGGGCCAACACCTCTTGCACTTTTCCCCCTTCCGGTAGCATGTATCCAGGATACGACATTCCTCCTCCTTTTGCCCAACCCGTTTACCACAATGTTATCCAACCTCCTTATTATCAGTATCCACAGCCTGGTGCTCTAGCTCCTCCAACATTAGCACACTCGCCTCCGTTGCCTTGTCAACCCCTGCAACAACAGCCACAGCCCCCCAAGGGTATGAGTATGCACAACAGGGTGTGACTAATCCTCCTATTTCAAAAAGAAGAGGAAAGGCACCCAAAATCAATCTGCCATAGGTAATCCATGACCCAATCCTTAGGGGAATGCACCTAACACTACTAACCAGCAATATGGCACTCAACCCAAACAAGATAGGACTGTTCGCATGAACAAGCCTTATTCTTGTTGTGGTGTATATGGTCATTACACCCATGATTGCCCTATTTTACCACAGATGCGTCAGATGTGGGAGACTCAAGTAGCATTGCAAGGACAACAAGCCTCCCCTTCGGTTCCTCCAAATGCTATGCCTAGCCAGCGGGCTCTGTTTACCATTCCTTTCCCTCAGCAAGGATTTGTGGCTACCCAACCACTTGAAGTTCAGTTGGCCACTCAACCTCTTCCTTCTGGTACCTCTGATTACCAGATTCTCATGATGAACTCTTCCCAACCCATCACTGTTGACCTCAACCTTCAGACTCGGTCCCGTCAGTACAACAAGCCCCCTGCTACGTTTGTCCCCGAGTCCCCGTCTTCTAGTTCTACAGAGCCTCTTTCGACAATCAATGGTCCTTTATCGATCCCTCAGCCTAAGGCATAGGTTCATACCAAGATACCTAAGGGACCATAATGTCGAAACGCTACTTCTAGCAAAGCTGCCCATTCGTATAATATAGTAGATGATTTGGCGCAATCTCTAGTTGCCATCTCAATGCTGGAACTCCTCCAGTCATGCCTTTCACAAAAAAAAACTCTACTATCTGGCATGGGCATTGTAGATCCTTCAGATCATCGTTTGATCGTTTTCAATGTTGACCGATCAGAGCATACTCCTCTTTCTGCTTCCTTCGCCTTCCAAATCCCAGTCAAGATTTAAAATGCCAATGTTTCCCAGTGTATCATTGATGAGGGAGCATCCACCTGTGTGATGTCCACTTCGGTTTGGAAGCAACTTGGATCCCATGAGTTGGACCCTTCCACTATCACCCTCCGAGCGTGGGATGGCCACTCCTCCAAGCCTATTGGAATGTTTCGCAATTGTCGCATTACCCTTGTAGGCAAGACTGTTTGCGTTGATGTAGAAGTCATTGATGCCCCCTTAGATTAAAACATTCTATTGGGTCATAACTACACCTATGCGATGTCTACTGTACCATCTACAGTTCATCGCAAGATGTCCTTTCCTCATAGTGGAAAGATAGTCACCATTGACTAGTTGACATATTATGAATCGAAGTCTCAGACCTCCCCTGAGTCCATCATATCTTCGGTGGCCAATAAGAAAACTGTCGAAACTTTAACCAGTGTCTCACCTGGCATCTACAAAGACTCTTCTTTGCTTGGTTCATTCCCTGGTCTTCTTTCTCCTATCTTTTATCCTAGCTCTTCGAATGTTTGCATGATGCAATCGTCTCGGGCTTCCCTCAAGCGGCCCACTTCGGCTAGTCATCAGCCCCGACCCCCACAACCTGCTCCTAGCACTTCGACTCAGCCTTATGGACCCCCCCTACTGGCCCTTCATCTACAGCTGGTATCCTTGAACCTTTATACCCTCCTGGTATGGTTCCTCCTGGCCTTAACCATCTCGGAGCCATCCCGCTTGGCCATTACCCCTCCGGTCAGATACCGTTCCTAGCTCCCCCTCCTGGAGTGTTCTCGGTACCTGTCATGGCTACCTTATCCCTTCCTAACCCGACCCTGGGGATTCTCGTCTAGTACATCGATCCCCCAGCTGCTACCCAGCCTGGTCAACCCAAACCTTATATTGTTTTGACCCCTGTTCAACCCATCCCCATGATCCGTCCCTCTGCTACAGTGCCTTAGCCACCTCAACATGAACCTTCTCCTGTTGTGACAGCTTTGGGTAAAAGGAGAAAAGCTCACAAGAAGGCACATAAAGACAAGGCTACCCCAACTGACCCTGCTCCTTCTCAGCCTCCAAAGCGCACCTCCCCGTGTGATTTGTGTGATGTTGTCGTTCATGCCACCCATAATTGTCCTGAATTGCCTCATCTAAAGCCCATGGTCAATGAAGTGTTTCTTGAGTCTGATATCCCAAAAGTCCATATTAGTTTACCTGATTTAGCCAAGAAACTCAAGACTTTGTGCACAAATCACCCCTGTACTTTGTGTGATTTCCATGGCCACTATACTCACCTCTATCCCCGCCTCGAGGACTTCTGCACCTCTCTAGCGGCAGTTCACCAATTCGAGGCCAAGCGCAATGAGTCCACCACTCCCTTATTTGTGCGTTTTTCTTTAGCAGAACCAGAGGACACATCCACTCCCATATAAATTCTCGCTTTGAATGTCTAAATGACAGAATCTTCGGCTACTGTCCACTACCTGTCATCATCTATGAGATCCACGGTGGAAGAACCCCCTGGGACTTTCCCTTCTATTTCGCCTAACCTCCTTCAGCAATCACCTTGGGCTCAACATCGGTGGATCCTTCATCTACTTGTTTTTCTGTCACCCCTTGTGACGATGCACATGTGAACCTCTTTACTCTTGATGATGAGTTAGGTATATTCACCACGTTATGTGGTATTTCTTCCACCAGTCACCCCATATTCGATTACGATCACGACATTATGGAAGTAGTCACCACCCCTTACTTTATCTGTCCCCCCTTACATCGAACCCATGCATTCGAACCATCTACACCTTGTGGCCATTACATTGACACCCAATGTTTGAGTAAGGGGGTACCCATATTTGAGAGTCTAGGAGAAGAAATTCTCCACAACTCTGCTGGTGTATCCAGTCGTGTTAACTCTAGTACCATTATTATTCCCCATTTAGAAGAACCTCTAGAGTCCCATATCACTTCAGATCACTTTAGGGATGATACCCCTCATCATTCCTTCATCTTACATCAGCAACCCAGTCCCCTAGACATTGTTGTTTACCAACTTGTGGGTTTTCTAGGAGAGCAACAGTTCATTATCTCCAAATCCTCTCTTTGGGATAATGACACCATGTATGCCAACCTAGAAACTTAGTCCATTTGCTTCATATATGAAGTACCAAAAGAGATTGGTAATCCTCCATTCCCTTTCTCGAACTGCATAACCATACGGAAACAAATGGCGCACCACATCATAAAAATGTGTTTAGATTCCCTCTTTCTTAATAAATTTTGGCATGACCATAACATGCCTGGGGGCACCTATGCCCCTCAACCATAAAAATCCCACATCTCAATAAAAAACAGCATTGAAACCCCCTTTCTCTAACAGGTCGCACTTTTCAGGTCATTTCCTGGGACAGGTCACAGTTTTCTACCTAGTACCTGCTACCCAGGTCACAGAACAGACCCCAAAAAGTGTGACTTGGCCTGTTCATGAGCTCTGGGTACCTAAATTGAAATTTCGATCCCCTTAATTGAAAGAGTATGGTTAGGCCTCTTAACCGCCACTGACAGATCTCGATTCCAATGATCAGTTTGTCCGCTATGCTTGTCGCAAGATTTAGGGCCTTCTCTCCTCTATACTTTCACCACAGCTACACTTGCAAATGAGTGAATTTGGAGGGAAAATGCCTTATTAAAAGAGAAACCCCAGATTTTTCTTTCGCATGCTGCGGCCAAACCATAGCTTAGTTTGACAAACCGTTTGTATCGTTGGAAAGCTCTCACCGAGCCCTCAAATGGGTATCCATTACTTTTTTTGTGATTTGATACTTCACTAGGACACATTTTGTCCAAGAAGGGTCACTTCACCACTCCTCAAAATCAAATTTCTTCACTTGCAACACTTGTACTTGGGGGCACCACTTTGCCTCCATACTCATCCACGCTTGTGTCGATTTTCGTCATGAGACCATCTTATACTCATGTTTTTACGGTCCCCATTGGACCTTTTCTATGTGGCAGCATCATTGAGTCGCCCTTGTTTAGAGCATCCGAGTTGAGTCATAATCACAACCATGGAGTCTATCTCAAGTCCCTTTGTATCTCGCTATAGTCCTCCATCCTTCATTGCTTGGTACCTCTCTCGGG